>JAZKJV010005626.1:0-600000 GCA_037367405.1 Ottelia alismoides
TATGCGTGCATGTATTATGCATCCTCTTTGATTCCCATATTTCCCTGGCACGACTCTTTGGTGATTTTCAGAGGTTTGTTGTTGGATTGGCAGTTGTGGAAATACCGAGGTCCTATTAGGAAGCATTATAAAGTAGTCAGTGGTGTCTGGCTATGGAGGAGAGATGGCAGCTTTACAGTCTCGTGGTATGTGGAGTGCAGTATCGGCTCCTCCAGGTGCATCTGTTGTTGGCAATAAATGGGTGTTTACAATGAAACATCGTGTAGATGGTTCTGTGTATAGATATAAGGCTGGATCGATTGCTCATGGGTTCACCCAAACCTATGGGATGGATTATCAAGACACCTTTTCTCCAGTCGCGCGTCATTCTACACTACGGATTCTTGTTGTTGTAGTATATGACTAGCCGCTTTTCCAATTAGATGTCAAGAATGCATTTTTGTATGAAGATATGCATGAGAAAGTTTATATGCATCAACCACCAAGGTTTGCTGCTAAGGGGGAGTCCGGTATGGTGTGTAAACTCCACAAGGTTATATATGGCCTTAAGAAGAGTCTGAGAGCTTGATTTCAGAAACTCTCAGGGCATGTTCGGTTGCTGGGTTGGACTGGGTTGGGTTGGGATGGGTTGGGATGGGTGAATAGTAATCTGTGAGGAGGAAGTACCCTTGTGAATAGTAACCAGGGTTGGGCCAACCCTGCCCAACCCTGCAACCAAACAGGCCCTCAGAGTTGATTGAACAACAGGGATTTGTTAGATCTACTGCAGATCATTCTCTATTTGTTAAGAGAACCAAGAGAGGTATTGTTGCTATTTTGGTCTATGTTGATGATATTATTGTTACAGGCAGTGATGACCAGGGTATTATTCAGGCAGCTAGGGATTTCCTTGGACAACAGATTGTGACCAAGGACCTTGGCAAGCTGCGTTATTTTCTTGGCTTAGAATTTGCTAGAAATCAACATGGTATGGCAATGACGCAAAGGAAATACATCATTGATCTTCTATCTGAGACGGGCATGACAGGATGTAGACCTGCTACTACTCCAATGGATCTCAATATTAGGTTCTACGATGATGACTCCGCAGAGGTGAATAAGAGACAGTACAGAGAGCTGGTAGGGAAGCTGTTATATGTTACTATTACCATACCTGATATATCGTTTGCTGTCAGCAAGGTCAGCCAATTTATAGAGCAGCCTAGGCAGGCTCACATGGATGTAGTCAACATGATCTTGAGGTATTTGAAGTCTTCTCCAGGTGCAGGACTTCTATTCAGGAAAGACACGTCTCTCACAGTTTCTGGATGGGCAGATGCAGATTATGCTGGGTGTCCCAAGGACAGGAAGTCTATTTCAGGCTTCATTGAGTTTGTGGGCAGCTCATTAGTTTCATGGAAGAGTAAGAAACAGACAATTGTAGCTAGATCCAATGTTGAATCAGAGTATAGAGCCATGGCCCGAGGAAGCACAGAAATAATGTAAGTCAAGTCCATTCTGACTGACCTAACTGTTGAGGAGTCTTTTCCTATGCTCCTCAAATGTGATAATCAAGCTTCTCTATTCATAGCTAATAATCCAGCCTCCCATGAAAGAACAAAGCACATTGAGGTTGGATGCCATTACAGCCGTGATTTAATCCAGAAGGGGCTTATATTCACTTCTCATGTTGCTTCAGGCAATCAGGTTGTCGTCATATTTACCAAAGCTCATGCAAAGGGCCCGTTCTACCGTTGATGTTCCAAGCTGAGCATGATTGACATATATGCTCCATCTTGTGGGGGAGTGTTGAGATATTTATCTCTTTATCTTTACTTTGTAATTTTATATTTCTTCTGTCTCTTAATATAATTTTCCCTTAGAGCTTTTCTCCTATATAAGAGAGACGTAGGGCTTCGGTGAATACAATTGAGTTCATTTCAATCATTCACAGCTATTTTTATGCATGCATTCATTATTAAAATATTTAATATACCTTTTATGTAGTGGATATTGTTGTGAACCTAAACGTTATAGATGTAAAGTAACTTTGGATGTATCTAACACTCGTAAATTAATTCTCTTTGAAATATTCATACCGAATTGCCAATATCAGTTTTACATTTATATTAGTATTTTGAGGATATGATTCTCCATTTTACACATTCGTGTGATATTCATATTTGTATCCGGATTTTAAAATGGATAAGGATATGATAACACCTATATTCATATATGTATCTGATTATTTTCCTCCCTAATACGAAGGGTCAAAAAGAAGAACAAGGATTTGTTGTTGATGTGGTGCAGAAAATTTGGTAGAGGTGTGATTATATTCTTTGCTAGATGGTGCATACTATATATATGGTTGGCTCTAGTTTGCCATTGGGATTGAGAGATTCCCAAAATCATCTAACTTTTGGAAGGGTGGTGTTCTATCTCTCCTGAGATTATAGGTCGGGGCAGGGAAGTAGTAGTCAATCCTTCATGTTTTGAAATGGCAGTTGGTCAAGAGAAGGGGCTCTTTGTGAGAAATATTGAAGGATTTCGCTCTTTTAAGCAGCATGAACACTTTGATGGTTGAGACATGGGCCGAATGGACTTCGACCTCCTTCCTTCACAGTTGCGAATAAAAAATGCAACTTCTCCAATATGACTAAACTGATTGGTGAGATAGAGCGGCTAACTCAGAAACGGGCTATCAAACATGGGGGAATGGCTCTTTCTCAATGAAATTATAGAACCATGTCTCCGCAATTGGCTTTTGAACTTGAGGTTGTTTCCAATGATTACAAGCATATATGGACCTCGTGTCATTGTGTGTGAAGGTCTTCCTACGGTTTTTTTAGAAAAGCAAGCGGCAAGACAGATAATGAACGTTTATAGAGCCAAGATTTTGTGTGGCAGCTATGTACAAAGTGCAATGATTCTCCATAGGATTTGGAATTCATATCATGTGAGTGCTCGAAAGAGATTTGGAGAAAGTTGGACGTATCCGGGTTGGATCATTCGAATTCAGAAAGCTTCTAGGCCACTCTTCGATATGCATGCTCCTCTTCCCAAGCTAGGTGCATGTGGCCTCTTGTTGAGAAGATGAGCAATTCAGGTAACTCGCAATGGGGTGATCTACAAACAAGAATGGTTCTATGCTCTCTGAGATAGTCCAGCAACTTCTTGAGGTTTTTAATTTAATCGCTTAAGGGTGTCTCCCACCTTGAGCCCACGGCCTTTTTCTTTAACAAAACTCTACCTGTTGCACCACTTTTAATAGCATATGCAGCAGAATATGAAGCCCTGTCATAAGTTGCTTGTACTATATAGTCCACAAGACAAAATAGAACTACTATCAAATACATAAGTATTTTAAAAATACCAACGGATGAATATTGCCGATAAGTACTCATCAATTTAATTTATTCCAATAGAACACCACTTCCGAACATCATGCCTCCCAACACGCACTGATACCCAGAAAGTCCTCAGGCTTCCAAAAGAATATACCACATACTCAGAATGTGTGCTGAGGCCCTAAATGTTGAGCAGAAGTTCCTAAGCTGGTCAAATTAAATTTAACCCCCATATGACAAGGTGTCAACAAATGCAAATAAACACCACAGAGACAACATTTAAGATAATAGATTTTATTAGCAAACTCCTTACTAATATTGCTCAATTTGGCATCAAAGGAATGGATATATATATATATATGGATATAATATGTGTGTGTGTGAAATCGTCAAATCAGTCCTTTCAGAATAATTAAAAAAATGGTGTGCAACACAAAAAGGAGAATAAAGCAAATAGGACAGGAAGGGGGAGGAATCTTACACAATTACGAATTACAGCATTATGTGCGACTCGCCAACCTATGGAATGCAACTTTTTGCATAGTGTTGTTGTCAAGTTATCCTCGAACATGCCAAAACTGAAATACCAAAACAAAGGAAAAAGACTCAGAAGAAATAGAGATATAGCAAGGATATGACCTATTAGGCCTCAGCGCTAAATAAAGTTCAAGGCTAGTAAGAAACGGCAAAGTTTTAAGAAGGCAACACAAACATATCACAAATTGGACCAGAATCTAAAAAAGACCACCAACAAAAGCAGTCAAAAGTTTTCCAAATAATCCAAATGACCATCATGATCTATAGTTACCATCTAAATGACCATTCATTATTTGTGAACAGGTGGTTAATAAAACTCTAAACAAGAGGTATTTAAACTAACAATTAGAATATAGAGTAAATTACACAAAATCCATGAACTATACACCCAATTCAATGTCCTGCATGAACTTTAAAAGGTAACAATGGGGAACATGATCTTTAAGATTTGTCTCAATGTGGTTTTGAGTTGTGACTTAAGGTCAGAAAGACCAAACGATCAACTAAATTTCTTGTATGACTTTCAAGAAGGGTAATTTCCATCAGTTGTGCAATATATTAAAATTCCAATACGATATATAGGCATTGTCCATAAATAATGCAGACCTGAAGTATATATTATATGTTTAGCATAATAAATAATGCATGCATCATATACGACTGAAAATGAGGCGATCGACGTAATTAACAGTAACTGGATGTATGTCCAACTAATAAATTGGTGACATGAGAAAAAAACATTGTCAAAAATTCTTCATTTTTAAATCAAAAATCGTGATATTATCGCTGGAGCATTATCCTTATAAAACTATCAAACTATATCCAATTGCACACCCTCTATGAGGTGATACAACTTACAGAATTTCGTCACCTACAGCAATGATTGAGGCAACAAGAGAGGTGCTCTCATGAGGGTCAAGACCACTTCGGCCATTGCTTAGAATAGCAGGTCCATCAGATACTTTCTGAACCTTCTTTACTCTCCCTGCCCTTTCCAATCTTCCATCCGAAAGAAAATATGCTGGCTTAAAATGTTCTTTTCCGAAAGAATCATTTACTGACAACAATGAATTGGGAACTGTGTCATATATGCTCCCAATAGAAGTATACCTGCAAAACTAGAAGTTTCAAGTCAAATGCAAATCAGTGTTGATTTGGAACTTTAGAAGAAACTAGCACTCAAAATCCAAACATCATGACTAGAATAGAAGACCTTCAATCGTGGGTTCTGATTTTCCACAGAATTCAATAACTTTAATAAAACAAAATAAAAAAAGATCAGTTTCATGTTAATATCGTTTTTCTTAGCTGTTCCACAAGAGATATTAAGCATTTAAAAAGAGTCCACAAAATTTCTACATGACGTCAAGAAATAACACCCCATTTGTTTAAAGGATATGGGTCTCTTTGTAAAAGGATATGAATAGTGAAGGGAGGGAGACAGTTTTTTTACCATTTGACCCTAAATCTAACCTCAGATCTACTTCTATGTTCTCTCTGTTTTCTTCCTATTTTAATGTCCATCTTCTCCTTAACCTATTTCCATCAGGTCTATTACTTGAGCTGGGAGCGCAAATATCGGAGAGCCTTCCCTAGCCAGGTTTAAAGAGGAATCACGCCACATCCGTAACACGTTGGTTCCAGCATTAAAAAGATACAGCCAGACATGGCCCAGCGATTCCCCAAAATCTGAAAGGGGAGAAAATATGGGGTCAAAATCTATGAAATACAGGAGTTGCGTATGAGGTAATTGCAGTGATACTGACACTAGCTAACCCGTGATACCATACTAAACCACAACCAGTGAGAGTACCAATGTCCTCTAGCTCTCATGCATTATCTGACTCCAAACACTTGTATCATCTGCATGTGCCCGAAAAGTCAGAAGGATGGAAGTCCAACAGAAATGACAAAACCAGGAATGAGTACCCTCCATTTAAAAAACAACATTAATGTGTAACAGTCCCTTTGACTGCTTCGCAATATGTTTGTGTGTTAGATACAAGACATTATAAATGAGCATGATACTACATATTTTATTCCATAATAAACTCTGAACGTAAAAGAACCTCATAACCGTTGTTATGCGTGAGCATGTGACCTAGAACACATGTATATTGCCATTCATTGATGCTTAAAAGAATCTGATTGAGCTACCATGGTCGTGCTAAGTCACCAATGTGCCATTGAACCAGTACTGGTGGAAATACTTCTAAGCTTCAGTAATTGAGCCCCAAAGTATCCAGAAATCCAGTGAATCAGAAGGGTCATGAAAAGTCTATCTCCCTCAATCATTGGACATTAACATCTCCAAATCATTTAAAAGAACCTAAGCCAAAGTGCATTATGGCGAATGAGATGGAGATAAAAACGGAGGCAAAGTAAAGAATATTAAGATGTTAAAAGAGGAAAGTAGCTTGGATGTAAAGGTTGAACGCAAGTGCTTTGCATGCATGAAGGAATGAGACAGTCGATTAATGTGCTTGATAGGAGCAATCAAACACATCAAGCCCCTTGAAGGGCAGGGTCAAGCTACAAAAAACACTCAGTGCACATCTTAGCCCTGGCCACTTTATCGCTCTAGTGTTTTTGTTGAGATATCCGTATCTCTTCATATATATTTCTCATTTTTATTTTCTCCATGTACCTCTCATTAATTAAGTCGGGACTTTTCTCATATATAAGAGAGCCTTAGGGTCTCTTCAATGACATATAATTCTTTTCTCCCAACATGGTATCGGAGCAACAGTCCTAGATCGGGATTCTCATATCCCATCAACCCTAACCCAATCCCCCCCCCCTCCACCCCCGACTGTCACCCAGCCGTCGGTAGCCACACCTCCCCATCGTCGACACCCCCCTCAACCCCCCAGCAGGCTGCCGCCCAAGCCCGTTGACCTCTTTATGCCTACTTCTCGCATCTTCGTGGCATGTTTGAGCGTCTGCATAGCTTTATGCCTATTACTACTGGTACTGAGCACCAGCAGGCATACCGGAATGCCATTATGACAGGAGTCTTTCTGCCATCCCTTGACTTTGAGTACGATGCAGCACGTACTCAACTACTTACTGGAGAAACGATACCTCCAATGGAAGAGGTCTACAAGAGGTTGAGCAGGATCACTACTTCATCTACTACCATGGCTCAGACTCCCTCTGCTATGGCAGCTTCTCATGGCAGAAGGGGTACTTCACAGTCTGGCAGGCACGGATTCCATGATCAAGGAGGAGGAGGTCAACGTGGCCCATGCTCACATTACCACCGTCCAGGTCATTCGAAGGAGACATGCTATCTAAAGCATGGGTATCCTGCATCTGCCCGTGTACCTAAGAAGACAAAGCCTACTCCTGCTCCTTCTCATGATATGTGGTTTGATGATACAGTTTCTATACTGAGAGAAATGATGACTACTCCAATCACTTCAGCTGCAGGATCTTCAGATGTAGCTGTTGCTGCCAGAGTTCCTTCGAGTTCGTTGGGTATTGCTTATGCACCTACCAGTTGTAGCAGTTCAGATTTGACTGATTGGAACATGGACTCTTGAGCATCTCATCATATGTGTGGCGATCGGGCACAGTTCAGTTCTTACATGTCTATCCCTCCTGGTAGATCATTGGTGATTCGTGATTGCTAATAGGGTTCATCTACTCATGTTGGTCAAGGGGAATGGTCCTAGCTCCCTCAATGTGCCTGCAGAATGTCTTACATGCTCCAGCATTTCACGTTGAATCTTTTGTATATTAGACAGATTACAAAAGATGTACATTGTCGTGTCTATTTGATCCATCTTCTCTTGTGTTTCAAGACATACTCATGGACAGGGTGATTGGATGTGGACGTTGAGCAGAGAAGACATTACAATCTGGTCCAGCCTCCATGTGCCGATATTGCTACCTTCCTCTACTTGCCCCTCTGCTCATGTGCCTTCCCCATCATCCAACACGCTTCAGGGATGTACTGAACACATTATTTCTATTGATGGCACTGGTGATTTGTTTGTATCACAAGATACTGTACATGAGGAGCTCATGCCAGAGAACAAAGATGTTAATTATCTTAATGTACTCATTGCCTTGAGGAAGCAGCATCGTAACTGTACCACCTTATCCTCTTGCTTCTCATGTTTCCTTGGATCATCTTTCAGAGGAGTACAGGAGGTTTGTCGTGGGATTATTGTTGTTACTATTCCACGAACATACCAGGAGGTCGTACAGGATAGTAGTTGGCGACTAGCCATGGAGGAGAAGATGGTCGCTTTGCAGTCTCGTGGTACTTGGAGTGTTGTTCTTGCTCCTCCAGACGCCTCTGTTGTGGGGTGCAATGGATATTCACGGTGAAGCAACGGGCAGATGGCAATGCAGATCGCTACAAGGCAAGGCTTGTAGCACAAGGGTTCACCCAGACTTATGGGGTGGACTATCATGATACCTTCTCACTGGTGGCCAGACATTCGACATTGTGCATTCTTCTATTAGTTGTATCTCGGGATGTGGCCTCTTTACCATCTTGATGTGAAGAATGTGTTTCTATATGGAGATCTACATTAGAAGATATATATGCAATAGCCACCAGGGTTTGTAGTTGAGGGTAGTCTTAGAAGGTGTGCAGGCTCCACAAGGCGATTTACGCCTTGAAGTAGAGTCTGAGAGCTCGGTACCATAAGCTATCAGAGTTGATAGAGAACCAAGGGTTCGCGCAGTCCACTGTGGATCATTCTCTTTTTGTTCAGAGGACACATAGAGGTATAACTGCCATTCTGGTTTATATTGATGATATTATTGTCACTGGTGAGGATGAGCAGGGCATTCCGACTACAAAGGAGTTCTTAGGTCAGCAGTTTGTGACTAAGGATCCTGGTAGTCTTCGTTACTTCCTTGGACTAGAGTTCACCAAGAACCATAGTGGTCTTGTGATGACCTAGATTAAGTTTGTAACTGATCTTCTACTAGAGACAGGGATGACATGGTGCTATGGATCCGGGCATGAGATTATATGATGATGACACTGAGGAGGTAGACAAGAGGAGATACATGGAGCTTGTTGAGAAACTCCTCTATGCTAAGACCAGTTATTGATATCAATATCTAATTCCTTCCCCCATACCCTTCATGTTTCCAACAGGTTAATTTTTGTCTGCTCCACCCCTCAGACATACCCAGAAAAGTAAATAATTAATTGAAACAGCTGAAATATATTGCAAATCGCGGTGTCAACGAGAAACAAAATATATGATTTCGTGCTCCTTGAAACATGAAGTGTGTAATAAACTGATCCAGTGAAAGTTAATTATGATAATGCATATTCAGTAACTGTTGACGCATATTGAATAACTGTATCTCTTTGTTATTTTATTTTCTTGTTATTCTCGTTATGTAATTTACCCATAGGCTACTCTCCTATATAAGAGAGCCTAGGGCTATGGAATAGAGTACCTCATTCACGTTTCCCAACATGGTATCAGAGCGACGGTCCTAGACTGGAGTTCTCGAAACCCTAACCCTAGCCCACCCCACCCGCCGGCCTCTCTTCTCCCTCTCTCTCGAATCGGCGCCGCCCACCTCAGCCGATCGGTGGTCTTCTCCGATCTCCGCGTCGGCGCATCGCCTCGCGCATCTCGCGCGCCTCGCGCCTGCGCCTGAGGTGCCCCTGCATCGCGCGTCGCCTTGCGCATCGCCTAGCCCATCTCGCGCATTGCGCATCGCGATCTCGAGGCCTCGCGCGCTTTGCTCCTCTGTGCGCTGTGCGCACTTCTACGCGCGCTGTTGCACACCCCAGCGTGCGCCAGTGCACGCAATAGCGCACAGTTGAGTGCGCCAGTGCGCGCGTGATCCTCCAGTTGCGTGCGCGCGTGCTCCCTGCACGTGCCCACGTGCCCTAAGCCCCAAAACCCTAGGGCACACAGTTTGATTTACATGGGATTAGTTGCTTGACGTCTACACACGCAACTAATCCCGTCTATGTCATTGTAGACAAAGATTATCTTCTCTCAGTCGCTCCAGTCTTCCGTCTCCAGTATGTCAGACAGCAAGGCAGATATCCCGTCTATGGGCGCATTTCGTGGTCCAGCGCCCATTGTCAAGATGGATGGTACGAACTATGAACTGTGGGCAATGCAGTTCATGAGTATGATGAAGTCTACAGGTAAGAAGCACATTCTTACCGAGCCCGAGCCTACAGAGAAGACTAGAGTCCATGCCTCATGGGAGGCTGATGATGCATATGCCAAGGTGTGGCTATCCGGCACATTGGCTATTGAAATCGCCAATGACATTCTACATCAACCCACAGCGAAAGACATGTGGGATATCCTGGCAGCGACATATTCTCAGGCGAAGAACGAAACGAAGATCCTGCAACTACAACATGATATATTCACAATAAAGCAGAACGGCCGTCCTTTACATTCTCTCTATACATCATTGAGAGGGATGTTTGAGAAGCTCTATAGCTTCATGCCTCTGACCGCCACGCCAGAACAGCAGAAGACATACAGGAATGCGACGATGGTGGGTGTGTTTCTTCGCTGCACTTGATCCGGAGTATGAGGCAGCACGTTCACAGATCCTGGCGGACTCGACTATTCCTCCCATGGAGGAAGCTTTTCACAGATTGAGTAGGATCACAGTGCCTTCAGCAGCTGCGAGCCAGAATCCCTCAGCCATTTCATCACCAGGGCCGTGGACGTACTCCTCGTGGAAGGGGTGGCCGCACTAGGCCAACATGCTCATATTGTCACCGAGTCGGACATACTGAAGACACATGCTACTCAAAGCATGGATTTCCTGCATCTGCACGAGCCGCTGAGCAGATAGGTCCCCCCGTCTGCTGCTACATTGGATCAACGATTTGATGATCTAGTTGCCCGCCTCAGGGGCATTATCCCACCATCCGGTCCAGCACCGACTACAGAGAGTCATACTGATGTTGCTGCTTCTGCTTCTGCCTCTACTAGTACTTCAGGTAGTACACTTGCACTCCACAGTAGTAGATCTGATACTTTACCGTGGATCATGGACTCGGGCGCTACACATCATTTATGTGGCGACCAGAGTCTACTTACAGGATACACTCAGATTCCTCCAGGACGGACAGTAGTGATTGCCAATGGCACCCACTCCCCTATCACGGGTCAGGGGGAGATTAGATTGACATCTTCTATGCAGCTCAAGAATGTCCTACATGCACCGCATTTTTCTATGAATCTGTTGTCAATTAGTCAGATTACAAAGGATCTCCATTGTCGAGCTATTTTTGATCCATCTTCTTTGGTTTTTCAGGACATCCGTACGGGCAACGTGATTGGTCATGGCTATGAGCAAGGAGGCCTTTATCGACTGAACCAGACCCCGTTTGCTGGAACCACATCTTCTCCTACTGGACAAGTATCTCCTCTCCTGTGGCATCTGCGCTTTGGTCATTTACCGCTTCAGAAGTTGCGTCTAGTTCTACCCTATGGTCTCTCTCACACACCTATCCAGTGTGAGGCATGTCAGTTGGGAAAGCATCACAGGTCGTCTTTTCCCAGTAGTCAAGGTCGGAGTAGTAACTCCAAGTTTGAGTTGTTTCATGTTGATGTCTGGGGTCCGAGTCGTGTTCCCGATCATCAGGGACACAGGTTCTATATTGTACTTGTGGATGATTTCTCTAGAGCGTCATGGGTCTTTCTAATGAAAAATAAATCTGAAGCAGGAAACATTATTATCCACTTTCTTAATGAAATTCAAAATGTTTTTTCCACTTCTGTCAAGATTGTGAGAAGTGATAATGCCTTAGAGTTGTGCACCAACATTCTAGCCAATTACTACTCCTCAAAAGGGATTATTCACCAAACATCTTGTGCTCATACATCTCAACAGAATGGGGTTGCTGAAAGAAAACACCGTCACCTTCTTGATGTCACAAGGTCACTTCTTATTCAGAGTCATGTTCCGTACTCCTACTGGGGTGATGCAGTCCTTACTGCATGTTACCTTATCAACCGTATGCCTTCGTCTGTCTTGGATGAACAGATTCCTTTTTCACTCATTTACCCTGACAAGGATTTATTCATTCTTACCCCTCGTGTGTTTGGGTCAGTCGCATTTGTCCATCAGTTGTCGCCTGGTAGTGACAAGCTCTCTCCTAGGGCTGTCAAGTGCGTCTTTGTGGGGTACTCCAGAACTCAAAAGGGGTACAAGTGTTTTGATCCTGTGCGTCGGCGGTATATGATCAGTGCAGATGTTACATTTTTTGAAACTATTATGTATTTTTCAGAATCCGGAAACATGCAGCCAACACCTATATCTCCTGATACTGTATTCATGGCACCACCATCACCATTGCCACAAACAACACCACTGTCACCACCACCACCACCGCCGCCACCACCACCGCCACTAGTATCCCCGCTACCATTCCATCACACGCAGGCCTCCTCCAGCTCATGTTCCTGACCCGTCACCTAGCTCGCCTATGGTATGTAATGAAAATATTAATGTTGATGGATCTGACGACATTTCTCAGCAGGATGCATTACAGGAGCATGGTGATAACATAGAGGATCTAGATGTTCCAATCGCTCTACGCAAGCCGAAGAGAAGCTGTGCCAAATATCCATTATCAGCAGCTGTGTCTTTTGAGAGGCTATCTGGAGACTTCAGGACGTTTGCATTGGCCCTTTCAGCTATAGACATTCCACGGAACCACCATGATACTTTGCAGGATGCTAGATGGCGGCTAGCAATGGAAGAAGAGATGCTAGAGGAACCTGGAGTTTGGTTCCTATACCTCCAGATGTCAGCCCGGTGAGTTGCAAATGGGTGTTTACAGTTAAGCACAATGCAGATGGCTCCATTGACAGGTACAAGGCACGCCTAGTTGCACGGGGATTCACACAGACATATGGGGTAGATTATCTTGACACGTTCTCCCCTGTGGCGCGTCATTCCACTCTACGGATCCTGTTATCAGTTGCAGTTGCTAGAGACTGGCCACTCTATCAACTGGACGTGAAGAATGCATTTCTGTATGGAGACTTGCAGGAGGAAGTCTATATGCAACAGCCACCAGGTTTTGCTGTTGAGGGGGAGTGTTCCAAGGTTTGCAGATTACATAAGGCCATCTATGGCCTTAAGCAGAGCCCCAGAGCATGGTTCCAGAAGATGTCAGACCTCTTTGAGAAACAAGGATATAAACGCTCCAATGCTGATCATTCCTTGTTTGTACAGAAGACGGCGAGAGGTATCATTGTAATCATGGTTTATGTTGATGATATCTTGATTACAGGTGATGATGACCAGGGCATTAAGCAGGCAAAGGAAAGGCTGGGGACCGAGTTTGTCACCAAGGACCTGGGAGTCCTTAGGTATTTTCTGGGGCTGGAGTTTGCCAGAAATCCGTATGGATTAGTCATGTCACAGAGGAAGTATGTTACTGATCTACTGAGTGAGACAGGTATGCTAGGGTGTCGACCTGCTACGACACCAATGGATCCTAGCATGAAGCTGTATGATGATGACACAGAGGAGGTGGACAGGAGAAGATATAGAGAACTGGTAGGCAAACTGTTATATGTCACGATCACTAGGCCAGATATATTATTTGCAGTGAGCCGTGTGAGCCAGTTCATGGAGCAACCACGCCAGGTGCATATGGATGCAATACATATGATACTTAGATATCTCAAATCTTCTCCAGGTGCAGGTCTGCTATTCAAGAAAGGAAAGGGGATTTCTATCTCAGCATGCGCAGATGCAGACTATGCAGGATGTCCCAAGGATAGGAAGTCCACCTCAGGGTATGCTGTCTATGTTGGAGATGCCCTAGTCTCATGGAGGAGCAAGAAACAAACTGTGGTAGCTAGATCTAGTGCTGAATCCGAATATAGGGCTATGGCCCAAGCTACTACAGAGATGATGTGGGTGAAAGCGGTGCTGACAGATTTATACCTAGATGTACCACTTCCTATGAACTTGGAATGTGATAATCAGGCAGCTTTGTTTATTGCAAACAATCCTGCATTTCATGAGCGGACCAAGCATATTGAGGTGGATTGTCACTTCATACGTGATATGATTTAGAAAGGATTCATTGCCACATCTCATGTTATTTCAGAGAACCAGACTGCAGACATATTTACCAAGGCATTGTTACGAGGTCCATTTCAGAAGTGTGCTTCCAAGCTGAGCATGATTGACATCTATGCTCCATCTTGAGGAGGAGTGTTGACGCATATTGAATAACTGTATCTCTTTGTTATTTTATTTTCTTGTTATTCTCGTTATGTAATTTACCCATAGGCTACTCTCATATATAAGAGAGCCTAGGGCTATGGAATAGAGTACCCCATTCACGTTTCCCAACAGTAACCAATGACCACAAGAATGTAATACAAGAATTATGAATTTGTTGCATAAACTTGGATTTGGATCAAATAAAAAGGAAAGTTATCCAGTGAAAAAGAATTACCCTTTATCATATAGACTACAGTACGGAACCTTGCAAGTCAAGATAAAAGCCCACACGTCCCTTAAAGGAGAAGTATTCAATTGTTAATAAAGATAATCATTATTAATAAAGCTCGCATTTATACTAAAAACCAGAAGAAAGATTCAACAGAATAAAAAACCTGTAAGACCAATCCAAAATGGGGTTGACCCTCATGAAGGGCGGCCATCCAGCAGAACTAGGAGAAAATTGGTCTTGACCTACCTAAATGCAGTAAACAAAAGTAATATCATTTCAAACATAAATAGTAGGCATACAACCAGGCATTAGGCACAAGTACAAAGTGTCTCCACTTCTCTGAAAAAAGAACAGAGCTTGCTCGCTGTTTAGTAATATACAATTAACATAACTCAAATGGCAACCAGCATACCGCATTAGGATCACCTATTCGAGTACCAAGAAAGATGGCTTTAATAGGTCTTTTTTTCATCAAGTTTTCTAAACCAGAACGAAAATCCAAGTGAATAATTTCCAGCTGTAGGTCATAGCTGTCAAAAGATGAAAGGAACTCATAAAATAGTTGTGTAAAACATTATCCAAAACTAGAAGGTAAGTGACTACCTCCAAGGCTGATAGCAAGTATGTGAATGTATTTGTCAGAGTGGGAGGGGAAGGAGAAAACTCCACGTATAAAGTGGGTTCATGTTCCTCAAAAAAATAAAGGGTAAAAAGAGCATGAGAAAAAGATAAATTCAGCAAATATGCTTACTTCGAAGCCATATCGTATGTAAACGAGTCAATTTCTGGGAAAACAGAAGAGCTCGCAAAATATATTGTTCGTATCGGACATCCAGGTGCACCTTCTTGAGACCCACCATCCAAATCTATGTTCTGCTGGTGTAAAAAGTACCCCGCTCGAAGGAGATGGAGCAACACCTGTCAAAACAAGTTTACTGTAGAGTTTAATTGATTATAGTTTGCGAACAAAACTGCACCCATGGCATAAATAGTTGAGATGAAATTACAGTTGAATCCTTCCCTCCATTAAAACTGAAAGCAACCTCATCGAATCTGCGACAAGAACAATATCAGTAATATAAGATAGTATGGTCTAGACCACAGTAGTTGGGTACTGCATTAGTTGGATGATAACAACACATTCCGGTTCCGTCCAATTCTCATGCAAGGAGATCAGAAACAAACACATGGCCACAAACAGCTTATTTAACAGTAATGGTGGCTAGCAATTTAAATTACCAAGATGTATCAAGTCCTCCAGAATCCCATTAAATTTGGCTGAACTCGCCTTTTTAAAGATGTCAGAAAACTTTTGAGATGTTAGACAGTAACTAAATATCAGTAGAAATCATGGCTGGATGCAGCTGCTTTTTCCATGAAAAGGTGAAGTTTGAACCCTGTTGCCTGGAAATAGCTCCTATTTTGCAAACTAACACAATAAAAGGGCATGGATAGATGCAAAGCTTGTTAAGTGAGATTTAAAGAAAACACCATTAAATATAAAACTTTTTCTCTGAAACCCACCGTCTGGATGTACTTCCAGATGATGGTTTAAGCTTGTTTACTTCAGAAAAATGAAACAACTAAAAAATATGGGTTTGTGTGTATTTAAATTATTTTTTCTGACACATTCTTAGAATCTTAAGCTGTCATTTTGATATAATCGTATGTACTCCTACTTTTCTATCTTCTACTCGCATTTGATAGCATCAACCTTTTCCCAAATATGTTAATAACTTCATTGCAATTCCAAAAATAGCTTAGACAATGGGGGGGGGGGGGGGGTCGGAAGAGGAATAAAAAGGGGTTTCTCTAACACATTAATATTGCATGCCCCTGAAAACATTGGGATAGCAATTCTGAATTAGGGGCAGCAATGTCTTGGTATTAAAAGTCATCTATTTCACCGCAAAGACTCTATCTCCTTCCTCCAATGGACACAAAAGCATACTTACAAATCATGTGTAAAAGCTAAAAATCAATTGAAAATTGGTAGAAACATAAAAATATTAATCCTTGGCCAGACACTTCAGTAATTGCTTGCAAAGACCTTTATAACTGGAGGTGCTTTCAGCTTCCCACTATTCTACCAACCATTTGCAAAGACCTTTATAACTGGAGGTACCAGTTTTTCTGTAGCTATGCATATCATATCTCCAACCGAACAGAAGCCTCACAACAAATCCTCATACTACTTTTTTTAAGAGTAAGGGTGAGACCCCGAGATGGGATCACCTCATGAATTTAATTAATGAAGATTAAAAAACTACATCATCACGACCATAATGCAGCAAGTTCCCTTTGCGTGTTCAAGTACATTATCGATGTAAAAACCGATGTACATTTCCAAAGGGATCTTAGTTATTTGGATTTAAACCATAATATGACCCAAATTAGATTTGAATGGAGGCAAAAAATCCATGTAGCTGACCGTACTTAATTGTGGGAAAAAGCTCTGTTGTTGTTGTTGTAGCACACCAAATGGCCCACGGATGTGCAAAGGGCCAGCAGCAATCATCGTGTAAGTTAACATAAACATTCTTGATAGATCTATAGAAGTTTCTTTTCTCCGAAAAAGGGAGAAACACTCCGAAGGTGTCCGTCCCATAAATATATCAATAAGATAAGTTAAGGGCTTACAACCGCCAGGTCTCGAGAAAAGATCTAGCAAGATGAGTTACATTGTCTACATAGAACCCAGTTGACCGGAAGATAACTCCATCGCGCGACATCCATATCGCCCAAATGGTGGCAACAGGGTGCAGGAGCTCCTCCATGGGCCCAAACTTGTAGGCCACCAGCGCATTCCAAAAGCCGGTGCATGAGGAGAGATCAATCTAATGGATATTCGCAACAGCATAAACTTCCAGAATGCAAGTGCGGGAGTAGAAAAGGCATAACTTCCCGGGCTAGTTAGATCTCCAGAAGTTGTTCAAGGTAGCAATCTTTAACTACAGCCAATGTGCTCTGTCCTACACCCCGCTAGAAAAGGCATATCCAAAAAGAAGATGTTCAAGGTCTTCCGCCTCCTCCAAGCACTGCAGGCACATAGTGTCCCCCCAACACAGAATGTTATCCCAACGTACCCTTATCAGCAACCTACCATGACAGACTAGCCAAAGGAAGATTTTTACTCGATTTAGTACTTCTCCATATAACATTGAATCTTGAGATCATCAAACGGATTTTCCTAGTTCGAGTTGAAGGTGATGTAAGACTTCTGCACCGAAAAACGTATGCCCACCCATTCCCAATAATTTTTCCCTTCTAATTGATGGCCTATGTCTCTTAAGAGAAATTGAAAGTAAAGGAAGCCAGCCGCCCTTTGCTCTGAGAGATCAGCAACAAACTGTGGTGCCCATGTACCATTAGACAAAGCTTGCGCCACTTTGAAGTGATGTGGGTCGATAGTGCAAAAAATCTTGGAAATATGTCCTAAAGAGCTCCCACTTGTGTCCAATTGTCAATCCAAAATCAAAAATTCTCACCACTCCCCACTACATGATGCATTAACCTTTCCATCTCCGATATTATACTAGCAATTCCATACCATAATAAGGAAGGGAAACGCACCCTCCGTTGGTCATTGAAAGATTTCCCCGATCCCCTAAAATTTCCCCAACACACGACATGTGAAATCTTCTCCTTTCCCCCATAATTTGATCATCCACTTAGCTAAAAGTGCCATGTTCATTCATCGCATATCTGAAATGCCAAGTCCTCCAACCTTCTTCACCTTGGTCAATATCTCCTAATCCAAAAATGGATTACGCCCCTCTTACGAGCATTGCCTGCCAAAAAGAAACGTCACGTCATTACCTCCATTCTGCCCATAACACCAACAGGAATTGACCTCATTGCGTGAAAGTAAATAGGGATGGCTGAGAAAACATGCTTTAGCAAAATAAAGCGCCCACCTCTGGAAAGAACCATTGCTTTCCAAACTGCAAATTTCCTAATGGTTTGCTCCAAGACAGACCAATCATATGCATGCGATCTTCCATCCATAAAGGGAAGACTCAAATATATGATAAGTAAAGTCTGAATGGGGCGCCAAAGACGTGTAATGCCTCTTGTTGCCTTTTGCAAATGGCCAAAGGAGACCAAAGTTGATTTCTCTTGATTCATTTGTAGTCCCGATATATCTCCAAATCTCTCTAAGATAAAAGACACAACCTTGGCCGGCTCAAAACTTCCCCCAATGAAAAGAACTATATGATCAGGTACTGAAGAATCGAAACGAATATATCATCTACCTTGTAGGCCTAGCAAAGGCCCCATCTGAAGCTAGAGAAATCATGATTGCCAGCGTATCCACCATAAACACAAAGAGGAGTGGAGCCAAAGGATAGCCTTGGCACACTCCTCACTGAGTTGGAAATATCCACCCTCTGGACGTGAATTGACCAGTGTTGTGCATGACGCTTTCATGATACACTGCTTCATCCGTGCCACCCAGACTTCAGGGAAGCCTTTACGAAATAAAGAGCTTCATAAGAAGCGCAAATCCAAGCAACCATAAGCATTAGGGAAATCAACTTACCATAGGAATCCATGCGCTTGCGTCACTCTTCCAATCTATGACAATCTCAGAGGCTAGCACAACTTGTCAATAATTTGACTACCAGGCACGAATGTGATATACAAAGGGGAAATGATGTCCTTTGTTTCTTAAAAAAAATATTGCAACGACCCATATATTTTCATAGCCTATTTGAAAATTGACCCAACTTAGTTTCTTAAAAAAAGAACATATGGGCACCACCCAAGAATTATACCACAAATAAATCTCTTCTTATTTGGGTTCCCTAAAACATGCACATTTCATGAAACGACCTTCATTGATCACTTGGTTCAGATGATCAGAGTGAAAACACCAACCCTCCTCCCAACCTTCACAAGAAAAAAATCATTCTCCACAACAATCCCAATTGCCACAACATAAGGATGAACAACCATCATGGTGAGGGCATGACATGCACAACATGAGCCACAACCTACATCTATTGCGGCTGGCAAAGGGTAGGATCCCCAACCCTATTCGCAAACTCGTCTGAGGCTTGCCTAGGCGACAACACAACATGACGACGCTTCCGTAGGAAAATGTTGACGTGATCCTCATTGCAAAGAGTAATGGCATATTTCGGGTAAAAAGAAGACTCGAAACGTGCACACCCACAAGACTTGGAGGATGCACCAAAATCATCCAAAAGACTGGTAGAGGGGAAATCGACATAGTCATTGCGTCCTACGGTCGAACCCTTCGAGGTTGCCAACATGATTCTCCCGACAATGTCCAAAGGAAATCACTAGCAGATGTAGCAATACAACATCCATAGACGCGGGGATAGACGAACACTCCACGGGTCCAAAGAAGAAAAATCACACAAGCATCTATTGTATAAGAAGCCAAGATGCATTGCCCCATTGTGCCTCGAGCAGTGAGAATAAAATAGGTTGTCCAAAATAACGAACTAGCTTGCCTTAATTGCGTTAATGCGCATGCAATGGGCCAGGAAATGAGGCATCATCAAACATCCGCCACATCTACAATATTTGTAAGTAACATAATTGTAACTGCTTCTGGGGATGATGCACTTCCCTTGACCAGCAACTTAGCTGGGCCCGCACCCAATGAGGAGGCTTCCGACACAACCTCAAAGACTCGCAAGTAGAAGGGCGTCCGTTCAACGACATAGGCAACCTCAAAATTCGAGTCATCAGCGAACCCGCCATAGCATCAATGTACACGCCCAAAAATAGGCCACCTAGACGAGCTTAATGACCTCTCCAAACCCTGCAAGGCCGTTTTGAAGGAGACAAGACATCGCAACCAGAAAGGCATGCCAACCACCTGAAAAAGACGAGATGTGGTGCGTATCCTTGTATCTTCCTTGAAGTGTAATCGACACCATAACATCCCGAACATCGAACCATCCGGTACCAAAAGTGCAGCCTCCTCTACTATCAAGAGACCCCGAACACAAATCGGCTAGGGCTCCAAAATAAACAAATCCTTCACAGATGCAAGGACCAAGGGGGATTGGATCCAGGTTTCCACTGCCCAACATGTCCCTGACATCAAAAAAAGTAAGGAGTTGAGGCTCATGAGGCATGACCATGGCAACGATGATGAATCCTCTTGAGTCGCACGAACCCAAGAACATGATCTCCCAACATGCAATACCCAGCAAGTCATTGCAAAGCCTGCACTTGTGTCGTAGATCCCCCCTCCACGTAGTGAAAGAACCGCCCTGGCATAGGCAAAGGGGCCATCAATCATCGTGACTACCATCACCACAAGACCATCCACCACATTCGCCTTCATCTGCATTCTGAATGTGACCTCCACTTTCCTCTCATCCCCTTTAATCCCAAAGCTAAGGTCTCCGATCTGCGACGGGAGGCATGACTCCCAGATGGAGATATGCACCGAACCTTGAGGAGACCCAACTCTACGCACTCAATCCTCTAACGAACACTACATGTTGTCGCTCCCAGCCAGTGGCGCACCTACTCTTTCAATCACCTCCCATTGTTGCATGCTATTGCTCCATCCTCTCATGAACTTCTTATTGAGTGTAATAGTTTAATAGGCACGATTTTAGCAACTCTCATTATGAGTACAAAGGGTTATAGATGTAGTTTAGGTCTTTCTTTCAAATCCAAAGTTACGTAAAAACTTTAGATGATAATGTCACTCAAGAAGTCATCACATTTGCAAGGAACTTGGTCTCTACTAGGAAAGCAAAGCTAATCTCCAAGTTGTGACGTATTTTGCACCAAGGCCACATGAAAGCGTATTAGAGTAGTGTGAATAGGGATTTGCATAAAAATGGGAAAAATTATTTATATACATCACAAGCACAAGTAAACAACTAGAAAACAGTCTATAGTACAAAGATTTATACATGTAGACACTACACAAGGCATGTGCCATGTGCTTGAGCTTGGCCTACCTAGGGCTTACAAACCTCATTGTTGAACTACATCTGGTGTAGTCCAAGTCGTTTACAAAAGCATGCACGTTACCAAGATTTATTTCTACCAAAGAAGATAGGATTTCACAGAGATCTTCATATAAATATATCACCATGAGTTTATCTTCTGTTTGAGAAGACAGGCCTTCACAAAAAATATGTTCTAGCCAAGAATAAAGATAAATATAAATATAAAATGAAGCCTTTCAAAACATAACAGAACTTAAAATGCAAACAGGATAACTCGAAGTAGAAGGTTTGAGGATGAAAGCTCATAATTGTTTCAATGAACGAATGTTAGACAAAAGCTCCACAATAGCTTTATTGGTTGATAGAATTTACTTAAGAATATCTTTGTAGAATGAGTGAGCTGCAGGATATCGTGTTAGATTATGGTGGATGAGGGGTCTTTATAGGCTTAGAGGGAGCCTAAAAATAGAAAGAGTTCCAAATGAAATCACCCTAAATGCCTAAGTATTCTTAGTCAAAGGACACTAGCATACCTGGTGCATAAACAGTGTATTAGTACACAAGTGATTTCTCATAATAAGTAAGGCCAAAGCAACTGTATTCAAACGGTCCAAAAGCAAAGATCTACCGAAGCAAGGGTTTGTGTATCGGTGCAAGAGTAACTCAAAGATTAGGTTACATAATGGACCAAAGTGTACCGATGCAAGGATAGTGTACTAGAGAAACAGTATCAAATGTGTGTTGGTGCAAAGGTGGTGCACTTGTGCAACAATAGAGATTTTTATGCACGTGATTTGTCGAAGTGTCAAGTTCATGAAGAAAGGTTTGGTACATTTTTCTAAATTAAGTTATTACATACTCACCGGGTACTCGCACGATTAAGTCTTCATATGATCAATTTAAAAAAGCACGTAGATGCTCTGAACTGATCATGAACACATTACTTGATCACAACTGATACCTTAGCTTCTGCAATAATGAACTGATCATGAACATGCTACTTGATCACAACGGATGCCTTAGCTTCTGCAATAATGTTGGTACCACAGATAAAAAATTTATGACTTTTCCATGTATACTCTATTTCAACTTCATTTTGTTATTATCAAAACTTTAGATATTCCAACGAACTCCATTTTTTATTGTCAAAATTTTAGATTTTTCAACAAAGGATTGTTATTATTCAAATCTTTAGGTGTTTCAGACGCATCCTCCACAGCCGACATAAAAACCTATTCCAAGCCACCAAAGGTAAAATGCCTTCTCCAACATAACTCCCTTTCCAACAATTTTCTCAGTCAGGTCGGCTATCATCAAAGGTATGTATCTAAAATACCTAGAAAATATAATGAAGTGAAATAAATAGGCACCTCAATAGATCCAACTACAACCCTTGGAGATCCCTGTTCGAAGCCCCATCCTTCGAGCACCTTAACTTTTCACGGAAAAGTGCCAATCTGCAAATCAACCACGTGTCTACCAATATTCCGACAATGTCATCCATGGAGAAAGGAATGAAGCAGGATTGACGGTGGTTTCCACAAGGTTAGAAGCTTTAGCAAAAATGTTCGGAAGCATTCTGCCATCACGCATCTCACTGCAAGTCTACACATCACCTCAATAACAAAGCATGTGTCATCAATAAAATATAGCAGCGGGAGAGTGGGAAAATAGCACAGACCCACTCCCCCTGGAACTACTCGGAAGGCCCTTGGCCAAAGCATGAATGATCTAGATAAATAATAATGATGGATGGAGGGGCAACCCTGATGGATCGGCCCTTCATTGTGAGTGGATCTATCCCCCTCAGGATAATGTTCACCAAGACAGCGAAAGAAGTTCTCGTAACGCAATTCTTCTTAAGAAGTATCCAATCTATGAGAAATCATGCTTTTTACTAGAAGTCCAGATGAAAAATCAGGTCTGAGTATCATAGATTCTGCTGAAATCCACCTTATATGGGTCTTTCACCACTCCACGCTGCAAGCACATCCATATCCACCACAACGATAAAAAAGTATATTGAACTAGCGAAATAACCTCCTTAACCACTGCTTTGAGCCGGACAACCAAGATTTTCCTTCAAAATGTAAATGAAAATGAAGAGGGCCACGAGTTTGTACTCACCAATGGAGGATGTTGCAACCTTCTTCAACAAAAGGGAAAAAGCAGACGCAATAGTTCATGTTGAAGGCGAAGATCTGCTCTAAATATCACGCAATAGCCATCACCTCAATACTAAGCAAATCCCAATCTCCTAACCTAGATATATTGCAAGTCAAAGTATTTGATTTAGCTAATATCCATTTAGCTAAGAGATGTTAGCAATTGTCATACTCACGAGGAATGTTTTTCCACTTCATTCTCAATTGCACTTCCATCACTAATTCATGGATCTCTCTAGCTTATTTAAAATTGAGATTACCTGACTCTTGAACGACCTTAAGAATGATATCTGACCTTTCTGCCAAAATATTGTGAAAATGGCAGTCATCTTATGGTTTGCATTCACTTGTTCAGTTAACTACCCACAAAATTATATAACTCGTGTAAACTGGATTAGTTTTCTCCTTGTGTCACTAATTATTTTCTTGAAATTGGACTTCTCTAACAAATCGATGGGAGCACATCTAAATACGGGATCAAGCAACTATGCCCTTGGAACTGATATTCTGCCTCTCCCCTCTTGTAGCATATGCTGATGATGGCCTTCCATGTCCTCGCCTTTTGTGCAGAATCTTTTTCCTGCAAGGGTGGTGATGTTACCCTCTTTACTTTCTGACCGGTAAATCCTCTAACTTCCCATTTCCACGCTACCTGGTTCTGGGATTTAACCTTGAATGAATTCTTACTCTTTAATGCTGCAAAAGCAGACTTACGCATTTTTCTAGTTGAGTTGCACATCACTAGATAAAAAAACACTACGTAAAACCATGTCACCAAACATACTTTAATCCAATCAAAGTCTAAACACCGTAAAGATCCAATATTTCGCTATTCAATTACATCGGAGAATAAGCATCGGTCCAAAAATCACAAAACAATTGACAAGGGTCCAGCCTTACGAGTAGAGAGCGAACGTCCTCTGGATGACGTAAGTGGCGTTCTTATATTTGGTCTGAAGCCTCCTGTCGCTGCACTCCCTTATCGCCTTATCGATCTCCATCCAACACCTGTAAACAACCACCCAATCCAGAAAAATCCCAATTCTCTCGGCACCCTCCCGCGATCGAGGAAGGGGCGAGGTGCAACCGATCCTGATGCCTGCTTGCACCACGCTAGTACCCAACACTCTTCTGATTCGGCGCCAACGTCCCGTCAGAGATCGCCGCCCGAGAAATGTCTGACGAAATGCCAAAACGAGAGACGGAGAGATGCAAAAAGGAATCGGAATGGGAGAGCGGAGTTGCGAACGAGTGGGCGAACGGGAAGACGCGGGAGGACCACTGGTACTTCTCCGGTGATAAAGTCGAGTACTATAATTGCTAATTTCTAGTGTCACGGCAAGGGAGTGACGGGGGAAGGAACAGTGCATACAGGAGCAGTAACAAATAGGAGAACCACTGGACGTCCGATTGCTCGCAACGGAGAATCTTTCAAACGTTATCTGATGCGAGGTTATGTGTGTCATAATATTCTTTGGGTAAATTACAAAAAAAATTCTGAAGTTTACGTGAATTCTCAAATTAGAGACTGGTCTTTAGATTGTAACAAATAGGAGATCCAACTTTAACATAATGATTCAGTCTTCGATGCTACGAGTGAGCGGCTTAATATGTGGTAGTGGTTGACGAAAATTTTCTCGCCCAACAGGGTCTAGTTTTGCACTTTCCCAATATATGCCTCACACAAACAGAGCCAGAGAAACCTCTCATAACCCCACCACTACGATTCCACGATGGACTGCATTGCAACGACCATCGCCGACTCCAGACAACGTCGCAGCTTGGCGAACATTGTCCCCTCAGTGACCACCTCTCATGAAGCTCGTCTGCACCGGATTTGTGGGTTTCCCTTTATCTCTATTTCTGCATTTTCTGGTATTTGGATTCGAGAGAGGGGTTGGCATAGTTGAAATAGGAGTCACGGTCGAGGAGGGGGAGGTCAAGGACGCATGAGGTGTGGGGGAGGAGGGGTTTATTCTGGTTAGAGAGGGCGACCAAAAGAGGAGGAGAGGGTAGACCTAAACTTGTTATCTATCTATTACATCTAATTTATTTAAAATCTGTGTCATTATTCATTTCACCAATTCTTCTTCGGCAATTAATTTTAGATCTAATTTATTTAAAATTTAAATGGGAGAATGATTCATTTCACTAATTCTACTTTAACAATTATTTTAGAATAAATCACGAACCAAGCATGTGAACGTTCTTCAAAATAGCGAGCATGATAAACATTATTCATATTCGGTTTAACTTGAAAATCCAACAATAAGAGGTAGGATTTCATTATCTAATCGAGCTTTATCTCGCGTACACGTGCTTTGTCGCAGTTCATTTTCGAAAAGGTTGATTTACGACTCCTTAAATGAGAACGTGCCAAAAATGCAAAGAATGAATGAAGAACGCGAATACCGAATGCAATATACAAAGAATGCGGTGAACCTATTTTCTCTCGTAGCTTTAACAGAATTTTCTCATATATGGGGTGATATTTATATAAAAATTTGGCAGAGTTTCCCCTCATATCAGTTCATATTTCTATAAAAAAATCGACAAAATTTCCTCTTATGTCGGATCACATTTCTATGAAAAACGAAAAGAGTTTCCTCTATAAAATCATCAAGAGGAAAACAACAGCGGAATAAAAAAATATAATAGAACTGTAAGCGATGGAAAATTAGTAGACACCACGAATATTAGTGGAGCCTGTGATGAATCACAGGGTTCACCGACGTGCCTAGCTGCCCGCACCTAAATAGTATGTTACATAGATTTCTACATTGAAACAACTATGAAATCGATAAAAACTATTGAATCGACGAGTCTCTTATCGAGGGTGAGTGAGTCATACGAGGAACATATATGCTTATTAACGGCCTAGCCATCCGCACCCGAGCAGGATTATGCTCGTATTCCTCCTCGAACCATAACACAAAAATGAATTCAAAAGGAAAATGAATCGAAAACCTAGCTTGAAAAAGAAGATGAATAAAAAAACTAGCTCAAGTTAGAGCTTACGTACGAAGACAACTAGAAGAGGATCGTGTCGTCTTCCTCCTTCTTTTCCTCTCATCAACGCTTTATTAGCGCTTCTTCCACCTCTTTCCTCTTCCTGACCTATCAACCCTATCCTGGGTAATAGTGGTAGTAGAAATCATAGAGAATGAATGGGTAGGGTGGCTATTTATAGGATTCAGAAAACTGCTAGCCATGGTTTAACCCTTAACCGCAGTTAGTGGCCCATGGTTTTGTTCTATGATTTTAGTCAAAACTTATTTAAAATTTAAGGCTTAAGTTTGAACTTTCCAAGTACTTTTAGATTCGCTAATGATGCTTAATTAGCGCTAATCGTGATTAACTTTCACTAATCGTATTTTACTTTCTGACTCATGCTTAACTTTTTGACCTCTGATTAGTGTTCGTTAATGGTGATTGATGGTCATTAATCTATCATTAGTTTCTTTAATCGTGATTAATTATTTTTAATGTCACTCAGGTTTAATGGCATCTCAATCCTACTTCCTTATCTTTCTTTCGAAAATCATAATGATTGAAAACGAAGTCCGATTCACACAAAAAAATCTGTTGCTTTCCTCTTAACGAGCCAGATTATGATATAGGATACGAGAAATAACCAAGTTCAATACTTTACAATTATAACAACCTTAAATGCTATCTCATCCTTGAGACATGGAGTGCATGCATAACAACTTAAAAGAGGTTTGAAAGCATAACAACCTTAAAGAGAATGAACATTATTTCATTTATAATGGAGATATACACAATACATAGTGTTATCATTCAAACAAATATGGGTACTTATCTCTCATATCTACCTTGGGTTCCCATGTGGCTTCTTCAAACTCTTGGTTCCGCTACAATACTTTAACTAGAGGTACCTCTTTATTCCACAACTTCTTGATATCCTTATCTACTATTTTCACATGTACTTTTCTAGGTATGACAAGTCTGGCTCAACATGTAGATCATCATAGCTTATCTTATGCTCGGGATCCTTAATATATTTTCTCATATTTGATACATGAAAAACATAATGTAATGCTGAAAGATGTGGAGGAAGTGCAAGTCTATATGCACCTTTCCCAATCCGTTGAATAATTTCAAAGAAACCCACGCAAATGGGTACCATCTTCCCATGCTAGCCAATCCTCTGAACTCCCTTCATAGGCGATACTTTGAGGAATACAAATTCACCTATTTAAAATGCGAGATCTTTTTATCCGGTATCACTGTAGCTTTTCTATCAACTCTGAACAATTATTAGTCTTTTTCGAGCAAGCTCTACAGCTTTCTGTGTCTTCTGGAGTCTATCTAAATCATAGATGTTCTTTATCTCGACCTATTTCCAACATAGAGGAGTAGTACACCTACGTCCATATAATGCTTTAAACGGTGCCATGACAATACTTGCATGGTAAATATTTGTTGTAGGTAAATTCTATAACAGGTAAATGTTTAATCCATGATCCCTTCCATTGTAAGGCAAATTCTCATAGCATATCCTCTAGAGTATGAATAGTACGTTCTGATTGACCATCTTTTTATGGATGATATGTTGTGCTCAAATAAAGTTGTGTGCCTAAGGCTTTCGTTAAGTTCTCCTATTAGGGATCGTAAATCTCGATCGGAAATTGTCTCCTTTGGAATGTCATGGAGACAGATCATGTGTGTAATATATAGCTCAGCAAACTAGTCTGGAACGGAAGATAGGGTTATTGGAATAAAGTGTGATACTTTGGTCAAACTATCTATTTATAACACATATATTGTCTTTACCACTGGTCATCTAAGGTAAGCCAGTAACGAAGTCCATGGAAATACTTTCCCATTTCTGTTCGGAGATAGGGAGAGGTTGCAACAATCCCGATGGCTTTTGATGTGAAGAATTTATTTATTGGTATGTGAAACATGAATTCGCAAACTCAGCAATATTGTTATTCACTCTCAACCACCAAAAGAATGAACGAAGGTCCTTATACATCTTCATAATTCCTGGATGAATAGATAATCTAGAGCAATGCACTTCACGTGAGATGTCTTTTCTCAACCCTATTGTGTTTGGTACACAAACTCTATGATGGTTATACAGTAACTTATTTTGTATGTGGAATCCATATATCTTATTCTTCTCAAGTTGTTTTCTTAGGTCTTTAAGGACTAGGTCATCCTTCTGCCCTTTCTTTATTCTATCCCATATCTCTAGTCTATGTCGACAAGGATTAGTTATAGTATCAATACTACTATCAAATGGCTTCTATTCACTCAACGTTGATAGTAAACCCCCAGAATTGGATAGAACTCACAAACCCAGGTGAATAAGTTCTTAGGCTAAGGGTATCTGCTACGACTTTCCTCTTACCAAGGTGGTAGGAGACGGTGTAATCATAGTCCTTCAGCAACTCTAGACACGGTCTCTATCTCATATTGAGCTCCTTATGGTCAAAAAGATATTTCTAGCTTTTTATTATCGATGGAGATTTCAAAAGTAATACCATAGAGGTAGTGTCTCCATATTTTAAAGTGAAGACCACATAAACTAGTTTAAGGTCATGTGTTGGGTAGTTCCTCTCATGTGTCCTAAGATAATGTGATGCATAAGCTATTACCTTACCAGGATGCATAAGAACTGCCCTAAGTCATTCTTTACATGCATCGGTGTACACTGTAAACCCTCCAGTTCCAAGGAGTAGAGTGAGGATAGGTGCGTATGTCGGGCATTCTTTCAGTGTCTGAAAACTAACTCTGCATACATCAGACCATATGAATGGGACTTCCTCTGAGTTAGCCT
Organism: Ottelia alismoides; assembly: GCA_037367405.1. NCBI lineage: Eukaryota > Viridiplantae > Streptophyta > Magnoliopsida > Alismatales > Hydrocharitaceae > Ottelia > Ottelia alismoides. Next base: position 29,232 of record JAZKJV010005626.1, read on the forward strand.
AGTTATTATCAATGCTACTCATGAAAATTCCTTCACATATCTTCTATAACACCCAGCTAGTGTTGGACATGCGAGCCTACGACGAGCCATTATGCAATAAATGTTATTGCAAATATCATTCCCTGTTATGAAATGAAGAATAACTAACTAATTTGCATAATAGGTCCCTTAGTACAATTAGAGTTATGTACCATGACCATCTTAATAATCATACAACCGTTGATTAAATAATTGAATCATAGAGGTTGGTGCTTGGATGAATATCTAAAGAGTTAGATTGAGGACTCATCAAGCACCGTCAAATGATTGTTAAGAGATGATCTCCAGCCTGAGTAGGAGATGGCAATCCTTTCTCAGTTAGGATGATATCTGATCGACCTCTTGATGTAGGTCCTCTGCATAGGAATAGAGATTCGGAGGTGTTAGATTAGTTAGGTCAAAGAGTTGACTTAACGATATCGAGATAACAAAAGTCCTATATCGTATGCTGTCATGATATAGGCACACATCCTCTGACCGGAGATAGACGTGTTACTATATGTCTGAGTATGTACATTTGGCGGACCAATAGGTTGATGACCTAATCAAGGTCTATACACCGGCGCGCTGGTGTACATATAAGGGCATATGAGTAATACGATCTCTCAAATGAATCATACAGGTTAAGTTACTGAACCGGAAGACATGAGATCACTCATGAGATGTTGGGAAGAATCGAATTCCGTGCACGGTCGTCTCGCTTTGGAAGCTTGACTGAATTTATAGGTTTGATATATATTTTGGAAAGTACATGATCAAGACCTAGGTATGATATATGCTTTTGGAAAGTATATGATCAATACCAACTCCCAATGATCAAATGAGAAACTTACTGATAAAACCCTGAAGTAGACAGTGTAAAGTTGATCTAATACTTTGGATTTATTCCGAGTCTTCCAGTATGCAGGATGTACATGTATTGAGAATACCTGAAGGTGAGGTGATCATAAACGATTGTATAACCATGACGCTTCCATTCCTAGGGAGTGATGAAACGGGTCTGGATTTTAGTGACTCCTCTCAGTAGAGAAGTAATATGATCATGGTCCAAATGTTGGACATTGATCTGAATGTGATTCAGATGCAATAATAAGATTAGATTTGCGGTCTTGATTTAATCAAGCATCCATGAGAGGCCCGCAATCTGGATTTGAGATATGATCTCAATATCCAAGTTACTATACGTGGAACAATACAATCGTCATGTCCTTATCTCCAAGTATTCGCGGAGAAAGTGCATTATCCTTGAAAGAGTTTGGGATAATTTCATTGTTGATATATGTATCCGAGCGTTGATAAAATGAATAATTAAATGTGATTTAATTATTATGAATAATATGAATCTAATTCATATTATAAGGAGAGTTATCTTAGATAATTAAATGTGATTTGATTATCAAAGATGTAAATAATGTGAATTGATTCATATTATTTGGGAACTTGAGAATAGAGATCCAAGATGATGGATATGAATAACGTGGATAACACAATCTATATTAATCATATATATTATAATTGTGATTTATAATATATAAGAGTGAGCTATTTTAATTTACATTTGTTAATTAAATGTTGATGTGAATTGGATTCACATCGGACATTAAATTGAAAATATAATTTACATTTTATTTTGGGTTGTGAATGTGATTCACAAATTTTTAATGGCAAGATTGCAATATTCACAAAATAATTATGAATTATTTTTGTAAATTAATTTACAACAATGGTTGTTATAAAATTGGAGATACATGGAATAATGTAATCTAAGAAGATTACATTGGAGATGTCCCTTTCATATTGGAAGGAAGAGACGTCCACCAATTCCTATTAGGAAAGGGTGGCCGTCCACTCCATGTATATGGAAGGAGGCACTCTCCTTTCCATCGTCTCCATATGTTGTTGATTTAATTTTGGGATTGATTTATATTGATTTATCAACATATGTATTTAATCTAAATTAAATTAATTGTTGTTGATTTTTACCAGCACAGATCTTGGTCATCAAAAGAAACACTAATCAATGTGAGCCATATGATTTGTGTTGCCCATGGACTGAGATCCATGGATCCCAAAATATTATAAAAGGAGAGGCATCCATTTGCTCTTCTTAACACACAATGAGAACATAACTCTCTCTCTCTCTCTACATGCCTACTCTCTCTATCTCTCTCATGTGGTCATCCACCATGGAAGCCCTAGAGTGATTCTCCATCGCCACAACGTCGTCGTTATGTTGCCCGATGGTTTGCTCGTAGATCTCCGTCTACTTCGACGTGCCTTGCTCGTGAAGTAGACATCATATCTCGTTTGTCGAGATCAGGAGATCGGTGGCTTGGATCATCAACATGGATTGCGAGGAGCACGCGTTTCATCAACAAGCTCGCAAGCGTCTCCTCCATCGGATCGGACTTGAGATAGGAGGTCTCTTCGTTTAGAGACTCGATCACAACCACGCTTCAAGGGGTGATCCTATTACCTGTTTGTGGTTTAGACGAAACGATCCGAGAAGTGTTCTTGGATCATGTGGTTTCGTCACATGAAAATTTTTAAATTTCCGCTGCATCGAGCAACTAGTGCGACTAGTTGTTCCCAATCGCATACGATGTGATCCTTACGCTTCTGTGATGCACTTAAGGATCTAACCATATCCTTCAGCTAGACCCAGAAAAGATCGTATTTTTGTTACAATCTTCAAGCGTTCCCAACTCAGCATTGCACCAACCTTCACAAATTCAACTGATATACCTTCCCCAGAAATAGCATGGCCTGAGAAGGATACTTTAGATAGTCAGAAGTCACATTTGCTATATTTAGCATACAATTTATTCTCTCTTGGTGTTTCAAGTGCCAGAAAGAGATGGTGTCCATGTTGTTACTTATCCCAGGAGTAAATAAGCACGTCATCAACAAAGATTACTACAAAGTGATCTAGAAATTTCTTGAATACTCTATTCATGAGATCCATGAAAGTTGCTAGGACATTTCTCAATCCAAAAGGCATAGCTACAAAATAACAATGTCTGTATCTAGTTAAAAAGATTATCTCGGGAATATTCACATCTTTAACTCTCAACTGATGGTATTCAGATTGTAAGTCAATCTTGGAATACACAGTTGGATCCTGCATCTGGTCAGCTATTCTTCGCAGAGGACACTTGTTCTTTATTGTCCTCTTGTTTAGATGTCTATAGTCCATGCATAACCGCATCAACCCATCCTTATTCCTCAGAAACAAAACATATGCACCCCATGGTGAAGTACTGAGACAAATAAATCTTTTGTCTAACCGTTCTTGTAACTGTACCATTAACTCCTGCAACTCAGCTGGTGTCATTCTATATGGAGGGATAGAGATAGGTTGAGTATCCAATGTGAGAGAGAATTCAATTTCAATCTCTTTCTCACGTGGTAATCTAGTTAGTTCCTATGGAAATATATTAGGAAACTCGTACACTATAGGTACATCTTCTATCGTTATGCTCAACCCTTATGTAGTGATACATAAGCTAAATAACCTTGGCATCCTTGCTCTAATAATTGTTGTGCCTTAAGAGTAGAGATGTTTTTGACATCATCACTGGATGTCTTTCCAATATATTGGAACCCAATCGAGTTAGGAATGTAAAAAGTTACTATCTTCTACGAACAGTCAAAGCATGCATGATGCCTTTCTAGCCAGTCCATCCCGAAGATGAGATCAAAGTCATCCATTTCAATAAGATAACATATAAGCATGTAGCTGATACCCTATGATATGTACCACCCAATCGTCTAAGATCTTCTTGATTTATAAATACTTAGGGGTCGTTCGGTTGCAGGTAACCCACTCCCCATCTCCCTCATGTGGGTCTCACATTTCTCTTCCTTAAAAAAAATTAAATAAATCAATTTTACATCATCAATCCTATCAAAAAATAATATATTATACCATCACATCATATAAAAATTATAAACCACTCCACTTCTACTCACTTTTCCAAACTTCAATACAATCACATCACAATAACTACTCACTTTTTCAAACTTCAATACAATCATATCACAACAAACCCACTTCTAACACACCCCCGGTTTAACCCTCTATCCAAACACCAAAATCCAAAAACAGGTTACCCTCTACCAGTTTAACCCTCCTTAACTCGCTAATCAAACGCACCCTTAACATCATGGTCCCTTGATCATATAAGGGTTTTATGATTTTATCGGAATCTTATCCTTACAGTATGAGTCAAGTATTCTTTCGTTTTCTGCCTGAGAAGGACCTCCTCTATTGATCCTCCCAATGGAGTAGGGTAGATTTTATAAAGTGATGGTATGTAGACTCTTTCTCAAAAAAATGGACAGAATCCTTAACACTAGTATCCACATGTTTGGACGCCTCGGGTCTTTTAGCTTGTGCATCAAGCCTCTCCCACAATTCATATTGCCTTTGCCCCATCTCTCAGAGCATTGCCATCATAGTCGTAAATTACCAAGATACGTATTGGTCTGCTATGGTCTTAGGATGAATTAAGGCCAAAGGTTAGGTCCTATGCGTCTTAACATGATGTACATAAGGGACACTGCTTGTGAATGGTACTGCAGTCAACTATTAAGATCAAGGATCTTAAGATAATCTTAGTTTCTGAATACTGGTCATAGTTGTAAAATCATTGAATAAATTACTGGAATAATCGGGTTCTGATACCAAACTATCACGACCCTAATTTCGAGTCACCAGATCTTCCCATATATGGTTATGGTTACTCAGCCATAATTTAGCCAGCAATCACAACTAACATTAAGAAATAGACTGCAATAAAAAATATTAAGAAGGAGGTATTTAAAACTTTTCGGTTCACAAAATAAAGTTTACATGATACATTGTCCTATATAAGCATTTACATGTACATAAGCTGGAAAGGAAATACACGAAAAGATTACCAACTATCTTATAGAGTAGTTCTATTGTGGTTGGCTAGATGGATATTGTCCATGTGATGAATCTCTGATGCATGTTGGATTTTCACAAAATATAGAAAAATGATGAGCCAGTGCTCAATAACGAAGAAAAGAAAAATAGACCGAGCATGATATTTGAAAGGTTCAACAAATCAATTTATATAGTGGATCCTTTATTATATTTTATTTTAGTTCATATTGATTCTAATCCATATCAGGGATTGATCATATCCCATCCACAGACTCTGAAGTTGTGAACACTCTGAGATTGGAGATTGCGTTGATCTGGTGAGCTGATATTGTCGCATGTCACCTCAACCAATCTTCCAATACCACCCTGACAATTTTTAATTTTTCAATATCCAAGGTTCCGAACCCTCAACCTGGCAAACAAAGAAGTACACCATGCTCGAGCACTCGGTAACTTAAAATGACAGGCTAACCTTCAATTAAATAGATTTACTGATTTAAATACATGTTATCGTGGCCTCACTGCTATCAAACCACTTGTGCCTCCACATGGCACGACCCCATCTTCAGTTAATCAACTCGCCTAAAGGCAACCGAGTACCATACATTGCAAAGATTTTATTTTGCACACTCAACATATCTGGGCAACCGTGTATCATCTAGGCTTGGCCTGCCAATACGGATGTTCTTCTAACAAACCTACAGGTTGCATGCCCGACATGTAGTATCCACCTCCGCCGCATGGCTCGAGCGACAATCGATTGGAGCTTGTAAAGCCTTGAACTTAGCATCTCTCGAATCATGTATCATAAGATCTGTTCGTCAAGAGGAAACCAATGAAATTTGTTTCATGTAAATCAGACTTTGTTTCGAGTTGTTATAATTTTTTAAAAGAAAGAGAGGTAAGGAAGTATAAGATATCATTAAACCTTAATGGCCATCATTAAGACCGATTAATCGTGATTTAAGGAAACTAATGATGGATCAAGGACAATTAATCAACATTAGCTTACATTAATCGAAGATCAACAGAAGTCAAGCATGAGTTATGAAAGTTAAATTATGATTAGCATGAGTTAAATCGTGATTAACGAAAGTTAATCAAGATTAATGCTGATTAAGCATCATTAGCGAATCTAGAATCTTCTGAATAGTTCTAACTTAAGTCTTAAGTTTAGGATAAGCTTTAGCCAAAACCATGGGCCGCTAACCGCGGTTAAGGGCTAATACGTAGTTTACTAATCATGGTTAGCGTTTTTCTAGAGCCTATAAATACCCCCTACACATTCATTCTCTACGATTTCCACTACCACCACCTGCCCAAGGGTTAGTGCTGAGAGGTCAGGAGGAGGAGTGGGAGGCGGGAAAGAGCGCTAGTGAAGCGTTGTCGAGAGAACGAGGAGGACGAAGGTACGATCCTCTCTTAGTATGCTTCATAAGCTAGATTTTCGATTCCTCTTCTTCATCTAGCTTTGCTTTCGATTCATCTTTCTTTCCCATTCATTTTCTGTTGTGATTCAAGGAGAAATATGTGTAATATCCTACTTAGGTGAGGGCGGCTATGCACACAAGTGAACCCTGTGATTCGTCAAACAGCATCCTTCACTCACCTAGGACTGTGGTGTCTACCAATTCTCAATTTATTATGGTTCTATTCTTTATTTTCCACTTTTATAGTTATTTTGATGGAGAAATCTGTGTAATACCCTACTTAGGTGTGGGCGGCCACGCACGTCAGGGAACCCTATGATTCGTCACACTTTCAAACACATAAGACGTGTGGTATCTACCGATTCTTCATCGCTTATTGATTGATTATATCCTTGCAGTTTCATTGTTGTGTTTTCTCTCAGTGATTTTATAGAGGAAACTTTTTTGTTTTTCTTTTAAATATGTCCCGATATAAGGGGGAACTCTGCCAAAATATTTATAGAAATAAGTCCCATAATAAGGGAAAACTCTACCGAAATTTTCTTGGAAATATCATCCTATATAAAGGAAAGCTCTGCCGAAAATTTAAGAGAAAATATGTTCTTCACTTTTTTCATGTTCTTCGCATGTTCTTCGCGTTCTAATGTTCTTCATTCGCTCTTCGTGTTCTTGGCACGTTCTTAGCATTTTTGATACAGAAATGAAATTCGATCGTTTCCGGAGCTATAAATCATTCTTTTTGAAAAAGAATCACGATACAACACTGCATATGCACGCGAGAGAGAGAGAGAGAGCTTGATTAGGTAACAAAATCCTTCCTTTTGTTGTTGGGTTTTCATACGATTTATTGAAATTCATGATTTTATGTTCTTCGCTACGAAGAACCCTAAGTTTAGCTATTTTTGAGAAAATATGAAAAGTTGCTTTGTGATTCCCACTAAAATAAGATTTAAGCATTGAATTGATGTAGTGGCTTGGAAAATATATGGTTGAGAAGTTAAAATAAGCATAAATATGAGTGTGTATGTGTGTGTGTGTGTATATATATGGGTCTATACTCAATATAGAGGAATTTGCAAGTTGAAGGCCTTACGGAAGAATTACATTATGGGAATTGATGTGTACTGTTTTAGATTCTGAAATAGATCATGTGTTACGTTAATGATAATTGGGAGTGGAACGAACAGATCGGGCATGCAACCTATATGTTTGTCGAAAGGAACCCGTATTGGTGTGACCCTACCTAGGTGGTACACAGTTGCCTAGTTATGATAAGTGCGCACGAAATAAATAATTTGCAACACGTGGTACCGGGTGCCAATATCTTCGAGTTGAATGACGGAAGATGCAATCGTGCCATGTGGAGGTACATGTGGTTGAATAGCAATTGGATCACGATAACATGTATTTAAATCTGCTAGTTTATATGATTAAATGTTAGCATGAGGTTTTAAGCAACTGAGTCCTCGAGGACAGTGTGCTCCTTTGTTTACCGGGCTGAGGGTTTGAGACCCCGATTAATAAAAGTAAAGGAAATTGTCAGGGTAGTATTGGAAAATTGGTTGAGGTGATGCGGTAGCATAAGCTTACCGGATTAACGTAATCTCCAATCTCGAAGTGTCCACAACTTTGGAGTCCTTATAATGATGAGGTAATTCCCTGTACTGATTCCTGACGTGGAATACAAAGGAATAAAAACTAAACTAATGAGAATGAATGAATCTTTTGTGTTAAATTACACGTTTGTTTGCTTTTCTCTTCTTCGTTTCTTAGCACTCGCTAATTGTTATCCTATGATTTATGGACAATCCAACAGATGTCGGTGAGCCAACACAAGGACTTTAATAATCCAACCAACTAATATAGTCATCTAGCTAGCCATAGTAGCTTTACTCTATAAGGTAGTTAGTAATCTTTTTGTGCATTTCATTCTAGATGATGTGTATGTAAATGGTTATAGTAGGAGAATGTATCATTTGAACTTTATTTTGAGAATTTAAAAGTGTTGAAATACTTTATTCTGAGTATTTTTAATGGCAGTCTGTTTCTTAATGTTAGTTGTGATTGCCGAAAAAAAATTTACCGAGTAACCAGATCCAGGTGTGGGAGGAACTGACGGCCCGGAATCAGGGTCATGACAGATTGGTATCAGAGCCTGGTGACTCCAGTAATTTACTCAGTAATTGATGACTATGAGCGGTATTCAGAAACTAAGGTAGTCTTAAGATCCTTTGATATTAATAAGTGTCTGCAGTAGTATTCATAAGTCATTGCCCATTTGTACGTCATGCTAAAACGTATAGGACCTAACCTTTGACCTTAATTGATCCCAGGATCATGATAAAACAAGACATATTTAGGAAATTAGCGACTATGGTAGTGATGACCCATGAGATGGGTCAAAGGTAATATGCATTAGAGCGGATACTCAATGTTACAGTGAGAGACCAAAGTCATCCAGACACATGGATGCTAGAGTTGAGGGTTTTTTTCACCCATATAAGAAAGTGTCTAGATACCATCATTCCAAATAATTTGTTTGCCCCTACTCCATTTGGAGGAGCAGTGGAGGGGGCTCTTCGTAGGCACAAAAAAATTGAAAAGAAAAAGAATATTTGATTCCTATTGTAAGGATAAGATACTGATAAAAGCACAAAATCATTATCTGAGTAAGGAACCAAGAGGTCAACTATAATTCAAGAAGATCTTAGACGACTATATGGGATAGATTGTAGGACATCATTTACCAGCTTCTCTAATACTTATTGAAATATGAATAATTTTGATATCATTGTGGGGATGGACATACTAGAAAGGCATCATGCATGTCTTGACTATTTTTAGAAGAGAGTGACGTTTCACCTTCCTAACTCAATAGGGTTCTGGTTTATTAGAAAGGCATCCAATGATAACGTCAAATACATCTCTACTTTGAAGGCGCAATAGTTGTTAGAGCAAGCATACCAATGTTATTTAGCCCATGTAACCACTACATCAGGGTTAGACATAATGATAGAAGATGTACCCATAGTGTGCGAGTTTCCTGGTGTATTTTCAGATGAATTACCTAAATTACCACATGAGCGAGAGATTGAATTTGAAATCTCTCACACACCTGATACTCAACCTATCTCTATTCCTCCATATAGGATGGCACCGACAGAGTTACGAGAGATAAAGGTACAATTACAAGAATTATTAGACAAAGGCTTCATTTGAAAGATATTTTTACGATCTATTTGATTATGTGATGCTTTAATGAGTTGATCTGTTATTCACATGTTAAATTTCAGATTTTTAAAACCTGCCTAATCAGCCTTGATTTTAAACTAAAATTGCGTTATTTTGCGGTTTCCTGACACATTGATACCTTGATTTTCATGAAATCTTAATAAGTCTCACAAGTTATTTAATCAATTAGTCAGGAGTATTATTGAATGTTTGTGCATTTATGATATGTTGCATTGTGCCACTTATTTTGTTCATGTAGTATAGATGCATAAAATGTGTTTAAAATTTTACACATTATCCCTTGTTGCATTTACTTGACCTAGATATCTATTTAATTACTTAAATAGATATTTAACACCTAGACTAAATTGGATAATTGCCCGTATCCTTATGTTCGACACTGGACTTGTCAAATTAAGCCAAGTCCTCTTCACAGAGACATTTGGCTTGGTTCTGATCAATTTCTAATGTCCATGCTACAACAGTAATTAATTAACACTGTCGATTAGTGATCCATCACAACGTTGTCAATGATCTATGTTGGGTGTCAATGATCTATGTTGGGTACTGCATTTTTTAGGAATAGATCTAGATATACATGATAATGGGTGTATATGACCAAACGGAGAAATCTACAAGTAAAATGCACTTCCATGATAGTTGAATTGGAAAGTTGATGTGAGAGGTTAAAAAATGGAAATACAAAAGGATGAAAAGAAGGGTGGAGCAATAAGGTGGATTTCTCCCATGAAATATTTGATCTTGATTAGATTGGATAAATTATAGTCAAGATAGAAGGATTAAAGATTAGAGGGGTGCACAGAATGTATGTGTGGTCAATCATAGTTGCTTACTCATAAATTATGAGTGGTGTCTTTTCTTCTTCCTCAAGAACATAGAAAACATTTCAAATGACCAATACTACATCCTCAATATTAATGGTTGTGTTAAACCATATGACGGTTTCTTCGAAAGATGCACTTGAGGGAGACAATAAGATGAGTGGTATCTCAATACATGAGAGAGAAAATGTGAAGACAACCTAAGAGACATGGTCTTTCCCCTCATAAGACAACTCAACACACACCAATGACATGCATATGATCGACTGATATGATGGTTCCAACTCTGGCGAAATTGGTGCGAGGGAAGACACTCATGACATATTGGTCCTGTAGCTCTTCGATTCTGGTCTAGGAAAGAGATTGAGGTTTAACCTATTCAAATTAATACAACGTTCAGAAGTGTCAAACTGAACAATGAAGATCAATGTCGGTAGTTCTTCCTTTATTAAAAGCAACAAGAAAGAAAATAGATTCCAAGGAAATATACTCTTCTCCCTTGAGGGTCTTGGAAGAGGAGTATAGAATCAAAATGCTCAAATGAACAATCTAGGTATTTTGATTGGTCTGGGTTGTTTCATCATCCATTATAACAAATAAAGTATCATTGACCTGCTTGTGTAGGTGTTCCAACTATATGGAATCTATGAGATGGAAGTAAGATCGATCTCGAATAATTCTACAAAAGGCATGTCCCAATATTGAAGATCATCTCAAAAGACTACAAATTGTTGGGTTGTCAAAAAGGTCAGTAGACTCTTTGATTTCAATTCAAAAGTTGTATGGAGTTTTGACATTACCGAGATAAGAAATTGACTTCATTTCCGACATGAGGAAATAAACAGTAGAAATATCAAAGGTGAAGTTGGACATGAGGGAAGGTAGCTATACTGGGTATGGATCATATGAGATCCGACATGGTTTGGAAGTGAAGGATGCGGACTCATTGCCATGAGTGTTGATAGGGAAGAAATATGACTGTTGAACATAGAGTGATATGAGTGAAGGTAAAATTTAGCTGTACATCTCGAAAAGATAATCAAGGAGGGTGTCGGAAATGGAAGCTGAATGATCATCTTTACAATAGCCAACGTGGAGGACTTTCGACTCACAACCAGGGCGATGTGACTTTCTTGATGTTTATTCAACAATTGCTCAACCTCTCAGAAGAACAATATAGTAGTCAGTCTTAGACCTCTCAACTAGGAGCTCACATTTTCCCATAATCATATGCAATGTGATAGAATAGATATCTAGAAGGTGAAATGTGAACTAGTTGCATGAATCCTCCACATAACTTCATATAAACTACAAGACATCTTATAGATTGTCAGTTTATGCATAATGAACTAGTATGAGTTCATATGGTTATGTTGGGTGCGGAGCTTGTAAATGTCCATATTGATGTACTATATGATTGATGAGCATTGGATTATGACAAAATCTACATAAGATTTAAAAGGAACGCCGATCCCTAGTCTACTTCATACTAGATATGATAGTAAGAGGATGATCTTTGAAGGAATATGACAAGAGCATTGATAAGATCGAGAAGAATGAACAACTCTTTATATGTCAAGTAATCACGATATCAAACTTAATCTCCAACACAAGTAAGAGGATGTGTTGTGGAGATATCATCTTTTTTTTATTTTATTCTTTATCACCTAGTTATGCACAACATGAGTTACACAATCCTGAAGCATGCTATTTGTCGGAGATTTGTCGGAGTTAGTGATCAGGGAAATGTGTCAAATCTTTTTATGGATTCCATATATGACATCTACTCAACTATAAGACCCCCCACAAGCAAACATATCTCAACCTCTATAATATTTTATTCTTACAATATTTATTATTTATTTTAATTTTGTGCTAACACATGTATAGAAAATCATAAAGAAGTAGATGATGCATGCACAAATGATAAATAAAAATAATTATGATGTGAGAAAATATAAAATAATAATCTTAGTAATTATATTGTTTAAATATTTTTAATAAAAAATGCACTGAGTTTGCTTAAAATTATAACCTTGTAGATATAGTTGAGAAAACATATACTTGGATATAAAAATATACAAGGTAGATGTATAGACTAACTAGGACAATTAAATATTTAATTATCACGAAGGATATCTATTATGAAGTTGTCTAATCATGCACACATATGATTGTACTTCTAAACAAACTTCTCACAATTAAACATATATCTTTGGGGAATAGGAATATCTTTAGATTTCTCTCCTTATCTTATATTTTATTTCCACAAAACAACTATTATCCTTCTTCGTTTCACTTTTCTTATCCCTCCCTATTAAGTAATGATGTATAAATATCCTCTGTTCACACTATCTATTATACAATATCCATCGCTTATTCCACAATAAGCTTCACTTTTTCACTTTTCCAAGAGCAACAAATGAAGAATATGAATAACTCACACTTTAGATGCCTTTATTACATCAACAAAAAATCTTCCAAAATAATGATAATTAGAAATAAACCTCATTTATTCTCAATAAGTGAATGCGTGCGTAAGATTCCTTCATAACTTTGTCCATTTTATATCTATATTATAACTTATTTTTCAAATAAAAAATAGAATCAACATCAAAATCATACTTCAGTTATAAGTCTATAAATATTGTGTAAATAAAAATAGAAGAGATCACATTCAACCATCCATCAACTTAAAATCACATTTGATCATCCATAAACTCAGCTATCCCAATATTAAAATATAGAAAAGTAATTGCTCATTTTATCAATTCATTTTACGTGGTTCACTACAACACAATCCACTTAGAAGATGAGTATATTCAAGCTTCTGTCACTAAAGGGTTAGAGGTTTGAACTATGATATCTTGTTTGGTTACTAGTTTATCCAAATTTAGAAAGTATCAAAAAAATATATTTTTATCATAAATAAGCACAACAATTTCACCTCACATCACAGTTACTATTCCAAATTTTCACAACCCCGTCTACATAATTGATGAATCTGTGATTCATCGCTCTTATAGTTGAAAATAGAGCCTTGTTCCTGAGTATGTAGAAGCATATTTCCCTTTATTTTGCATAAATAGCATCCATGCATCAATCAACAATACATGCATTTTAGCATTCATATTTGCATTTAATAAGAAGCCATTTCATTTGTAAAATCCACTTGTAAAATAACCACCAATAATTCACCTATATTTGTACTTTACACTCCCTTTGAAATCAAATAACACCTTCCTTATATCATGTACTTTATTAGTTAAAGGAAGGTGGCCAAAATTCCCTATCTTGTAAATTACCCAATAAAAGCCCCAGAGCCCCTGGACCTTAGATTGACAAGATCCCTCTCATACAAACTCCAAACTAGGTCTATTCACTTTCAGATTAATACACATCCAGAGACCTTTAAAATGAGACTAATTTCATTCAATTCGGAGCTCGTATGCAAAACTTGGGTTTTTGGGCCCCCTTGTATATTATATATATATATGTATACTTGTACTCTTGTATTTTGGTATCATATTTGACCTCATGTCTATTTTTTGTCAACATGAAACTTGTAGATCTCATCGAGATCTACAACTTTCATGTTTTGAGTTTTTTCAAATTCGACCTCCTCCTCTCTCTAAATTCATTTCTTCATCTCAGCCATTCAGAGCAGGCCACGTGGCGCCATCTGATTATGCCACGCGGCCCGCTTCTGTGCGCGCCACGCGCCCTTGCATCTCAATCGTCAGATCACCCTCTCTCTCCCTTGACCAGAGCCGTTCATCATCGCAATGATTTCCAGCCGCCCCGATCCAACCTCTGACCTCATCTGGACCGCTTGCCATCGTCGCGCCCTCCTTGCACCACGTGGCACACCCTTAGCTCTCTGATCACACCACTTCGATGTCATCCAGGTCATTCCCTTACGCCCTTCTCCTGGCCGTTGGATCACTCGATCCAACGGTCAAGAACCCGTCTTCAACCTCCAGACGCTCTCTCTCCCACGATCTCCACCTCGCGCGCTCGCCTCCCCCTTTCTATTTTCGGTGCCACGCCGACCATCACCTTTGCCTCTCGGCACCACCACTACACGATCTACTCGTTCCTCATCCTCGCCAACCCCCTCATTCACCATGAATATCCTCGACCTCGCCCCATGATCCCCACCAACACCACCTCCTCTCTACCTACGCCGTCACCCTCATCCTATAAATACATCTCCCCCGTCCACCTTCACTCCCATCCGCCACCACGGAGAGTATCTTCGAGATCCCACCTTCGAGTTGATGACAACAATTTGACGTGAGGATGAGCGACGACCGAGATCCACCTCTGGCGAGATCCACGGTCCAACCCCACCGTGCCGCAGCTTCCCTCGTGAGCTGCACGAGCTCAGGTCCCCTACCGGCCTTCGAGCGATGACCAGGAGCTCAGATCCGAGCTTCATTCCCAGGTAGATACCTCCATCTTCTTCCCGACCTTCTTATTCTTTTTCTCGAATTTTCTTCCATTTTATTCACCGTCCACGAGCCTCTTCTCACTCCGCCGGCCATCCTCCGAGATCTGCAAGGGAGCTCTGATCCTCGCGCTACACTCTGTTCCCTCCGACGACGCATTTCACTTCTCACCAACGCCAGCTCTGCCACCTTGGCGGAGCTCAGTCACCGAACCACCTCTCCTCTTCTCAAGCCTCGCACCGCACGCCAGATCACCCCACGAACACATAGCACGCTTCGGCTATCAATTAACCCCATGCATGTACTTCTCCTTCGTTGGCCGGGACTTCATCGGAGCTGCTTCCCGAGCTTCTCCGCCACCATACTCCAGAGCTTCTCTGCCACTTCTGAGACCACCGGAGAATCCTTGAAGCTTCTACGAATCCTCCCAGCTACTTGGGAGCCTCCGCCGAGCTTCACCGACGACCAGAGGAGGAGGCGGAGCTCGAGACCCTGCGTAGGAGCCTAGCCTTCTCCGCCGCAGGAGGCGGCGGGCCGGTCGAGGAAGAAGAACAGCTGTCGTTTGTTCTCTTTGATCGAACGGTCCCTAACGAGCCACGTCGCCCACATCCCGCATCCGTAGGATCAGGCGGATCCTACATTCTCGGTCGAGCCACGTCATCACTTCCTTCGCACTCCGGATACAGTTGGATCATTCCTAATACAACGGCTATCGATCGTCTACGTGGCCTTCTCCAGCAGGCTTCAAGGACCGTTGGATCAATCTTGATCTAACGGATTCAGATATGCCATGCGCCAACAGCTAGTCACCGTTGGATCGTCACTTGATCCACGGTCCAGATCAAGCCACGTCGTCCGATCCGAGCCTCTTCCCCGACCACTAGGCTCGGATCCCCGAAACTACTCCGAGCCAGGTCCGAGCCTCCAGAGTCATCTGAGCCTCGACCCGAGCCTCCGAAGACCACCGATCTTGGGACCCCCGCGTGATCTGCACGTACGACCTGGGTTATTTGTAGCGAGGCCCCTGGAGGTTTCCATATTTGCATTTCAGTCCCTGCCAGGAGACCCCACGTGAGAAGCACGTGTTCTTTGGAAAATTGCATCAACCCCCTCAGCATTATAGGTAATTGCATATTGTTCCCTGTCAGCACATTTTATTTTTTTCAATTTTAATTCCTGTAATTGCAATTATACCCCTGTCTTTGCAATCATATTTAGGCACCCATTTTAATTCATTTTTCAATTTGAAAATTGCATTGTATAGCTTATTTTGTTCTCTTCCATATGTGACACTTGGCACACTTTTGTAATATCAATGGATTTTCTATTAATTAATTGGTTGAATTGTGCTATATTTTACCCATTTCTGCCTTTTAATTCATAGTATTTTCTCCGTGACTCCAAAAATCACAAAAAATCACATTAGATCCAGGGTAATTAGATTTACATTGTGCCAAAAAATCAGCTCATTTACACGCATCTCGAGGCCTGAATAAATCATTTAATTGTTTACCTAATTGATTTTTAGTAGGTGCATTTCACATAGAAATCGAGGTTGATTAATTTTCCTGGATTCTTTACACTTAGATTTATCTAGGATAATTTTGATATCTGAAAATATTGTGATTTGGTATTTATTAAATCTAATTTAGTCAAAAATCACTTTGCACCTATTTTTAATTTATAGTAAATTTATCCAATGTCAGAAAATTCTAAAAAAAATTAGTGTAGCTTAATTTCACCATATTTCACCATCTGACCAAGTTTCATAATTTTTGGAATCAATTTGATCATATTTTTGAATTAACTTGTAAACTGGCCTGATTTTGCATGTGTCTTGCATAAAATATACTAAAAAGACCAAAAAAATATCACCCCCTGGAAATCAAACTTTGGAACTTGCTTAAAATCTATCTAAGGAGATAACTGCCTCCCTGAGTTCGATCTTAGGCTTGTCCAAGTAAAATAAATTCACCACTCGTTATTAACTCGATATTAATTAAAAGTGGTTTTTGATCTGCTCTTATTATCCGACTGCAACGAACAACACAACAATTAATTTGATCGAATTAACAAGTGTAGTAAACAACATTTCAATAATGTTACCTATTTCCCTAACTTCTCACAATCCATTTCACATGTATCTCTAAAGGGGTGTTCGTTTGAGGAATAATGAGGGATCCCTCTTTATTCCTCCGATATCTTATCCATTCATAGACGACCAACATTTGGGTTACGAAGTTAAGATGAAGGATAATGTTTCCCTCATTATCTCACCATCATCGGCCTCTCTCATAAAAAAACAAGTAACTAAGCACTTATCTAACAATCTTATCTATCGTAACCTCCCCATTCTTCCTTATCATCTCCCTCGTAATGAAGAAAGAATAACAAATAACTATCACTTATCTTTCCTTATCCTTTCTCTCCAACGGAACAAAATAATCCCATATCATTCCTTGTCCTTATCCTTTCCCTTTGCTCTTGCTCATAGAAGAGCTCATACATTTCATTTACGCATTGGAATGTCATGGCTCTCCAATGGCATCCATGTCATGTGAGAAAATGCATAGTGACACCTTTTCAGCCTATCATGCATATATGCTGAATCCCACTTCTGGAGAATAAAGTCGTCCTTGTCGAGGGAAGGAGAGAGAGAGGACGCACGTCAACGCCCTCTTCCCTCTCGCGCGATCCCGTCGGAGTTGGGGAAGGGGGTCGGGGGCGATGGATAAGGTGAAGAAGCTGCTAAAGCCCAAGAAGGATCCTCAGGAACAGCTCAGGGAGTGGCAGAGGCGCCTCCGCCAAGAGGGCCGCAACATCGACCGGCAAATCCGAGGTATGCGCTCCTTCTCTGCGATCGTACTCTAATTTGCTGAGATCTTGATATTTTAGAAGCGGTTGCGATTGCTTTCCTTTGTAGATATCGAGAGGGAAGAAAAGAACGTGCAGAAAGCGATCAAGGATGCTGCTAAGAGGAATGACATGGCGTCCGCCAAGGTGATGCTTATGACGTGTTTGTGACATTGTTGTTATGCTGGCAAGATCGATATTGTTGGGGTGGGAGTTGTTACAGCGAAGAAATAGAAAAATGGAGCGACGGAATTTGTTGGAGCAAATGCTAAAGATAAGATATGCTTTTTTATTCGGAATTCTCCTTATCAACATCCAGAAGTGCGACGTTTGGTCGGTGGTAATGCAGAAAATTCCATGTTAAGGTCATTTCCGTCAGAGAAGTGGGTATTTTTGTGAGGGGAAATGCTTTATCTCCGTGACAAGATGGGGGTATCAAGGGATTAAATTATTTAAATCCCCCTGTAGGTCGAACTGAATAAGGGGATTGAGTAATTTTGGTGAACATACTTGGTGAATTCATCTAGAAAGTCAAGGAACAGAGTTATCGTCGTTAGTAGCTATTAGTTGCAATCGACTGTACACCATTGTAGCACCATGAAGGTTTGTTAGAGAAGTTGTTCCAATGTATTCGTCCCCAAGCATGAATACCATGTTCATGAAGCTGACATCATAAGAAAAAAGCCCAAGGATGTTCTAATGCTCAACAAAAGTATGATCTTGAAAGTTCACCACATCATGGATCCTATTAGTCTGTTGAAGATGTGGTTGGATGTGCGAAAATCTCGTCCATTCACCAAAACCCAATGGCTCGAGCTGAAGAGAAATTCTAGGACTTGTAGCATTCAAGTACATCCAAGTTGAGTGCTATAGACACATGCCTAAGGAACGAAAAAATGGAGAGCTAAAAAACGAGATGAAGAGCTCGAGGTCAGCACATTTTCAAATGAAAAGATGAGTTAAAGAGCGACTTATTTGCGAATGGAACTAGAAAGCCAATGGCCATCCTCTCAGGGAATTAACACCCTACCTTCCATATGTGCTGAGAGCTGAATAGAAGATCACAAGAAAAGGAAACATATAGTACAAGCATGCTAAGCATCCCAAGGGGGAGCACCTACTTTGCAGAAGCAAAAGCTTTTGTCCTTCCTTGAGAGGGAGGGATTGGACTTACTACGAAGATCTAGACATCCTTTTCCTTCTCATGCTTGTTTGATCTTTGTTTATTGTCCTGTGTGGAAGGAAATGAATGACTTAATTATTAATGAGGTCATAGGACCCTCTCATTTAGAGTTGAGAAACCCTAGAGGGAAATTTACATAAGAAAGAAATAAGAAAAGATAAATACAAATAATTTTAACACTCTCATTAAGATGGAGCATAAATGTCAATCATGCTCAGCTTGGAACAACACTTCTAGAAAGACCCTCTTACTAGGGCCTTGATAAAAATATGTAATGTTTGTTCCCTGAGCTGACATTAGAAATAGATATGGAGCCCTTCTATATCATATCTTACATGTAATGGAAATCTAACTCGATGTGTTTGATCCTCTCTTGGAAAGTTGGATTGTTGATGATGAATAGAGCAACCTGATTGTCGTAAAGCAACTCATGGGAAGATGCACGTCAACAGTCAGGTCTATCAGAACAGATCTGACCCACATCATCTCAGTACTACCCTATCATAGCTTTGTATTCAGACTCAACACTAGATCTAGCAACCACCGTCGGCTTCTAGATTTTCTATGAGATGAAAGAACTCTATATGACGATTGCAAAACCAAAGGTAGATTTCATTTCTATAGGGCATCTTACGCAATCAGTATATGCACATACTGTGATGGTAAGAGGTGTCCCTCTGCTAAATAGGAACCTTGTACCTGGAGAAGATTTATATAGCTGAAAATCATGTAGATTGCATCTGAATGAGCTTGTTGTGGTCGATTTATAAGCTGGCTGACTTTGCTCACTGCAAAAGAGATATCTGGCCTGGGAATAGTCACGTAGCGAAGCTTTCTAACAAGCCCTTTTATCTCCTTTTGTCCACCTCATTTATATCATCATCATAGATCTTTATATTGGGATCCACAGGAGTAGTGGTAGGTACGCAGTTTGCCATCCTTGTACCCAGAAAAAGATTAATATACTTTTTCTGGGTCATGGCAAGACCTCTCTGATTCCTGGTAAACTCAAGTCCTAGGAAGTATCATAGTTCGCCAAGGTCCTTGGTGATAGACTGTTCTTGTTGTCGAAGGAACTCCTTGGACTTGCTGATATCGTATAACTCATCTCCTGTAACAATGATGTCATCAACATAAATTGGGATGACACCAATACATATCTGTGTCCTGTGTACAAAGAGTGAGTGATTTGCAGTCAATCTCTTGGAGCTTTGTTGCTCTATCAAGCCCGAGAGCTTTTGGAACCATGCTCTAAGACTCTTCTTAAGGTTATAAATAGCCTTATGAAGTCTGCATATCTTCTGACAATCCTCGTCAGGAGCAAACCCATGGAGTTGTTGCATATAGACTTCCTCATGCATGTCATCATACAAGACAACATTCCTCATGTCATATACCGCAACAACATAGAGAAGGATCGGAAGAGTAAAATGACAAGATACAAGGAAAAAGTGTCCTAATAGTCACTCCATATGTCTGAATGAACCCACGTGCCATAAGCTTAGATTTGTAGCGATGAATACTGTCATATGATTTCTGCTTTACTCTAAAGACTCATTCGCAAAAAACTACAGAAGCCCCTGCTGGGGCGATCAATACTATGTGCCACGTAACTAGAGTGTAATCGTTTCCTCCTCCATAGCAAGATATCACTGACTGTCTCACATAGCCTACTGATATATGCCTGAGATCACAACAACTGATAGTCCCGCCACAACCTTCCTGAAATCCTCTAACACACGTCCTAGTGAAAGACAGGTGGTAAAAGGATACTTAGCACAAGTATGTCTCATCTTTTGAAGAGCTATATGCTGATCAAGATCATATGGATGATCTGTCTCCTATACATCACTCCTTGAGGTTCTACAACCTCAACATGCAAAGTCTCTTAGTGCACATACAAATTGTAGAAGTTTAGTTTATGTTTCTGTATCTTTTATTTATTGTTCTTTTCGTTTGTCTACCATATGCAATTTTCCCATAGACCTCTCCCTATATAAGAGAGTCTAGGGCTCAAGGAATAAACACAATGCTTATTTTTCCCAACATGGTATCAGAGCGACGGTCCTAGATCGAAGCTCTCGTACCGAACCCTAAACCTAGCCCTCCACCTTCAAGCCTCCGCACGGCGCCGCCTCCAAGCACGCCGCTAACCCCACGCGCGCTACCCCCACGCATGCCCTCCCCCCTCGCGCGCAACCCCCACGCGTGCTGCCCCCACTCGCCGCCTCCACGCGAGGCGCCTTTACGTGCTGCCTGCCCGTGCGCTGGCTGTCCCTAGGTTTTCACTGCCCCTAGGGTTCGATTGTCATCTTATAAGGGGCTCTCTGCTTGCTTCCAGGTTGATGGGTTTGGTTGCATAGAGGTCTACATGTGCAACTAAACCTAATCATGTCAGTGTAAATCAAGACTTATCTTGTCTACAACCTTAGTTTTCTCCAGTCAACATGTCAGAAAGTAAGATCGAGATCCCTACTATCCCTACTACAGGCGCCTTCAAAGGTCCTGCGCCTATTGTGAAGATGGATGGATCCAACTATGAGTTATGGGCCATGCAGTTCATGAGCCTAATGAAGTCGATGGGTAAGAAACATATTCTTACCGAGGATGAGCCAGAGGAGAAAACAAGGTTGTATGCCTCATGGGAGGCTGATGACGCATATTCTCAGGTATGGTTGTCTGGTACTCTGATTCCAGACATTGCTAATTATGTCTTGCATCAACCTACTGCCAAAGCCATGTGGGACATTCTTGCTGCCACATATTCAAAATCCAAGAATGAGACAAAAATCATACAGCTCCAGCATGACATCTTCACGATAAAGCAGAATGGTCGACCTCTGCATGCTCATTACATTGCACTGAGGGTAATGTTTGAGAGGCTTCACAGTTTCATGCCTCTCACAGCTACTCCAGAACAATTGAAGACATATCGGAATGCGACGATGGTGGGAGTCTTTCTAGCCTCTCTTGACTCACAGTATGAGGTGGCTTCTTCTTAGATTCTGGCAGATGCTACCATTCCCCCGATGGAGGAGGCCTTTCGGCGATTGAGCCGAATCAACATCGCAAGCCCTACTACTATGCCAAAATCTTATGCTATGGCAGCCTCCAGAGGAAGAGGCAATTCATCTCATTTTCGTGGACGAGGATCACGTGGTATTGTTGGCCTTGGTCGTGGATTACAGTACACTTATTGTCGTCAGATCGGTCATACAGAAGACACATGCTACTCTAAGCATGGGTTCCCAGAATCTGCCCGTGCAGTAGAACAAATATGACATCATGGTGCTATGCCAACATCAGATCCATGATATGATGACCTAGTGTCTCGTTTACGTGGTATCGTGCCACCAGCCAGTACTCCACCAGTTTCAGAGAGCATCTTTAATGTTGCTGTTACGACAGAAGCTAGATCCTCAGGTAGTGATCATACTTCTGCTTTCTACCCGGGTTCATGTACCTCAGAATGGATTGTAGATTCAGATACCGCATATCATTTGTGTGGAGATAGACACCAACTCACATCCTACAGGCAAGTTTCCCCAGGAAGGGCCGTCGTCATAGTAGATGGGACTCATTCTCTCATCACAGGACAGGGACAAATCGCCTTAACACCTTCCATGAAGTTGCAGAATGTGCTCCATACTCCTAATTTCTCAATGAATTTACTGTCAATTAGTCAGATTACTAAGGATCTACATTGTCGAGCGATATTTGACTCATCGTCTCTTGTGTTTCAGGACATTCTCACGGGTAACGTGATTGGACATGGCCGTGAGAAAGGCGGGCTGTATCGACTGGTCCATACACCTTATGCTGGAGCATCATCCCATTCCACTGGACCTATCTCTCCTTACTTATGGCATCTGCGCTGTGGTCATCTTCCATTTCAGAAATTGTGTCAAGTCCTTCCTCAGATCTCACCCCGCTCGTTGTTTGATTGTGAAGCTTATCAGTTAGGGAAGCATCATCGGTTTGTCTTCCCTAGTCATCAGAGTCGGAGCAGTAGCTCTCCATTTGAGTTTTTTCAAATTGATATTTGGGGTCCAAGTCGTGTTCCAGATCATCAGGGACACATGTTCTATTTAGTTGCTGTGGATGATTTTAGTTGTTTGTCGTGGGTTTTTCTGTTAAAGAATAAATCTGAAGCGAGCATCATTATTATGAATTTTACTAAAGAAGTGCAGAATGCGTTTTCTGTTTCTATCAAGATTGTGAGAACTGATAATGCCCTTGAATTCTGTACTCGAACATTATCTTAGTTTCTTTCATTCCATGGCATTCTTCATCAAACGTCTTGTGCCTACACGTCCCAACAAAATGGTGTCGCGGAAAGAAAACACCGCCACCTTCTTGATGTCACTCGTACGCTTCTTATCCAAAGTTGTGCTCCACACTCGTTCTAAAATGATGCGGTTCTTACTGCATGTTATCTCATTAATCGCATGCCTTCTTCTGTGCTGGGGGAGAAGATCCCCACCACAGTCATCCCCATCACCACCACCATCTCCACCACCGCCACCACCATTACCACCTCCCATATCTTTGGTTCCTCCTCTACTACGCCACTACAGTCGACGGTCAACCCCTGCTCATGATCATGGTCAATTACCAAACATGCCCCAGGTTTGTTCTGATAACATAATTTCTAATGATGGGACTGACGACGTGACATGAATATTGGTACAACTGATGCAGATCTTGATTTGCCTATTGCACTGAGGAAGCAGAAGAGGTCACGTGCTTCATATTTGATTGCTTCTCATGTCACCTTTGAGCGTCTGGCAGGAGTTTTCGGGAGATTTGTAAGTGCTTTATCCGCTGTGAATATTCCAAGGACTCACCATGAAGCATTAGCTGATAGTAGATGGCGTCTGGCTATGGAGGAAGAGATGGTCGTCCTTCAGTCGAGAGGTACATGGAGTCTTGTTCTAGCTTCTACTGAGGCATCTATTATGAGTTGCAAGTGGGTGTTTACCGTGAAGCATAATGCTGATGGCAGTATTGATAGGTACAAGGCTAGACTGGTTGCTAGGGGCTTTACTCAGGCGTATGGAGTAGATTATCTTGACACATTTTCTCCTGTTGCTCGTCACTCTACGTTATGGATTCTTTTATCTGTTGCTGTGACTCGAGATTGGCCCCTGTTTCAATTAGATGTCAAAAATGCTTTTTTATATGGTGATCTTCAGGAAGAAGTTTACATGCAGCATCCACCTGGGTTTACTGCTGAGGGAGAGTGTGTACAGGTATGCAGGCTTCATAAGGCGATCTATGGCCTAAAACAGAGCCGAAGAGCTTGGTTCCAGAAGCTCTCAGATTTGTTTGAGAAGCAAGGGTTCAAAAGGTCAAATGCAGACCATTCTCTCTTTGTACAGAAGACATCCAGTGGTATGACTATCATTATGGTGTATGTTGATGATATACTCATTATAGGAGATGATATGCAGGGAATAAAAATAGCACAAGAATTCTTGGGTTGTGAATTCATTACCAAGGATCTAGGAGTACTGAGATACTTCCTTGGATCGGAGTTATCTAGACATGAACAAGGACTCGTGATGACTCAGAGGAAATATGTAATTGACTTGCTAAGTGACACATGTATGCTTGGATGTCGACCTGCCTCTAAACCTATGGATCCAAGCATGAAGATGCATGATGATGACACTGAGGAGGTTGACAAAAGAAGGTATAGAGAACTGGTTGGGAGGCTTCTTTATGTTACTATTACCATACCAGATATTACATTTGCAGTAAATAAAGTGAGCCAGTTTATGGAGCAACCTCGCCAGATACACATGGACGCCATACATATGATACTAAGATATCTTAAGTCATCTCCAGGTGCAAGATTGATGTTTACAAAGGACACTATTACTATCTCAGCACGTGCAGATACAGACTATGCAGGGTGCCCAAAGGATAGGAAATCTATATCAGGCTTTGCTATATTTGTGGGGGAGTCATTTGTCTCATGGAAAAGCAAGAAACAAATAGTAGTTGTAAGATCTAGTGCTGAATCAGAGTATAGATCTATGACTCAAGCATGTGCAAAAGTGATATGGGTTCATGCATTTCTGACAAATCTACATATAACTGTTCCTCTTCCCACATCACTAAAATGTGATAATCATACTCCATTATTCATTGCAAACAACCCTGCCTTTCACGAGAGGACGGAGCACATTGAGGTGGATTGCCATTATATCCGTGATATGATACATAAAGATTTCATTTCTACAACTCATGTCAGCTCAGGAGATCAAACGACATACATTCTTACCAAAGCTTTACCTCAGGGTTCCTTCGAGAAGTGCTTATCCAAGATGAGCATGATAGATATCTATGTTCCGTTTTGTGGGGGAGTGTAGAAGTTTAGTTTATGTTTCTGCATCTTGTATTTATTGTTTTTCGTTTGTCTACCATATCTAATTTCCCCATAGACCTCTCCCTATATAAAAGAGTCTAGGTCTCAAGGAATAAACACAATGCTTATTTTTCCCAACACAAATCGATAGTGCCATCAATAGAAATCAAGTGCTCAGAATTTACTTGAGGCGTGCTAGATGATGGGAAGGCACATGAGAAGGGGGTGCAACAATCATGCGAATGTAGCAACAAGGCTGTAGAAAATGTCAGTGCGCACGCATACCAGAGATAAAGAAATATAGACAAGGAAGAACATCGAGATTTTATGTAGAATCCTATTCCATAAGGAGCGGGATGAAACCATGGGAGAAGACCTCTCAAGGACCATGTCTTCCATATTGCTTTATCTCCTCTATTACAGGTGGTGTGTGGTTTTTTTATATTGCCCCACCAGTAAGACCAAGTCCCATTCACAGAGGACTATACCTGTGGATGTGGTAATTGGACCCTGGAGGGATCCAATTACTCATCTATACATATGAAGCATACTCTAACACTCCCTCTCAAGCTTGAACAAATAAAATAAATCTCTCACTCACATTACAATACACTACGTGCAATATCAACTCAACTCAAACTCTGTTAGATACCTACCGAGGATGTTACTTCTCATGCTGTGATGGCGAGGAGGAACTGAAAGGCTGGAGTGTGAACTGAGCTGGGTCTCCTCGTCGGAGAACGTGCGCTCTATACTACATCTGTCAGAATCACTGAGATTGAAATGAGTCTCTACCTAGAGAGCTCTAGCCTGCAACTGCTCCATCTCCCTGAAGGGCCAAACGGAAGACCGTGGAAACATCCTTGTTAGAGTCCACGATTATTGGAGAATGGAATTTGAAAGTCTCCTCGTCGGAGAACTGGATTTCTCCCATATTGGCTTAGAGAATGGGATCTATACTATGGAGTCTTATGTCCATGAAAACCCTAAGCCCACAATGGCTTAGAGAATGAGATCTTCACTTTGGAGTCCCTATGGATCACATGAAAACCTTGAGTCCAAATCGAAGATACGGACCTCTCACATAGATCACACAAATGTGCCCCTTAAACTGTAGACTCTGAAATTACCTGAATGTAAAATCTGAATCTGAACTGTTGAGTCTGAGTCTATCCTGTAGAACTTTACATAATACTCCTCCCTTCTCCCATACTGGTCAGAATATATGACATCAATTAAGTTGGGAGACAACATGGGGACGTGGAGAAATAAAAAAATCACATCAACCTCCCTCTTCTTCTTTTTTTACCTTTTCTCTTTCTCTGTTTTTCCAGCGTACGATTTTTTGTACGCTAGCCTCTTAACTCTGCCATTACTGGTCCCGAGACCGAGTCAATGAGGAGGGATGCATGTTAGGTAGCCGGCAACCATCGCAAGATAGACAAATTCCTAAATAATTTTCTTTTCAAGAACACTATTTAGGAATGGGTCTCAAAATAGTTCAGATATTTTCAACATAGATTTAATCAAACATTTAGAATTCATTGGGGCATTCCTTACTAGTGATGCGTTGCATCACCTGAATGCAATGAGAACTTGGCAAGGGCTGCTACATTGCTGCCCGAATGTAGTTCAAAAATTGCAAGGGTTCTCGCATGAGAAATGCACGCGGGTAAATAAGCTAGTTCCGCTGCATCATCGTCATGATGCACTCCAAAATTTACAAGGGTTCTCGCATGATGGATGCATGCAAGTAAAGAAGTTAGTCCAAAAGAGGTTGTAGATATGTAGTTGGAATATCGGCACTTTGAATGGCAAATCGATGGAGATAGTAGATACCATGGAAAGAAAGAAGATTCAGATACTATGTCTCCAAGAAACAAAATGGGTTGGAGAGAAAGCAAGGGAGATCGAGAAGACATGCGTTAAACTTTGATAATTAGGTAAAGATAGGGCAGAAATGGTGTTGGAGTAGTTCATATCTTTTGAAGGATAGTGTAGTTTGAGGTCCAAAGATTCAGATTATTTTGTTAAAGTTGGCGCTTGAAGAAGAAATTTTGAATATCATCTCATTTTCTGCACCGCAAATTGGAAAGGATTAAACAAGCTTTTGGGAGGATTTGGATAAGATGATGCAAGGAATCTTACAAAGAGATGATTTGCCTAGATATAGATCTTAATGGACATGTGGGAAAGGGCGAGTCAAGGTATGCTAGTATTCATGGAGGCCATGACTTCGGGGATAGAAATGAAGAGTGAAAATCATTCTGGGTTTTGTAAGGACTTATGATCTTTTCATAGCAAATACTCTCTTCAAGAAGTGGGAGAAGAATTTAATCACGTATAAGAGTGGCCCGACTAGAACATAGATAGATTACTTTGCATTGCGGAGAAGAGATCGATTATGTTGCAAAGATTGTAAGGTAATCCCAGGAGAGAGTTTGACAAGCCAACATTGCTTACTAGTTATGGATGTACAAATAAAAGGGATGGTAAAGAAAAGGAGGGCTTCCAAGATCACTAGAACTAGATGGTGGAATCTCGAATTGAAGAAATCAAAGCTTCAGGAGAAGGTTTTAGAAGACTTGTCTTTGGATTATAACGGAGGTACAAATGAGATGTGGGGGATGGTAGCATCTTGTATCCGAAAGGTAACCAAAGAGATGCTAGGCGAGTTAAAGGGAGGAGCCCGGGCCAAATGGAGGTTTGACAGTGAAGTGGATGGGTGCAAGAGAAGCTCAAAATTAAAAGAGAATGATTTAAAGCTACGTCTAAGAATAGAATAAAGGAAACTGTCACAAACTACAAAATAGCGAAGAAGGAAGCAAAGAAGACTGTAAGTGAAACTAAGTCAAAAGCTTGTGAAGTTTTGTACAAAAATCTTGGCTCTAAGGAGGGTCAGAATGATATATTCAGGTTGGCCAAAGTAAAAGAAATAAAGACAAAAAATCTTTCTCAAGTGAGATGCATTAAGGACGTGGAAGGGCACATGCTTTTTGAGGAACCGTAGAAGATGGATGACCCCGATTTTCCAGAACTTTGAATACATCACAAAATTTCCAAAAAAGGAAATATGGTGGTTTGATGTTGATCTTCAGAAGTTGAACACGAATTATGGTTTCATTAAAGCCCTTAGAACTTGTAATCTATCATGGCCTGGATATGGAGGTGAACACTTGAAGAATTAAGGTTTCAGACGAAACCCTAGAAGCTTGTTGCCTTTAGAATTAGGGTTTTGTCAGGAACCCCAGAATTTATCGATCTCGACGATTTCGAGATCTTTAGAATTGATGCATCTACCCACCACAAAACTTCAAGATTTCCATAACTTCGATGACGATCCATACATGACTTGAAAAAGATAATAATCTTCAAGAATATATCACCAAAATCGAACTCGCTCTGATAGTTGTTGGCGTCGACGTAGAATTATGGTTTTCAGAAGAAAACCTGGAACTTGGTCTTGAACAAATCTCAAACATGAATAATAATAATCTTCAATCCAAAATCGTACATGCTCTAAATCATTTAAAACAACCAGGATCGTACACGCTCTGATACCATATAACAAACGACAGTACGAGAGCGTATCAGAGATAAAGAAATATAGACCAGAAAGAACACTGGGATTTTACGTGGAACCCTACTCCATAAGGAGAGGGATGAAACCAGGGGAGAAGTCCTCTCAAGGGTCGGATCTTGTTTATTGCTTTCTCTCCTCTGTTATTGATGGTATAGGGCTTCTTATATAGTTCCACCAGCAAGACCAAGTCTCACTCACAGAAGATGTAGGACTAACCCCCTTGTGGTAATTGGACCATGGAGATCCAATTACTCATATATACATGTGACACATATTCTAATAGATGCAAAGTCTAAGCCACTGGAGGAGGAGGTATGATGGGAGGTGTAGGGGAAGGATGAGGTGGAATGTAAACCTCATTACTAGTCTCAGATAAAGTCATTTTGTCACATGTCGGAGAAAAATACATAACTGACTCAAAGAAAGTGTCGTTAGCAATGATATAGTACTTTTGTATGACATGATCAATGCATCAGTACCTTTTTGGCTTTGAGAGAAGTCAACAAAGATGTACCTGACAACTCTAGGTCAGAGCTTGTCACGATCTGAAGTTAGGTGATAAATAAAAGCCACTGAGCCAGTGTTGTAAAAGTCAGCTGACTGGCCCGAGTAGTAGGTCCGACTAGTTGGTATATGACCGATCGAGTATTGACTAACTCCGACTAGGCCCACTAGTCGACCGATTTTTGCTTGGATACCATATTTCTTTATTTTTTGCTTTTTAATAACAAACTTATTCTAATACGCTTAATGTTTTATTTAAATTTAATTACTTATTTTATTTCATTATAGTAGTATAAAAATATACAAATCTATGTAAATATATAATAATATGTATAAAAATGATTTATATATTCAAAATAATTAAAATTCAAAGGTAATTGAAGCATGACTAAATCCGATTATTCATCGACTGCCGATTAATCCTTAGTCAGTGACCCGCCTGACCGACTATACTTTTGCATCCTTGATTGAGCCAAAGGTACGAGATGATAGAGAGAAAAAGTCCTTCATGAAAAATGCAATCGAAAAAGGTACCTTTTCTTGTAGCACAGGGATGTCGAACGATTGACCGCGTAGAATGAAGTGAGGACAACATTATCCCATAATAAGTGGGTGCATGGAACTAGATAAGAAGAGTCCTAGTAACATCACGAAGGTAACCGTGTCTGTATTCTGTAACATCGTTTTGCTCAAAAGTGTAAGCATATGAGGTCTGATGAAGGATGTCAAAAGACCTGAAGAGGTGAATAGTATAAAACTCTAATGCATTATTAACGTGAACACAATTAATAATAGCGGAAAAATGTTTTCTATTTCAATAATGAAACTTAGAAAAACAGTTCTATATTGGACTTGTTTTTCATAAATCAACAACAACAACAAAGCCTTTTCCCACCTTAAACATTGTCAGCTAAATGATGAAGCCTTCTCCCACTTCAAGTGGGTCGGCTATATTGATTCTTGCTCAAATCCATGTTGAAAGATCCGACTATTTTTTACGTTGGCAGTCGGCTACCTAACGCAACCCCCATAAGGAGGATTTGAACCCTCATCTTTTGGGTCATAGGCATACTGAACTACCACCATACCATTTTTTTAAGAAGAAAAACTCAAAAAAGTGCAAAAAAAACATCTACAACAACTAGATAGTACTTGTGCCCCTGGTGACCAGGAACAAGACTGGACCCCAAATATCAATATGCACTAACTCAAATAAAAATCTACTGCTATGACTCTGACAACTGGGGAAATTGGTATGGTATTGCTTCCCAAGGTGGCATGGAAGGAAATATCGTGATATATCGGCGATATATCGCCGATATATCGATATCAAGATGAGACCGATACGGGTACCGATATGACGATATTTCCTCCTTTTCAAGCATTTCCTTCACAAAAGAGTGTCGATATGGGCGATATTTCTGTGATATATCGTCGAAATATCGAATCGACATGATATCGAAATCGATATGGCCTTCCATGCATGGTGGCATGCTCGTACTGAAAAGTAGATTGGGGAGAAATCTATAGGAGTGCTCTACAAAGCTTCTACAAAGGAAGATGATCAAAACAAAAATGACACATGTACGGAGAAATTAATCCAGTGGAAATGGAAGATTTACCTGCATAAGAAGACCATACCGGTTGATAGAGACCCCTTGCTCATGACTACATCCAATCATTTGCCTGTGAGTATATCCAGAGACACAAGAAAAGGGGTCAAATATGGCACGACCATTCAGATCTTTTGTAACCCGACTGATAGATAATAAATTTATAGAAAAATCAGGTGAATGAATCACATTCTATAAATGCATTAATGGTGTCAACCGAATTTTCCTTGTCCTATAATAGTGGAATGTTTCCCGTATGCAATGACTACAGATTTGCCATGATGTATTGAACCATAGGAAGTGAATTGTGCTCTGTCTCCACAAAGATGATGAGATGCTCTGGAGTCCATAATCCACTCTGAAATGTCTATCCCGTGACAACTAGTAAGTGCATAAGTTATACCTAAGTTACTGGAAGAGGCTTGGATTGCAACAATAGAAGGGTTCGAAGGAGTAATAGTAGGTCCTGTGGAAGGAGTCATAATCTGAGGCTCATAATCTCCCTCAGATGTGAGACAAGGTCATCGGACTTTTGATCAACAGAAGTAGCAGTAGAACTCAATCTGCTCGGCAACACTGACAGACGTGGGGTGGCCATGCTTCTGGTAGCAAGTGTCCTCAAGGTGGTCAAAACTGTGGCAATATGTGCACTGCTGACGAGAACGTCCACTTCCTATGCCATGGACACCCCGTCTTCTGGGCTGTGCTAAACCTCCTATGTTGTGAGATGTGGCCATCGTAGAGGGGGTTTGAGTTGTGGTTGCAGGAGGGAATGTGATCTTGCTCAGTTGAATGTAGGTCTACTCTATGGGAGGTATATATGCACCTATAAGAAGTCAGTTGCGTGCGGCATCATAATGTGAATCAAGTGTCACCATAAATACATGGACCATTGTGGCGTTCCTTTATACCATCTGCTGCTATGTGGAAGTGTTAAGAGGAATGAAGCTATGATGCTTCTTAAACATGCTTGTGAGCCAGTAGAAACTAAAAAGCATGACGAGGGCGGCTATCTTGCTTGGCTGTGAAATTATCGTACTGAAGCTACATGATCTTTGTCTCATTCCTCGCCTGAAAGTACGTGGCTGTAAGGATGTTCCACATTGCCTTGGCAGTAGGCTGATGGAGAATCTTGTTGTCTATCTCTATCGTAAGAGTACCATATAACGAAACACACATGTATGCTTCATCGTGCTTCTAAGGAATACTCACCCATTTTGTTGGCCGGCTAATGCTAAGTCAAACTATACTCCTTGCTGTTGCACTCCATAATGCTCACGAAATGCATGAACCATAGTTCATAATTGATCCCATTCATCTTGATGATGGGTGCTAGACCTTTGAAGTCCTCGGAGGAGGATACATCAACCTTGCTCCCTGACATGAACAAATGAGTCCAGGGAGGATGCGATGGGGTGGTAGATCGATAAAAAATTGTCTACATGATCATGTGGAGAACCAATTGTGTGTGTATACTCAAAGTACAACCATTCCCATCAACTTCAGAGTCATTCTAGGGCAAGCAAGTCTGAATGTTTGAATTACCCTGAATGACCCAAAATCAGATCGCTTGGAGACCTCAGACGCGTGGTGGCACCCACAGGGAGGGGTGGTGTTGCTGGGGTAGCAGGGGGAGGGTCTCAGAGATGGGGCCAATACCCTTGGTAGCGATGAGGGGCCGCAAGGATGCCATTAGCAACGGTGACATGCCATAAGGTGTGGCTATAGCTGTAGGCGACAACGATGGGTTGGGGCGGCATGTGGCAAGAGGAGTGGCGGCCCACAGATGCAGGCTAAACAGTAGGGGTGGGGTTAGTGGGACTCAGGGCTCTTGTTTAGGATTGTCACTCTGATACCATGTTGAAGGAAATGAATGACTTGATTATTGATGAGGTCATAAGGCTCTCTTATATAGAAAGAAGGAACACTCGAGGGGAAATTACATAAGAATGAAATAAGGACAGATAACTACAAATAACTCTCAACATTCTACTTTGGAGATCTCATATCACCCTGTCCACCTATCTCCTCCAACTTATCTTTTGTACTTATATTAGAAATCTGGTGGTTACACATCCAGAAGTATGAGTCTTCTACATGCTACCTATATCATACATGTGTTTGAGCCTTGGTATCACATTACGAGGAATGATCCCTTCCCCTCTCTCTCACAACAACATGAAAAACAATTCTGTGTCAAACAATTCATTTTAATGGGGGATAGTAAGAAGCTATCATCCCATTTGACATTTTAAATTTAATTATGATACACGGCATATGTTGGGATAATAGATCTGATAGTATCTACTTTTATTCTAATCTATTTATATTAATTACTTTGCTGGAATATATATGCAATAGGGAAGCATCATTGCTCCCGAGAAGGTTTTAGAGGAACGACAATCCTTTTAAAACCCCAAAATAGTATGAGATTACAACAAACGAAAAACATGTAGAGATATTTATGTAGTCGGTGTACTGTTTATCAATTTTTATTTTCGTAGTTACTACTTATGTAATTTACCCATAAGTTCTCTCTATATAAGAGAGCCTAGAGTTCTTTGTAATAGTGAATTATTCTTTTCTTCTAACATGGTATCAGAGCCAAAATCCTAAAACCCTAAACCCTCTATCGCCGCCGCCCCTTCTCTCTCTTCGGCGCCATATTCTCAGGCGATGTGGGACACACATGGTATCAGGCGATGCCGGGCGACCGACTCTTTCGGATTCGGGACATACTGGCGGCAACATATTCACAGGTGCGAAATGAGACAAAGATGTTACAGCTCTAGCACGACATATTCACAATGAAGCAGAATGGAGTCATGGACGACCACTTCATTCCTTGTATACATCCCTACGAGGGACGTTTGAGAAGATCTACAATACTATTCCTCTTACGGCTACCCCTGAGCAGTAGAAGACATTTAGGAATGCTACTATGGCGGGGGTCCTACTTGCGGCCCTTGACCCTGAATATGATGCTGCACGCTCACAGTCACAGATACTTGCCGATGCTACCATTCCTTCTATGGAGGAAGTCTACCGGAGGCTCAGCCGCATCTCTGTCTCATCCAGTGCTTCTACTCCACCACCCTCATTGATGGTTGTATCCAGAGGAAGAGGTGATTCGTCTTCGTTCCGTGGCAATGGACCTCGTGGTCGAGGCGGTCGTTTTCTCCAGCCATGCACTTTTTGCCATCGCATATGCCACGCTGAGGATACATGCTATTCTAAGCATGGCTTTCCAGCATCGACGCGAGTAGTCGAGCATGTTGCATCTTCGTCGGCATTTACTTTAGATCAGAGGTTCGAAGAGCTCGTTGCGAGACATTATGCCTCCCGTATCCACAGATTCTCCAGGAGGTTCTTCGGATATTGCTGCTTCAGCGTCTGCCAGTACTTCTGCCTCTGCTAGCACCTCAGATAGTGCTTGCGCTTTTCCATCGTATCATAGTTCATATGTTTCAGATTGGGTTATGGACTCTGGGGCAACACATCATCATTGCCGCGACAGAGATAGACTCACATCATACAGGGAGATTCCGCCAGGACGGTCAGTGGTTTTAGCTAATGGGACTCATTCACCCATCATTGGGTAGGGAGAGATTACTTTGTCACATTCCATGCAATTACAGAATGTTCTACATGCTCCTGATTTTTCGATGAACTTACTGTCTATTAGTCAGATTACAAATGATCTGTACTGTCGTGCTATATTTGACCCATCTTCTCTTATATTTCAGGACATCCTAATGGGCATGGTGATTGGTTGTGGTTCTGAGCAGGATGATCTCTGTCGTCTGGTCCAGAATTCCTATGCTGGCGTCTCCTCTTATTTAGCTGGATTAGTCTCTCCGTATACACGGCATCTACGCTTTGGTCACCTTCCACTCCAGCAGATGCGTCATCTCTTACCTCAGATTTCTCCGAGTTCCTCCTTCAAATGTGAAGCCTATCAATTGGGTAAGCACCATCCTGCTAGCTTCCCTAGTCGTCAGTGTCGGAGTAGTAGCTCCCCGTTTGATTTATTTCATGTCGATATTTGGGGTCCAAGTCGTGTTCCTGATTACCAGGGATATATGTTTTATCTTGTAATCGTTGATGATTTCTCTCGTTGTCGTGGGTTTTTCTATTAAAGAACAAATCTGAAGCTTGGGATGTTATTCGAAATCTTATAATTGAAGTGCAAAATATTTTCTCTCTCATGAAATATGTTCGTACTGATAATGCTTTGGAATTGTGCACTTGTTCTCTCTCACATTTTTTTCATCAAGAGGTATTATTCATCAAACTACATGTGCTTACACATCTCAGTAAAATGGAGTCATAGAGAGAAAACATCGTCATCTTCTTGATATTACTCATACCCTGCTTATCCAGAGTTGTGCACCTATTTCTTTTTGGAGAGATGCGGTCCTTACAACCTGTTATCTTGTGAATCGTATGCCCTCCTCGGTACTTGATGAGAAAATTCCTCTTTCTGTTGCGTTTCTCGACAGGGAATTATTCTCACTCACTCCTCGTGTTTTTGGTGCCATGGCTTGTGTTCACCGGTTATCTCCCGGACTTGACAAGCTCTCACCTAGGGCTATCAAGTGTGCCTTTGTGGGTTACTCTCGGACTCAGAAAGGATACCGTTGCTATGATCCTGTCAACAGGAAATACTTTGTCAATGCTGATGTTACATTTTTTGAGTATGTTATGTACTTCTCACCTGCAGGTGACAGGTTGGCATCGTCCACTTCTACTGATGAGGTTTATGTTCCTCCTCCTATTCTGAGTCCACCAACGTACGTCCCTGTCCCTGTTGTCAAGCCAACATCATCACAACCTCCTCCTCCACCCCTGCCACCACTACCAAGACCACCTATATCACCATTACCTAAATATTATACACGTCGATCATGTCCTGCTCATGCTGCATGTTAATCATTCCATGCGCCTCGGGCATGTTTAGATGGTATTACTAATGATGGGTCGGATAGTGTGCATGTGTTGGGTTCATCATTGCAGGAGGAATGTGTACCGTTGAGTACAGTTGGTGATGATCTAGATGTCCCTATTATTATACGGAAGCAGAAACGATCTTGTGCATCATATCCACTTGCTTCCCAGGTTTCCTTTCATCATCTTACATGAGACTTTCAAAGATTTGTTGTGGCTTTGTCTTCCGTGGAGATACCACGGAATTATCAGGATGCTTTGAAGATTGACTGTTGGCACTCTGCTATGGAGGAGGAGATGGCTGCCCTACGGTCCCGTGGTACATGGAGTTTGGTTCTTGCTCCCTCAGTAGCGTATGTGGTTAGCTGCAAATGGGTGTTTACAGTTAAGTATCATGCAGATGGTAGTCTTGAATATTACAAGGCAAGGCTAGTGGCGCGACGCTTCACTCAGACATATGGCGTTGATTATATGGATACAATCTCTCCTATGGCTCGTCATTCCACTCTTCGTATTCTTCTGTCTGTTGTTGTCGTACTTGACTGGCCATTGTTCAACTTGATGTTAAGTATGCATTCTTGTATGGCGACCTGTAGGAAGAAGTCTACATGCAGCAACCCCCGGGGTTTGCTGCTGAGGGGGAGAATCATATGGTGTGTAGACTTCATAAAGCAAAATATATGGCCTTAGACAGAGCCCAAGGGCTTGATTTTAGAAGCTTTCCCATCTAATTGAACAACAAGGATTCAAGAGATCAAATGAGGATCACTCGCTGTTCATCTAGAAGACTCCTAGAGGTACGCTTGTCACCATGGTGTATGTTGATGACATTTTGGTTACAGGAGATGATGCTTGGTGGATAAAGATGGCAAAAACATTTTTGGGTCGTCATACAAAGGATCCGGGTACTCTACGATATTTTCTGGAGTTGGAGTTTTCCAGGAATGCACAGGGTCTTGTGATGACCCAAAAGAAATATATTACAGATGTGCTTGTTGAAACGGGTATGGTTGGGTGTAGACCCGCAAGTACTCCTATGGACCCAAGCATGAAATTATATGATAATGATACCGAGGAAGTTGACATGAGAAGATATAGAGAAATTGTGGGTAAGCTTCTCTACATTACTATAACTCGACCCGATATTGTCTTTGCAGTTAGTCGAGTTAGCCAGTTCATGGAACAACCGAGACAGGTACATATGGATGCCATATATGTGATACTGAGGTATCTAAAGTCGTCTCCAGGTAGGGATGGCTATTGAGTCACGGCTCGATGAGCCAGGCTCGGGCTCGGCTCGATAAGGGCTCGTGAGCTTGGCTCATTAAGTTATTGAGCCGAGCCCGAGCCAGATTTTTGGGCTCGATAGCTTAACGAGCCGAGCCCAAGTCAAACCCTGCTCGGCTCGATAACTCAATAAGGGGCTCGATAAGGAATATATATATATATATATTCTATTTGTGAAATTGTAATGATGTTTATTTTTATTTGTATTAGTTTTGCAACATTGTGAATGGAGGACTATGTGTCTGTGGTTTATGTAACAACAATATTTGGTAGATTATGTTGTAGACTTGGATTTTCTACACTTATCTATGTTAATCTAGGTTATAATTAGGTAATTAGTATTTTTATTTTTACTAGCAAATAGAATGTTACAATATATATTATAATATAACTTTTATATACAACTCGGACGGTGGCTTACTGGTAAGGAAGGCGATCTTCAAAGAGGAGGTTGCGAGTTCAAGCCCAGGTAACAACACTTTTCCACCAAAAAATGACTCTTTTCCTTAACGAGCCTAGATCAGGCTCGAGCCCAGATCAGGCTCGATAAGGGGCTCAGGCTCGACTCGAGCCTTATCGAGCCCGAGCTGGCTCGATAAGAGGCTCGAGCTCACCAAGCTCGAACCCGAGCCAGCTCGGCTGGGCTCGAACGAGCTCGAGCCCAGCTGGGCTTATTGAGCCCGAGCTCGAGCCAGGGCCTAGCTCGGCTCGTTAGGCTCGATAGCCAGCCCTATCTCCAGGCATAGGATTGCTATTTGAAAAGGAAACAAATTTATCTATTTCTGCGTGTGCGGATGCGAATTATGCAGGATGCCCTAAGGATCAGAAGTCTACTTCGGGCTTTGCAGTTTTTGTGGGCAGCTCGCTTGTTTCTTGGAAAAGCAAGAAACAAACTGTTGTGGCTAGATCTAGTGCTGAGTCTGAATATAAGGCCATGGTACAAGCAAGTACGGAGATGATGTGGGTCCGAGCCGTACTAGACGACTTGCATATAGATCTACCTCGACCCATGCAGTTACAGTGCGATAACCAAGCCACATTGTTCATTGCCAATAATCATGCCTTTCATGAAAGAACAAAACATATTGATGTAGACTGCCACTACACTAGAGACATGATCTAGAAAGGCCTAATTTCTACTTCACATGTGAGTTCAGGGGAGCAGACGACAAGCATTTTCACCAAACCATTACTCAGAGGACCATTTCAGAAGTGTTCTTCCAAGCTGAGCATGATTGATATCTATGCTCCATCTTGAGGGGCAGTTTCGAGATATTTATGTAGTCTGTGTACTGTTATCAATTTTTATTTTCCTAGTTACTACTTATGTAATTTACCCATAGGTTCTCTTTATATATAAGAGAGTCTAGGGTTCTTTGGAATAGTGAATTATTCTTTTCTTCCAACACTAATGGCGTTGGGCCAGTCATCGCTGCTGATGGGAGGGACTCGCTATAGTTTCTCTGCATGCAATGACGGCATGGGTGGCGATGATACTTGTTTTGAGGGGCTAGGGTTTCAAACGGGTAATGCAATGCAGTCTAGGATTGGTGTTTTGGTACAATATTATAAAGTAGGAACTGAATGACTTGATTAATATTAAACGACAGGGTTCATTATATATGAGAAAACCCAAAGGACGAATATGATGAGTACCACACAAATACAACAAAAGCTAATTATACGAATAACTAATTATAACAAGCATGCTAAATATGATAGATAAAGAATAGCGCAAATCCGAATAAAAATACTTTCTTTTTGGTGGATATGTTTCCCTCTTCAATGATATTTAAATTGAAATAAAAGCATAATATCCGAATTCTGTTATTCATTTTAGTGATGAAATTAAAGATGTAATTTAGTGCCACTATAAGAGAGTTCAATTGGTAGGAGGGAAATTCCTTAGTAGTGTTATCGGAAAAATATAATTCCTTGGATATGGTCCCAAAGATGTTAATTCCCTAAATAGTGTACTAAAATCGCATTTACAAAATGCGCTATACATGTCACATATATAAAATGCGACACTTCAGAAGTGATCTCGGAGTAAAAAGGTGCTGGTTTGGACCCAAGGAAGACATTAGAGAAATAGAGGTTCCAAACAGCTTTAAGTGATAATCTCACTTACGTCATTCCAATTGAGAAGCCCAATACTTGTGGAGCCAATCATACAGTTGCCGAGCACTTTTACCTTGTATTTGATATCCGAAGTAAGGTCGAACTTCTGAGGAGCTACAAAGACATTTGATGTGTCCTCCGTCCAGTCCTTTTCGGAACCTTATCAACCCCAGTACTCCGCTATACTGCATTTGTTTTCTCTACTGTAATAAGCATCACATAATCTCCCTCACCAACTTTATGCACAAGCAGAATGTCGATCCTGCACAGTTCAATCATGCTAGTTTCTGAAGCAAACATCTCTGGCTCCTATATCGTAGAGCCTTCTGGGAGTCCGACTCTTAACAACGTCCTAGTTGTTCCTGCAAAGAGGCTCCAGCAAATACAATCCCAGCCAGGTAACAGGCACCAGAAAATGACCTTAGACATCTTTGACAACTGACAAGAATATAAAATATAAGCTAACACATGAAGCAAACCATACATTTCGTTCAGAGGTAATGATGCTAGCCACCTATTAGAGAACTTACCTGGCATATTTAAGGCATAAGGTATCTTGAACATTTAAACAGAACTAAGGGAAAACAGTTTCATTGAAACACTTTTAGTTTCAAAGATAAAATATACAATGCTTTCATCCTGATATGCTGATGTTCCTTTCCATTATTGATACCACTCTCCTTTATTCCATATATCCATTTATACTTTTGTTTCCATTTTGTTTTGGCTCAGACGCTTGCAAGGGAAATTTTGAGATCAAGAAAAACTGTCACACGCCTCCATGAAAACAAAGCGCAATTGAATTCAATTTCGATGCACCTTGGTGAAATTGTTGGTACGAAACTACTTTCATAAACTATTTTGGCATTCCTAAAAGGAAGCCATTATTAGTTCATTACACCTATTGCTTGAGATTGCATATTTCTATTGTATCCAATATTTGAATTATTCAGGATGCTCCTAGTTATTTACACCCAATGGTTAGATCCTACATTTGGATTCTTTTTAGCCATCTGATTCATAACTTTTTGTTTGCCCAAGTTCATCTTATTATTGTACTGTTCTTAAATCTACAGCAACCGCACGGACCGTAGGACACTTGAACAAGAGTACTGAAGTAATGAAGATTGTTAATGGCCTAATGAAGGCTCCCGAAGTAGCTGCTACAATGCAGGAATTCAGCAAAGAAATGACAAAGGTTCTTCCTTTAGCATCCTAGGGTCAAATTTTCACCAATATAGATTCTTCATTTTTGCCTATCTTATCATTATTCCACATACTAATGCAATCCAACCATTTCAACTTTTCCCATACAATATTTTGTATCAAGGTGTCAACAATATAATTGCTTTATATTTACTATAATAGTCACTTATATTTAATTAAAGAAAGGAAGGAGGATGTGTACCGCCTGCCATACACAAAAGGAAACCAAACAAAGCCATGACTTGTGGCTTAGTATAAGAAAGAGCCCAAAATAAGGGAGCAAAAAGGATAAACTATGAAAGCTGTGGCACAACTATAGTTTGTCCATACGTAGGGCATTTAGTCCTGCTTGGAAGAGAAGTCCAGGCAAGAGTCTTGAGTGTATCCTTACATAGAGGTCCCATCTCCACAATGATTTTGTTCACATTGCTATGAAGTTAGAAAACAAAAAATCTTTCCAAGGTTGGGGAGTCTTAAATTTGATATCAGGGTGCCTTCTAGCCAGTAGAAAAAAGGTTGAAAATCGGTTTCCAACTAGATCGATGTATGGGAGGAGGGACTCTTGTTAATGTCCGAAGCCAACTATGGGGTGCTATATCCCAAACAAAGTTTCATTAAAAAAAGTCCCAAACAAAGTTGCTATTGCGACGATGGATAACAAAGCCAATATAGAAGCCCACATTAGCTTCAGTATGCCTTGCATAAATGTTGATTTGGACCCATTAGAAAGTTTTTAACATGTGGAAAGTTCGGTTCTTCCAAAGGATATCATGAAGCGTGATAAAGTTCCATAGCTCATACACAATATAACAACATGGTTTATGGAGGAGCTAGAAAGGATAGTGTGGTTAAGTGGAGAGGTTGAGCGTAGAGATGTGGTCTGAATTTGGGTAGGGAGGGAGATGAAGTGATGAACGAAATTGATTCTTTTAGAATCAGGGACGATGATTCAAGAAGATGGAAATTGTTCCGGAAGAAGTTGCAGAATGGGAAGTGTTAGAATTCGAGAATGCGGAAGTGTAATGTCAGAGAAATAGAATAAACATGAAGATCATCGGGATTTTACGTGGAACCCTACTCCGTAAGGAGCAGGATGAAACCATGGGAGAACGCCTCAAAGGATTTGTATTTTTGTATTTTCTATTCACTTTTCTCATATGATATAATTGGTGTGGAGATATTTATATAGCCTCTACTGAATCTTCAAGTCCCACAAATAGTAGATGTGGGACTAAACCACTGGATGCGATAATTGGAACATGGATGGATCCAATTACCCATCACTACATGTGATACACATACTCCAACACTCCTCCTCAAGCTGGAGCATGCAACGCTCAGCTTTGACAAATAGAAAGAAATCTCAAACTCATAATACAAGGCACTACAAACAATATCACTCAACGTATACTCTACTGTCGGTTGCTGTCGAGGACGTTGCTTCTCATGTCGTGCTGGTGAGGAGGAACTAAAGGGATGGAGTGTGAATTGAACTGGGTCTCCTCATCGGAGAATATTTGCTTTGTACTGCGTCTATCAGAGTCACTAAAATTGGAATGAGTTTCCACCTGGAGAACTCCGACTCGCAACTGCTCCATCTCTCTGAAGGACCAAACTGGAAAAAGCTGTGGAGAAAGTCTCGTCGCAGTTCATGGTCGTTGATGGAGAAGGTGCATCACCAAAGGTTGTATGAATGGTGATAGGTCCTGGCTTCGGGCATCGCACATTACCACTGCCTGGAGAGTAGTTTAGGGATGTGCACTTGCTGCGAGGAGGTCACCATTGGTTTCCTCAGAGATGGTTTCCGTGGCCTGAAGGTTGTTGTGCGCATGATGGGTCTACCTAGAGATGAAGGTAGTGATTGATTGCAACACACTTCTTTCGGGTTCTTCAATAGAAAGCCCATCATTACTATTCTAGGTATTCATGCGTCAAATATTTTTCTTCTTCCTCAACGAGGTGAGTTAGAGGCGGAGATCCGATGTTCCTGGGTTGCACTCCCAGTCGATTCAGCTGTTGTCTGGGATCTTGTGATGGAGGGCTCCCAACTAGGAGCCGTGGCTGGTTGACCGTCGCCTGGAGGAGTTCTCGCACCTAGAGAACTGGAGGATGCAACATGCCTCTTGGTGGTTGGCGTTGATCGGGTTCAACAGGGCTGTACCTAGAGGATGCGACTAGGGCTTCGACTAGCATTGCCTGGAGAATGACTGAGCACGGATCTTCACATGGGAATCGTGCTTACCACTGTAAATCACCTCGCCGCTTCAGATCACAATTTTCTAGGGTTTTAATACCCAAGATTTACTGGAACTTGAACTTGATCTTCAGAACTTTGCGAGCTTAGGGTTTCAGAAACTCCATTTGCGTGGAGATTGTTGTCGATCAGATAGGATGGAACTGGCTCTCGAACATGAACAACATGTTGCTGTGATCCCGTTGAATCTCTATAGTACTAGGGTTTCAAAATGAAACCTTACAATGTTCTTGAAACTTGGATGGACTAACACATATAGGTAATAATCTTCAGGTCTCTATCGTCTGGTCTGGAATTTCTATGCTGGCATCTGCTCTTATTCAGCCGGATCAGTCTCTGTGTATACGTGGCATCTACGCTTTGGTCACCTCCCGCTCCATAAGATGCGTCATCTCTTACCTCAGATTTCTCTGAGTTCCTCCTTCAAATGTGAAGCCTGTCAGTTGGGAAAGCACCATCATGCTAGCTTTCCTAGTCATCAGTGTCAGTGCAGTAGCTCCCTTTTTGATTTACTTCATATCGATATTTAGGGTCCAAGTCGTGTTCCTGATCACCAGGGACACATGTTTTATCTTGTAGTTGATGATTTCTCTGGTTTGTCGTGGATTTTTCTATTAAAGAACAAATCTAAAGCAGGGGATGCTATTCGAAATCTTATAATTGAAGTGCAAAATATTTTTTCCTCTCATGTGAATATGTTCGTACTAACAATGCTTTGGAATTTTGCACTCGTTCTCTCTCACATTTTTTTCGTCAAGAGGTATTATTCATCAAACTACACGTGCTTACACATCTCGGCAAAATGGAGCCGTGGAGAGAAAACATCGTCATCTTCTTGATATTACTCGTACCCTTCTTATCCAGAGTTGTGCACTATTTCTTTTTAGGGAGATGCAGTCCTTACAGCCCGTTATCTTGTGAATCGTATGCCCTCCTCGGTACTTGGTGAGAAAATTCCTCTTTCTGTCGTATTTCCCGACAGGGAATTATTCTAACTTACTCATGTTTTTGGTGATGTGGCTTGTGTTCACCAGTTATCTCTCGGACTTGAGAAGCTCTCACCTAGGACTGTCAAGTGTGTCTTTGTGGGTTACTCTCGGACTCAGAAGGGATACCGTTGCTATGATCTTGTCAACATGAAATACTTTGTCAGTGTTGCACGTCAATCATTCCATGTGCCTCAGGTATGTTCAGATGGTATTACTAATGATGGGTCAATAGTGTGCATGTACATGGTTCATCATTGCAGGAGGAATGTGTACCGACGAGTACAATTGGTGATGATCTGGATGTCCCTATTGCTATACGGAAGCAGAAACAATCGTGTGCATCATATCCACTTGCTTCCCAGGTTTCTTTTCATCGTCTTACAGGAGACTTTCAGAGATTTGCTGTGGCTTTGTCTTCCGTGGAGATGCCACAGAATTATCATGATGCTTTGAAGATTGACTGTTGGCGTTCTGCTATGGAGGAGGAGATGGCTGCCCTACAGTCCCGTGGTACATGGAGTTTGGTTCCTGCTCCACAGAAGCGTCTGTGGTTAGCTGCAAATGGATGTTTACAATTAAGTATCATGCAGATGGCAGTCTTGATCGTTACAAGGCAAGGCTAGTGGCGCGAGGCTTCACTCAGTCATATGACGTCGATTATATGGATACATTCTCTCTTGTGGCTCGTCATTCCACTCTTCGTATTCTTCTGTCTGTTGCTGTGGTACGCGACTGGCCCTTGTTCAACTTGATGTTAAGAATGCATTCTTGTATGGCGACCTGCAGGAAGAAGTCTACATGCAGCATCCCCTAGGGTTTGCTGCTGAGGGGGAGAGTCATATGGTGTGTAGACTTCATAAGACAATATATGGCCTTAAACGGAGCCCAAGGGCGTGGTTTTAGAAGCATTCTCATCTAATTAAACAACAAGGATTTAAGAGATCAAA
This sequence comes from Ottelia alismoides, assembly GCA_037367405.1. Taxonomy (NCBI): domain Eukaryota; kingdom Viridiplantae; phylum Streptophyta; class Magnoliopsida; order Alismatales; family Hydrocharitaceae; genus Ottelia; species Ottelia alismoides. The sequence goes on from JAZKJV010005626.1 coordinate 73,997, forward strand.
TATGGATCACTCGTTGTTCGTCCAGAAGACTCCTAGAGGTACGATTGTCATCATGGTGTATGTTGATGACATTTTGGTTACAGGAGATGATGCTCAAGGAATAAAGATGGCAAAAGCATTTTTGTGCCGTCAGTTTGTTACAAAGGATGTAGGTACTCTACGATATTTTCTAGGGTTGGAGTTTGCCAGGAATGCACATTGTCTTGTGATGACCCCAAGGAAATATATTACAGATCTGCTTGTTGAAACGGGTATGGTTATGTGTAAACCCGCAAGTACTCCTATGGATCCAAGCATGAAATTATATGATAATGATACCGAGGTAGTTTACAGGAGAAGATATAGAGAAATGGTGGGTAAGCTTCTCTATGTTATTATAACTCGACCCGATATTGCCTTTGCAGTTAATCGAGTTAGCCAGTTCGTGAAACAACTGAGACAGGTACATATGGATGCCATATATGTGATACTGAGGTATCTAAAGTCGTCTCCAGACACATGATTGCTATTTAAAAAGGAAATAAATTTATCTATTTCTGCGTGTGCTGATGCGGATTATACAAGATGCCCTAGGAAGTCTACTTCGGGCTTTGCAGTTTTTGTAGGTAGCCCGCTTGTTTCTTAAAAAAGCAAGAAACAAATTATTGTGGCTAAATCTAGTGCTGAGTCTGAATATAGGGCCATGGCACAAGCAAGTACGAAGATGATGTGGGTTCGAGCCGTACTAGATGAATTGCATATAGATGTACCACTACCCATGCAGTTACAGTACGATAACCGAGTTGCATTGTTCATTGCCAATAATCATGCCTTTCATGAAAGAACAAAACATATTGAAGTAGACTGGTATTACACTAGAGACATGATCCAGATTGGTCTAATTTCTACTTCACATGGGAGTTCAGGGGAGCAGACGGCTGACATTTTCACCAAACCATTGCTCAGAGGAGCATTCCAGAAGTGTTCTTCCAAGCTGAGCATGATTGATATTTATGCTCCATCTTGAGGGGGAGTGTAGAGATATTTATGTAGTCGGTGTACTGTTTATCAATTTTTATTTTCGTAGTTACTACTTATGTAATTTACCCACAGGTTCTCTCTATATAAGAGAGCCTAGGGTTCTTTGGAATAGTGAATTATTCTTTTCTTCCAACAGAAACCACTGTGAGGAGATTGTGCCCTAACGACGGCGTAGTGACTGCAACGCGTCTTAACAAGTTTCCCACGACACCATGACGATGATGGAGAGCCTCATTGGCCTTATCAGCATCCAGCACGCTTGGCGAGTCCTCGACGACTACAATGGCGAAGCGGGGCACATCCAGGCTCCATGTGATCTCCCCGATCCCTACAGCAGATACCCCCTCCCACATACAAAAGCTTCTCGAGGCAGAGCTCCAACTTTAGGCAAATCCAAGAGGCATTGCCCCTCCAAGTCGCACCTCTAGGAGACACTCCCATCTCGATCTTGCTGCCACCTCGAATCTTGATCTTGTTGCCACCAGTCCCCTCCGATCAAGATGGACAATGACCTACAAATGGTGGATTTTCATTCTCCTCTTCTCCCTTTTCCGTGACAATGTGAAGAAAGAATGGCTTCCCATTGGGGAGGGAACCCCAAATAGCAGATGATGTTGTGCACAATTTTTCCTTTGAAAATTTTGTCCATTCCCAAAGGGCTGCATCCGCAGAGGAGAAAAGAGGCCTAAAAAAATAGAGAGGGGGATGCTTATGGGCCTATAAAATCCAATGTTAAAATAGGATGGGGGACTCAATTGGGCTACATCAAAAGATATTGTACAAAAAGGAGGAGACAGTAAAATTGGGCTGAAGCAAAGAAAAAGGCTATATGAAAAAAAGAGGGCCGATTAAAAAAGAGACATGAGACCCATGCTGAAAAAAGAGAAGATGACTTATATAAAGAAGATGATAATGATGAGATTGTTTTTTTGTTTTCCCCTCTATTTTTCTCCCAACTTCGTCGCGCATCATCTTTTCCAACAAGTATGGGAGAAAGAGGGAGTATTTTGTAGAGTTCTCCAGTTCAGTTTCGGACTCTACCATTGTTTGAGGCACTTTATGGTCGAGTAATCCGGTTTCTTGGAGTTCTCTGATGAGGAGACTCATTCCACTTCCAGCGACTTCTACATACATAGAACATGACACACATTCTCTGATGAGGAGACTCATTCTAGTTCTGTTGACTATGACAGATGCAGTACATAACACACTTGCCGGTTCACACTCCAGCACTCTAGTTCCTACTCACCAGCATGACATGAGAAGCAACATCCTCAACATGCAACCAACAAAGTATGCATTGAGTTGATATTATCTGTAATGTCTTGTATGCAGTGCGTGAGTGCTTTCTTTCTTTTATCCAAGTTGAGTATTTCATGCTCCAGCTTGGGGAGGTGTTAGAGTGTGCGTCTAGATGGTGGGGCTTTTTATATAGCCCTATCAATAAGACTAAATCCCGTAATAGACGATGTGCGACTAATATGAGTGCATGGGCTAACTGGATTTCTTCAGGATCCAGTTACCCCATGCACTCGTATTAGTCCCACTTGGTCTATTAATGGGATTTGGTCATATTAGTGGGGTTATATATTAGTGAGGTTATATAAGAAGCCCCACACTTTATGTGTTTCTTGAAAGAGTTCAATATGCAAATCAGTCATTCGAGGCAATTCTCTCTTGGTTTCATCCTGCTCCAGGATTTAATGTTTTAAAGTGAGCCAAATAGATTTATTTTCTTGAGCAATTTCATTCTCCTAAAACGTTACAATTCCTTCTTTGAACCCTAATATAATGTCACAAAGAGCCCACCTCTTTTCCTGCTTCCATAAACCCCTTTCCAAGTCAATATGTTCATAGGATGATAGGAATACCTGAGATGTCCTCTGTAGCGGCATGACATAGACGTACTCTTCCAGTGTCCTGAAGTCTGTTGAGGTCGAGAGAGTACTTTGTTGAGGCTGCATCTCTCCCGTAGATGAATCATGTTCGGGCTTCAAAGATCCAACAACTACATGGGTCTTCCTACTCCCATATTTTCCTTGAAAGAGTACCACCGTAACAACTTATGTTCTACATGAACCGTTTCTTGATCCATAATGCTTTTAGAGGGTGAAAGAGAAAGTAAAAACTCCATATTCTTCACACCGCCAGACAAGCCACCACCAAACTTACACCATTCTCATCGTCTCGTCGAACCCTCCACCCTGTTCGGTTGTCCCCTGCCAAGAGATCCAGTAGATGGGGTTTCTACAAATTGGTCCATTCACCTTACGTTGGCAGTCTCCCGTACTTATGGCATCTTCAGTTCGATCTCCTTTCTCTGTAGGAGTTGTATAGAGTCCTCCGCCAGATCCCCTTTCAGTCTACTTTTCAATACGAGGCTTGCTAGCTTGGGAGCATTTCCATTCCAGTTTTTTCGATTGTTAGAATTGTAGTTGTCGTTCTTTATTTTGAGTTAGTCCATTTTAATATCTGGGGTCGTAGTCGTGTTCCTGATCACCACGAGCACTTGTTCAATCTAGTTGTTGTTGAATATTTTAAACTTTCTTGGAATTTTCTTCTGAAAAACGAGTCCGAGGTTGGGTATGTTATTCAAAATTTTATTAAAAAATAAAGAACATTTTTTCTACACTGTTAAATATGTTTGCTTTGACAATGCTATCGTGTTTTGTACCATTTAGCTCTCTCAGTTCTTGAGGTCCCCTAGAATCATACATCAGATCTCATGTGCTTATATTTCTTAGTAGAATGGTGTTGCTAAGTGCAACATTGTCACATTCTTGATGTTACTAGGATTCTTCTTCTCCAGAGTCATGCTCCCCACTCTTTCTGGAGTGATGTTGTCCTTACTGCATGTTACCTGATCAACCGTATGCCGTCCATTGTGTTAGAAGAAGTTCCTTTTTCGAATGCTTTTCTGATAAGGTCCTTTTGTCTCTAACACCTCGCGCCTTTGGCTTTATGACTTTTGTTCATCACCCGACTCTTGACTATTATAAGCTCTCCCCCAGAGCTGTCAAGTATGTTTTCGTAGGCTACTCCCAGACCCAGAATGGGTATCTATGCTTTGATCTTGTTAGACGGAAGTACTACGTGCATGTTGAGTCACATCCTTTGGGTCTGTCATGTACTTTTCTTTTACATGTGAAAAGATGACCATGTTCGATTATGGTGAGGAGGTTTATATTCCACCGCCTCCTTTACATCCATCGCCCATCACTACCCAGGACACATAGAGGCATTGTTGTCATTCCAGTTTATGTTGGTGATATTATTGTTTCAGGAGGTGACTTACAGGGCATCAGTGAGGCTAAGGTGTTCCTTGGACAATTCTAGCCACCTCATTAAAAGGCGGAGGAGTTCCTGGCCATGTTGGACACGAGGGGAAGAGTGGGCGGTGGTGCACGGAAGGGTAAGAGGGCTGCAAGGAAGAGGGCATCAATGCGAGGGGATGGGGTGTGGAAACGACGGAGAAGGGGGATTGGAGGGAGGAAGACGAAAAAAGGTTTACATTCTGATTTTGACAAACACTAAGGGTACACATCACCTATATTTGACAGATTTCATTTCACTTTAACATGCAACTTGAGGGAAGTTCACCACATGGAATGTAGTATAAGAGTTCCTAGTTTACAAGGATTCTGGCATAATTGCGAATAATACAAGGGCGGGCGGGTAATCGGCAAAGTTTATAGGTCTGTTGTTTTAAAAAAATTAGCTGGAATTGTACCACACATTATGTTTCACAGGTACCCATTACTCGTTCAAATAATCATATCCATTAGAACCGGACACCATTTGAAACGGGGCAGGTTGACCTATAGCCTTGTAATAATGGGTTGGGCAGATCTCCCGATTGAACAGGTGGGGGTATCCGACCCCTGAACCCCCTTCGAGTTCCAGTCTTCGCTTTTAATTAGGTTGTCAACAGCGAATCATTAATTATTAATTATTAACTTTGCTAGCAGTTAAAAATCTCGTTCTCTATAGATGCTCTTCTTCAATAGAACTGAAAATTCTTTGGCGACTTTGGTCATTTCTCCAACTTGTTTACTTGTTTGCATGATCATTAGATCAATCTGCTTGCCTTAAGGTGCTAAATTAGATGGCTTGATGGTTATCCAAAATCACTTCAGTACTTGATCTTATGTTTTAGTTATGTGATGCACACACATTGTTGTACTACTTGTTTTCCATGAGAAATAAACTTTAACTGATTTTGACTACGTCGGATTCTCTTTCCACATAGCTTCTTAAAGTTTGGTTCTCACAAACTGTCAATCGTTCTCTCTTTATTATCAACTATTTCATATCCCTTAAACTGTAAACCTCTTATTATACGTGCATTTTCTTTGTAGGCCGGGGTGATGGAAGAGTTGGTCAATGATGCAGTTGATAGTGCGCTGGATTCTGAAGACATTGAAGAGGAGACCGAAGAGGAAGTCGAGAAAGTGCTTGCGACTTTAGCTACTGAGACAGCAGTGCAGCTCCCAGCCGCTGCAAGGAGGGCAAAGCTAAAGCAACCAGCTGAGGTTTCTACATTGAATTTGACAAATCACTCCTTTGAATATTCATTTGCAATTGGATGGTGGATAGGATTGATGGTGAATGAATCGATACATTTTTTTGTTTGCAGGAGGAGGTTGATGGCGAGGAAGATATGGAAGAGATGAGAGAAAGGCTTGCTAGGGTGAGGTCATAGCTTGCTTGTTGGTATTGTGAATGGATGCGGATGCTTGAAATCAGCAATGCGGTTACCAAGGTTTGTGTACTGAGATATGTACTTGAAAAATAGATCTGTTGTGTTTGTAATTCTGTATTCACGCAATATTTTTTCATCCGATCAATAGCAACGTCTAAATAACAAAAAAATGTTTGGGGATTTGATTGATGCATTTTCGCCAATACTGGGCTAAAGATCCGACATTCAGCGCTGCTATATCAAAGCTATCTTCTATGACATGAGCCTGAACCGTTGCTTTATGTTGGAAATGATCAAAGATGTTGGCAGCCTTAGCTACCAACTGACCTGACCATCTTCAAGTTGCTGGGATTGTGATTTCTAGCAAGAGTTTCTAATTTTATAACTAGGTCAATGGACACGGGAAGGGTTGAAGGAGCACTAACAGATTTCTATAAACATTTTTGGTCCAGAAATTCATTCTCAACTTTACCTGTGTGTCCTCAGATTGATTATGGGCAGTGGGAGGGATACTCACTGTAAAACAGAGGTGTAAGTTTGATAAGTATGGGCATACATGTGCAATGTAAACTGTTTAAAATGGTATATGTCTGACAGTTGCATATCTTTTTTGAGAAGCTACCAGAGCTACATCACTTCTACACCTCACTCTTGACCATCACATGAAGCTAAAAATACCACCAGAAGATCCTTAGAACGAAATATACAAACCTACAATCCATATCCACAAAAAAATTACAACCTCAAACACTATCCACGCATGTGGCATTGTCTGGGACAAAAAGAACACAGATAATCTAGTCAGCAGAGTAAGCTGCCAAGAAATAGCTGTTTTTTTCCTTTTAGGAAGTAACAAAGATAGTATATGGTCGGACCACATCTTAAAGACAAGGGTTGGGTGGACAGGGTTAATGTTGTGGTCTCGTGGACGAACATAAATAGGTGTAGGGTGACTAACCACTCATCCCTACATGGTATCCTCCACTTGCATTCCAAGATTTTTTAGCACATAAAGGTTATGGCAAGACAAGATTCTCAGGATAAGTCTATCTCTGGTGCTAGTGTAGTGTGCCTACCATCCAAAAGATCAATGTTCAAATCCCTCATTGTGGGGATTGCATTAGGTAGTCGACAACCAGCGTAATAATCGAATCTTTCAACATGTATTTTTAGCAAAAATCCGTGTAGTCGACCCTACTTATAGTGGGAGAAAGCTTCATCATTTTTTAAATATGTCTGTAAGCTTACATGAATACCCCTGTAAAAGCTTTGTGTCGATAAAAAAAGCCCTATTAAATTCTCTGTTATGCAGAAATACCCTTTCTGTTATCACAAAAGCTCTTGTATGAAGGTGCACAAGATAGTTGAATTTAGCCCATCTTCAGTCCTACCATCTTTTCCTAACCGATTTAATCTCGTCAAGATAACAGGAAGGAAAACCAACCCTAGCCGTTGGGGTGTTCAAAAATATCCGGGTTAACGGGTACCGAACTTGACACGTTCATTTTGTCCCTAAACTCTCAGGTACCCATTTAAAAATGATAAGTCGAGTACCCACTATGCCATAACCCGCGCCTCATACAAATACCCGGCGGTTACCCCGTAGGTACCCAATTGGAAGTTAAGAAAGGCATGCATGCATTTACGATTGAAAATTGTAAAAAAAAATACTTGCTTATATTTATTCACTATTAAATGTAAAACTTCTAATTCTTTTAATTATTTATCTTTATTGATTCTAGAAGTTAAATCAACTGAACAATAACCTTGATCGAACCTTGATTGACGTAAAATAATAGCATACACCAGCCTTGAATGCTTGTTCTCTTAAGCTAGTCTATTGCAATATTGAATGATTAGTATATATACGTCAAACTTTAGAACTTCACTAATCCATGTCAAGCTGGATTGAATCAAATTGTTGAATCAAATTGAATGAAGTCGAACCTCAACACCATTTTTGTGTTCTCAAACTGCATCAAACACGAAGATCGAAAGGTATGAAGTTGAGATCTAACACGAGCCGGATTGAAAATCGAACACGAATACCGAAAGGTATGAGTGTTTACGCTAACCTTTAGAACTTCGAGAATCCAACATAAGTCGGATTGAATCAAATTGAACCAAGTCGAATCTCAACATCGTTTTTGTGTTCTCGAACTAAATCAAACAAGAAGATCGAAAGATATGAAGATAGGATCCAACATGAGACGGATTGAATCGAATTTAATCAAATCGAACATGAAGACCGAAAGGTGTGAGGGCTTACGCAAAAACTTGGAACTTCGGGAATCCAACACGAGTCGGATTGAATCGAATTGAATCAAGTCCAATCTCAACACTGTGTTTACGTTCTCGAACGAAGATCGAAAAGTATGAAGATGAGATCCAACACAAGTCACGTGGAATCGAATTGAATCACACTGAATGAAATCGAACACGAAGATCGAAATATATGAGTGTTCACGCCAAAATTTAGAACTTCGGGAATCCAACATGAGCCCGATTGAATCGGATATAAATGTTCATCCGAGTCCTCAAGTCCACAGATATAAATATTTTTACTGTAGAATTAGTAAAAAATAATATTTCATTCGAATATTAAGTAATGAAATTATGTAAAAATAATTGATCAATCTAATGTCCGAATAAATCAAATAATGAAGGAGTGACGGCAAAAATATGTGAGTTTCAAAGTTGATATATATTGTTTATGAAAAAATATATTCATTTATTTTATCCCTTTGTTGATATTTATCTATTAGATGAACAACTACCTTTTAGTAAAGATAGTATCCCTATGGGTAATCACGGGTACCCAACATCCATTACCATTAATCGGGTATCCGTTAGAATGAGGTGGATCGACCTGCAACCCAATAACAATGGGATGGGACGGGTCATGGTCAAATGGACGGGTACCTGCCCCATGGATACGCCTACTGGCCATCTTATTGCCATGCTCAGTGAAGCTGATTTTGGCTTACTTCTTTATTCTTCCGACATATCACATTAACAAAGATACTATTTTTTTTTGCAAAATGGAGAACTTTATTGAGATACTTTTTGATAATAGGAGGTTTATAGGAATGTTTGTGTGAACTTGTACGTTCACATGGGTATTTTTATCTAGAGATGCATAGAACTATAGACGTATCCTTCGTCCACACTGTATCTTTCTTGCAATCACTATTACTTTTCTCCCGCTTCATTAATCACAGATTAATCTACTCGAGTAGGCGTTGCTTGTCCTGGAGACACGAAATTATGAACAAGGAGGGTTTATTCCTTTTTCTTGTTTGGTTGGTGGAACAAGTGGTAGATAAAGCAGGGAAGGGGTAGTTAAAATTCTAGAAGGATTTATATATTTTTTATATTATCATAATGAAAAAAAAAACAATTGAATTCAAATAAAACATTAAGCATGCCAAAATAAGTTTGCTTTACAAAAGTAAAAAAATATGTTATCTCCAAGCAAAATCCGATCGACTAGTCAGTTTAGTTGAAATTAATCAATACTCGATTGACCACCCCACAAACTAGACTAGTCAGATCAAATAATCGAACCAGTCGAGTAAATTTTACGACAATGATGTATATACCTTATTTGCATTAAAGATCTAACCTTGCCACGAAGTAGCTGCTCATCCATTCTCCACATTACTAGGTACAATAATATTCATCGTCTTTCATCATTACAAGACAAAGCATTCCATTGTGAAGAAGAATTATATATGAGATGATGAGGTTTTTAATTAACATCGTGCATGAATAAGTTACGTGACACATAATTAGAGACATTGAACACACCTCACATTAAATCTTACATTTGCAATACATATGAGACAAGTCATACTATCACATAATTTCTCATCATGTATGATAATTGTGAAGAATTAAAGATCTACAAGCATACCAACTCAAAGAACAACATTGTGTGCATTTTTGTCCAATCATAAAATGATCATAAAGGAAAGCAAAGTACACCATAACACATTTATTTTTATTGTGGGAAGTCATCGGGGTAAAATCACAACTAAAGTCTTCTCCACTTAGGATTTCATAATTAGATTACTCGATGGTACATTCATAAATTGCTTTCACACAACGATTGAACCACGCATATATTGCCCTAGAAATCATTATTGTGCTACTCTTTATCTTCTGTTTGAAAGAAAGACACCCGTATTTCGAACACCCGTATAGTATGAAATAAATATACAAACTCCTTAAACCTCAAGCGAGCAAGTAAATGCAAGATCAACTTGAAATAATATTACAAGACTTGGAGTGAACTTGATATTGTAGTGACTAAGATCTCTTTTGAGTTGAATACACATGTGAATTTGACTTTTTAATCTGTGGACAAGATATTATGTTTTTATGTGTATTGTTTGTTGTTTAGAGGCTTGGGGGGTCAATTTATAGAGCTTGATTAGACAATATAACCATTAGATGAAGATAATGGCATAGATTTTATCGAGATAGTCGACTAAACTAAATGATTAATAGCCTAAATGTTGAGTTTGTTGACTAAAAACTTGATAAAACAATGGGATAATTACACCCATAATCCTGAGTAATTCTGCAATAACATTCATAACCTTGCATAATCGCGAATTACACGAGAAATCCCGAGTAATGCTTAACCTTTACATGACATAACCCTGTGTCAAGTGCCGTTTCGAATCTCCGTTAAGTTCGACGGAAAAAGTTAATCGTGGACAAATTTGCCCTTCAAAATATTTTATATTTACAAAATGATGTTTCCCTCCCCTTCCTCCAACCCCTTTTCACACGTGGATCTCCTCCCCTTCCCCTTCCTCCAGCCCCTCCGTTGCCTACAAGCCGGCGTCCCTCTGAAACCACCATTCGTTGACCTATACTGGTCGAACAACGAAAAAGGGCTCTCCTCAAGGAGCAGTCTCGAGCTTCCTGTAGAAATCCAGAGCCATCCAGACCTACGTGAAGGAAGGAGACCAAATGAGTAGAGTCATTTGACCAGTTTTGAAACCTCAGGTACGTGCCATATTGTGACGTTACATTGACAATGTGATTGAATGATAACTGGAGTTCTTTACATTATTACACTAACAGCAAGCAGCAGCATGAAGCCTGCCGAAGCCAAGAGCATCAACAGATGCATGAAGCTGGTAGACATGTCAACTGCTGCATGCAGAACAACACATGCATGAAGCCAGAAAATTTGGCCACCGCATATGGTGGGTATTATACTTTCAATAACACTTCTAAATGCCTCGACCTCCAAACCCTCCTCGATCTCCAAACAGGTCCCCCTCTCCCCCTCCCGTCACCACCACTCTCCCAACCACCGCCGCCGCCGGTGCTAATACTTATGACTTCCGACTCCCTCCACCTATCGTCCCTCCTCGGAGGGGGATCCTCGTGCACGAAGGTGCAGCTGTCACCAAAGTGGCACACCCCGTCGACGGCGTACCTCCTGCAGAGCCCCCAACTCTGCGGCGGCGGTGGCATCCTATCCAGCATCATCCCAGTTGGGCACCGGGTCACGGAGCTCCGCCTGGCCGTGCGCGAAGCAGCAGTTGGTGTAGGGGCAGGTCCCGATCCTGTACTTGGCACACAGCCTCGACTTGTAGAAGATCCGCACGTTCGAGGAGGAGCATGCCGGGTTCTGAGGCGGCGGTGGAGATGGGATTGGAAGCAATGGCGCGCGGTGGGGATCTTCGCCCTCCATCTTCTACAGCATTCGGATGGAACAGTAGTAGAAGATGGTACGTACGTTCCGAGAGGAAGCGCCGCCGCCGAGACGAGATGGTGGTGGAGAGGGGAGGGAGGGAATTTAGAGTGGGGTCTGAGATGATCGTAACCGTAGGATCGTCATCGTGTGGGAAAGGAGCGACGTCGTTTGCGGCCCCCCCCGCCGCCACCTCACCTCCCCGGCTTCAAGATCGCATCCTCCCCCCGCTGCACTCGAAACCCCCCACCCGGATGTCCAAGCCCCTGCCTCTGCCACCCCCTGCACTCGAAGCACCCCACTCGGCCGTCAACCCTCCCTCCCCGTGGCCGCCTCTGCTTTGCCTCTCCGCTTGAAAGCACCCCTCCCCCCGCCCTCCGGCACACACACCCTGCCCCTGCCGCCGCTGCCTGCGCTCGAGGTGCCCCTCGGCCGACGAAGCCCCCTTCCCCCTTCTACTGCATTGCCTCCCCTTTCTCCATCCCCCTCCCTCCCGTTATCGCCTTCGAGTTGCCGACGTACGAGACGTAGGGTACACGTTGCAGAGTTGATGTTGTTCTGCAGCCCGGTCGCGGTGACGTTGTAGATGCTCTTCGTTACCGGAGCACCGAGTTAGACCTGGGGATTCCAACGTGTACCCCATCAGGAGTTTTTCCTTTTTTTCTTTTTGATTAAATCCTAGTCGTTAGGTGTAGAGTGGTAGATTAACTCTCTCATATGGTTAAATTAACGTTTTAAACTAACGGAAGGTTATGGGTGTGAAACGGACTAACTATACAGGGTTTCTCATGTAATTCGCGATTATACAAGGTTATGAATGTTATTGTAGAATTACTAAGGGTTATGGGTGTAATTATCCCTGAAACAATACACACACGTGCATATATATATATGCATTGTTTAATAAATGACTTAGTTTATGGATGGTTAAAATTAGTCGACCTAAGAATGTTTTAATCAATTGATTAAAAATTGGTCTATCAAAATCATGTTCTCTGTAGGTGTACAAATAGATTGCCAAGTTAGTTGAACCACAAGTTTAGTTTATCAATTAACCCAATGTTAGTTGGTTAACGTGAATACTTAGTCAGATGATTGGTTGGATATAGCCGTTATAAGTTAGATATAACCATTGAGATGGTCGTTGAATAAAAGACTGATGGTTGGCCATGTTCATTTGGAGAATAAGCACAAGAATAAAGGGTCAATTCCCCACACGACATACTTCCTAAGAGTATGGCTATCCTCATCCACATCCCATTATTTCACATTATTCCACCTTCATTCCTATCTTTATTCCACTTTACCTGCCATTATTCCATCTTATTCTACTTATTTCTATCTTTCCAACTGAACAAAGAATAAACCCTTGTTCTCCATCCTTATTCCTTAATTGAACGCCCCTTAAAGTTAGAAATTACTTTATTAGGAAAAATATAATTTCAAAGCTTACAACCGAGTTTTCTTTGATTTCTTCTCTTTTATCTTCTTTCTCTTGGCTTTAGGCTTTGGCATTTTCTCGTTCCACCTTTGCATACCCCATTCTTAGCTTGTTTTTCTTGTTCCATTTTTGGAATTAAATATAAGCTTAACCCTATGATGAATCTCGAATTCATCATGCTAAAAGCCACAAATTAAACCCCTAGCTTAATCAATCTAATAAAAATCACCATCAATTCTTTATTATTATCTTGTAATATATTGTGTATAATTAATCCCTAACTAATTGTATTTAAAATATTAATTACCATTATTTTCTTTGTAATTATTTTCTCATCAAAAACCCTTAAAAATGAGGTTGAGTAATTGTCTATAATTCACTAACCTTTAAAAGACTACAAATATAAAAACAACTCAAAATCAAAAAGTCGGTGTTTTTACCATCTTAAAAATACACCCCAAATATACTTTTTGTACAAATGGCCTCTTTTCGCTTTTCGTCCGACATAAAACTTGTATATCTCATCGAGACGAACAACTTTCATGTTTTGACTTTTTCTTAATTTTACCTCTAACTATTTCTTTTGTATTTTTCTTTGTATATACATTTTCGAATTTTCTGATTGGGCCACGTGGTGCCCTCTGGGCCGCCCACGTGGCCTGCCTCTCCTTCCGCCACCCGGCTCCTTCCTGGGCCATTCGATCTTCACTACCCACCTCAATCTCAACCCTCCATTTCCGCTTCACCCTCAGTCGTTCGATCCTCTTTTTGATCAAATCTCATCCGCTCCTTCACGCCTAAATCTCAGCCATCCGATCAACTGCTCATCCGACGTTTAGCATCTCTCCACGTCACCCATTGTCCCCAGGCCGTTGGATTTCCTCCAGATCACATCCTATCCACCCATCAGTGCCTCGATCTCCGTCGTTCGATCAGATCCTAAGGATTGATCTGAGCCCTCCAGCCACATCTCTATCCAAGCCGTTGGATCGCAAGATCCAACGGCTCCCACTCATCGTCCTCCTCTAGCTACCTCTCTCCCCATGCGTTACGCCTCGTCGCCCCGTCTTGCCCTTCCTATTTTGAAGCACGCTCCAGTCTCTTTCCTCACCTCTTAACGTCCGCCCCATGAAGCCGACTCTTCCGCCATCCTCGCGTAACCCCCACATTCCTCCTCCATTACTCCCATGCCATTAAACCACCGTTGCAAAACTCTTGACACCTCGCCAGAAACCGACCACCGCCGCCTATAAAACCCTCTCCTCCGCCCACTGTCACCCTGGTCCACCATTTTAGGCATTAGGCCAGCTTCCCCCGCCCCTCCGGTGACAGCGGAGGGGCGGATCATCGAGGCGACGATGACTTCTTGCCCGGTGTCGACCCTCGGCTACTTCGCCATGTCGCGACGCCATAAGCGAGGTGCAAGATTTCAAAGTATTTTCGGTGTTCTTTAGAATATGGATTTTTACACCAGGAACCTTAGAAACTTTGTCAATTACCTTCTCGACCATGTAAACATCGTAATTATCACCTCAACTATGTAAACTTGTCAATTCTTACACTACGGATCCGGTGGTTAACTCACATCCAATTGACTATTTAGATAAACATATCCTATCAAAAATAGATGATATTTATACACCGTCTTATATCATATTTATTAATTGGGTTAAATGAGTATGCTCCATGGGAACATATAAGAGTATGCTCCCACCTTTTTCCACTATTTTTTTGAAATAAAACTTGGAGGATTTACTTAGAATAATAAGTGGAGTACGTGTTTCAAATTTCGTGTAAAAATCCTTATACTTCCATCCGGAGGAGGTCGATATTAGCAATTCCGAAACCGTTAAATTTGACATTCTTGATGATGGGATAGAAATATCAAATTAAATCGAATTTTGAATGATATCATGATGATATATTGTGATCTAAATTCCACTTAATCTTATTTCATAAAAATAAAAAAATAAGAAAAAAAATGAAACATGCAAGTTACATGCTACCGGACATATTCCTTTTTCCCTTACTAATAAATGACAATACCCTTTCCATCTTATTGTCCATCCTCCCCTTCCCATTCCCGCCCATCCCATCTCGTCCTCGTGCACCTCCCCCTCCTATCTACTTCCCCGTCCATTCCCTTCCTTTGTTCTACCGCGACTTCAAAGCTGACAGCCACCTGGAGACATGGCGGCACCAACCTGAAGCGAAACAACAATGCTCGTGATCGAGGTGGTGCTGGGTTAGGGGACGTCGTCGATCTCGGCCTCTCGTGGGAGGCGCGCTTCCAGGATGGCGCATCGGAGGTCAGTATCAAACGAACCTTGTCGTTATCCGTAGTCCCATCGAGATGTTGACGGTTTCATACTCTGTGGGCGTCTTTGGCAGAGATCGGAGAGATGGTGAGTGATGGTCTTCGTCTGAGCTTGGAGGCCGTGGTGGAGGTTGCCAGCTCGCCGTACCCGATCCTATCATTCATCTCGCTTACGGTAGAGACAACCACGTTTGCTGTGGGGTTGGGGAGATATCTCAGGATCCTTGAGTAAACACTGTTGTAGGGTACTGGTTTAAATCTTTCCAACGAGTTCAATAACATTAAAATCCGAATTCAGAAGTTCAAATTATAATTTTAGCGAGATGAGGTTTATTTCTTAGCTGAACCAAGATTCGGATTCGAATTCCATCACATAAAAGAAACCTTGTTCTCTTCCATATTCCCTAACCATAGATCAACCACCTCCCCCTCCCTCTCCCTTACCGGAGTCCTCGTCGGAGCGTCGTCGAAGCAAGTTAGAGTATGTTGGATCGACGATTTGAAGCCACTGCTGCGTAGAGGAGATCAAGGTCATCCTCGTGTGTAGATGCTCGTCCTCAGCGGTGTCCAATACATGTTTCTACACATGCAGAGGTATCGAGGAGAAGAGCTTTTGAGGTAACGATGTCCTTTTCTCCTTGTCGTGATCTTTTTACGCGATTTTAAATCTCTATGATTCTACTAATTTTCACTCTTTGGTTTTTATGATTTTTGTATTAAAGTATATGATATTTGGAATCATGAACACTGTTGAATTCATCTTAGAATTTGTCGTTTAACCATTTTTTTGAATATCGTCTCCTGTTCCCATATCAGAAAGTTATGTAATTCAAATTTGAGAACATTTTGGAAATGTGGCTGAAAATTTGGTTCTCTCGGTATTTGCTACAGATAATATGACATGATTCTAAGTAATTATGGCCCCTTCACTGTCAAAGGGGGTGATATGTCATTTTTAGTAGTAGTTTTTTTACTGATGACAAGAATTTGATGATGGGGCACATAATTTCAAAATCCGATCTGTTATTTCCTACTAAAAATAAATAAGGGTCTTTTTAGATTTTTATAACTCAGGAAACTGTTCAGTAAAACTGGGAAGTATGGATGGGAACCATCTTTCAGTAAAGCAGTTTGATGCTTCAATTTGTGTTTATATGTTGTATGAAGATTTTCATTTTGACTGAATTTATCACATGGTTTTTGTATTGGGATCATTTTTATCAGAGTATGGGTAGTGGATTGTCATCTTTAACTGTAGCCTATCTCTAAAACATTTAAAGAAGTAATGGGCATGGAGTTGTTTCCTAGCTTTAATTAAGGAGGCAGCCTTTATTACTTTTTTTTAGGGTGCATTTAGGTTTTGGTGATTTAACTATGGTAGCTTAGTATACAGTCATAGCAGACTGTGCCATCTTTTTATGTTACCCTTATTGAGAGATTTACTGAAAGTGGCTGAAAAAGGGCTGCCTGGATTAGAGATGCGGTGACTTGCATGTATCAGGTGTACTTCATGGTTTCATTGATACCTTTATTGGATTGAGATTGATTCACCATCAATAAATTACATGTTCTGTCCATGTCAGAGCTGCAGTCAGTTATCTGATCTTCACACAACACTTTAGTTTTGGTTGGCAGGGCCATCCCCGAGGGTAGTTTCCGAGTACAATGACCGAGGGTCCATCAACATTAGAAGCTTATTTTTATATGTATCCAGCCTTTAGTTTAGAAAAAAAATAGTATATGCCCTAATGAGGTCTTGTAGAATCAAATTTTTAGTAAAACAACTCACTGAAAAATGAGCCCTTATGAAATCGAATTTTTCGATGAAACAACTCGTTGATAATTGATCGCTTATGGAATCGATTTTTCGATGAAACAAGTTATCAAAAAATGAGCCCTTATAGAACTGAATTTTCAGTGAACAACTCAATGCTAAAGTTCAAATTTTAATGGACGAACACTTTGTTCGTCAAAATTTTTATAAGGGCCCACTTTTTTCTTTTGCCTAGGGCCCACGAAATGTCGGGGCCAGCACTGGGGTTGTCTATGGTAAACAATTGTTTGTAACATGTCTTGCTGGTTTATGAACCTTTTTCTTATGGTTGGATACTGTCCAGATTGCCGGTCATGAACTTGTCAAGCTAGACTAGAAAGTTGCATGCCAATGAGGATTAGCTCATCTGATTTGTTGGTCCAGCTAAATGTTCAAATATCATTATCTAATAAGTAGAATTATGTTATCCCTCATCTGTGGTCCTGAGGAGGTTCTATTGAGATATTTCGCTAATGTTCTCAACTGCGTCAGAAAATGATATATTTGAAAGTGTTAAGCTTCGGGAGCTTAAGTAGTGAAGTTCTGAGGGGGTATTTCTGGTGGCTCTTTACACAAACCTTATGGCTTCACGTGTAAAATACTGGTTTTGTGGACTTTATATGTTGGACATCTTAAGATAGATAAAAGCTTTAGAGAAATGTGAGTTATAAAATATCATTCTTTTACATAGTGCTTTTTCATATTTCGATTGTTCTATTTGAGATTCGTAAAGTAGAGGTTTTGTCCTACGAATGATAATTACACAAAAGAGCCTTTCATGGAGTAGGAGTCCCTCAAATATATTGCTTGATAAGATCTGAATAAATGGATGAGATTGCACAGTGTCTCGGTAGATGGATTCGCTTCAAAGCATTGGATATGCACCTACGGGGCCCCGGTAGAAACTCAGACGCCACGAACCTATTAGTTGCATTGGTTGGGGAACATGTTGCTTGGCACATCGAGGAGTCGCCACCTAGTGTTCAGCTTCAATACTTGCATGTCTTTAGTCCAGTGCTTCGAGTATGAACCAAGTAGTCATGGTTGGTAGTCTAATGTTCTTGTTCATTTAGAGTTAGCATTTTTGTACTGGCTGGTGTATGCCACATTGGTTGATATTCCGAGTGAGAACACTAAGAGGGAGGTTCTGACAAAAATGTGATTAAATGAAGTTGAGAATGAGTACAAGTCCCATGTGCATAATGAGGATTGGGATGGTCATAGTAATTCCGAGTATGGTAATAATGATCCTAGTAATAGGTACCATGGCCCGTGTCCTACGCCATCGTGGACCTTTACACGTGGGTAGTAGACTTCAATGGTTCGCGATGATTCAAGAGTTGGAATTTGTTTTGGGGGATCAGAGCTACAATTTCGTAAGTGAAGCTAAGTTGATGTGTTGGGGATTTAGATGTATTACGCATTGCATGCCTACGGAGGCACCCCAACCATGAAGTCTTCTTATTACTTTAGAGTCATAGTGTGAGGTCTCACATGGACTAAGACCACCGACTATCCATGAAGCTTGGGTTATTCATATCAAACGAGAATGACAAGAGTTTGAAAAAGAGTTTGTTTTCTTTGTGAGGACGATTTAGTTCCTTCTGCACACGTCTTTAGTACATTGTTGTAGTTTTAGTATCGTGCTAGGCAATTTTTCGCATAACGTATTTTTACGTTGGATTATGCATGTTCTCAAAAGCAGTCGCAGTAGTGAGCAGTCGTTGTTTGTGTGGAGGTTTCTTTTTGTGCAACTACACGATCTTCTTGTGGTACAGTGCTTGTAGCTAGATCTTATTTGCAGTTTTACTGCTTACTTTATTTGTAGCATTTTGAAAGACATGAGATGTACCATATATGTATGGACACACTTTTTGATGCATATATGTAATATTTAGTGGACATGGATTGTAACTAATGAATGAAAAGAAATTTTAAAGTACAGTCTTCCTTTGTGCTATTTTCTCTTGCTTACAAGTATATAACATATTTTGAATGTGGAAATGTATGTGCATGGAATCGGTTGGCAGTGTACCCGAATTTAGGGGGTGATCTCCAAAAGTGGTACCAAAGCGAGGATCAACATTGTCGAGAGATGATGAATCGATGACTAATCATGTTTTTATACCTTTTATTGAGTAAAAATCATTTGTAATCAGTTGCATTTTTTGATTTTATGCATAATTTTAGTTTCATAATTTTCATGCTTATTGCATTCAAAATATTCTAAAAATTGCATAGCATTCTTTACAAAATATTTCTAAAAGAAGAAGAATAATTGCATTCATATTTTTAAATTTGTTATGTCAATAAATATGGGTTGCAAGCCCATTTGAAGTCTTTAACACTTTTCTCTCTATTTTTTTAAGCTTGCTTGAGGAATCCCAATAGGGTTCTCATCTCATCTCCCTTCATTAGCAAAAAAAAAGAAAAAGAAAAAACATTACATGACAAATTAGCTAGCGTACGGACATCAGCACCTAAAAAAAATTGAAAAAAATAAATGATGATGTTGTCAACATGACATCAACTGCTTCTTCCTCTAGCTAGACCCGACGATGCCCATTCCACTTCTCTCGCGCACCAACGGCAACCATCGCCCCATCCTCGCCAACCCACCACACCTCCTCCCCTTCCATAAATTGTCGCCCTCTCCCCACCCTCGACCACGACTACAAATAGAGGAGGGTGGCGATCGAGGAGAAGTAAAACCCAACTTGGGGGTTTCAGCCCTCTCTTCTCCAACGTACACCATCATTGGAGCTTCGAGTTCCACCACTAGTGACCACTAGCCCCGCTCCTCCCCACCGTCGCAACACCACCAGCGTTTTGTTACCTCAACAGGTCCAGGGACCCCTTTGCAATTTTCATTTTTTATAGTTTTATTTTTTTTCTTATTTTAGACCCAGTTGCAATTAGTTAAAACTTTAATCTCTTTTACGCAATTTACCTCATTATTGATATATTATTCACTGTAAAAATTGTATTCTTTTTATTTCATCCTTTTATATTTACATTTCAGTCTTTCAAAGACTTTCTATAATTCTCTAAACTCTAACAACTTTTTCTACAATTTATCCATTAAAACTTTTTAATTAGCAAATTTTCATTTCCTTCCAAATGATTTTTGATAATTGCAATTACTCCTTAATTTAAATGTTATTTACATTCAAGTCCTTAGGTTTTTAGAATATTACACAATTGCCCATAGCACTTCCAAAAAATAGCACAAAAATTCGAAAAATTCTCAAAAACGTCCTATGTGATCCTTAAGATGTGTAAAACCTAGTGACATGCTTTCAATAGGTCCCAAAAAATCAAAATAAGATTCGAATGAGTCAATAAAGTCAAAAATACCTTCGTAAAAAGAAACAAATCGCGTAAATATCTTAGTCCATGTGGATCGATCATCTATTTTCCCTATGCATATTTTAATATATGTTGGTTTATCGTTGTAGAAATTTTATCTAAAATTCTACGCTTTTTATGTGTGGGCACAACGACATTAAAAGTCACTTTTTAGAGCACTGAGTGTCATGATTTTATTTTGGCAGTGTTGTCGGAGACTTGGTAACTTTACGTAATTTATTTTGGCATTTTGATCTTTTTATTTTGTTTTTGAAAACTAATTTTATTTATTTATCATGTATAAAAAATACAAAAAATAGGATCTCTCTTTTCTCTATCATTAGTTATTTATCATTTTTTGTGTGCTTCAAAATTTTTTTGAAATCATAAAATGAAGTTCCTCTGTTGCATTCATCTCTGTGGATTTCTCTTCCTCTTCTCACTAATTAAATAAGATTACCAAATTGTTGCTAATATAATTCATATAAGGTCTGGAAAGATATTGTGTGGCTCGAACGAAAGCAGATTGAAGTGATTGAATTGTTGCACTTTAAACATAATTTCACATGCAAAAACATAATCATAGCTTAGAGCCCTAATTCTTTTAAAATTTCTGACTGCTGAAATCTAATAATGATTAGATACTTCTCAGTGATGGAACTACGATTTTCCTTAGTAGATTGGGTGGTTAAAGGGCAATGCATAAGGCATCATCCTCAAGTAAACACAGGTAGTTGTTCTATGGTCCGTACTTATACCTATACCGGTGATGAACGTGAAATCCATCTCTGTAATAATCATATATTGTTGTAGCAAAGGAGACGAGTTTTGATCCGATAAAAATCGCACTCTTCGAATATGTGAATGCTATTTTACTTGGTAAGTATACCAAGGTCGAACACATGGACACGAGCCTCCTAGTCTATTCATCGAAAATTATTGATTAAATATTAAGTCATTAAATCCAAAAACTAGGTCTTCATATATATAGATGATGCACGGTATAACATGACATATGATGCAGAGACAAATTGGCATGATGCATGCAATTTTTATTTGGTTTTAAATGCAATTAAAATGGGATGCATTGGGTAGAATATACGAGAGATGAATAATGGCATCAAATAATGCAGACAATAATGTAAAAAGTTGCCCTAAAATAATTACATCAATGAGCAATCAAGTAGAGGTTAATTTCAGAGACAAATTGAGTATTAAAAATGAATAATGGCATCAAGGAATTGAGAGCAATAAACACTTTATATATCAAAAACTATCATATTCAAAATAAATATCAAAACATGATTAAATGATGTCATTAGATAGAGAATGAAAAGAGCAACAAAACGACCCTAAAATCAACTCAATCAGAGTCCGAATGCATAAGTTACTAGTAAACAGTGCAAGGGCATAATTGTAATAAAATGCATGGAAAATAAATTGATAAATATCATAAATAGTCTCCTGGAGGGACCTATTTGCAATTTCTAGAAGCCGAAGGGGTCCCTTTGTAATTTTTCCTGAAGTGTTGGGGCATTTCTGTAATAACTGAAAATTGGCTGGGCTTTTATGTAAATTACCCCATGCGCACACATGATGCACACACTTGGAGAACCTTTATGTAATTCTTAAAATGTATGGGTCTCTTTTTGCAAATAACCCAACCCCGCACGTGCGATGCACGTGCGTGGGCTAGGTTCGGGTGGTTGCAGGCTCATGAGGCCACGTGGAAGTTGCTAGTGCGTCGGGGGGTAGCTTGGTCCACCCAAGCCCATAGGATAGACATGGAGGCTCGGGCAGAATCTAGGCCATCCGATCGAATCGATCAAACAATACCTACTCTTCATGCTCTGCCCACGGTGAGGGGCATGGGCTCAGGAGAGGCTGGGCTGGCTCCTCCTTGCTTCCTGAGCTCTTCTGAAGATCGGAGAAGGTGGTTGTCGTGCGGGCGAAGGAGATGGAAGAAAGGTGGAGGTGCGGCGATGACTGGAGAAGCGGGGCGGTGCAACATCATCGGAGAATGAGCTAGAGATCAGTGAGAGGGCGTGAATTTCGATCATTGAAGACATATGTACCTGTAAGCATTAGTATAGCCGAAACGAAGTGTGTGCAAGTTGTCAATGGAATGGAGGTCCCAAGGAGGTGGAGGAGCGGGGGACTGGTTCTTCTTCTCATGCGAAGCAGAGAGGAAGAGGAGTGAGATGGTCGGGGCTATGGAGAAGGGAAGAGGATGAGCGAAGGGGTCAGTGAGGGAGCTGATGGTGTTGCGGAGGTTGTCGAGTGCTCAGGCAATGGTGAAGAGAATCGAGTGAGGTGAATTAAATTGAAGAAAACAGAAGAAAAATAATAAAACCATACCTGGAGTATTCGAGAAGAAGAATGATGAAGTGAGGCTTGGGCCTCGAATCGTCGCTCGAGCTGGTCAGCGACACCAGTGAGCTCAGCGGACGCCGGAGACGCCACGACATGGCCATGGCAATTATGGGTCGACACCGACCTTGAGGCGCCATTATGGCCCCTCATCCGACCTCTGTTTATCACAGGGAGGCAGA
The DNA here is from genome assembly GCA_037367405.1 of Ottelia alismoides. Taxonomy (NCBI): domain Eukaryota; kingdom Viridiplantae; phylum Streptophyta; class Magnoliopsida; order Alismatales; family Hydrocharitaceae; genus Ottelia; species Ottelia alismoides. The sequence continues at coordinate 96,906 of JAZKJV010005626.1, forward strand.
GAGGGGCTAGGGCATTAGGCATTGAATGGTGGACGGGGGAAAGAGGAGGCGGAGGGGGGTATTCGTAGGTAAAGGTTGGTTGTTTCAATAGTGGTGCGGTGATGTGTAACATGCCCCATGAAGGCGCTAGAAGGTCGGATCGGGAGCAATGAAGGGTTCACGAAGAGGACGGATCTCGGAGCTACGTATAAGGAACATTGAATCGAGGAGAGGGGGATTGAGGTGATGACCAAAATAGGAAGGGGGTAAGGGGTTTGCATGTGTAACGGATGGGGAGAGGACCTATTAGAGGTAGACGAAGATCTCTCGGTCATTGGATCAGATGATCCAACGGCCGAGATTGCAACGTGAAAGAACGGTGTGTATCTGATCTATTGGATCAGATCAAGGGCAGATGAGGAGGCGGGTGCGGGCGGTGGAGATGAAGCATGGGCTTCATCTGACGGTGGGGCTGGAATGGGCGACATGGAAGGAACCTAACCATTGGATGAGGGGTCATCCAATGGTTGTGATGTAAGTGGAAGGGAGTGGTCCAAATGAGGCGGGTTAAATAGATCCAAAGGTAGATATGAAAGCATTGCTGGATGGTCAGGATGGAAGCGGGAGAGGCAAGATCGGACAACCTATGTGGGGGCCAGGTGGCGCCAGGAGACATGGACTGCGTGGCGGCTCCAAAGAGTGACACATGGCCCAATTGGATTTATTCATAAATAGTAAATGATGAGAAATAAGAAATAAATAGGAGGCAAAATTAATAAAAAGTCAAAACATAAAAGTTGTAGATCTCGATGAGATCTACAAGTTTCATGTTGAACAAAAAGTTAAATGAGGTCATTTGTATAAAGCATAATTTTTGCAAGCATTTTTAAGTAATTAAAACACTTATTTTAAGGGTTTTGTAATTTTTGTATCTTTAATTCTTTTTAAAGCCAATACAAATATATACAATATTTAATCTAATTTTCAGTGATATTTAGTAAATAAGAAAATAAAGAAAATATTAGTGATTAAATAATTTAGGGTTAGTGCTAATTACAATGGAGATGATTATTGACGAAGATGCAGAATTAATGAAGATTTACAATAAATTTCTTATTCTTCGAGGATAAAAGAGAGAAAAAAGTGATGATTCCTCAGAGACTCATCAACTGACTAAAAGTATATGCAACTAGTCATATGAATTCAGGACAGTCAGTATTTCATGTGCAGATATCTAGGATAAATGTGTGCTTGATTTGTGTAAAGGGATATCTACACCCATAACCCTGAGTAATCTCGTAATTACCCCAGGAACCCTGCGCAAGCACGAATTACACCCAGAACCCCGAATAATGTTTAACCCTTACATTACATAACCCTGAGTCAACTTCCATCCATTTAAGCCGTTAACTTTAACCGGTTCCATCCATTAATGACAATTTTACCCCTAAAACAAAATCACATTCTCAAAAAATACCCCCGTCACCCCCGGAAAGTGGCCCCCACTGCCCTGCGCTCTCCCGCATGCAAGCTCCAGCCTTCCTCCTCCCTGCGCCTCCGCCCTCGAGGAGCCCCACGTCCTGCTCTTGCTACCTCCCTCTCCCCCCGCCAAGCTGCAGCCCTCCCCCTCATCGTGCCTCGAGTTCAAGCTGGCGCCCGCTCGAAGCCCCGTCCTCGGAGGCCCCCGTGGCTGCTCAAAGACCACCTCCCTCTCGAGTTAGCGCTGGCGCCCGCTCGAAGCCCCCGTCCTCGAGCTCTGTCGCTTCGGATCCCCCCGCGGCTGCTCAAAGAACTCCGCCACCCCCTCCCCCCCTCCAGCCCAACTCCCCCTTCCCCGACACCCTCACCGCCCGCTCCCCCCTGCTACCGCCCGTTCGGAGCCCCCCCTTCCTCGAGCCCCACCGCCTTGGAGCCCCTCGCCCCCCTACACCCCCACCGCCTGGTGCAAATACGGACCTCCACTCCTCCGCCTGCAAAGCCCCCCTTCCCCGACACCCCCACCGCCCATCCCCCCAGAGAAGCCCGGAGCCGTATCTCAGCTCATCCCTGCAGGACTTCTGGAGCGGCCGGTGGAACGTTATGGTCAGCTGCATGCTGTCGTGTACGAGCCCGTGCGTGCGAGGTTCGGCGCGTACGCGGGGATCGTGGCGTCGTTCTTCGTCTCCGGGATCGCGCACGAGGCGCTGTTCTACTGCGGGACGCTGGAGAGGCAGTCGGGGGAGGCGACCTGCTTCTTCCTGCTGCAGGGGTTGTGCGTGGTGGCGGAGATAGAAATGAAGATGAGGCTGAGCAGGAGCAGGAGACGAAGATCGCTGACGAGGGCCGTCGCGGCGCCCAAGCCCCAAGTCGCCCCCTCCTCCTTATCCCAAGCCCCAGGTCGTCGCGCCCCTCCTTCCCCTCCGGCACCACCCAGGTCGCCCGCGCCCCCCTTCCCCTCAGGCGCCGCCCAGATCGCCCGCGCACCCCCCTTCCCCTCCGGCGCCGCTCAGGTCGCCCGCGCCTCGCCTGGGAACCCACCCCCTCGCCCGCGCCCAAGCCCCAGGTCGCCCCCTTCCCCTCCGACGCCGCCCAGGTCGCCTGCGCTCTGCCTCTCCTAGGAACCCATCCCCCATGCCCGCGCCGCCCCCAGGTCGCTCGCCTGGAACCCCTCCCACCTGCAATTTCCTGTTCCAGGTCAAGTCCACCTCATCTTTCTTTTCTTTTTTATTTTCGATTAATCTCAACCGTTAAATCACAGATAGGTTAGATTAACTCAGCCATATGGTTGAGTTAATGAAGTTAACTAACGAAGGGTTATGGGAGTAAGACGGAGCAATTATTCAAGGTTTTAGGTGTAATTCGTGTTTATCGAGGGTTCCTGGGGTAATTACGAGATTACTCAGGGTTATGGGTGTAAATATCCCTTGTGAAAATTATAACTGCTTTGCGGCAACCTGTGTTGTGTTCGTGAATCAACACGTGTCTTGTGTTTGTGATGGATACAAATTTTGATATGTCAGTCCCTCTTGTTTCTTTAATTAAGCTTGTCTGTTCAAATGACTTGGTCAATACTCCAAGTGAAAGTAGATTGCAAGCTCTCATCATCTCCATACCTTTTGCAAAATAACTAATCTTGGAGATGATACTTAACCCTCTCCTACTGACCAAGTAAGGACCTAAAATGTTTTGTTCGTTGAAGGATGATATTAAAGAAATAGCAAGACTCTTGGAAGAGCAAGAAAAAAGAAAATGTCCACAAAATCAGCTAGTTTGCTAAATGTCCTTGACAACTCTATTAAGGATGAATTTTTACATGTCACTAAATCCATCCATCCTTTATCTTCTTCCGCATCACCTGGTTTTTTGGAACATTCTATTTATCAGAGGTATCATTTAGAGAATTTCGGTCAACCATATCTCTAGTGGACACCAATGGAACCAGTGTTCACGAAGTCGATTGAAGCGGCCGCATATGCGCATGCGGACCCCTAACCGCGCCGCATTCGTGAAGCCCCCCTGTATGCGGCTAGTGCGCATATGCGGCCCGCATATGCGGGCTATACGGCCGCATATGCGGATCGTGCGCCCGCTTCGTGCTGTGACGTGTATCCGGACCCGTAACCACCGTTACCCGATTACCCAGTCTCATACCCGATTTCACATGTTACCCAGATACCCTAACCCCCTTTCCCCCCGATACCCGATACGACGATACCCTAACGCCTCGTCGTCTCCACGATCCTCCTGCACCTGTGCGAGCCCACGACGCCTCCACGATACCCCTGCGCCTCCATCGCCACCTCCTCCAAGCTCCTCCGCCTCCACTCATCTCTGCCTCCTCCTCGCAACTCCCCTACCTCCTCCGCGTCCTCCCAACTCCGCTTCCTCCTCCCATCTCCACCGCGGCACCGCCTCCTCCTAGCACGGCACCAGGTCGATTCGCGCCCTCCTTACTTTTTAATTCCTCTGTAATATGCTATTGTTTGATAATTTCCCATCTATAACTTTCATTATTTCTGATGGGTTCTTAAGCTCGTCACTTTTGCTGGATCCTTAATTGAACTTTCATTGTTTCCCATATATAATTTTCACTGTATGATACTTTTTAATTGAACTTTTGAATTAATTGATGAGTTCTCACTGCTCGTCACTTTTGCTGGGACACTTAGGAGTGGTTGGGAGATGACTGGTTACCATGTGGTTATATGAAGTTCATATGCCCATTTTACAATGATACAAACTCTATATACATTACTTTATTGTGTTTTAGATTTACATTATCATATCATACATTTATGACCCAAGCAAAGGTATAGCTCGAGAAAAGACGCTCGTTTACCCTCTTAAGCGACTAGCTAATTCTCTTGTCGATGCAATCCCCCATTCTTTGTTTTTATAGCTCAGATTTCCTTATTACTTTTGGGAGTTCATATTTGACACCATGTACTAGCATGAATGGAAGGACTATCGATATCGGTATCGATATCGGTACCATGTCGATACCAATATATCGGCGATATATCGACGCCATATCGCCGACATCGGGATTTAGCATGCCTTTTTTGTGTGTCGATACCCGATGTCGATCATATCGGCGATATACCGGTGACCTGTCAATATCGATATATCGCCGATATATCGGGATATGGCCTTCCATTAGCATCTACATTTGAGTCCAAAATATACTAGAATCTCCAAATACACGTCTTTAGCAATTATCATTGCTTCTAGAATTTTTTGATTCTATACTAATTCAATTTATTAAAACATTTAATATTTTGTTGATGATGTTTTCTAATTATGATTGAATGTTAGGCAACTATGGCCTCCAGACTACCATTTGACAATGGTTCTTCTCCTACGCCTGGAACCGGAAGTGAGCCTCCTACTCATAAGAGCGATATAATGGAGTTTTTTGTTCCTCCTGGTTCCACTGATCCGGGATGGAAGTATTCTTTTCTAGCTAATCCAAGTACCCCTGGCATGGTTACTTGCCGATTATGTGGAAAGGTTGTCACCGGAGGGATTAATCGCATGAAGCAACATTTGGCTCATATGAAAGGCAATACATCATCTTGTCCCAAGGTGACTCCTGATGTGAAGAATGAAATTAAGGATAACATGGAGGGAATTAAAGTAAAGAAGAATGAGAAGACTGCGAGGATGAAAGCCATTCAAGGGGATGTCTCTATCAAGATTAATCAACCCTTGACTGAAGAGGAGAGGGATGGGAAAAGGCCTCGAACTTCTACAGATGATATGCCAGCGGAGAGTCTCCGCCAATCAACAATTAAAGATGCATTTGCTAAGGAGGAACGCGCACGTGTGAATTCATTCGTGGCAAAGTATTTCTATAATAATGATATCGCTTTCAGTGTTGTCAAAAGTGACTCCTTTCTTCGAATGTGCGAAGCAATTGGGCAGTATGGAAGATCCTACAAGCCTCCAACATACTATGAGCTCATAGAAACACTTTTGAAGGAACCGGTTAAGGAAACACATGAATTCTTGCAAGGGCATCGTAATTCATGGAAGAGTTCTGGATGTTCCATTATGACAAATGCTTGGACTGATAGGAGGGGAAGGAGCATCATGAACATCTGCGTCAACTGTGAGCTTGGGACTAGTTTTCTGAAGTCAATTAACTCGTCTGCAGATTCTCATACTGTTGACTACATTGCTTCCTTAGTGGATAAGTCCATTGAGAAAGTTGGGCGTGACAATGTAGTCCAAGTAGTGACAGACAATGCATCTGCAAATATGGCTGCTGGCAGAATTTTGAGAATCAAGTACCCACAGATCTTCTGGAGTTCGTATGCGGTACATTGCATCGATCTTATGCTTGAGGAGATCGGTAAAGAGTCCAAGGTGAAAATTGCCATTACAAAGGCAAGGACATTAACTGTCTTCGTATACAGGCATGCAAAAACATTGAGTTTGATGAGACAATTTACGCAAAAGGGGGAGATAGTGAGGCTAGGAACAACAAGATTTGCTACCACATATCTCACCTTGCAATCAGTGATGGACAAGAAGGACAAGTTGGGGCTTATGTTTTCTTCTGATGAATGGAGAGCGTGTAAATGGTACAAGACGAAGAAGGGGGAAATGGTTTCGGCCATAGTTCTGAGTCCTTCATTTTGGACTCAAGTCTCTTTGACCTTGAAGATCTTTTCTCCATTGGTACATGTTATGCGAATTGTTGATGGAGATAAGAGACCGGCTACGGGGTTTGTATACGGTGAATTGCAAGATGCAAGAAAGGAGATCATGAGCATTTTCAAAGATGTGGAAGCATCTTATAAATATTTTGTTGATGCCGTTGATTCAAAGTCAAAAGGGAGATTGGATAGCCCCCTCCACCTTGCTGCATATTTTTTTGAATCCATATTTTTTTATAGGGACAATGATCAAATCCAAAGGGAATGTCTTGCTCTGAAGGGATTCTTGGATTGTATGGATATTTTCTATCCTGATTTAGAGATCCAAGATATCATCACTAGGAAGGAGTTGCCATTATATGAAAGGGTAGAAGGATCATTTGGCAAACCTTTGGCTGTCAAACAGAGGTCCATCATTGATGATGATTTCAATCCAGGTATAAATTCTCATTAGATTTCATACACTTATATATTTAAGTATTATTATCTCATTAGATTTCATACACTTATATATTTAACTATTATTACTTATTTGTTTTTATAAATAGCCCGTTGGTGGGGATTGTATGGCATGGAAACGCCACATTTGAAAGAAATGGCAATGAAAGTTCTAAAGTTGACAACCTCTTCCTTGGGTTGTGAAAGGAATTAGAGCGCTTTTGAGGCGGTAAGACTGTAAAATTGGTGCCACACATGTCAAATATTATGCATCATTAATGAGGTGGTAAACGATATGTTTTCTTTATTTTGTAGATTCCCATGAAGAAAAGGAACAAGCTTGAATTCAAGCAGTTAAACGACTTGGTGTATGTCAGATTCAACGCCAAGTTGAGAGATCGCCATCTTAAAAAATGTAGTGATCCATTTGCCACAAATGATAGAACCCACGTGAGAGATTGGATTGGTGGGGAAGATGAAGAAGATGAGGTATTCCAAGGATCGGGGTTGACGTGGAACTTAGTGGCTGATGAAACTGGTGCAGAAGATTTGATACAACATAGAAGAAGCCGAAGGCATGCTACTGGTTCAACCTCGTCGCCGGGCTTAAATGAGGAATAGTTTCCATTTGAGGAAGACAGTGAAGATGATGATGAAGACAATATCGAAGTAGAATTTGATGATGATATGGATTAGGATTTCTTTGTAATATGTAGAATATTATCGCCTGAACATTTCTGTTTTCTTATGCTATTTTAATTAATACTCTACTAATGCTATTTGTGTTAAATTTCAGTTTTCTTTTGCAAACTTAAATATTTTGGTGATTGTTGTCAATTATTATGTCTGCTAACTTTCTATTGAAGTATTAAATATTTGTTGATAGAGACTGTTTTGAGCTATATATGAAAGTCATTTTCTTAGAACTTCTGTTGGACCACAATTATACATAATTTTGTTCAGTTGTAGTCACATTTGCATATATATATATATATATATATATTTAAATAAAAAATTAAGCAAATCGCGTAGAACCGCATATACCCCGCATATGCCCCCGCATACCGCTTAATCGCTAATCAGTGACCTGTCCGAACGCATACGCATACTGCTTTCCTGAACCTTGAATGGAACCTTCCAAAGAAACTCAAACTCCATTTCTGACCAATAATTGACCTAAGGCACAAGTACACTAGGTCAACATGGTCTAAATTTTAAAACCATGCTACACGAAGATTCCTCGAGTACATTATTGGATAACTTTGAGAGTAATAATGGGGGATTTTTTAGAAAGTGATGAATCCACGATTCATCATCTCAATATCTTGATCTTAGAAAAATCCATGAGTAAACTCTCAAATAAATGTCCATAAAATCAATACATTAATAAAATAACTCTTGTAAATAAAATACATTAATCATTGTATATTGTATTGTATAAAATAAATTAATAACAAAAAGTCATAAAATAAAGAAGTTTTTCACATGTAATAGCCCAAAACATCAGGTATTTTTAATAAATTCATTTCAACTCTTTTTTGCTTATTCTTTCTCTAACTTTTTTTATAAAAATGTATAGAAAAATATAAAATATAAAATAAATTTCCCTTAAATAAATACTCCTAGATCCCAAAGAGAAAAGGTCGTAAAGTCCAACGTCCCGCCAAAATTCCCGCTCAGTATGAACTTCAAATTCATTAAACTCACTTTTGAAGTCTAAGTTAGAAAATTATCTATTCAATGAAAGTGGTTTCATTAAAATCAGAGCTCATTTACAAAGTATGGGTTTTGGGACCTAGGTGTATTGTATATATTATAAGGGAAAAATGGGGCTGCCCCCTAGGGGTAGCCAACATGGCTGCCTGATGAATCTCGTATTCTTCATGCTAAAAGCCACTTATTAAAATCCCTGCTTAAACAACCCAATAAAAATCACCTCTAATTCTTTGATTTTATCATGTACTATATTGTGTATAATTACCATTAATTTATTGTATTTAGTTTGCCTTATTTTTCTGTAATTATTTTATCACTCAAAAACCCCTAAAAATTAGGTAGATAAGTTGTCTATAATTCACTGACCCTTAAAAAGATAAAAAAAATACAAAAACAAATAAAACCACAAACTGGGTATTTTCACCCCTTGAAAATACCCCCAAAAAATAGCTTTTGTACAGATGACCTCTTTTGGCTTTTTGACCAACATGAAAGTTGTAGATCTCATCGAGACGAACAACTTTCATGTTTTGACTTTTTTCAAATTCGGCCTCTAACTATTTCTTTTATTTTTTTTCTTTGTTTTTATTTCTGAATTATTCTGATTGGGCCACGTGGCGCCCTCTGGGCCGCCCACGTGGCCCGCTCTCCTTCCCGCCATCTGGCGCCCAATCTGGGCCGTTAGATCCCCTTCCCCTGCTTGCATTTGAACCGTCCATCCTGCTTCATTTCTCTGCCCTTGGATCCATCTTCCAGATCTAATCTCGGCCGCTACTTCGCGCCTAAATCTCAGCCCTTCGATCTCATCTTCATCCAATGGTCCTACACCTGCCACGTCTTCCCTCCATCTCCACCGTCAGATCTTCAAACCATCCAACGCCTCTCCTTGCTCCACGTCGCCCTTCTGTCCACTATCGTTGGATCTCACCCATCTCTTCATCATGACCGCCCACTAGCGCTTGATCCTTAGCCGCTCGATCACCTCTTCATCCAATGATCCCCAGCGTGCCACGTCCCCCTTTAAACCCACACCGCTGGATCTCATCCAACTTTCCATCTGGACCACTCATCGGCGCCTAATTCCCCGTCGCTGGATCTAATCCTAAGATCTAATCAGACCCTTCCGCTCGCAAGCTCATCCTCGCCGTTGGATCAAGATCCAACGGTCCAACCACCGTCTCCTACCTCGTGTAGCTCCGCTCCCAGGCGTTACAAACCTCGCGCGTACCCCGCCCCCTTCCTTTTCTGGCCGACACCTCCAGCCATCTCTTCCGCTCCTAACGGTCGCCTTGCATAGCCCTATCCTCCATCTCCCTCACGTAACCCCCCTCGATCTTCACCATTAACCCCATCGCCATAAAACCCCCCTCGAAAACGTTCCTCCATCACCGTAACCTCCGACCTCCTCCACCTATAAAACCTCCTCCCCAGCCACCGGAGCCACTCGTCCACCAATTTGGGCCTTCACCTAGCTTCCTCCGCCCCTCCGGTGACAGCGGAGGGGCGGAATTGAGAGGCGACGATGGTGATTGGCCTGGTGTTGACCCACGGCGGCCTCCGCCGTGTCCAGGTGCCTAAGCCACCCCTGAGCGCCGTACCCCGACCGAGCACGCAGGGCGAAGACCCCGAGCTCCACCGGAGCTCGATCCTAGGTCGCTACCTCCGCTAACTCCTCGCTCCGGCGGGGAGACTTTTTCTTCTCCGTTTCTTCTATTTATTACACCACCCTCCACCATGTCCACCTACGTTTAATCGCACCATCAGCTTCGCCAACATCCCAGCACCCTCGCGCACCCATCTCCTTCCTCCAGAACCCCCTCGCGCCCCGACTCCGCTCCTCCGTCCCCACGGTGGAGGACTCGCCTGAGCCATCGTCTTCTCCACCTCCGCCGGCTCCCATTCACCCACCTCTCACTCACATTCCACGCACACAAGCTTCGGCTATAATCTAACCTTGCAGATCCTCAATGGCCGGAGCAAGTCACTCCGCTCCGATCGACAGCTCCGCCACCGGCAGTTCTTCCTTGATCTGCCCTTCTTCATGCTGCCGGAGCACCACATCACCACCAGCTTCCTCGCGAGGGCCTCAGCTTCCTTCTCCGATCTTCGGAGGACCTCGCGAAGACTGGCGGAGCTCAAGGGAGCTCATCGGAGCCCAGTCTCCTCCGGTGGGCCGCGACGGAGAGAAGCACAGATACCGTCCGATCTCCAGGATCGGGCGGCTAGGATGAAGCCACGTGGTAGACCCGAGCCTCTTCCCCGACCTACAGGCTCGGGTCATCCGAGCCTAGAGACGTACCATCAGACAGTGCCACGTGGACCGAAGCTGAGGAGTCATCCGAGCCTAGTCCCTCACGTGCAGAGTGCGTGAGGTGTTGGGTAAATTGCATAAAAAGACCCGGAAGTTTATGGAATTACATTTTGGTCCCCAGGCACGTGCCTCACGTGCGTGCCTGGGTATTTTACAGGGAAGCCCTCCAGATTTTGAAGATTTGCAAAAAGGCCCCTGCGCGTAAATGGAGAAATTACAAAATGGCCAGACGGTTTTTGGTATTTGCATTTAGGTCCCTCCAGGGACCTAAATGCAATATTTGTCCCTTTATTTCATTGCATTTTTATTACAATTATGCCCTTGCACTGTTTTTAGCATAACTTGAGCATCGTAGGTCCAAATTGCATGATTTTAGTGTCGTTTTGATCCTTGTTTTGTCCTCTTCATCTTAGCGTACTTATTTGTCTCATTTGCTCCTGTTTTAAATGAAGTGAATTTTCATGTGCAAAAATTGGGACTCTGCTCTCCTTGTCTGGCTTTGATCCGATGACCGCTTTTTAATGTTATGATTAATATGACACTGATTTCATTTCTATGTTGTTGCTCATAATTTTTAGGGTATAATTGTAGGCTTTATTATTCTCTTGTATTCTTATTTCATGCATCACTTTATATTTGCATAAAAACCAATAAAAATACATGCATCGTAGCATCACTTTGCATTGCCTTGAAAATATCATAGTGCATCATAATTTGCATATGGACCTGAAATTGAGATTAATTGACATTGAACTTCATAAATCAAAATTCAATACTCAGATTAGGCTGCCGTATCCCTGTGTTCGACCTTGGTACACTTGCCAAGTATAAATATTCCACAGCATTCAAAGTCTGTGGTTTTTGCTGAACAAAATTCGCCTCCTGTACTATAGCATTATTTATATTTATTAAAGAGGCGAATTTTACGTTCATCAAATGGCGCCGTTGCCGGGGATACGGCTTTGCTTAATTTTTGGATTTTGACTTTTTATTTATTTATTTCAAAAATTTTCTAGTCCTCATTTCATGCATCATTTCTTTGCATAATATTTGCTGATGTAATTTTTCTGATTTTCTAACTTTTCTCTTTTGTGGCAGGGCCCATGAAAATCGGGGACGCCTGATCGTCATGGAGGCACGAAGTCGGGAGCTTCCGCTGAAGAGGCCGCAAAAGAAGCCGTGAAGAAATTATAGGATTTTTATCAGTCAAATTGCATTGCATGTTGTAAAAAAAAAGAAAAAAAAGAAAAAGAAAAAAAAACATTGCATCTGCATGTTTATTTTCAGTCTTGCATATTGTACTCAAAAAAAAATCCCCCCCCCTCACTCACACACACACACACCTACACTGCACATGCACATACTCACCCCCACCCCCCTGTATATTTCATTCTCTCTCTCTCTCTCTGTGTGCGTGTGTATCTATTCTTCACGAACCCCCTCCCCCTCACCCTTGTACCATAGACATCCCCCCCTAAACACAGACCTTACTTCGGCTATTTGTAGCCTAAGTATAGGGGGGACCTGCCTATTCATCCCTTCCTCGTGTGGTCTTCTTGTGCTTAGGTCGATTTCAGCCTAAGTATAGGGGGACCCTCCTCCTCAGTTCCGCTATATCATCTTGTACTTGAACCGAGCCGTGGCCTCATGGCACTTATGCTATGAGGACATAGCAAATTTTAAGTATAGGGGGGTATACCGTATATTATTGTATATTACTTTAGCCTTAGCTCACGTTTTTAAAACTTTTTAATTTTTTATTTTTCGGGCTGGGTTTTGGTAACCTTGGGAACTGAGTAAAAAACCTGTAAAAAATTAAAATTGAGGGATCAATCTTTGTAAATAACCCTTTTTCAAAAAGAAAAAAAATTGAAAAATTAAAAATGTTTCTCGGAATTTGACTCTGACTACTAGGCTTAGTAGACATTTTCAGTGAGGGAATCTCGGTCTCCCTTAGCAGAGTGGGTGGTTTAAAGGACACCGCATATGGCACTGTCCTTAAGGATCACGGGTCTCGACCCGCACTTACACCCATACTGGCTGAGAGTGGATACTTTTATTTATTTGAGCCTTGGTCAGTCATTGTCTCTCCCAAAAAAAAATTAAAACCCATAAAAATTTGCAAAAGATAAAAATCAAACAAAAATTCTTTAACCCATGGAGTTGGTGTATTCCTGACACATTCACACTCACGCAAGGCTTGAGTATTTTGAGGACACTGGATCTCTGGAATCTTGAGAGTCTGAGTTAACATGCCTTAGTCATTAGGGTTTTCATGACTTAAATATCCACACTCCTCTGAGTTGAAAGATTTGAGTGCTATATTGCACTCTTCATCTCTACCTTCAAGAAAATATGATCAGCACAGTCACTTCCACAACTGCATGATTGATGAGCTGAGATGAGATATCACTTGAGGAACTAGGACCAGAGAAACAAGTTTAAACCCGATCTAATGATATTTGAGGATGGGATAAAGTTAATGAAGGCTTCAGAAAACCTGAGTGTCAGCAAAACCCTAGCCAGTATGTGAACAAGATTCATATGCTATCTCTTTGATATTTACCTAGAAAAGCCAGGGTGTGATGGAACCTAAAGGAATTTGTTGATCAGTGTGCGTCAATCTCTTGGTAAAAGCAGTGGAGCTAGCCAACAAAAGAAATGAAATGTCAAAGAAAAGCTCTAAATCTAAAGTCAAATTCCAAATGAGCTTCCACCAATGGCGAGCGCTCCCAAACATTTTTAAAGTGTCCACTTGGACCAAGCGCTAATTAGGACCAGGAGTCGGGCTGACACCGAAAAAGGGCTTTGCATCGTAAATGCTACAAGTCTGGGTGTCGAAGGTATCTTAGATCCTCAAAAGAGACACACCCCGGTGTATTCCCAGAAAAACAAGTGCAGACGACTCCAACTCTCTTGACAGACACATTGATCGACAAAATAATAATATACATGTGTTGAGTAAAAGGCACTCGAGAGGCCCCTTGTTCCAATGTGAGGGTGAGAAAATTAGACACAATCCCAGTACCTCCATCATCTGGCCGTCCATCAACATTTCAAAGTCTGACAAACTAATGAGACGGTGGACTGAAGCAAGAGTAGACTTATTCCCTAGTATTGAGGATTCGTCCAGAGGAAGATCTTTGGGACTGGAACTTTGGGTGATGCACCGACTCGGCTCTCATGAAATGCAGTACACTAAATGTCATATCCTTATATTATATGTACAAAAAGAGAGTCTGATAATCAGAGAAGTTGGATTCCTTCTTACTAAGGCTTGGATAAACCCAGAATTTTAGGATCACTTAGGTTAAGGGTCTTCAAAAGATCAAGCCTTGAACTTTTCACACGCACTGTCAGGAATTAATCCAACTCCTTCATTCTTTAGATGCTCGAGGACGAGCATGGTTTAAGTATAGGGGTATGATGAATCTCGTATTCATCATGCTAAAAGCCACTTATTAAAATCCCTGCTTAAACAACCCAATAAAAATCACCTCTAATTCTTTGATTTTATCATGTACTATATTGTGTATAATTACCATTAATTTATTGTATTTAGTTTGCCTTATTTTTCTGTAATTATTTTATCACTCAAAAACCCCTAAAAATTAGGTAGATAAGTTGTCTATAATTCACAGACCCTTAAAAAGATAAAAAAAATACAAAAACAAATCAAAACCACAAACAGGGTATTTTCACCCCCTTGAAAATACCCCCAAAAAATAGCTTTTGTACAGATGACCTCTTTTGGCTTTTTGACCAACATGAAAGTTGTAGATCTCATCGAGACGAACAACTTTCATGTTTTGACTTTTTTCAAATTCGGCCTCTAACTATTTCTTTTATTTTTTTCCTTTGTTTTTATTTCTGAATTATTCTGATTGGGCCACGTGGCGCCCTCTGGGCCGCCCACGTGGCCCGCTCTCCTTCCCGCCATCTGGCGCCCAATCTGGGCCGTTAGATCCCCTTCCCTTGCTTGCATCTGAACCGTCCATCCCGCTTCATTTCTCAGCCCTTGGATCCATCTTCCAGATCTAATCTCGGCCGCTACTTCGCGCCTAAATCTCAGCCCTTCGATCTCATCTTCATCCAATGGTCCTACACCTGCCACGTCTTCCCTCCATCTCCACCGTCAGATCTTCAAACCATCCAACGCCTCTCCTTGCTCCACGTCGCCCTTCTGTCCACTATCGTTGGATCTCACCCATCTCTTCATCATGACCGCCCACTAGCGCTTGATCCTTAGCCGCTCGATCACCTCTTCATCCAATGATCCCTAGCGTGCCACGTCCCCCTTTAAACCCACACCGCTGGATCTCATCCAACTTTCCATCTGGACCACTCATCGGCGCCTAATTCCCCGTCGCTGGATCTAATCCTAAGATCTAATCAGACCCTTCCGCTCGCAAGCTCATCCTCGTCGTTGGATCAAGATCCAACGGTCCAACCACCGTCTCCTACCTCGCGTAGCTCCGCTCCCAGGCGTTACAAACCTCGCGCGTACCCCGCCCCCTTCCTTTTCTGGCCGACACCTCCAGCCATCTCTTCCGCTCCTAACGGTCGCCTTGCATAGCCCTATCCTCCGTCTCCCTCGCGTAACTCCCCTCGACCTTCACCATTAACCCCATCGCCATAAAACCCCCTCGAAAACGTTCCTCCATCACCGTAACCTCCGACCTCCTCCACCTATAAAACCCCCTCCCCAGCCACCGGAGCCACTCGTCCACCAATTTGGGCCTTCACCTAGCTTCCTCCGCCCCTCCGGTGACAGCGGAGGGGCGGAATTGAGAGGCGACGATGGTGATTGGCCTGGTGTTGACCCACGGCGGCGCTCCGCCGTGTCCAGGTGCCTAAGCCACCCCTGAGCTCCGTGCCCCGGCCGAGCACGCATGGCGAAGACCCCGAGCTCCACCGGAGCTCGATCCCAGGCCGCTACCTCCGCTAACTCCTCGCTCCGGCGGGGAGACTTTTTCTTCTCTGTTTCTTCTATTTATTACACCACCCTCCACCATGTCCACCTACGTTTAATCGCACCATCAGCTTCGCCAACATCCCAGCACCCTCGCGCACCCATCTCCTTCCTCCAGAACCCCCTCGCGCCCCGACTCCGCTCCTCCGTCCCCACGGTGGAGGACTCGCCTGAGCCATCGTCTTCTCCACCTCCGCCGGCTCCCATTCACCCACCTCTCACTCACATTCCACGCACACAAGCTTCGGCTATAATCTAACCTTGCAGATCCTCAATGGCCGGAGCAAGTCACTCCGCTCCGATCGACAGCTCCGCCACCGGCAGTTCTTCCTCGATCTGCCCTTCTTCATGCTGCCGGAGCACCACATCGCCACCAGCTTCCTCGCGAGGGACTCAGCTTCCTTCACCGATCTTCGGAGGACCTTGCGAAGACTGGCGGAGCTCAAGGGAGCTCATCGGAGCCCAGTCTCCTCCGGTGGGCCGCGACGGAGAGAGAAGCACAGATACCGTCCGATCTCCAGGATCGGGCGGCTAGGATGAAGCCACGTGGTAGACCCGAGCCTCTTCCCCGACCTACAGGCTCGGGTCATCCGAGCCTAGAGACGTACCATCAGACAGTGCCACGTGGACCGAAGCTGAGGAGTCATCCGAGCCTCTGCACGTGAGGTGCTGGGTAAATTGCATAAAAAAACCCGGAAGTTTATGGAATTACATTTTGGTCCCCAGGCACGTGCCTCACGTGCGTGCCTGGGTATTTTACAGGGAAGCCCTCCAGATTTTGAAGATTTGCAAAAAGGCCCCTGCGCGCAAATGGAGAAATTACAAAATGGCCAGACGGTTTTTGGTATTTGCATTTAGGTCCCTCCAGGGACCTAAATGCAATATTTGTCTCTTTATTTCATTGCATTTTTATTACAATTATGCCCTTGCACTGTTTTTAGCATAACTTGGGCATCGTAGGTCCAAATTGCATGATTTTAGTGTCGTTTTGATCCTTGTTTTGTCCTCTTCATCTTAGCGTACTTATTTCTCATTTGCTCCTGTTTTAAATGAAGTGAATTTTCATGTGCAAAAATTGGGACTCTGCTCTCCTTGTCTGGCTTTGATCCGATGACCGCTTTTTAATGTTATGATTAATATGACACTGATTTCATTTCTATGTTGTTGCTCATAATTTTTAGGGTATAATTGTAGGCTTTATTATTCTCTTGCATTCTTATTTCATGCATCACTTTATATTTGCATAAAAACCAATAAAAATACATGCATCATAGCATCACTTTACATTGCCTTGAAAATATCATAGTGCATCATAATTTGCATATGGACCTGAAATTGAGATTAATTGACATTGAACTTCATGAATCAAAATTCAATACTCAGATTAGGCTGTCGTATCCCTGTGTTCGACCTTGGTACACTTGCCAAGTATAAATATTCCACAGCATTCAAAGTCTGTGGTTTTTGCTGAACAAAATTCGCCTCCTGTACTATAGCATTATTTATATTTATTAAAGAGGCGAATTTTACGTTCATCAAATGGCGCCGTTGCCGGGGATACGGCTTTGCTTAATTTTTGGATTTTTACTTTTTATTTATTTATTTCAAAAATTTTCTAGTCCTCATTTCATGCATCATTTCTTTGCATAATATTTGCTGATGTCATTTTTCTGATTTTCTAACTTTTCTCTTTTGTGGCAGGGCCCATGAAAATCGGGGACGCCTGATCGTCATGGAGGCGCGAAGTCGGGAGCTTCCGCTGAAGAGGCCGCAAAAGAAGCCGTGAAGAAATTATAGGATTTTTATCAGTCAAATTGCATTGCATGTTGTAAAAAAAAGAAAAAAAAGAAAAAGAAAAAAAACATTGCATCTGCATGTTTATTTTCAGTCTTGCATATTGTACTCAAAAAAAATCCCCCCCCTCACTCACACACACACACACACACACACACCTACACTGCACATGCACATACTCACCCCCACCCCCCTGTATATTTCATTCTCTCTCTCTCTCTCTCTGTGTGTGTATCTATTCTTCACGAACCCCCTCACCCTTGTACCATAGACATCCCCCCCCTAAACACAGACCTTACTTCGGCTATTTGTAGCCTAAATATAGGGGGGACCTGCCTATTCATCCCTTCCTCGTGTGGTCTTCTTGTGCTTAGGTCGATTTCAGCCTAAGTATAGGGGGACCCTCCTCCTCAGTTCCGCTATATCATCTTGTACTTGAACCGAGCCGTGGCCTCATGGCACTTATGCTATGAGGACATATCAAATTTTAAGTATAGGGGGGTATACCGTATATTATTGTATATTACTTTAGCCTTAGCTCACGTTTTTAAAACTTTTTAAATTTTTATTTTTCGGGCTGGGTTTTGGTAACCTTGGGAACTGAGTAAAAAACCTGTAAAAAATTAAAATTGAAGGATCAATCTTTGTAAATAACCCTTTTTCAAAAAGAAAAAAAATTGAAAAATTAAAAATGTTTCTCGGAATTTGACTCTGACTACTAGGCTTAGTAGACATTTTCAGTGAGGGAATCTCGGTCTTCCTTAGCAGAGTGGGTGGTTTAAAGGACACCGCATATGGCACTGTCCTTAAGGATCACGGGTCTCGACCCGCACTTACACCCATACTGGCTGAGAGTGGATACTTTTATTTATTTGAGCCTTGGTCAGTCATTGTCTCTCCCAAAAAAAATTAAAACCCATAAAAATTTGCAAAAGATAAAAATCAAACAAAAATTCTTTAACCCATGGAGTTGGTGTATTCCTGACACATTCACACTCACGCAAGGCTTGAGTATTTTGAGGACACTGGATCTCTGGAATCTTGAGAGTCTGAGTTAACATGCCTTAGTCATTAGGGTTTTCATGACTTAAATATCCACACTCCTCTGAGTTGAAAGATTTGAGTGCTATATTGCACTCTTCATCTCTACCTTCAAGAAAATATGATCAGCACAGTCACTTCCACAACTGCATGATTGATGAGCTGAGATGAGATATCACTTGAGGAACTAGGACCAGAGAAACAAGTTTAAACCCGATCTAATGATATTTGAGGATGGGATAAAGTTAATGAAGGCTTCAGAAAACCTGAGTGTCAGCAAAACCCTAGCCAGTATGTGAACAAGATTCATATGCTATCTCTTTGATATTTACCTAGAAGTGCCAGGGTGTGATGGAACCTAAAGGAATTTGTTGATCAGTGTGCACCAATCTCTTGGTAAAAGCAGTGGAGCTAGCCAACAAAAGAAATGAAATGTCAAAGAAAAGCTCTAAATCTAAAGTCAAATTCCAAATGAGCTTCCACCAATGGCGAGCGCTCCCAAACATTTTTAAAGTGTCCACTTGGACCAAGCGCTAATTAGGACCAGGAGTCGGGCTGACACCGAAAAAGGGCTTTGCATCGTAAATGCTACAAGTCTGGGTATCGAAGGTATCTTAGATACTCAAAAGAGACACACCCCGGTGTATTCCCAGAAAAACAAGTGCAGACGACTCCAACTCTCTTGACAGACACATTGATCGACAAAATAATAATATACATGTGTTGAGTAAAAGGCACTCGAGAGGCCCCTTGTTCCAATGTGAGGGTGAGAAAATTAGACACAATCCCAGTACCTCCATCATCTGGCCGTCCATCAACATTTCAAAGTCTGACAAACTAATGAGACGGTGGACTGAAGCAAGAGTAGACTTATTCCCTAGTATTGAGGATTCGTCTAGAGGAAGATCTTTGGGACTGGAACTTTGGGTGATGCACCGACTCGGCTCTCATGAAATGCACTACACTAAATGTCATATCCTTATATTATATGTACAAAAAGAGAGTCTGATAATCAGAGAAGTTGGATTCCTTCTGACTAAGGCTTGGATAAACCCAGAATTTTAGGATCACTTAGGTTAAGGGTCTTCAAAAGATCAAGCCTTGAATTTTTCACACGCACTGTCAGGAATTAATCCAACTCCTTCATTCTTTAGATGCTCGAGGACGAGCATGGTTTAAGTATAGGGGTATGATGAATCTCGTATTCATCATGCTAAAAGCCACTTATTAAAATCCCTGCTTAAACAACCCAATAAAAATCACCTCTAATTCTTTGATTTTATCATGTACTATATTGTGTATAATTACCATTAATTTATTGTATTTAGTTTGCCTTATTTTTCTGTAATTATTTTATCACTCAAAAACCCCTAAAAATTAGGTAGATAAGTTGTCTATAATTCACAGACCCTTAAAAAGATAAAAAAAATACAAAAACAAATCAAAACCACAAACTGGGTATTTTCACCCCCTTGAAAATACCCCCAAAAAATAGCTTTTGTACAGATGACCTCTTTTGGCTTTTTGACCAACATGAAAGTTGTAGATCTCATCGAGACGAACAACTTTCATGTTTTGACTTTTTTCAAATTCGGCCTCTAACTATTTCTTTTATTTTTTTCCTTTGTTTTTATTTCTGAATTATTCTGATTGGGCCACGTGGCGCCCTCTGGGCCGCCCACGTGGCCCGCTCTTCTTCCCGCCATCTGACGCCCAATCTGGGCCGTTAGATCCCCTTCCCCTGCTTGCATCTGAACCGTCCATCCCGCTTCATTTCTCAGCCCTTGGATCCATCTTCCAGATCTAATCTCGGCCGCTACTTCGCGCCTAAATCTCAGCCCTTTGATCTCATCTTCATCCAATGGTCCTACACCTGCCACGTCTTCCCACCATCTCCACCGTCAGATCTTCAAACCATCCAACGCCTCTCCTTGCTCCACGTCGCCCTTCTGTCCACTATCGTTGGATCTCACCCATCTCTTCATCATGACCGCCCACTAGCGCTTGATCCTTAGCCGCTCGATCACCTCTTCATCCAATGATCCCTAGCGTGCCACGTCCCCCTTTAAACCCACACCGCTGGATCTCATCCAACTTTCCATCTGGATTAATTGTAGATAGAGATCCTATAGTGATCTCGAAGGTCTAAAGACTTTATAGACCCACACCGCTGGATCCTATAGTGATCTCGAAGTCTTATCTTCAAAAACATAAGACTTTATAGATAGAGATCTAAAAGGTCTTAATTGTAGATACCTTTGGAGATAGAGATCTTCATGAATGAAGGTATTCTAATAAGGATTATGGGGATACTGGTTATGATGTCAGGGACAATGTAACCAACTAGATTGAGTATTGGTTGCATGAGATGCAACATTCGCATTAGATGCGAGCACTGTTACTGGGGATATGCAAGTGCCGTAAAAGGACTTGGCATAGTCTCGCGGGAACAGAGTGACTGATCAGCTTACCTAGCTATTTTCTAAATAGCCTATGATTGTCACATGAGTGCGGGTTTAAATGATTAGCCCATTAATGGCTCTTTGGGCTAGTGGGAGATTGTTGGAAATGCGAGCCCATGGTGAGCCATTATGCAATAAATGTTATTGCAATTCACTCCTTAATCTGAAATGAAGAATACATAATTTGCATAATAGGTCCCTTAGTACAATTAGGGTTATGTACCATGGCCATCTTGATGATCATACAGCTGTTGATTCAACTATTGAATCATAGAGGCTGGTGCTTGAATGAATATCTAAAGAGTTAGATTGAGGACTCATCAAGCACCGTCAGATGATTGTTAAGAGATGATCTCCAGCCTGAGTAGGAGATGGCAATCCTTATCTCTGAAGGCTGATATCTGACCGACCTCTTGATGCAGGTCCTCTGCATAGGAATAGAGATTTGGAGGTGTCAGATTAGTTAGGTCAAAGAGTTGACTTAACGAGATCGAGATAACCAAAGTCCTATATCGTATGCTGTCAGGATATAGGCACGCATCCTCTGACCGGAGACAGATGTGTTGCTATATGTCTAAGTATGTACATTTGGCAGACCAATAGGTTGATGACCTAATCAAGGTCTACACACCGGCGCGCTGGTGTGCATATAAGGGCATATGAGTAATACGATCTCTCAAAGGGATCATACAGGTTCAGTTACTAAACCGGAAGACATGAGCTCACTCATGAGATATTGGGAAGAATCAAATTCCGTGCGCACGGTCGTCTCGCTTTGGAAGCTTGACTGAATTTGTAGGTTTGATATATACTTTTGGAAAGTATATGATCAAGACCTAGGTATGATATATGCTTTTGGAAAGTATATGATCGATACCGACTCCCAATGATCGAATGAGAAACTTACTGATAAAACCATGAAGTAGACAGCATAAAGTTGATCGAATATTTCGGGTTTAGTCTGAGTCTTCCAGTATGCAGGATGTACAGGTATTGGGAATACCTGAGGGTGATGTGATCATAAACGATTGTATAACCATGACGCTTCCATTCCTAGGGAGTGATGAAACGGGTCTGGATTTTAGTGACTCCTCTCAGTAGAGAAGTGATCTGATCTTGGTCCAAGTATTGGACATTGATCTGAATGTGATTCAGATACAATGAGAAGATTAGATTTACGGTCTTGATTTAATCAAGCATCTATGGGAGGCCCGCGATCTGGATTTGAGATACGATCTCAATATCCATGTCACTATACGTGGAACAATACAATCGCCCTGTCCTTATCTCCAAGTATCTGCGGAGAAAGCGCATTATCCTTGAAGGAGTTCATGGATAATTCTATTGTTGATATATGTATCAAAGCATTGAGAAAATGGATAATTAAATGTGATTTAATTATCATGAGTAATATGAATTTGATTCATATTATAAAGAGAGTTATCTTAGATAATTAAATGAGATTTAATTATCAAAGATGTAAATAATGTGAATGTGATTCATATTATTTGGACACAAGAGAATAGAGATCCAAGATGATTAAGTATGATTTAATTATCATGGATATGAATAATGTGGATAGCAATATCCATATTAGTCATATATATTATAAATGTGATTTATAATATATAAGAGAGAGCTATTTGTAATTTACATTTGTTGATTAAATGTTAATGTGAATTGGATTCACATTGGACATCAAATTGAAAATGAAATTTACATTTTGTTTTGGGTTGTGAATGTGATTCACAATTTTTCAATGGCATGATTGCAATGTTCACAAAATAAATTGGATTTATTTTTTGTGAAATAATTTGCAACAAAAGTTGTTGCAAATAATGGAGATTACATAAAAGGTGAAATAGCCACCTTCCTAATGGAGGAGGGTGGACGGCCACCACTCCCATTAGGAAAGGGAGGCCGTCCCCCCTCTCCACATGGAAGGAGGCTTTCTCTCCTTTCATTACCTCCATGTATTGATGATTTAATTTTGTAATTAAATTGTGTTGATTTATCAACATATATTTAATTTAAATTAAATTAATTGTTGTTGTGTTTTTAGCAACAAATCATGACCATTGAAAGAAACACAAATTGATGTGGACCATTGGATTTGTGTTGACACATGGATTGAGATCCATGGATCCCAAAACCCTATAAAAGGAGAGGCACCCCATTGCTCTTCTGGACACATAAGTTGAGGCAACAAATCTCTCTCTCTCTCTCTCATTCTCTCTACACGTCCTCTCTCTCTCTCTCATGTGGCCGTCCACCATGGATGCCCTAGAGAGGTTCTCCATCGCCGCGGCATCGTCGTTATGCTGCCCGATGGTTTGCTCGAGGATCTCTGTCTCCTTCAGTGCGCCCCGCTCGTGAAGAAGACATCGGATCTCGTGTGTCGAGATCAGGAGATCCGCCGCTTGGATCATCAACATGGATTGCGAGAAGCACGCGGCTCATCCCCGCGCTCGCAAGCGTCTCCTCCGTCGGATCGGACTTGAGACAGGAGGTCTCTTTGTTTAGAGACTCGATCGCAACCACGCTTCAAGAGGTAAACCTAATACTTGTTTGTGGTTTAGACGAAACGATCCGAGAAGTGTTCTTGGATCATGTGGTTTCGTCGCAAGAATTTTTTTTTTAATTTCCGCTGCATAGAACAACTAGTGCGACTAGTCGTTCTTCGTCGTATTCGATGCGACGATCACGCTTCCGTGATGCGCTTGAGGATCTAACCATATCCTTCACGCCCCTCCGGTGACAGCGGAGGGGCGGAATTGAGAGGCGACGATGGTGATTAGCCTGGTGTTGACCCACGGCGGCGCTCCGCCGTGTCCAGGTGCCTAAGCCACCCCTGAGCTCCGTGCCCCGGCCGAGCACGCAGGGCGAAGACCCCGAGCTCCACCGGAGCTCGATCCCAGGCCGCTACCTCCGCTAACTCCTCGCTCCGGCGGGGAGACTTTTTCTTCTCCGTTTCTTCTATTTATTACACCACCCTCCACCATGTCCACCTACGTTTAATCGCACCATCAGCTTCGCCAACATCCCAGCACCCTCGCGCACCCATCTCCTTCCTCCAGAACCCCCTCGCGCCCTGACTCCGCTCCTCCGTCCCCACGGTGGAGGACTCGCCTGAGCCATCGTCTTCTCCACCTCCGCCGGCTCCCATTCACCCACCTCTCACTCACATTCCACGCACACAAGCTTCGGCTATAATCTAACCTTGCAGATCCTCAATGGCCGGAGCAAGTCACTCCGCTCCGATCGACAGCTCCGCCACCGGCAGTTCTTCCTCGATCTGCCCTTCTTCATGCTGCCGGAGCACCACATCGCCACCAGCTTCCTCGCGAGGGACTCGGCTTCCTTCTCCAATCTTCGGAGGACCTTGCGAAGACTGGCGGAGCTCAAGGGAGCTCATCGGAGCCCAGTCTCCTCCGGTGGGCCGCGACAGAGAGAGAAGCACAGATACCGTCCGATCTCCAGGATCGGGCGGCTAGGATGAAGCCACGTGGTAGACCCGAGCCTCTTCCCCGACCTACAGGCTCGGGTTATCCGAGCCTAGAGATGTACCATCAGACAGTGCCACGTGGACCGAAGCTGAGGAGTCATCCGAGCCTCTGCACGTGAGGTGCTGGGTAAATTGCATAAAAAGACCCGGAAGTTTATGGAATTACATTTTGGTCCCCAGGCACGTGCCTCACGTGCGTGCCTGGGTATTTTACAGGGAAGCCCTCCAGATTTTGAAGATTTGCAAAAAGGCCCCTGCGCGCAAATGGAGAAATTACAAAATGGCCAGATGGTTTTTGGTATTTGCATTTAGGTCCCTCCAGGGACCTAAATGCAATATTTGTCTCTTTATTTCATTGCATTTTTATTACAATTATGCCCTTGCACTGTTTTTAGCATAACTTGGGCATCGTAGGTCCAAATTGCATGATTTTAGTGTCGTTTTGATCCTTGTTTTGTCCTCTTCATCTTAGCGTACTTATTTGTCTCATTTGCTTCTGTTTTAAATGAAGTGAATTTTCATGTGCAAAAATTGGGACTCTGCTCTCCTTGTCTGGCTTTGATCCGATGACCGCTTTTTAATGTTATGATTAATATGACACTGATTTCATTTCTATGTTGTTGCTCATAATTTTTAGGGTATAATTGTAGGCTTTATTATTCTCTTGCATTCTTATTTCATGCATCACTTTATATTTGCATAAAAACCAATAAAAATACATGCATCATAGCATCACTTTGCATTGCCTTGAAAATATCATAATGCATCATAATTTGCATATGGACCTGAAATTGAGATTAATTGACATTGAACTTCATGAATCAAAATTCAATACTCAGATTAGGCTATCCTATCCCTGTGTTCGACCTTGGTACACTTGCCAAGTATAAATATTCCACAGCATTCAAAGTCTGTGGTTTTTGCTGAACAAAATTCGCCTCCTGTACTACAACATTATTTATATTTATTAAAGAGGCGAATTTTACGTTCATCAAATGGGGAAGTCCTGAAATCGACCTAAGCACAAGAAGACCACACGAGGAAGGGATGAATAGGCAGGTAAAATTGGTGAAGGCCCAAATTGGTGGACGAGTGGCTCCGGTGGCTGGGGAGGGGGTTTTATAGGTGGAGGAGGTCGGAGGTTACGGTGATGGAGGAACGTTTTCGAGGGGGGTTTTATGGCGATGGGGTTAATGGTGAAGGTCGAGGGGGGTTACGCGAGGGAGACGGAGGATAGGGCTATGCAAGGCGACCGTTAGGAGCGGAAGAGATGGCTGGAGGTGTCGGCCAGAAAAGGAAGGGGTGGGGTACGCGCGAGGTTTGTAACGCCTGGGAGCGGAGCTACGCGAGGTAGGAGATGGTGGTTGGACCGTTGGATCTTGATCCAACGGCGAGGATGAGCTTGCGAGCGGAAGGGTCTGATTAGATCTTAGGATTAGATCCAGCGACGGGGAATTAGGCACCGATGAGTGGTCCAGATGGAAAGTTGGATGAGATCCAGCGGTGTGGGTTTAAAAGGGGGACGTGGCACGCTGGGGATCATTGGATGAAGAGGTGATCGAGCGGCTAAGGATCAAGCGCTAGTGGGCGGCCATGATGAAGAGATGGGTGAGATCCAACGATAGTGGACAGAAGGGCGACGTGGAGCAAGGAGAGGCGTTGGATGGTTTGAAGATCTGACGGTGGAGATGGAGGGAAGACGTGGCAGGTGTAGGACCATTGGATGAAGATGAGATCGAAGGGCTGAGATTTAGGCGCGAAGTAGCGGCCGAGTTTAGATCTGGAAGATGGATCCAAGGGCTGAGAAATGAAGCGGGATGGACGGTTCAGATGCAAGCAGAGGAAGGGGATCTAACGACCCAGATTGGGCGCCAGATGGCGGGAAGGAGAGCGGGCCACGTGGGCGGCCCAGAGGGCGCCACGTGGCCCAATCAGAATAATTCAGAAATAAAAACAAAGAAAAAAAATAAAAGAAATAGTTAGAGGCCGAATTTGAAAAAAGTCAAACATGAAAGTTGTTCGTCTCGATGAGATCTACAACTTTCATGTTGGTAAAAAAGTCAAAAGAGGTCATCTGTACAAAAGCTATTTTTTGGGGGTATTTTCAAGGGGGTGAAAATACCCAGTTTGTGGTTTTGATTTGTTTTTGTATTTTTTTATCTTTTTAAGGGTCAGTGAATTATAGACAACTTATCTACCTAATTTTTAGGGGTTTTTGAGTGATAAAATAATTACAGAAAAATAAGGCAAACTAAATACAATAAATTAATGGTAATTATACACAATATAGTACATGATAAAATCAAAGAATTAGAGGTGATTTTTATTGGGTTGTTTAAGCAGGGATTTTAATAATTGGCTTTTAGCATGATGAATATGAGATTCATCACTGCCCCCACCCCATTTTTTGGCAATTTTTTTATTTTTTGAAAAAATAAAATCATGTATATTCGTCCCTATATCCTCCTATATGCCATTCGAATTTCATCAGAAATAGAGACTCCTACGACCTCCATCCATACGTCATTTTCTTAACAGTCGTAGGATTTTTTAAATCGACCCTGTCTGGACGGAGGCCGTAAGAGTCTCTGTTTCTGACGAAATTCGAATGACATATAGGAGGGATATAGGGATGAATATACATGACGATATTTTTCAAAAAAATAAAAAATTTGTCCAAAAATGGGGCGGGGCAGCCATGTTGGGGGCAGCCCCATCAACCCCATATTATAAATATTCTTTCATTCTTCATTTTTTATTTACTTTTCTTAATTAATAAAAATCTAAAAAAGTAATTTCTGTGTTTTGTTTTGTTTTATTTTATTTATTTTTATATTTTAAATATATTTTACTAAAATACAAAAAATCCAAATTAGAAAGGTAAAAAAACATGTACATATTGTTGGTCTTATTTTGTAAATTCTCCACTCTCTTTTCTCATTATTTTCTTTTGTTTCTTTATTAGACTACTTTATTTTGTTTTATTTTCTTTTATTTGTTTTTTATTCTCTACAATTACTCTCATTCAACTCCACCATTTTTACAACATCCATTCAACTCCACCAATTTTTTAACCTCACATTCAAATCCATCATTCCACTATTTTCTAACTCTCGTTTTTCTTCTCTTTTTATTCATCTCCTCATCCTCATTTTTTCCTCATCCGCTATTTTATGAGAAAAAGGAGAGAGTCTGGAATGTTTTATCGGTGACAGTGGTTAAGCATCCTTCTCAAGGGACAACCTCCTTTCAGGCGAGATCCGTGGTGACCACCGTCCCCGCATCACGAGTTTCCCATCAAGCTCGCATAGCTTCTCCGATTTTTTTCTCCAATCAGATCGAGGATGCGACAGGAGTTCAGAATAGCTGCTCCGCAAATCCGTCGAACATCAGGTAAGTATTCTCTTTCCTTTTCCTTGTAATTTTATTTTATCTAATATTTTTTCCCTTATTTTTATACACCACATCCTAATCACCATCATTCACCTCCATCATTTTCTTTATCATTCTCATTTACCAACTTTTTTATATTTATTCCTAATTTGAAAAAAAATAAAAAATATTAGAAACCAAATAAAAAATTTAAAAAGAGGGAAGCAGCAGCATCCCCCTCGCCCCCTTCTTCCACAGCAGACGGCGCCGCCCGCCAGTTGCCCGCACCTCGCCCCCACCGCCGTACACGGCCACGCCAACATCGCCAGCTGCCCTCCTATCCATGGCTCCTCCCCTCAACCATCACAACTTGTGCGCCCCTCTCACCTGCAGCACCCATGGCCTCCATCAATCGTTGTTCCCATGACACACTGGTCACCCACTCCCATCCTACGCTCTAGCCACCTATCGCATGAAGAAGGAGGTCTTTTTTATTTATTTATTGTAAAAAAATCATATTTTATCCTTGATGTTTTAATATTTGTAAAATAGTCCCTTTGCAAAGTTTGTTTGTGAGTTTTCTTTTCTGAAATTGCACGGATACGCCTATGTTGGCATGTTAATTTCGACATTGTTATTGCATCATTTTTTTAGTGTCATGTTGTTGAGTAACTAATTCTCTATCATTTGAAAATTTATTTGGATTTTTATGAGTTTTGGGTAATCAACTAAATTTGATTTAGTGAAAATTTGTATATTTTACCCAATTTGAGCTATTAAATTCATGTTTGACTCGTGGTTGCTCAAAAAAATCCTCAAAAATAAAAAATGATACCTTGAAAATTGATTTAAAAACTTTTTAAATTTCATCTTAATTGGAGTTGTTTTGTCCCTTAAATAAATTGTATAGTGATTTTCGTAAATGATTTTTAATTAAATCCACAGCACTATTTCTGCAAAATTTTAGCTCTCCTGGATTGTTGATATAAATACGTTGTTAAGATAATTCACTATCTAGATAATTTGATGATGTGGATTTATTAGGAATTAAATACTCTCTGTCACTTTGTTTTCATGAAAAAATCATAAAAAATAAAATGTTACCAGAAAATTCCAAATAAAATATTGTAGACTCGTTGCATCATGTTTAAGTTTCATTAAAATTTTCATAATTTTTTCATTCTATTTGAATGAAAAATTACGTGAAAACCCATAAGAGTCTGTATTTTTCGTTATTGTGTTTTAATCCTTAAAATTTCAAAAAAATGTGTTTGCATTCACCATTGGATTTGGTTTCTAGGAAAATATAATTTTTTCTAAATTGGATTAATTTCACATTAAAATTAAGTTGACTAAGTTGTGTATTTTCTTACTAACTTAATTCACCTGCATTTTGCATCCGCATTTATTTTTACATAAAAAATACAAAAAAATCTGCATTGGAAGCCTAGACTTAAGTATTATGAATTAACCCAAAGTTGTTCATTTGCCTCCCTATGTTAGACCTCGGACTTGCCCATGATATAAATTTAAGCTGAGACACTCTTCATGGAGTTCTTTTCTCGGTTCTGATTAATTGGTTGAGTGTCAATCTACAACGAGTACCTAATATACCAAATCAGGCGATTTTATCATTTTTTTATGGTGTCGTTTTCGAGGACGCAAGCAGCTTAGAGTTTAATTTAGAAAATTGATTTAGGTTTTCTCTTACTCGAGTAATCTGACCCTTAGGCCATCTTTTAATTATTCTATTTTTTCAATTATTTATCTTCTTATTTTTTATATATTTGTTGTATATTGATAACTCGGATTTTGCGAGGGTCTAAATATGTCTCACACAAGGCGGAGACAAAGTTGTTGTGGCGACCACTCACGAAACCCGGGTTAGTCAACAATTAACCCACAACAATCAAATCAAGCAATGAAAGTAAATGTGGAGTTAACATTTATTATAACTCTACAAAATATGTGTATAGTGCAAGTAATGTAGAGTGTCGAACACAGGGAACAAGCAGGATAGATCGGTAAGATAAATGCTCAAGACTGAAAGTGATCAAATGCCTATACAAATGCTATTTTTTGCGGGTTTTGAACTTTATATTTTTTATTTTATTTTTGATTTTATATTTTTATATTTTGATTTTTAATTTACTGATTTTGTATTTTCTTTTTATATTTTATATTTTTATATTTTTTAACAAAAATATAAAGCTATATAGGATATATATACAAGAAAGATGAGAGAGAGATAAAAAGAGGTGAAAATTATCAAAATCTAGGAAATAAAATGTTTTGTGCTTTTTATAGTTTTCTACTATTTTTATGATTTTTCCAAATTTTTTCCAATTTTTTTGGTATTTATAAAATCAAAAATACTGAAAACGGTGAAGAAACTTATTCGCCGAATTTAAATGAGGATGAAAAATATCAAACAGAATCAAAACTTCCTCAAATTAATTTTAAAATAAAGATAACAAAATAAGGAAAATTTAGAAATTGAAATTGTATTTTTAGGATTTTGGTGGAATTTTTAAGATTTTTATGAAGATTTTTGATGTTTTATTATTTTTAGGGGTTTTCTTTTGAAATTTTTAATTATTTTTGATCTGAAGTTAAAACACGCATAAACAAACAAAATACGATGTTTTGAATTTTTCAAAAAGGTACTGAATATATTAGAAATAAAAGACTGCATGAAAGTAGAAATGTTATTTTTGATTTTTTGACTATCCAAACAAAAAGATAAAAATACAACAAAAATCCTTAAATATAGAACAAACTTAGGGGCACACGGACATATTTTAGATTTTTAAATAGATAAACGGTGCTCCAAAAATAAATCAATCACTCAAAATATTGTAGAAATTCTACATGACACAAATCGTAATATCTTTTGTTGAAATTTGAACTCAAATTCGGCCCTACTAAATCCTACAACATATCCAAAAATGAGCAAGTGATATTGAGTATTTAAAGCGTTATCAACAAAACAAGCCCAATCAGTACTCTGATTTCATAAATTCGCCATAAATATTGCGTACATCAGAAAATTCTGAAATTTGGGTATGATGTAGAACTTTTAAACTGCTTTCTAGCAAAAAAATATCACAAAAAATTGATTTCAAACGAATGAGTTATAGCCATTACAACACAGGGCCACAGATGCAATACTAATTACGAAACTACAATTCAAAATGGAGAAGAAAACTCATGAAATATGCCAACAATGTAAGGGATTTTCCTTCAAAACTGCTACTTATCCACGTGGCATCAAGCTGCTCTTGGACAATAAGGGGATGTGCGTGAAAGTGCTCCGATATACCTGCAATTAGAAGAAGGGCTCGAGTACAAAACTCGGCCAAGATGTTAGGTACACAAAAAATGGGATATGAATGGGTTTTCCTTCGATTTGGTGAGGGAAGAAGGATGTGCTCCGACCACCATGTGTGGTCGAAGATGGAAGGGGTTGTGTATGA
This sequence comes from Ottelia alismoides, assembly GCA_037367405.1. Lineage (NCBI taxonomy): Eukaryota > Viridiplantae > Streptophyta > Magnoliopsida > Alismatales > Hydrocharitaceae > Ottelia > Ottelia alismoides. Next base: position 128,112 of record JAZKJV010005626.1, read on the forward strand.
GGATACGTAGAATACCGGAGGATGGCGGCGGTGAGATGTGACCCGCGTCGAGGAGGATGAATGAAAGTTGAAATGATGGGTTGGAAGCTCGCTGGAGCTTGCTCGGGCGAGGGGTGAACTGAGTGATTAAGTGACTAAAAAGCAAGTAAACAAAATGCTAGAATAAATGTGTGATCTGCAAGTGAATAAAGAGCAAGGAAACGAGCAAAAAAATGACCTCGACTGGCCTAGAAACCAGGAAGGTGGAACCTCGATGGCCGGTGGCCGGAGGTGGGGGTGGAGCTGCCCTTCGACTCGCCTAGTCGCGCCTCCGAGGAGCTGGAGAGCTCACTGTCACTTCACTCTATCTTGAGCTCCAAGAAGGGTGGCCAAAATGGGTCCAAGAGGGTTCAAAAAATGAATGGGAGGAAGATGGGGTTTTTTTATACATGTGAGGTGGGCGGCTCCAAAGAACGATGGAGATCGAGCGAATCGTTGATCCAATCCTCCAAGCAACCTCTGGGCGTGTATGAGGCTACTTCAAGGAGAAAAAGTCATGAAGGAATAATAGCGATTAAGTGAAAGGATCGGCCTTTAAAAATCCGATAAAACGGATAAAAAACAAGGTTTTGACAGGAGTGGCAGAGACTGGTTACAGAGTTGACGGGGTGGCAAGAAGATCGGTGTGTATCTAGCGAATCGACAACTTAACCCTCAATATAATGATTGGGTGTGTATGGTGGATGTATGGAGAAAACAATTCAAGAAGAAAGCCCAGCGATTTGTGAAAGAATCGGCCTATAAAATTTCGAGAATATGGGCAAAAACCAATGTTCTGACGCACAACAGGGGGGGGGGGGTTAGACAACATGATGAACATGCTCCAAAGATCGAAGAAAATAGGACGAATCAATGATCCAATACTCAAGATATATCTTGGACGTCTATGGTGGATGTAAGGAGAGAAAAAGTCAAGAAGACCCCATTGCAAAAATATGCAAGATGAGTCCTCCAAAAATCGGCGAAAACAGCCAAAAACGTGGTTCTAACACAGTACATTGGTAGTTCATCTGTATTTTATACACGAATTTTACTTCTAATATTTTATTTATTATTTTATTCCACTTTTAATATGTACATATATAATATTTACAAAATAATAAAAATATGAGATAATAAAAATAATAAATAAAAAATAAAATGAATATTTTAATTGGTACAAGTATACAATAGGGGTCCAAAACTCAACATTCAAACCGTAACTCCGAAAAATACGAAACCATCTTCATTAAATAGATTATTGAAAATTATATACAATCAAAGGTGATTTTGATACATTTCGAGTTTTTATTTGAGAGATACATGTCTGGGAAATTGGGATTTCGGAATCTTATTCAAATCATAACTTTTGATCTGTATATTATTTTTATATGAAATTAATTTTGTATTTTTTATTTAATTATCTACAACTTTCATGTATAAATTTTATTTATTTGAAGTATAAAAAGTAGAACTAAAAATAGGTCCCAAAATGAATAATAAAGGAATTAAATAAAGGAATTTTATTAGATTCTGGCCCTTATCTCCCCCTACTTTATTCTTTGTCGACCTAGTCATCAAGATGCCTAGGTTTCGGGGTTTCGGGTCATAAAATATTTACAATATTTTATCTTTTTTTTCTTTTTTTTCTTTGTTCTATAATTTTATCTTTAAAAACCACATTTTATACACTATTTACACAATGATGCATGGATGATAAAAAGCCTAAATGAAGCCTATTTACACGTATTTACTAGAGTTTTTAAGGCCAAAATGATAGAATAAAGATGATGAAACGTAGATTCATCATATATCTGTCTAATATAAAATTTATTTTCCTTGCGAGGTTCCAGTGGACTTGGAGTGCATCGGAGGTCGATGGATGTGATGTGTGCCGATTGCGGAAGAGTAAGAACATTTAATTTATTTTGAGAGCATTAGCATTTTTGTAATTATTGTGTTGTAATAATTTAGGTAATTCGCTCTTTACAGCGGCTCTTGTTTGAGAGCTCGCGCTTGTATCAGGACTAGACATTTGACCTGTTGTGGTCATGGGGTTGTTTGACGTAGAGTAGGACTTGCACTCGCGGCTCTTAGGGTATTTTTATTAGAATATTTTTATTGCTTGTACTCGTAATCTTTAGAACCACACATCACATTTAATGAGACATACTTAGACTGCAGAGTTATTAGTCTGAATCAAATTGTTCATCACTCGCTAATAGAACTGCATGTCTAAGAACGACTTTCTTGTTTACATCTCATATAGTGTAAAATTTTAATTCTGTGTTGCATCCCACATGTAGAGTGCAAGGATCACTGTAAGTCTTCTAAACTAGGCATGCATCATTGATTTCACTATTTGCATCGGTTTTTCTCGACTCCCTTCTCCTCGATTTTGAAACTTAGGTTAATCAGGATTGATCGTTAGGCCGTGATTGGTAGATTAATCAAGTTATAATCGAACTTAAAATAGGTATTATTAATCAGAGTTGACCAAAATTTGACTAAAATTAACCCTTGTTTGTTGGAGAGCAACCCCGTCATTGCCTGAAGTTACTTTCAAGTGAGAGAGAGACGACACTAAGATAGAGCCAAGCCAGGATTTTCATATAAATTAATTGTTCTACAAAAATTATTAGCCACTTTTCAGTGAGGATCTACGGGTAGCCGGTAAACGGTCAGGATTTTCTTAGCAAAGTGGGAGGTTTAGAGCATGTCGTATAAGGCACTGTCCTCAAGAAACGGGTAGCCGTATTTATACGATCCGCACTTATTCCTATACTAACTGAAAGTGGGTGCAACTAGTCGTAGGAATCGGAACAGTCTGTAGGGAAATACAGTCACCTAATAGCTCGTTAACTCTGTCAAAGATTGCATTTATCACCAACTAAAACTGAAAATATAAATGGTCGGACATGTGCAACCATCATTGTGTTGAGTTGGTGAAACTAGAGGTTGCTCTTGTATTTGTCTGTTTTGTGTGTTATTCGATGCACTTGCGTGCTTTCTTCCTTGATCCGCTTCATTCTCCTATTCCTCTTCAAAGATGTCTGAATATTGGTCAACATATCCAGGTCACTCTTCTTCGACCATATTCCGACCATCTCCACCCTCATATTCCTCCTCATACCAACACCCCTACCGCGAAGTCATAACTCTAACTGACGTCCCCACTTCTTCGTACTCATCATCTACTCCACATTCTTACATCCATGACCCACATCCACCCTGGATTGGCTCACCATATTCTCGTCTGCTTGCTGGACTCAAGGAACAAATCGAAGAGCAAGCCACTACTGAGATGAATGATTGCATATACCGGGCAATAATTAGCCTATACACATCATGATTTGACCTTAAGGTACAACATAGTCGACCAAACAGATCGAATGGAGAGGCTTGCACTACATGACCTTCCTGACTTGATTGACTTTAGTGATCAAGCCCACATTGACCAACCTTCATACCATCCATTCGGAGAGCCGACATATACAGGGGATTGGATTCGTGTGACCATTTTACAGACCCCATGTCTGCTGACTCCACCTTATGAGGCTCCGACCAACTCTGCCATACAGATGGGCTATACTCAACACAACAATACACGCTTATGTCCAGGTGTGTTGAGTATAAAAGCCCGAGTTCTTAGTAGTATCCTCCAACTGAGCAGACTTCTCTCGTAAATTATCATGAGAACTTATTGGAGACCTATCAAGAGTCCATGTATGAAAGTGAATCATGGATTTCTCGGATTTAATTTTGAAAACTTGGAAGACATCGGATTGACCACACGTCATGTACAACTGGAGTCCCTTCTACCTCCCTCTTCTACTAACCATTTTTCCTCCAAACTAGAGTCTGTACATTCTCCTGCTCCTCCTTCACCTATCAAAAAGACCAAAAAATGAAAAACCAGAAAACATCATAAAATTGAAATGGAAAAGATCGAAAAAGTTGGACTCTGCAATTAGGGAAGCGATTGATAGAAAGTTGATTTTTGAGCTTCCCTTAATAATGGTCATTGAACACTTTCCAGACCTCAAAAGCTTTCTAAGAAGTAAATTGATGCCTAAAAGGTCGAGTAATGAGAGGACAAGGATTGAGAAACACATAGTGTCTATGGCCACCTCTTCGGTGATAAGGAGAAAAATCAAGAGTCGCAGAGTGAAGCGATTTCCTAGGTTTGACTGTGAAATCAAAGACACTAATTTACCCATGCTAGACTTGATGATGACTCATTGATAAATATCCTCTCGACCTCCGTGTTTGCCAAGCTCAAACTTAGATCAAGCACGAAGATGAGAGAGATCGTTCAACTGGCGATCGGTCTATTAAACGGTCGATGGTTCCCATTTCAGTCATCATTACTTTTCAAGGTGTTCTACTCCAGGTAAACTCCACGATCATTGACATTGAGCACCGAGGAGAGTTCATACAGTCTCCGATCATTTTCGGGAATCCATTCTTAGCCTTGGCTAAGGCAACTATAGATTACGAGACTCATAAGATCGATTTCACTGCATTGGGAGCACTTCGACCTCACCTAATCTTTGAAGACACACGATATTCTAATGTACCCCATAAAGTTGTAGACAACCGTGACCTTCGAGAGACAGTTGATTCTCGTCTCTCTACTACACTTGATATACCAATTGTCCAGACGACCATTGGCTCAGAGACTCCCTACACCTCCACATCACCCATTGCTTGCATCGCCACCAACATGATAGCTTATAGAGAGGACTCACAACTAGAAGTTTCCCCTGAGTCGGACATGATCATTTCTGATTTCCTTGACTATTTAGATGATCTGACGCATGTACCGATAAATGCCAAGCCAACTGAGAACTCTATGCCATACCAGAGACATGTGTTGACCCTGTAGGAGTATTACGATGCATATGATGACTCATATGATGATGAACCTCTGCTCATCACCTCACACACACTACATCTAGGACCTACACCAAAGAGACAATCGAGACCAAATTGACCAATCTCAATAAATCGGTCGCTCCATCCTCTAGTCGGTCATCTGGTAAAAGAAGAAGAGTATTGATTCCTCAAGGTGTTCCCCAGAACTCCTCAAAATGTATCACTCTCCTCTTTCTCTTGATACTTAGGTTCTAGAAAATCGGCTAAGAAAGTTGCCTTCCACATACCTGATGAGTCTCGTATTCATCATGCTAAAAGTTCATTTTTAATCGACTAGCTTAAAGAACCCAATAAAAATCGCTAATAATTCATTCATTTTATCTTGTAATATATTGTGTATAATTAACAAGTATTTATTGTATTTAATTACCTTACAATTATTTTATTATTAAAAACTCCTAAAAATTAGGTTGAATAATTGTCTATAATTTCTTAACCCTTAAAAGAACTAAAAAATACAAAAACAACTCAAAATCCAAAAGTAGGTGTTTTTAACCCCTTAAAATACCCCCAAAACTCACTTTTTGTACAAATAAATTCTTTCATCTTTTTTATCCAACTTGAAACTTGTAGATCTCATCGAGATCTACAACTTTCATGTTTTGACTTTTTCCTAAGTTTATCTCTAACTATATATTCCATATTTTTCTTTGTTTAGATTAATTCGAATTTTCTGGTGCAGCCATGTGGCGCCCTCTGGGCCGTCCACGTGGCTGCCCTATCTTCTCGCCACTCGACCCCTCCTGGTGTCGTCTGATCATCAACTCCCGCTTCAATCTTGGTCTCCCAGTTTTGTTTCATCGTCAGCCATCTGATCTTCCTTTGGAAAAGATTCATGCCGCTCATTCGTGTCTTCCTCTCAGCCGCCTGATCGCCTTCTCATCCTACGCCTCTCCTTTCTCCACGTCATCAGCTCTCTCCCCACCGCTCGATCTGATCTGATCAGATCATATCCCTCTGCTAGCACGTCCATCTGGACCTCCATTCACCCTCTTTCTTCGTAACGCCACCTACACGTACCCATACCCCACCATCTTCACGCCTCCATCGATGCACACCTCCATTACTTCCTCACAATTAAACCGGCGTTGAACCCCCTCCCCCCCCCACCACCACGTAACCTCCAAGCTCCGCTACCTATAAATCTCCCCCCTTCGCTACCTCCATTCCTCGTCCACCATTTAGAGGCTTTCTCCCTGACCGCCTTCCCCTCCTCGTGACAGGAGGAGGCGGAATTGGCCGACGACAGTGGGTAATTTCCTTAGTGTCGACCCACAGCCACCATGGTTGTGCTGCGGTGGCTACACCCCGCTAAGCACCTCACGATCGGCTTAGTGAGTCGTGTGACAACCTTATCTCCAATGGATCTCGTCCCAAACCTCCCTGACCGCCATCGTCTCCCGATTTTCAGGTACTTCCTCCCCGTGCTTTTCATTCGTTCTCTCCTATTTAAACCATCGCGCATAATGTCGTTCACCCTCACTTGACCATCCATAAAGCTTTGCCTCATAACTACTACCTTCGCTGACCACTCCACTCGCTCTTCTCCTTCTCCATAACCTCCATCGCCCATATCCCCCCCCCTTTCTTCTCGATTCTGTCAGAGAAGGAACACTTGGCCTCCGCCTCCCGTCGCTCCGGGGCCTCCCATTCACCTCACAACTCCACACACAACACGCTTCAGCTATGACTAACCTTGCATGATCTCATTGGCCGGATATCGACCGAAGACAAGTTCTGCAGCACCACCTCTGGCAAGTCTTCATCATCAGCAACACCGAGCTATTCATGTGTTGTCTCCACCGTGAGAACTTCAACGCCAAGGCCTTCTGGAGCTTCATCGACCATCGGAGGAGCTACCAGTAGCCCGCAGGAGCACAACCTATTCCGGTGGGCCACGGCGGAGCAGGACAAGCAGTTTCTGTCTGATCAACTCGATCGGATGACCCTTATAAAGACACATGGCCAAACCGAGCCTCCAACCGAACCTCCAAGCTTGGTTTTACCGAACCTCACGCTGAGCCTCCATCAGATGCCACGTGGCCCGAGTCTGCGATGAGTCCCGAGAATAGCCCCCTAACGTGCGTGAGGGACTGGGAAATTTGCAACGAAGACCCTGGGAGTTTTGATATTTACATATTGGTCCCCAAGTGCGTGTCATGTGCGCCTGGGTATTTTATAGGGATGCCCTCACTTATTTTGGAAATTGCATTATGGTCCCTGCACGTAAATGGGAGAATTACATAGGACCCTAGCTGGTTTTTGTAAATTACAAATAGGTCCCCTAGAGACCTATTTGTAATTATTTATCTTATATTTCTTATATTTTATTTACATTTATGCCCTTGCATTGTTTTATTCATAACTTGAGCATCGTAGGTCCAATTTGCATGATTTTAGTGTCATTTTGATCCTTGTTTCATCATCTACTTATGGCATGTTTAATTTTCTCATGTGACACCATTTTAAATATGATGGATTTTTAATGTTAGATGATGTCTGGCTCTACATGTCTTTTCCCTGAATTGATGACTACTATTTTTATGCTCATTTGGACTCTGATTTCTATTCATAATCTGTTGCTCAATTTAAGGATCTTTTTAGGCATATTTGTAATTAACTATTTGTATGCACTCGACTTTGCATTATTTTCATGCATCACTCTAAATTTGCATCGAAAAAGCAACTAAAAATACATGCATCACTCTTCTTGCCTTTTATTCTGCATTTTCACGAAGACCATAGAAATTGAGAAATCATCCAGACATGCTCTTAATTGATCAAAATTTGATAAAGAAATAGAGGAGTTTGTGTTCCTATGTTCGACCTTAGTAGACTTGCCAAGTTATAAATATTCCACAATATTCAAAAGATTGTGTTTTTGATCGACCGATTTTCTCCTCCTATACTACAATTTTAGATAACTAAAGAGGCGGATTTTGCATTCATCAAATGGCGTCATTAGTGGGGACATGACTCACCTTTGTTATTTGTTGAATTTTGATATATTTTTTTGAATTCACAAGTCTTCTTTTCATGCATTATTTTTACATCATGTCTGCTCATTATTTTCCTCTCTATTTTTCTAACATTTCTCTTTTGTGGCAGGACCCATGAAGATCGAGGATGCTTGATCTCTATGGAGGCACGGAGTTGGGAGCTTCCGCTGAGAAGGCTGCAAAAGATTTGACAGAGAAATTTAGGAATTTTTTATCAGTCTGCTTGCATTTTCATATTGTAAAAAAATGTTGCATGTGCATTTTTAACAGTGCTCATTAGAGGACTCGCATGTTGTAAAAAAAGAAGAAAAAGAAAAAGGTAAGACCACTAAATGATCTACCCTCCCCCCCCCACACACACACACTTGCACATATACACTCACCCTCCCCCCCCCCCTCTCTGTATATTTCACATCCCCCCCCCTCATCTGCCTCCTAGCCATTTGTGAAAATACAACCCTCTCGCTCATCCCCTTGTATCTTAGTGTAATTACTCCTCCAAACACATATCCCCCCCCCAACTCAGATCCTCTACTTAGGATATTTGGAACCTAGGTATAAGGGGGACCCGCCTATCATCCATCCCTCATGTTGTTTTCTTATACTTGGGTCAATTTTTGACCTAAGTATAGGGGGACCCTCTTCCTCGGTTCCTCTATATCACCCTATATTTAATTGATCCATGGATTCATCTCACTTGTGATATGAGGACATAGCAAATGTTAAGTATAGGGGGGTATACTGTATACTATTGTTTATCTACTTTAGCCATAGCTCGTATATTTTTAAACTTTTTGAAAAAACTTTTTCGGCTTGGTTTAAGTAAACTTGTGAACTGAGTTTTGTAAAAAAAACCTTGTAGAAAGGTTTTCTTAATCGAGGGATTAAATTTGTGTAAATAAACTCTTATTCAAAAATTCCATAAAAAATTGAAAAATTAAAAACCTTTCTTTAAATGAAACTTTGACTATTAGGCTTAGTAGCTACTTTCAGTGAGGGAACTTCGATCTCCCTTAGCATAGTGGGTGGTTTAGAGAACATTGTATATGGCTTTGTCCTTAAGGAACACGGGTCCGTCTAACGGCCCGTACTTATACCCATACTGGCTTAGATTAGACGCTTCTATTCATATGAGTCTGAGCCAGTCATTGTCTCTCAAAAGAATTAAAAAAATAAAATCCATAAAAGTTTGGAAAAGCCAAAAAATGCACAAATCACGAACTAAGGAGTTGGTGTATTCCTGACACATCCACATTCACTCAAGGCTTGACGATTTTGAGGACACTTGATTTATGTGATTTTGAGAGTCTAAGTTAACATGCCTTAGTCATTAAGGTTTTTTTAAATTAATTATACACACTTTTCTAGTTTGAAAGATTTGAGCGCTATATTGCACTCTTCATCTCTACCCTCTAAAGAATATGATCAGCACTTCACTTTTACAACTATATAATTGATGAGATGAGTTGAGTTATCACTTGAGGAACTAGGACTAGAGATTTGAATTCAGACCTGATCTAATGATGCTCAAGGATAAAATAAAGTTAATGAAGGCTTCAAGAAACCTAAGGGTCAACAAAACTTTAGCCAGTATGTGAACAAGTTCACATACTATCTTTTGATATTTACCTATGTGCCAGGGTGTAATGAAACTTAATTAAATTGTTGATCAGTGTGCGCTAACTTTTGATAAAAGCAGTGGAGCTAGCCAGACAAATGAAATTAAGTTCTCTTAAAGAAAAGATTTATCCTCCAAAGTCAAAATACAAATGAGCTTCCACCAACGACGAGTACTCCTAAGCATTTTTAAAGTGTCCACTTCGACCAAGCACTAATTAGGACCAAGGAGTCGGGCTGGCATCAAAAAAAGGGCTATGCATCGTAAATGCTACAAGTTTAGATGTTGAAGGTATCTTAGATATGCTAAAAAGACACATCCCGGTGTACTCACAAAAAACAAGTGCAGACGATTCCAACTCTCTTGACGAACACATTGATCAACAAGCTAAAAATCTATATGTGTTGAGTAAAAAGGCACTCGAGAGATCCCTTGTTCCAATGTGAGGGAGAGAAAAATATACACAATCCTATGCCCTCCATCATCTGGTTGTCCATCTACACTTTCAAGTCTAACAAACTAATGAGACGGTTGACTGAAGCAATAATAGACGTATTCCCTAGTGTTGAGTATAAGGTCTAGAGGAGAGTATCTCAGACTGGAACTTCGAGTGATGCCTCGACTCGACTCTCATGAAATGCAGTAAACTAAATTTCATATCCTTATATATTAAATATACAAAAGAGAGTCTGATAATTGGATAAGTTGGATTCCTTTTGACTAGAGCATGGATAAGCCCAGAATTTTAGGATTAATTAAATTGAGGGTCTTCAAAAAAAATGAGCCTTGAATCTTTCACATGCACTGTCAAGAATCAATCCAACTCCTTCATTCTTTAGATGCTCGAGGACGAGCATGGTTTAAGTATAGGGGTATGATATATCTCGTATTCATCATGCTACAAATCCATTTTTAATCCCCTACCTTAAAGAACCCAATAAAAATCGCTAATGATTCATTCACTTTATCTTGTAATATATTATGTATAATTAGACTGTAATTATTGTATTTAATTACCTTGTAATTATTTTATTAATAAAATCCCTAAAAATTAGGTTGAATAATTGTCTATAATTTCCTAACCATTAAAAGAACTAAAAAAATACAAAAACAACTCAAAGCCAAAAAGCATGTGTTTTTAACCCCCTTAAAAATACACCCAAAAGCTCACTTTTGTACAAATGACTTCTTTCAGCTTTTTGTCCAACATGAAACTTGTAGATCTCATCGAGATCTACAACTTTCATGTTTTTAATTTTTCCTAATTTTACCTCCAATTATTTATTCCATATTTTTCTTTGTTTATGTTAATTCGAATTTTCTGGTGCAGTCATGTGGCGCCCTCTGGGCTGCCCACGTGGTTGCCCTATCTTCTTGCCACCCGTCCCCTCTTGGTGTCGTATGATCATCACTTCCCGCTTCAATCTTGGCCACCCAAATCCTCTCCATCGTCAGCCATCCGATCTTCCTCTGGATAAGATCCACGTCGTTCATTCGTGCCTTTTTCTCAACTGCTTGATTGCCTTCTCATCCTACGCCTCTCCTTTCTCTACGTCATCATCTCTCCCCTCGCCGCTCAATCTGATCTGATTAGATCATAGACCTCTGCTAGAACCTCCATATAGACCATTGGATCACATGATCCAACGTCCCTAACGTTGTCTCCTACCTCAAATGCCTCCCTCGCATGGTCTATTACACCTCACGAGTCAGTCGCCCCCTTCCATTTTGAGCCCTCGCCTCCATTCACCCTCTTTCTTCGTAATGCCACCTACACGTACCCCATACTCCCACCGTATTCGCGCCTCCATCAATGCACACCTCTGTTACTCCCTTACCATTAAACAGCCATTGAACCCCCCCCCCCTCTTCCACCACGTAACCTCCATGCTCCATAACCTATAAATCTCCTCCCTCCACTACCTCCATTCCTCGTCCACCATTTACGAGCTTTCTCCCTCGTCGCCTTCTCCTCCTCATGATAGGAGGAGGCGGAATTGGCCAGCGACAATGGGTGATTTCCTCGGTGTCGACCCACAGCCACCATGGTTGTGTTGCGGTGGCTTTGCCCCACTGAGCACCTCACGACCGGCTTAGTGAGTCGTGCGACGACCCGAGCTCCAATGATGCTCATCCTAAGCCTCCCCGATCGCCATCGTCTCCCGATATTCAGGTACTTCTTCCTTGTGCTTTTCTTTCGTTTTCTCTGATTTAAACCATCACACACAACACCGTTCACCCTCACCTGACCATCCATAAAGCTCCGCCTCACAACCACTACCTCCGTTGACCACTCCGCTCGCCCTTATCCTTCTCCAGAACCTCCATCGCCCCTACCCCCCACCCTTCTTCTCGATTCCGTCGGAGAAGGAACACTTGGCCTACGCCTCCCGTTGCTCCAAGGCCTCCCATTCACCTAACAACTCCACGCACAACATGCTTTGGCTATGCCTACCCTTGCAGGATCTCATAAGCTGAAGCTCGGCAAGAGACAAGTTCAACAGCACCGCCTCAGGCAAGTCTTCATCATCAGCAACCCCGAGTTGTTCTTGCATCATCTCCACCATGAGAACTTCAACGCCAAGGCCTTTCAGAGCTTCATCGACCATCGGAGGAGGAGCTGGAGCATAGAGGAGCTACCAGCAGCCCACCGGAGCACAACCTCTTCCGGTGAGCCACGACGGAGCACGACAAGCAGGGGCGGGGAGCTGAGGCGCGGGGCGGACGGGCAGCTTGATGGGGACGAGTGGGAGGACCTGGGGTTTGCAGGGAGTTGCTTGATGTGTAAATGGCATCATGTTATAAATATGATGTATTTAGAAGAGTAAAATGGTCAACATATAATATTTTCCATCAAAGTTAACGGAGAAGTAAGACGGAATGTGACACAGGGTTATGCCATGTAAAGGTTAACCATTATTCGGGGCTCTGGATGTAATTCGTGATTATAGAGGATATCTGAGGTAATTACAAAGTTACTCAGGGTTATGGGTGTAAATATCCTTAAATAAATATATGTATTTATTATATAGGTATGTGTATGTGTATTTCATCTATATATTTTTATATGCTTATTTATTTTATTACATTTTCAATGACTTTTCTTTCTTCTAATTGTGTACATGTATTGTAAATAATTTTAAAAAATACAAAATATAAAAGTATGAAAAATATAAAGTAAATAAATTGATTATTTTATTCATGTATAATGTACAATATGGATCCAAGACCTAACTTTTGCATATTAAATCCAAATTGAATAAAACCACCTTTATTAAATAGCTAATTAAAATTTATATACAATTAAAGGTGATTTTGGTCAATTTTGATATAGGTGTGCGAAGTTTAGGTTTTATCTTTTATTCTGAGTGTGTAGGGCACATTGTGCATTATTTTTATATTAAATTAATTTTTTAATATATTTTAATTTACAACTTTCATGTACAAAGTTTATTGATTTTAGGTATAAATAGTAAAGAATAAAATAGGTCCTAAATTGGACTTATTAAAGTGAGAATTAGGATTTTTATTGTATTTTGACCCTTATCTCCCCTTACTTAATTCCTTGTCGACTCAGTCATCATGATGCTTAGGTCTCGGAGTTTAGGGTCATTCCATACTTATATTATTTTATTTCTTTCTTTTTTTATTTTTTTATTCTTTTATTTCAGTTTTAAATACAGTATTTTATACATTATGTACACTGTAAATAAGAAAGGTTATTTTATGCAAAATAATGATAAATATACATATATGTATCTATAGTTTAACAGCCAAAATGAAAGAATAAATGTGATGAAATGGAGATTCATCACCAGGTAGCTTACTTAGGAATGTACAAGCAATTGATAGAAGGGTTTACTTGGATAGATAACTTTGTATAGGAGGGAGATTTCTTATTTCCATCTAGTTGGTCTGAGGGATTAGTGGAGGATTAAGGATTAGGATAATTGTATCATTTCTGCTGCATCTGAACTAGGGTAACTTGTGGGTTAACATTTATGGTTTCCATTCAGTCGTTAAATTTGGAGAAGGTTATTAATGCAACTACTCTTTATCTAAATTATTATATAAATTAAAGTAATTCATCTACCACTTACAAATATACCACTCAATCCAAAATTCAGACCTCAGTTAGGTACTGACTGTACGAATTATAGGAAGCAAGAAATGACTATTTGTGGTCTTCAATACTCTCATCTGCCACTATTTGCCATGATACAATGTTAAAATTAGGTCGGGATGTAAGTTTGATTAAGGAGGAAATTGTCGAGTTCTTATTTCCTCTGTTGTTATTTAAATGAAGCTGGACGGAAATTGTTAAATAATGATAATTGCTCAGTTGTTGAAAACAGGCTACAAGATGCAGCGAATAAGTTGTGTTCCAATACAACTAGATAAAAAGTGATTTTACTGCGAGATACGCTGCACAGAAAGCTACCTCAGCGAAAGTTGCTAAACATGAGAAGGCTTGTATTGACAATCAACATGTCTTCGTCCCTTTCGGGTTTGATACCTTTGGGTTCTTGGCATCTGAAGCTGTAAAGCTCCTTAAGAGGGTCCAGAAAATTATGCATAGCAATGTTATGGTTCACAAATCTATAGATGTTGTGTTCCGAAGAATTGGATTTGCCATCTAAAAGGGATTGGCGGCGCATCTTGTTGCCCATCTCCCAACAGTTTTTCTAATATGTCATGATTTAAGAAATGAAATGATTCTCCATAAAAAGCAAAAGAGTGAATACTCCAATAACTTGAAGTGGAGATGTTCTGGTTCTTCGAATGGTAGCATGAGTAGATTGTATGGTGATGATAGTGATTTATTGTGTGGTTTGGATGTAGATCTTGGTGTAATGGTATGCGTTGGTTGTAGATTCGTGGTTATCCTTTTATGTTTTTTATCCATCCATCTGATAATGCATTTGAAGCACTTCTGAATAATGATCCGAAGGGCTCGTTTGGTTGCAGGGTTGGGCAGGGTTGGCTTGGTCCAACCCGGGTTGGCCCTGCAACCAAACAGGGTTCTCCTCCTCACAGTTTACTATTCACAGGGGTACCTCTGCCCAACCCAACCCTGTCTAACCTTGCAACCAAACGAACCCTAAGGAAATGGACCAGACGCTTGAGAAGTTGAAGTTTTCCTTATCTTCATCTTATAAAGGTCCTATGGGTGTAGTGATTCTGGTAAGATATTATAATGCCTTGGATACACATTGGCATATCCTATCTATCTGGATAAGTCACTATTCTATTTGCTATAAGGATAGGTTAGGGTATTTTTACGGTACTACCTTTATCTTTCCATCTTATCTTTTGACTAGAAACTATACATTCTTACATTACCATTTTTCAATTAACTTGAGGAAAATGAAAAACTCAGTTCTTATCTTCCACCCCATAGGACACTCGTAAAGGCTCTAAAGGAAATATGCAATCAAGTGCATCCATGAGGTTGTGAATCAATGATGCCAGACATTTTACCGGTCAAGGTACCCCTTACACCTGACCGTGTGAGGGTGCGGTGACCCTCAATTGGGTTGGAAATAGGATGTCCAGTTTGGGAAGCGGCCACCTAGTACGCGGGTCTAGGATCCCAATCCATTCTCCGATTTTATCGTGAGCTCACAGTTTTTCCGCTTCCCTAAGATCCATGTGTTTTCGCTTGACCAGTTCTGTTGACCCTGATTTCTGTTAGGGTTTCTAGATTGGAGGATCATTGGTTTTTCTTCGAGCTTCTTTAGCCCGTTCATGCACTAGTTCGGGCAGGAGTGGAGTGACTCAGACTATAGAGTCTCTCCCACCCGTCTCAGAGACTGTAGTTGGAGTTTGCCCTAGCTTCCTCATCGACCGCCTTCCACTGGGGAAGCGAGATGGATGAGTCCATTAGGGGGCTTCACCGCTTGAATTTGGTTATGTTAAGCCAATAGGCTTTGGCGAGGAAAAAGATCATGACATGGAAATCATCATCAATCATCTATATTGTAAAGGGATCCATCACTATGTCCTACAAATGATATCGATGAAAGGATATGATCTATATCTAGATCTTTTACTCCAACATCATCTCATAATTAATAAATAAAATTTCTAAGCGTTGATCTTTGGGGTGTGGTGGGTGAGATAATGATTAGTGTGCTGAGTTGATAGATAGCCTTATTTTCATGCAAGTAGTTAATGTATATTGTCATTGTCTATCTACTTGCTTCTCTTACATTGTATACACTTAAATTTCTGTGAATTATAATATGAAATGCTTGTACTCAACAATTGTTAATGTCTCTTTGTCCCTAACATTGATGACACGAAAGGTGCCTCTAGCGAAGTAGGTTGGGTGATGAGATTCCTAGTTTTTAGTGGACAGGCAAAGACATCTTTTCGACGGTAATAGGACAATATATTTTATAGTTATCGTTTTATTGTGCTTGTCATCTCTTCTATCAAACTTTTGAGATACATGTATTAATCACTTAGTTCTTTTTTATACATATTATGATATATGGGACTTGATGTTTGTTCTAAATATTTTATTGGAAATATTTACCTTGTGGAACACATTTCTTCTTATAGTGGCATGTGATTATATGTGTCTATTATATTATTGTGAATGTCATTCAACTCATGAAAAATTTTTCCTGTATTTTTGTATTCAATAAGAACTATCGTGAATTAAATTATGTGAATGTTGTATAAACGGGTAACATGGATCCTGGGATGCCACACAGTATTATGATTTATAAAAGAAAAAAATTGAGAGCAACAGACCAAAGCGATCTACAAAAAATCCTATAAAATTCAAGTTCTCTGCAATTTGCGACCATCTTCTCTTGTTGACAGGTTGAGGTGAAATGAGAATAAGCCTAAACTTTGAGTTAGGTTTGGATAATCTCTCGGTACCTTCCTTAAGGTTGTGCGGTATACTTATCTCTCAAATTGGGAAGAGTTATAACTTTCACACACAGTTCAAAATCAATCCAAGGTTAAAGAGAATATATATTGATCATGATGATCTGACTTGACCTAAGGTGCAACGAACTAAAGTTGATACAACTCGAGGAATGTCAAATTGAATACTCGAATCTAAGGGGAGCCCGAACACATTATTATTCTAAAGGTCGACTCAGTCTACATTTGTTATTTGTTCAAGTTTGGCTTGAAAATTTGAAGACTTTGATATGTCTGTTGCAAACCATTGTAGTGCATTCTTTAATTATTTTTATTTCTGTTTGCATATCATTATTTTGCTTGATACTATCAAAAGTTAAGTATGTGGATAGGATGAATCAATGATTTATTATATTTTTATATCTTTTATTGAGCAAAAAATATGTGTAATCAGTTCCATTTTTCTTGATTTAATGCATAATTTCTATTTCATAATTTCCATGCTTATTGAATTCAAAATCTTCTAAAAATTGCATAACATTCTTTGTAAATTATTTCTAAAAGAAGAAGTCAAACAATAATTACATTCTTGTTTTAAATTTGCTTTGTCAATGAATATGGGCTTCGAGCCCATTTGAAGTTTCTAAGATTTTTCTCTCTATTTTTTTAGGCTTACTTGAGGAAGCTCAGTAGGGTTCTCATTTCATATCGCTTCATTTGCAAAAAAAAGGAAAAAAATTACATGACAAATTTACTAGCATCAGCATCTAAAAAAATTTGAAAAAAAATATAGGACGTTGGCATCAGCATGACGTCAGCTCCGTCTTCTTCCAACCAAACATGATGCCACCCCCTCCACTTCTCTCGTACATTAACAGAAAATCTAAAAAAGTCTCAGAATTTCGATATGATTCTTAAGATGTATAGAACCTAGTGACAGAGGTTTCAACATATTTTAAAATCCTAAAAAATAAAAATAGAATTCGAGTTGAGTCAATAAAGTCAAAAATACCTTTGTAAATAGAAAAAAATCACATAAAATGTTCGAGTCCATGTGGATCGATCCTTTACTTACTTTATTTATATTTTAATATATGTTGGCCTGTAGTTGTAGAAATTTTATCTGAAACTCTTCGATTTTCATGTGTGCATACAACGACATGAAAAATCACTTTTTAGCTTACTAAATATCGTGGTTTCAAGAGGTCACAACACATCATATATGCATTCCTTGGAAGCTATGGAAAAATAGGGATGATGATCATTTGGAAAAATGGACGAGAGTCATCGAATAGATTTTGTTAGTGGTGACTGGTAATAGTAGGAGATCAAGAGCATGTGTGGTAATGCGAAGAACGACGATATTGAACAAGATGGATAAAGGTTGAGGAGAATGGTAGTGGTAGGTAATGAAGCTCTAATTATTCATAGGACAAGTGGTACGAAAAAGAGCAACTGGTTATAACATCTCTGTCATAGAAGCGTGCAACAAGGAAAATCGAGTGTAATTCACTTTCTTAAAGGATGATGACACTCTTTCTGACATGACAGAAGGCACAACACTGAGCTATTTAGACATGCCCGAGAGGTGGTATGTCGAGCGAAGGCACCTAACGACAGGTGCAACACTCGGTGACAGTGAAAACTTGCAAGATGAACTTGCAAATGATGAGGAAAGATTGGCAGGACGATATGAAGATTGTGATGGAACTCAACTTAAGAACATGATTATTAGGATTAAGAGCTATACTAGAACTAGGAAATCCTAAAGGAAGTGCACTCATGATCCTAATAAGAATCGATTATTGGTGTCGTACTTAGACTATGTATAGACAAGTGGGGCATTGCCCCCATATTAACACCACGAGAGAAGGCAACAATATGAGAGGGAGAAAAAAGGAAAAGACTGAGAGAACAGAGATAGTTGTACACATGCTTCTTCGCATTGACTTCTTTCTGTTGTAGTCACTAGAGGCAATTTCATGTCTCGAGTGGGTTGTACACATTCTTCTCTTCTTCGTGAAGTAACACCATTGTCATACCTTGTGTCTTCTTCTTCATTGTTTTCATAGTGGTCGATTATGCATTACATAGGCCACTTAATTTCATATATCTCAACATACACACTTTTAAAGTTTTAAAGACACGGTGCACATCAAATGTCACTTCAATGCTCATATCTTCATCTCAACCGTTCATTCCTCAGAATCTATTTTAGCACGAACATGGAACATCAAAGCAAGTTTCACCATTGCCGATTGCTGTTTTTTTTGTTAGATGTAAGCAATGGATCGGAAGCTGTTTTGAAAACTAGTATTTTGGTCTCGGTACCTTATTTAATTTAGAGTTTTTATCAGTTGTATCCCTCTGAGATATTGCACTATCAGTTATGCCCCTCCTTTTTGGAATATCAATTGTGCCCCTATCATCTTGTAAAATTCACAATTCCACCCTTCTGTTAAGATAAAGTATGGGCATAACTAATATTATAAAAGGGAGAATTGTGAATTTCACAAGAAGGTAGGGGCATAACCGATATTCCAGAAAAGAGAGGAGCATAATTGATATTGCAATATCTCATAGCGGCACAACTGATAAAAACCTACCGTAAATTGAAATTATTTAATGATAAAACAACGATATCGGATTCATCTATTAGCGATAATTACTCTACAAACAAGAATTTCTTTTAATGATACTAATCTGTGGTGCAACGAGACATGATAATTGTGAACAGGAATTTGACCTTTTATCATTTTGTACATTTAATGATAGATACAACTCTCTGTCATTTAACAGATATTAAAAATGGGGGTAAATTACATGAAAAAACCTCAACTTTATGTCAAATCCCAACTAAATATCTTTTTTTTCAAAGAGATATAGATATCTCCCATCAAGGGATTGGCGACGCAGCTTGTTGCCCGTCTTACATCAATCTCTCTGTAATAGCTTATAGATGTCTTATAAACTGGATTCTTTTTTTTTCAAATGTAATAAAGAGGAGTTCGGTCTTTTTTTCTGTCCCAGACCCTTCTATATCGATGTTAAACCATAGACGTCATGATTCTTTCTTCTCACTCTCGGCCAGTCCAGATTGTTATTGTATTCTTCACCTTACATTGCATTTCGAGATTATTTTGATCGCAAATCTACTTACGGAGCCATTCATTAGAGGAACAAGAGAGGGATAAGAAGGACAAGACAATTTTTTCTGTTTGGTTGGAGTGAGAGGATAATGAGAGATAAGTGGTAGTTATTTGCTATTCTTTGAAAGAGATACGGGGGTTATTATTAGATAAGTGATTATTATTTGTATTTTTTTCTGAAAAAAATGTGGTGGAGGAATAGTAAGGGAAATGTTATTTATCATTTTAACTCCAAGACAAAAATGTTGACCATCTACACAAAGAGAGAGAGGAAAGAGGAGAAATATCCCTCCTCTTTAAACGAACAGCCCCTTAATAATTCAAACCTCACTAATTAACATTGACTCGAAAAAAGAATGAATTGTTGGGAAAGTTACAAGTGGTCTTTTCAATAAATTCCCGGTCAACAAAAAGATTAATTTCCTTTCCCATTATATGAGATTTCCAAAAAAATCCATTTAACCACGAGGAGAAATCAAGTGAAAACTTTGAGAAAATTGCAAGACCTCCAACATGGCTATAGTATTAAACTACACACTTTTCCAAACAAAGCCATATGGGCGTTCCACAACAAGATCCACACTACCATCCAAAACATTAATAATACAACAAGTCTCCATGAGGCCAAAGGAAAGCAACCTCCCCCCCGACCCCGATCCCGACGGCCGAGGATCGCCATCATCCACCCGAACCCATCCCGACCGTCCGTTCCATCCCTTCATACATTCTTTCCCTCCCTCCCCTTCCCTCTCCTTTTGAGGGCCCTTACGTTTCATGTTCGGTTAAGCATCCGCATCACACACACACTCCATCTCATCTCATCTCATTCATTCATTCATGCGGCATTACCGTGCTCGGCAGTGACCGCGAACGCATGACGGCGGCACTGGTGCCGCCGTGGCTCGAGCCGCTCCTCAAGGCCCCCTTCTTCACGCCGTGCAGGCTGCACGGCGTGTCCGCGAGGAGCGAGCGCAACATGTTCTGCCTCGACTGCCCCTCGGCCGCCGCCTTCTGCTTCTACTGCCGCTCAGCACACCATTCCGACCACCGCACCATTCAAGTACATTCCTCCTCCTTACTCTCCTCCCCACATACATCGAAATTCTTGGACTGGATCAATGCTGGGTTGCAGTCTATAATGTGATGATTTAAATTATGTTGGTTTTCTCTAGATCTCGTAATTCTTTCGTTCTTGGGCTCGAATGAGATTGGGATCTAATTAGGACAGGGCATTGAGAATTTATGTGACTCCTCACCTAACATTTCTTTCCTCCTTTTGCAACTTTGTCCAAATTTTGGCTGCGGCGGTGGCGGCGGTGGCGGAGGAGCAGATAAGGCGGTCATCTTACCATGACGTGGTGAGGGTGGCGGAAATACAGAAGGAGCTGGACGTCAGCGGAGTCCAGACGTACGTCATCAACAGCGCGAGGGTCATCTTCCTCAACGAGAGGCCTCAGCCGAAGGGTGGCACCGCCGCCACCGCCTCCCCCAGTGGAGGGCCGTCCCTCCGGCGCTGCCGTCGGGAAGGGCGCCGGCGGTGTCCACATCTGCGAGATTTGCTCCCGGACGCTTCTCGACCCCTTCCGCTTCTGCTCTCTCGGCTGCAAGGTACCAACTTTTTGTCTTTCTTTTCTTGCCTCCGAGTTCCAACCACCGATCAATGCGTAGCTACGAGCGACCCACATCAGATTTTGGATGCAAGTGGTAAATTTCTGATGGTTGATGGTTGGTTGGTCACAAGTCTCTATGCATCTTCTTCTTCTCCATTAGATCCAAAATTTCTGAGTTTATTCGCGCTTTCCCCACTGATTTCAGCATAATTCTCTACGACCCAATTCGACTTTCGAATGGAAATGGCGAAACCCGTGATCTGACGACCATTTGGTGATTGTTTTCAATCGTTTAGTTATAGAAATAATATGACAGCGACAGTGAAAGCCGAACCGGGATTGCGGTTTCTCTTTAATTTTCTTTTCTTAGTTACAAAAGTTCCAGATTTTGTGGCGTTTTTCTCCAGTTTCCTCGTTAATCTTGACGAACGGAATCAGCATTGGGATTAAAATGACGACTCAATATATCATCCTGCTCTAAAAATCGCAGTTGGAGAGAGCGAGAAGGCACGGGGACGCGAGGTTCCAGGTCGAGGGGAACGACGAGGACGAGAGTGCCAAGAGACCAACGACGGTCCCAGCAGAAGTCGGTGCCAGCGGCGGAGAGGAAGGCGAGGCGGTGGCGGAGGAGAGGACGAGCGGTAGCAGCGGCAGAGGAGGAGGCGGCGGAGAGTGGGGGTGAGGTGCACGAGGCGAGGTTCCTGTCACCGCCTTCCGCGGCACCCACTCTCACCAACCCCACCAACACACGGCAGCAGGAGAAGGAAGGGTATCCCTCACCGCTCCCTCTGGCTTCCTCCTAACACTAATCCAACGGCCACCCACCACCTTTGTGTTCCCCTCAAGTCTCCTATTTTTTATTCCCCTTTCTATTCTTACATTTCAATTTCATTATTCTATATTCTGATTTTTCACCCTTAAAATATAGAATTTTCCACCTTGTTCCAAAGTGTAAGTATGTTCTCCGGTAGCGACGCCAAAAATGAAGCATCGATTCCGATCTATCCTACCATTGAGTGAAAGGTAGATCGGATCTTTGATCAGACGTAGTTATCGAAGAATAATAGCCAACTTTGTTTTTGTTATTGTAATTCATAGTTCCATGTGCCCAATGGGACCATATACTCACCATTTAATAAAGCAAAAGACAAGGTGTCTCTTGATGTATTCGTCATGGTCTCTTATGCTTTGAATGTTCATCGCATCATTCAGTCTGAATGTTTAGGGTTATCTATAACTTCTACGCATGTGGTGCAATACCCATATCGATCGAGCTCTTGTTTCTTGTCATATTTTAACTCTCATTGAAGACTAGTGTGATCTTAAAATGTTTTGAAGAGGATCTGTTTTATATAGATTGTGCAATGCACACTATGCTAAGCTTTGGAATTCTTTTTTTGCTTTGTGTGTTGTGTTTTGCTTCACTTGCTTTGCTTTTTTTCTAATATCTTCTTTGCCTCGAAGTTGGTTCTCATTTATTTATCTGCATTTCGAAAGAGCTCTTCAATTTATGACAATAATTGAACCTTGATCAAGTAAGGGAGGCAAGGAAAAGAAGTGGATGATTGACCCTTATATTTTGCAATTGGAAATGCGAAGTGCGCACAAAAGTCAGAAACCTTGAATGTCATTCCATTCTACCTCTACCCTCCCAATGATCTTCTCCTACACTATTTCCTTTGCGACTTTTTATTTTTTTGATGCACTAGTTTTTTGGCGATCAACCCAAGCTTTACATCACAATTTTACTCCTCCAGTTGATTAACAGAAGTGAGGCTATCTCTTTTCTGGATCTAAGAACCATGCATGAATCCTTTATACTAGTGTAAGCACGAGGAAACAAGAAGCTCTTGCACTGTGTTTATTGACATGTTTTTTTCGATAGCTTATCGAATTTTATTCACAAGTACATGTTATTATGAATGAATGTGTTTAAAAAATGAAAGAAAAGGGAACATGGAAGAAAGGAAAGGGAATGGGTGATGGCAATTAATTTGATGTGTGGATAGGAGGGGAGAAAGGGAGAAGGGGAATAATTTCTAGGTTGCTTTTTTCTAATAGTAGGCCTGGTAATTTTGGAGGTCTGGATCAGGAATTGCATTACCACTAGACCACTCCTTGGGTTCATTTTTTTCTAAGTTGATTACTGTAGATAAATTGAAGAAACTGAGAAGATGAATATTAATTTTAAAGAAATACATGCTACACTCTCATGAACATCTTTTGACATCTCAAGGACGAAATATATAAATAGAATTGGGTGGAAATTGGGCAAAAAAAGACACAAAAAGGAAATGAAAAATTTTATTTATAAAAACATATTTACTATATTAAATAAGATACAAGGAAAATATAGCCATCTTATCGATTCATCCAATGATTTTAAATCTTCCATACAAGTTGTCATTGCAAACAAGATTTTCAAAACTATAAAAGATCCGCATTTTTATACGAATTCTTCGAATATCAAGCATCAGAAGAAGCTTGGTATTCGGTCGTATTTTTAATACTATGATTTTTTCTGAGAATCATAAGATTTGAATGCTTAATTGTTCGAATGAACGCTTATATGGTGGACTAATAGATGATTTATATATGTAAAAGATATAAAACTTGTATTGTTATTACTTGTATTGTTATCAAGTACAATATCAGCAAGACCTTGGATTTTGGCAAGTACAATCGTAGCTTAATGATTATAAATTGCTTGGCATTGTTTGGCTTCATTGGAATCTTGTGCCAGCTTGTACCTTCATAATGCAAACTAACAACTGGCCTTCATTTCCTTAAGTCAAAGGGCCTTCAAAAAGGAATCTTACCTAGAGACTATTTTTAGTAGAAGAAAGTCTAGTTTTTTTAGTAGGTGTCACACTATTTCAATAAAGGAGAAAGTCATTCTTCTTTTTGAATCCACTAAGGACTTAGGTAACTAACCAATCGATTTTTACTAGAAAATAAAAATCATGTCAAAATCGACCAAAAACCACTTCATCCACTTTTTGTTGGGAAAATAATTTTGAATTGTTAAATAAAATATAAATTTTGTAAAAAAAAAATATGTATTCTAGTTCCATTTCAACTCCTAGTACGGAACATCTTCAGCACCTCTCCTTCCATATTTCACTCAGCGCAAGTATCTCTCCTTCCTAAGTTCTCATACAAAACTCCAATAATTTGTTCTTTTGACTTCGAGAGCACGAATGTCAATGACTCAATAATGCCTCTTGTTTCCTCCCTCTCGAGTATCATCTCTCCCTTCATGTGATGTGCATGTTAGTGTTCCCCTTCCAACAACAGCAAATGATGTCTTTACGTCGTGTAGAAGTTGACACTATCATATTACGAGAAGCAAGAAGATAGTAATCAAGGTCATCAATTTCATTTTTACAATAATTTTTAAAATTGGCAAGTTTAGACACTATATATGTATCTAAACTTTACGAAATATATTTAAATATATGATAAAGTATGGTGCACGGCAATGCTGCAAAAGTCGGTAATCGATATTCATTCGAAGAGGGTACTAAATAAAGAATAAACAGTATTCACATGACTCTTTCGAAGTTATTTCATTATGTATTTTTTATCATTACATATAAAAATTATATGAAATAAGTAGATCCTTTTAAGTATACATTATGTATATGGTCATATGTTAGCAATATAAAAATATAAATTGGAATTTAGACAAAGTTAATTTCACATATTGGTGGGTTTAATTAAAAAATAAGATGGGATGCATCATAACTTCTATTTAACCATGAAATTGAAGCAAATTTTATTAAACAAAGAGACCATGAGGAAACTGAGATGGAGCTTTATTATTTTGGAGATATTCGAAATCTAGAACCTTGAAAGTATAAAAATATTTTTTTCACCAAACAACCCATAGTCGACCGACCAACTAGTAGGTCGGTCTTCGGTTGAGTCTAATATTGACTGAATAATGATTATTCAATCGATCACTCCTCACACTTCACAGTCGAACAAACCTTTTGATCCAGTCGATCGACTACTGTAGTGTCGGAAGCATATGTATTTTTATAGAGGATTTTTACCCGGTATACCCTATAATCTTTGCAATGACCTCTACGACCTTTAAAACATCAATATTCCTCCCTCGACCTCGTAAACTTGCTAAACCCTTAACCTACAGACCCTGTGGTGAACCTCCATCCATTTACCCGTTAAAACTAACATGATTCTGTTATGTTCTTTTACATTATACCCATTTCATTTATCAAATTTACATTCAATGCCACTCCCTCTCTTCCTCATCCCCATCTCCGTTTCCCACCCTCTCGTCCTCCCTGTCGTCCTCTTGGAAAGCCCGCGCCCAGACACCCCACCTCCCCCTGCTCCCCCCTTCTCGTGCCGCCCGAAGCCCCGGCCATGTCTCCCTTGCTCCCCCACCCACGTCGCCCGAAGCCCCGGCCCCCGCCACGCCGCTCGAATCCCCCCCCCCCCACCCCCACCCCTCGCCTGCACCGGCCGAAGCCCCAGCCCCACGTTTCCAGCTCCCACCAACATCGCCCGAGGAGTCGGCCTCCGTCGCACCGCTCGAGTCCCCCACTGCTCGAAGCCCCCTGCCGTTCGAAGCAGCTCCACTCGTGCCCGCTCGAAGCCCGAAGCCCCCTGTCGTCCTGCCGCTCGAAGCAGCTCCGCTCGTGCTCGCCCACCCCCACCCCCCCATCGCTTGAAGCCCGCTTCGCTCGCGCTCGCCCAACCCCCTTACGCCCTTAAAGACAGGACCCCCCACCGCCACTCGCGCTCCTCGGTCGCTTGAAGCCCGCTGCTCGTGCTCGAAGACGGGACCCTTGCCCAGGCAGCTCGAAGCAACCCCCCCCCCCCCCCCCCCCCCCCGCGCTCGAAGACGGGAACCTCGCCCAACCCTCGCTGTAGCAGCTTGAAGTAACCCCCCCCCCCCCTCGTTCAAAGACGAGACCCTCGCCCAGCACCCCCGAAGCTCCTCGTCGTCGTCCCACCGCTCGAAGCCCCTCCCTCGACCCCGGCCTACCCTCCTCCCCCTCCACCCCCCGAGGACGCACCCACCGCTAACCTCCAGTCGAGCCCCACTCCCTCCCCTCCAGATCAAGCTTCGCCTTTTCCAGTTGAGCCCCCCCAGGTCGAGCTACCCTCTCATTGTTTTTTTTCTCATGGTTAATTCTATTGGTTAGATTAACTCATTTTTAACCCAAGGAAGTTAACTCTAGATGTGTCAATTTAACGGTAGGGTTCGTGGGGTAAGACGGAGCAAGTTTACGGGGTCGAGGAAGGAATATCGATGTTTCAAAGGTCATAGAGGTCATTGGTAAAGATTATAGGGTCTGCCGGGTAAAAATCCCTTCTATATAATAATGGTCAAATCAAGTTCGACCGGGTTGAAACAAATCGACAATATAAGTCTTCATTTTTCTCAATTTTTACGAATAGTTGGCTTCGTCAACTATTCGATTACTCGATCCCATTGGACTGTACATAAAAATCCAAAACAGAAACCTTGGCGGTTTGATATTTCGATTTTTAAAACCTTACTTTTAATGGTAACATATACAAGAATGTAGACCCTTGTTTGTATTCCTAATAAGAGTAGGGAAGAACGAGTAGTTCATGGTAATGATGTGCATCCGACGGTAAGATGATGTGTCTCATGGTAAGACTTGAAATCACATGATTTTTTAACCTCAACCAACCTCGTCAATGGACGGTTGGAATTATCAAAACTGGCCAAATAATATGCAGTAACTGTTCAGATGTTGCACGCAATCGTTTCTCCATGTTCATGGATTCGATGTTGATTATCGTTGAATATTCTAGAAGCTGTTCTTCAAGGAGATATGGAATCGAAACAACAAAGAAAAATCCATCGCTTCCTCACCTAACATTGCAATTAGAGTAATATGTGGAATAATTAACATACTTTAGGATATAAATTTACAGCAGATGAGGCCAATTAGTTGAGACGTTGCTTTCTACTTTTAAATCGGAAGATCCGATCGAAGCAATTATGGAGCCGAAATGACAACATCAACACTGTGCAGTACCGTTCATCACGAATTATTTCTTTTCCGGGAAAACGTCTATGGGAATAATTTACCTAAAGTAATGGTGCATTAAAGTGATGTAGCCATCAAGTCAATGCGTTTCCAAGGGAGGTATTTAAAACCATGCGACACCATAGGAAAAGGTTTCTTTCTGCCTCCAGGTCAATGCAACAGACGAGATCTGCGTACCTATTAATAATAGGGAGATTTAAGCATGTAATCTTGTCAAAGTGATTGCTATATTTTAGTTGCCAAAAAAAATAATTATGTTTCAGTTCTCAATTGAAGATCTCATTTTTTAAATTTGAGATAAAGAAATGTTCGAATCCTTCTTTGTTACATTTCAAAAGTGAAGTCCATAATTGAGAATCGATGCATGGTTGATGTTTTTCTTCTAATTTACCTTATTTTGATCCGTGAATAATTCATTAACATGTTGACTGTGAAGCCGCTTGCCATCTCTAAGGTGGGATAAGAAATAAGGTGGGATATAGGATACTTCGTTATAAACATGACACGTGTAGATTAACATTCTGTCTAATCCATCCAAGGAAATGTACGAAATTTTGTGCCTCAAGGTATCGCTTCGATGAGATGAGAGATAAGGAATAAGGAGTAACTAAATAAGTGAGATTAAAATTATATATACATTTTTTAAGTAAGCAAAGGCATAGAAACCTAACATATCTTTCTGCGCCACCTGTGGTAAGTATTGTATGGTTTGGGTCTTTAATAGGTCTACTGAAAGAAATTAATCATTTCTTCCAAGACACCTTGTCATTCTATCTAGTTATTGATAGGGTAAAAAGAAAGAAAATTAAAGATACAAAAGAATTACGACCAATTTCTTCTCCCGCTCATCTTTTTTTTGTTGTTTAATTTAGTATGGGAAAGGAAAAAATATCATCATTGCATTGAGCGAAGCTAAGATCAAATTTGAGAGTGGGAAAACTTTAATAAATTCCTTTCGTTTTATTTCCAATGTTTTCCTTCCCTTTGAGATATTAGGGATGTAATCTTGTGCTTTTAATCACAATCAATCCAAAATTCCACGACCCTAGCCAACACAATTTAAAGTAGATTCCTTCCCAATTTGGATGGGAAATAACATTCATTTATTCTTAGCTGAGGAGCTTTATCTCATGATAAGTGATCGAATCGTGATTATATCAACAAATGTATCTTTTTTTCTAAAGTAACCATCAATTCCTTATCCCTCAAAACTAACAAAAATGAAGGATAAACCTTAACTATCTCTTATCCCATCTTATTTGTAATCCTCATCACTCGTCCCAACTGACCCGAGGTGAAATTAGAAAGTGGGATAAAGAATGGGGGGATTTATTCCCAATTCATATCTTATTATTTTATTTAGATGGGACAAAAGTTAATTATTATTTCTCATTTTTTACCATTTTAAAAAAACATGAAATAAATAAACAGTTATTGTGAAATGCAAAATTCCATCATTCGGGATATATCTGTGTAATTAATAAGTTTCTGAACAAGAACAAAATTGGGGAATAGAAATTTAAAGCACAAGCTACATCAAAAAGTAAAAAAATCACGGATATTACTGATCTCCTCAAGATGATAATTATTTGACCTAATGAAGAGATTTCTGGATCTCAACAAAATAGATCTCAAAAAGGGAATGCCATGAATGCTAAAAAAATAGTTTTTTATACTTCAAATAGAGAGAGAGAGAGAGACGAAAAAAAGTCACTGTAACCACATCAACTTCATGTGACCACTGTGGTGTAATGTAAGAGAGGTAAGGACGATGTCCGTACAAAAGGGCAGAGATGAAGCGAGCACAGACTAAAATAAACCCTTCGTCCAATATGGATCGACCTCTGACAACTTTGATTCCAGATTTCCATACCCTCGTCAAAATCGTGACCTAATTGTTGTCACGTTCCTTTTTTTTGAGTGACATGTTACCTAAGATCCATTTGGTTACCGGATTACCCCTAACCAGTTTTACCCAAACAAGTGGGGAGCACTTCTTATCTTTTAAAAAAAAATTAAATAAATCGATTCTCCATCATCAATTCCATCAAAAAATAATATATTATACCATCATATCATATAAAAATTAGTACTCCACTTTTACTCACTTTTTCAAACTCCAATACAATCACATCACAATAACTACTCACTTTTTCAAACTTCAATACAATCATATCACAATAAACTCACTTCTAACACACCCTCAATTTAACCCTCTATCCAAACACCAAAATCCAAAAATGTGTTACATGCTACCAGTTTAACCCACCTAAACCCACATACCAAACACATCTAAAAGGTGCGTTTGGTTGGCGGATTAAGGCGGGTTAAACTGGTACAGGGTAACCCGTTTTTGTGTTTTGATGTTTGGATAGAGGGTTAAACTATGGGTGGGTTAGAAGTGGGTTTGGGGTGATATGATTGTATTGTAGTTTGAAAAAGTGAATAGTTATTGTGATGTGATTGTATTAAAGTTTGGAAAAGGGAGTAGAAGTGGAGTAGTTTATAACTTTTATATGATATGATGGTATAATATATTATTTTTTTGATAGGATTGATGATGTAAAATTGAGTTATTTAATTTTTTAAAAAAGGAATAAAGTGGGGCCCACAGGGAGAGAGGGGGATGTGGGTTAAGGGGGGTAAACTCCCCTAACCCGCAGGTAACCCGCGAACCAAACGCTACCTAAGAGCCCGTTTGGTTACTGTGGTACTCCGATGTATCCTCCTCCAATGTTGGGTTGGAAATCCATCACAAGTCAAGGTGATATCGCATCACATTCCTTATTCCAACACTCAAGGGCCTATCTGTCCTCCAAGTGCAAAATTACTGAGCTCAAATTACCCACTGTTCATGCAGAGCACAGCTAATATCATACAACACAACTATATCCTTCAGAACCCACCCCCTCATCCTTTGGATCTAATCCAAAAAAAACCCAACCATGTCCCTGCCAGCAATGGGTTCCAAAACACAAGGACATCTTAGCCGAGACTTGCAAAAGCATCCTTCTTGTTTTCTTTAATCTTGTGGGACAACTTGAGAGATCCTCTACGACTAATCCTATAACGACCGATCACATGCCCAACCTCCACACTCGGCATGGCGCCACTTGATCCTAGCCATAAGGAGCTGTCTCCAGCACCTAAAGTCCGCTGCGGGAACTAACCTTGGAAAGTCTGGCATCATGGTATATCATCCAGGAAACCCACAGGTATTATTAGCTGGAACAAACAAGTATGGCTGCATTATCTCTGCAAGTGGCTGCAAGCCCCATCCAGATGATACACTTCCAGACAACTCATTCCAACTCAATCTATAATGTTCTCGCGACACAGGTTTCACATGTAGCCCTACAACATTTGATACATTTCTCAGGTCAACTCGAGAAGTCCTCGTATAGTATTACTAACTGGAGGAGGAATGACATAAAGTTGTCCTATTCTTTAACTAAGATATATAGATATTTAGAACTAGAAAAAAAGGAGAGCATAAAATTAAGCCAAACGATATGATAATACATTACAACATATATATGTTCAAAATAATGAATAGAATGTTTCATCAGTGATTGGTAATCTTACATATCAAATGGCATGTCAATAGCGATGCAAAACGACGCAGACTATATCCCTATGACTGCTAACCAAATGTGTGGATATGCACACAAGATGCAAATGTTGTCCTGGATTCCACCCAGTACCATCCAAGAAGCAATTAGCAATCAGATCTATAGTCACTGTTGCTGTTTCACAGGAAGATAAGAAAGAAACTGAACTGTGAATAGAAAATTGAAGACCCAAATTATAGTTAATTCACCATAGTAATCCAATGAATTCATGACTTGAGTAAATGAAATAGTAGGACAGGAAACACATTTCAGATTGAGGGAAATAAATGACAAAAATCTGAAAAATAAGGAATTAGATTACCAGGACTAAACAGTTTCACGAGAAATAAATTACTACTGAAGAATATAGAACTCGTCCAAAAATAGGAGCAGACTTGAACTGCATAGTACTGGGACCCCACAAAATGACGCAACACCATAGAAATACTCTACTCAAAGCTGGACTTAGTGACCAAAATGAGAAAAAAAAACCCAAACCTATGGACTTGATGGCTGCAGGGGAAGACGGATACGGCACCCAACTAGGCGAACTGCAAGACTGAAGGTGGCTTACGAAGGTTGGCTCCCTGTGGACGGCTGCGATGGGGTTAGGGTTTAGGATGACGATGTGGCGGAGAGCTGGAGGTTGCTGGAGGTTAGGCAGATAAGGGGCAAAGGCGTCGAGATGTGGTGGCCTGAGGCGGTGTGGAGTAAGCCTCACGAAGAGAATCGAGGAGATGAGTTTCGATTGAACAAAACTGTCCTGGGAGAGTGTCGACGGAGAGGCTTCGATTTAGACTACAATACTAACCAGGATCCCTAACTAAGCCAGACAGCATATCGACCGCATATGCGGCCCGATTATGCGTTTGGACCGCAAATTACCGCAGCATATGGCGTGGTTCGGAACCCTGCCAGCATACGCATATGCGGTCTCATGGACCGTATTTCTGAACATTGCCTCAGGTACGACCATAATTCGGAACCTATAATTTCATGGTCCCCAGTTGTCCAGTATCCTCCCTGCACACAATAAAGATCTGTTACAATTCCAACTTCTGATCTTCTGTCCCGGTCCATCAAAGAAACAATTATCCCCAAAACCAAAGAACTGGGAGGTGTGCACATATAGTTCAAAGCGACACCTCCACCTCCCCCCCCCCCCCCCGACAGAACATCAACCATGGCATGAGAACAATGGCCGTGGCACACAGGGTGTGCACACAAAAAAATACATGGTTGCAAAGTACAAAACAATGTAGCAAATAATCTTCACTCATACCAAAATCTCGAAATTGCTCTTGTTGGATCTTCACTCTAAGCCCAGCCTAAATCATAATGGATTATTTTTGCTTTGCATCTGGTAAAAAAACCCTATTCTGATTAACCTTTTAAATTAGCAGCCATTTATTTCGTCGACAGAAAAAAAAACATATTCTAATGAACATTTAAAAAAGCCCAGTCTAAAGAACCTTTTAAATTAGCAATCCATTTATTTCGTGCCACAAGCCACATCCCCTACAATTAAAAAAAAACATGACGAGCATAGTAAATATATAGAAATAACTTCCAAAAGCATGCGGGTTGGGGCATATCTCTTCATTCACCAACCAAAGAGTGAACACAAAATGATAGTGGAACATACAATTTGATACCATCCACTTGGGTACCAACATGCATATTATATACATTTGAGGCAAGGACAGCCACCAAAATTGCACAAAATAAGCATACCCCTATATATGTACCCCATTTGATACCGCACAGTTTTTCTTTCTTTGTTTAAATACGGAGATAAAGTCTCCAATAAGCTGTAAAACAGGAGAGAAATAAGAGATGGGACAAAAATATTATGTCTTGTCAAATACACAATATTCATTGCCAATATAGAGAAGCTTTGAAAGAGGGCCTGCATGCAATAGAGAAGCTTTGAAAGAGCATAAGTGCAAGAAAGGATCCTAGAAATTAATTTTAAAAAAACAAGTAGGCCAACTCACCACATGGATTAGCTTAGAAGTGCACAATGCCTTTTGAAGACAATGTAAAGGGGAGAAGCAAAGGGGAAAAGTATAGCTGTGTTAGCACATCCTAAAGAAATGGGGGAGCGACCTAAGTGTATTAGTTCTTTCCCTTTTATGGATGTGGTCCCTGCTGTTGGTGGCTAATGGCACCCACGTCACAAGGTTGTTGAGAGGCATCTGTCAACAACATACATGTTATTAGACAGAGAGCATCATGTGGGGTGGAGGATTAGTTAACAAACCCCAGTTGGGAATGCCCTTTACATGGCTTTTCATTCTTCTTGTCCTAGCCCCACTTTTAGGTAGGGACGCACCCTCAGGATAAGATGTGTGCAATGAAACCACTCTCACCACTGTAAAGTTTAAACCATGACAGCAGCCCATGAACCACAAATAACAACATGAAGGATATAGTGCATCGGAGTAATCAAAGGTATATGGAAAACTAAGCAGGATTTTTGTAGCAGTTATCCGATGAACTGCCAGATCAACTCTGCCCAAGACCAACATAACCAGCATTGACAGATTTTCCATTTTATGAAACCACCATAACCATGACTCAAGATATTCACTGAACGTGCAAACTCAAGAGAAAATTGCTAATCTGTCAGCACGATAAACACTGCCGCTTCCTCTGCCAGTCATCATCATCCATTCAACCATACCAGACCACTGCTTCTTGCACCCCCTACAGCATGAACCACTGACACTTCCCAACCAACCTGCTCCTTTGCTGCCCCACCACCTCCCCAACGCAAATTATGCAATCCCTCACTGCCCCATCCATTGCCCAGCCATCGTCGTTCATCTCACCATTGCAGTCACATGACCACTTCCATAACCACAACAGCAACCAAATAAATAAACCCTCTTCAATGTAAGCCCAATAAAGACTCCATTGCAGGCATCCTCCCTTCCCAGCCCACATCCTCACCCATGTACTCTACACCGCAAGGTCCAATGAAATAATTGTATACATAATTTCCTGTTATTTGTTTACACAATTACTCAGATTCTTTCTTTGAATCAAATTGCTCAGTTCTCAGTTATCGCCTATTCCTTATCTGAACTCCAATGAAGTAATTGTTGCGACATGAATAATTTATTCAATTTCCGGTTGCATTTCAGTAATTTTTGGGTTCTTGAGAAGCATGTGGTGATTCCAACAAAATTAAATTTTATTACTTCTGTGATGCCGTTTTGTGGGGTAATTCATAATCCTCTCAAAAAATAGTTTGTTTACCATTTGCTTAATCTTAAAGACATGTGGGGAAAATGGTAAGAAACCTAGAGTTGATTTTAAATTATGGTTATCAGTAAAGGAGAAAGTGGAATAGGTTTGTCGTTATTATGCAAAAAGATTCAAAAGATGGTGTGGTAAGAGTGATGAGATTTCGAGATCCAATTATGATAAATTAATGTAACTTTGAAGTGAATATCCTATATGTCATTTATGCGCATGCACTTTAATTTGCCATGGATAGATAAAAGTGTTCTGATAGGAGTCCAACAAGGGTGTTTAAGGAATACCATAAGAAATAATGATTTCTTGAGTTGGAGATTTCGATGGGGAAAGATCCTTTTGAAGTTCTCAATTGCACACGACGGTCATGGTTATAGTGATAGAAATGAGGAAGGAAAAGATTTTCTTAATGTCGCAGTATATTACGGCCTACTTTAAAAACCTTTATTAAAGAGAAAGATACACAAGATGACTTTTAAGAATGACACGCGAAGACACAAGTTGAATATTTTGAGGAGAAAATTGAATGTGTTGTAAAGATTGCACATTTTTTCAAGTACAAGTTTAACTACTAATATTACCTCAGTCTTAGATGTGCGGATAAGGTTTAAAAAAACAAGCCGAGATATGAGAACTAAACAACAAATTATCGGGAAGGGAAAGAAAGTTTCAAAGAAATGATGCTAAAAAAAGTTGACCAGGAGTCTTGGTGGAAATAGTAATGAAATGTGACGTCCAATGGCTAGTCTATTAGAAATTGTGAAAGAGATTCAGGTGTGTTTAAAGAAGGTGTACCGGCATAGGAGGAAGCCTCGCATAAAGTACAAGACAAACTTAAATTGAAAATGAAGGATTTCAAGGTTTTCTTCATACATAAAACAGACGAAAACTTAACATTGTATGAAAAGACAAAAAGTAACATGACCTAAAAGAAAAGTGTAAGAGATATGTTCAAGCTAGCTAAGACTAAAGAATGAAAACTAAGATATGTACAAGGATCTTATACGAGTCAGAGGCAGCAAGGATGACAATGAAAGTCTTAATGGCTAGTGATGATACAAAGTCACAAGATTACTTTTGTGGCTAATGAGAATGGTGTTACCGAAATCAGTCTAGGAAGCACATATTCCGGATCCCGCTTGAGTCATCAATATCATCACCAAATCAAAGAAGGAGAGCAGACTTTAAAAATGATGAAGTTTGAAAAAGCAATGGGGCAGGATGACATCCTAATGGATGTTTAAAAAGATGTTGGGGGAGGAATGTAATAACTGATTTACAAAATTATTATATATTATTTGATGAATCAAGAAAAAATACCAAAAGAATGGAGAAAAAGTTTTTTTAGAAGTTGAAGGATGTCGTTCAATGAGAGTGGAAATCCTGTGGCTCGACTGATCCAACGGGGGAGTTGAAGCAGCATTCTCCAAAATATATTTAAATGAATGAAAACAAAAGCTACAACTTTTTTACAAACTAGCAAAGATGTAAGAACACCCACATTGAAAGAACCATCTTGGTGCAATGCAATGTATCTCCCTAAACAACATCGCATTCGCTCAACCGAAATACTCCAAAGAACTACTACAGGTCAAATCCTATCATGATGTCCCCCTTATAAACATACTCCCTATCTCTTGCCCCTTCGCCTCCGAAGTTCTTCCAAAAGTGTTTGTTCTCCTCGCATCTATCCACAAGATCACCAGCTCCTCCAAAAATCATGGTAGCAATCAAGCATGCGAAGATAAGATGGTTAAAATCCTCTTCCCGTGGCACATTAAACAAGTAGTATTTACCCCCCTCACCCCTCAGAATGACGTAGTAACGAATCGCCTTTGTCACACTATCCAATTGTGCTATCGTATCTTCAGAGGCACTTGGCTTTCCACAACCTTAAGTACAAGACAAAATCCGAAATCAAGGACCGGTGAAGGCCCCTCATTGCCTCGCATGACTAAAAAATGGAGAGGTTGTCCCTCGAATAATCCCAAGAGCTCGGTCACGGTCCACCAACACAATGCGAGGTCTGAAATTTTCTCATCGTAAAGCGATATTACAAACTTAAGCAGCCATGCATCGTTCAACAACATGCTGCCACCTCATGCTTCTCTTGCACAAGCATCATCTAACACCTTTACCAGCATCACTCCCTTCTCGGCCATTTATCTAACCATATCAGAAATCCTCCTCATTCCTTATATGTCATCTAATAAATGTAATTTACCCACGGGCTTTCTCTATATAAGAGAGCCTAGGGTTCTTTGGAATAATAGAATAACTCTTTCCTCCAACATGATATCAGAGCCAAAACCCTAACCCCTTTCCCTCCCACACCACCGCCCCCTCTTCTTCTCCTCAGCACCGTCGCTGCCCTCTCTCTTCTCCGCCACCTCCTCGGTCCCACCCTGCCTCCTCGTCGGCCCCTTCCGCCGGCCCCTGACCTCGCTGGCCTCTGCAGCAGACGCCCCCTCCGCCATCTAAATGGATTTGAGTGTGTGAAGTCTACATATGCACTCAAATTCTATGAAGTTTATGCAGACACTGGTCTTTTGGTATACAAATCCTGGTTCTTCGTCTCCGATGATATGTCAGAAAACAAGGTTGATATGTCCTCCATAGGCGCATTCAAAGGTCATGTGCTAATAGTCAAGATGGATGGGACGAACTATAAGGTCTGGGCGATGCAGTTCATGAACCTCATGAAGTCGAATGGTAAGAAGCACATTCTTACCAAGGAAGAACCGGCAGACAAGGCCCTAAATGTCGGTTTCGGTCATCATTTCGGTACTAACCCAAAACAGAATTTCGATGGAATTTCGGTGGAATTTCGACCAAAATTTCGGTCATTTCGGTCATTTTTTACACTAGGACCCCCATATTTCGGTCATTTCGATCATTTCGGTCGAATTTCGATTTCGACTGGATATCGATATTCGACAGAAATTCGACCGAATTTCGCTGAAATTTGAGACCATGCCGGCAGAGAAGACTGGGATTTATGCCTCCTGGGAGGTTGATGACTCATACGCCAAGGTCTGGTTTTTAGGCACGTTGTCGATGGAGATTGTTAATGATGTTCTCCATCAGCCCACCGCTAAGGCAATGTGGGACATACTGACAGTAACATATTCACATGTGTGAAATGAGACCAAGATGTTACAGCTCCAGCACGACATATTCATAATGAAGCATAATGAACGGCCACTTCACTCCTTGTATACATACCTACAGGGATTGAGAAACTCAACAGTATTATTCTCTCACGACCCCCTCCCCCAAGCAGCAAGAGACATTTCGGAATGCTACCATGGTTGGGGTCCTGCTTGCGGCCCCTTGATCCTGAATATGATGCTGCTCGATCATAGATTCTTGCCGATGCTACCATTCTTCTTATGGAGGAAGTCTACCGGAGGCTTAGCCGCATCTCTGTCTCCTCCAGTGCTTCCACTCCACCACCCTCAATGATGGTTGCTTCCAGAGGGAGAGGTGATCCTTCATTCTATGGTCGTGGGACCTCGTGGTAGAGGCGGTCGTTTTCGCCAACCATGCACCTTTTGTCATCGCACAGGCCATGCTGAGGATACATGATATTCTAAGCATGGATTTCCAGCCTCAACGCAAGTAGCCGAGCATGTTGCACCTCAGTCGGCATCTACTTCGGATCAGAGGTTCGAGGAGCTTGTTGCGAGATTGTGAGATATTATGCCTCCTGTATATACAGATCTCCGGAGGTCCTTCGGACATTGCTGCTTCAGCATATGCCAGTCCTTCTGCCTCTGTTAGCACCTCAGGTAGTGCTTGTGCCTTTCCATCATGTCATAGTTTCGATGTCTCATATTGGAGTATGGACTCTGGTGCAACACACCATCTTTGCCGCGACAGAGATAAACTACGTCATATACAAGGTTTAAAAAAGCGCGAGGCGGTTCGAGGCGTTTTCCCTGAAATCGAGGCGAGGCGTAAGCCTCGAGGCGGTCGAGGCGTAAGCCTCAATTTTTGGAAAAAAAATAAAATTAAGGAAAATACATTGAAAAAAATATGATAATATTAAATGTTCCCAAAATATATTCAAGAATAGTTTAACACTAATAAGAGATGCAATACATAAGCAATGAAGGCATTGTAATTCAAAAAAAGGCACTAATATATGGAATATCAAGTTCCAACTCCAACTTCAATAATTCTATATGAGTATTGAATTAAAGTCTATACTTAATACTAAAGTATAATAGGAACCATAATTTTTAGTGTTTGAAGTAAAAAATACT
This sequence comes from Ottelia alismoides, assembly GCA_037367405.1. Lineage (NCBI taxonomy): Eukaryota > Viridiplantae > Streptophyta > Magnoliopsida > Alismatales > Hydrocharitaceae > Ottelia > Ottelia alismoides. Next base: position 166,525 of record JAZKJV010005626.1, read on the forward strand.
AACACACCTTGAATCCCAACCATTTGTCATGCTGGATATTGTTAGAGAACCGTCATATGCATCCCCTCCTGCCATATCATAACCCAACAAGACGGGGGTCTCGCTGCCCGGTCAGCGAGCCTGTGGGGGGGTCTAGGGGGGAGCAGGTGCGCTCCCCCTGCGGGGGTGTGGGGCAGCGCCCCCGGCGATTTTTTTTTTACTAAAGATGTTATTTTTATTTTGCTATTCACAATCAAATGTAATAATTATTTTAATTCACGTGTTTATTTGCATCCTTGCTTCTTCATATATGCGATAACTATTCTAAGATTCACAACTTATACAACCAAATAACAACATCAAGTTTGCAAACTTGCAACTAATATAAAACATTTATTACAATTCAAACTCAAATCCGTGTGTAATAGAACTAGTATGTGTAGATGTATGATAAATTGAACATGAAGTATACAAGATCATTAAACTTCGCTTGTTTCAAGCGATCTCTTCTCTTTGCATGGAGCTATATATAGAAATATGCAAGGGTTAACATGTAAACAAAAATACAAACATAAAAAATATAATGCTAACAAAAAAATAAGGTCAAGTGCAAAGCACATAACCAAAAATGTAAAAAAAAAGCCTCATGGCTCGAGGCTTACGCCTCCGCCTCGCCTCGAGCGCCTCGCGCCTCGAGCGCCTCACGCCAAGTCAAGGCGCACGCCCCACCCAGAGAACCTGAGGCGTGCGCCTCAGGGCGAAATTGTTGCGCCTCGCCTCGAGGCGTACGCCTTTGCGCCTCGAGGCGGCGCTTTTTAAAACAATGGTCATATAGGGAGATTCCACCAGGGAGGTCTGTGGTAATAGCTGATGGGACTCATTCACCCATTGTTGAACAGGGGGAGATTACTTTGCCGCCTTCCATGCATCTACAGAATGTTTTACATGCCCCCCGTTTTTCGATGAACTTACTCTCTATTAGTCAAATTGCAAAAGATTTGCATTGTTGCGCTATATTTGACCCATCGTCTCTTATATTTCAGGACATCCTAACGGGCATGGTGATTGATTGTGGTTCTAAGCAGGATGGTCTTTATCGTTTGGTTCGGAATTCCTATGATGGTATCTCTCATTCAGCTGGATCAGTCTCTCCGTATACATTGCATCTACATTCTGGTCACCTCCCGCTTTAGAAGATGTGTCATCTCTTGCATCAGATTTCTCCGAGTTCTTCCTTCCGGTGTGAAGCCTCTCAGTCGGGAAAGCACCATCGAGCTACCTTCCCTAGTCGTCAGTGTCGGAGCAATAGCTCCCTGTTTGAATTGCTTCATATTGATATTTGAGGTCCAAGCCGTGTTTCTGATCACCAGGGACAGGTTTTATCTTGTAGTCATTGATGATTTCTCTCGTTTGTCGTGGGTCTTTCTCTTAAAGAATAAATCTGAAGCAGGGGATGTTATTAGAAATCTTATAAACGAAGTGCAAAATATTTTTTCTTCTCATGTGAAATATGTTCATACGGATAATGCTTTGGAAATTTACACTCGTTCTCTCTCACACTTCTTTTTGTCAAAAGGTATTATTCATCAAACCACATGTGCATACACATCTCAACAAATGGCATTGCAGAGAGAAAACATCGGCATCTTTTTGACATTACTCGAACCTTGCTTATCCAGAGTTGTGCATCTATTTCTTTTTGGGGAGATGTTGTCCTTACAGCTTGTTATCTAGTGAATCGTATGCAGTCCTCAATACTTGGTGAGAAAATTCCTCTTTCTGTTGTTCTCCCGACAAGGAATTATTCTCACTTACCCCTCGTGTTTTTGGTGTTGTTGCTTTTGTTCATCAGTTATCTCCTGGACTTGACAAGCTCTTGCCTAGGGATGTCAAGTGTGTCTTTGTGGGTTACTCTCGGACTGAGAAGGGATACTATTGCTATGATCCTATCAACAGAAAATATTTTGTCAATGTTGATATAACATTCTTTGAGTCTGTTACGTACTTATCACCTGCAGGTGATAGGTTCGCCTCATCCACATCTAATGACGAGGTCTATATTCCTCCTCATATTTTGAGTCCACCACCACCGCCGCCGCCGCCACCACTAAAACCACCAGTCTCTCCCTTACCTAAATATTACACCCGTCGGTCGGGTCATGCTCGTGTTGCACGTCAATCATCCAGCACGCCTCAGGTATGTCCAAATGTTATTATTAATGATGGGTTGGATAGTGTGCATGTGCAGGGTTCATCATTGCAGGAGGAATGTGAACCGACGAGTATTGTGATTAATGATGTGGATGTCTCTATTACTATACGGAAGCAAAAACATACTTGTGCTTCGTATCCTCTTGCCTCCCAGGTTTCTTTTCATCGTCTCACAAGGGACTTTCAGAGGTTTGCAGTGGCTTTGTTTTCTTATTATACCCCTCTTAACTACACAGTGGTTTGAATAAACCATGGTTTAGTTCCACAAAATGACAGCCAGACTAACGGAATGGCATAAATGATCATTGTGGAAGAAGTCAAAGGTAGAACTGATGCTCCCAAAAAGGAGAATAACTGATATTGCAATATCTAAGAGGGGCACAACTAATAAAAATCCTTAAAATTAAGGTAAGTTTGCATAATTAACATATATTTTGATAATAAAATCATGTAAATGTAGCTTTTATAATAAAGATTACCTCCTTGATACAAGGTTGGAAAGTACTAATAAAAAGAAATGAGTTTCTGAAAAATAAATGTTAAATTCTAAGTTATATATCAACTTTATCTAGAATGCAGATTGAATATGTGGTGTATGCAGGCGATAATGCGATTAAACGGACTGAATATGGTGGTAGACTGCATAATGCATTACATAGAGAATGTAGTTCCTTTCACCCACTGCATGGGCATGTGTGGTCGCATTCACAAACAACGACGATAGCTTCAATCTCCAAAACATGATATTTCATTCCAACCTTCTGACGATATAGCCTTGATTCGTAATCCTACACATAGGTTTGCAAAGTACGACCCAAGTGCATCAGCAGTAATTGCACGTGCTCAGTAGCCAAGTGCACTCCCATATGCCAAAATCTCCAAGTTGAACGTCCTTGAAGCGAAAAAGTGTAATTCAAGTCGCCCACACCCTCTCACGTGTAGGTTCACGCCTCCCAAAAATATTATGTATGTTTATCTACAAGAACAAAGGAGATACATAAAATTGTGCAAACTATAGAGTATCGAATACATAGTGCATACAAATAAATTATCGAAAAGGGTAAATGATAGGATGTTGAGACCAATTTCAATAATACCAAAAAACCATCTTGGTTCCATGCATAATAGATCTACAGCTAATGCCACACAAGTTTTCATGTGTTTAATGAAATTTGTCAAAATAAGGATCTTGTATGATTCTTTATTGATATTCTACCTAGAGAAATCTTGAGGGTTATAACGAAAAAAAGGTCCATACTTTATGTCAATCTAATATAAGAAATATATGACCTAGCAATAATTTGTGTGAGGATTCTAACCAGTTTGACATATCATTTGATATTATTATCAATCTGCATCAAGGATCAACCTAAGTCGTTAACTTTGTACCTTAGTCATGGACGAATTAATAAAGAAAATATGCCTTAATCATGTTATTTACAAATGGTATTATTTTAGTGGACATGTCTCAGACGGGGTCACAATAAAGCTAGATCTCTGGAGAGTGATTTCGAAGGCAAAGGTTGAAGACAGAATAAAATCAAAACAGATTATATGTAACGTAAGCTCGATGACAAGGAAATTAGAGATATTTCAAAGGTAAAGCTTAAAACAAATTTCATTACAAAGAAGGATGGTTAGGTTCAATTTTCAAAACGATGAATTCGATAGATGATATGAAGAGGAGATTCATGTGTTCTTTGTGATAAGAAGATACTTTTGAAGCTCAAATATATATAATATAAAGTTGTTGAGAGACTTTAAATGCTTTATGATCGCAAGTTTTTCTAGTCAATAATCAATATGATAGCAAGTTTTTGGTAATTAACTATAGACATGCAGATAATATAGGTAGTTGAAATGAAAATGCTCAGTGGATGCATATCTACAGAAAGAAGAATCAAAGTGGCAACAAAGTATCAGACAAAAAGAGGGTATGGCATCAATAGAAGATAAAAATAGAAACTCAGCTAAGGTGGTCCTAACATGTGCAAAGGTCATTTTAGTGCTCCAGTCTCAACACAAGAGAAATTAGAAGACTTGTGAGAATGGTTAATGAAGGCCAAAGAAATGTAGGAAGGAGACTATTAAAAAGCATGTTTTTTGGATATAAATTATCGTCGTTCAAAATAAATTTAAATAAAAAGAAAATTCTATGCATGTTTTTTTGGATATAAGTCGTCGTCATTCAAAATAAATCTATATAAAAAGAAAATTCTATGTAGTTGACACCATTTAAAATATGAAAAGGCATGATGGTGGTGGTGGTTGTATTCCAAGTAAGAAATATGAGCAACATAGATAGATGGGTCGACCCAAGAACTTCTCGTTATTGTGGCTAGTGGATTAAGCATTTAACATATACTATATATTATCCCAGTCCTTGTATTTTATTTATTGTAAAAAATGATCGTTAAACTTATAGTACCATGTGGTTTCTTTTCTTTCTCGTGTATTGTTGTTCAAGTCAAACCTCCTAAGTACAACTCTTTTACCGATGATAAGTCATTCTACCATTATACTGAATTAACTATGATCTCGAAAATGCCCCTTTCTAAACCTTCTTCACAATTTCTGCTAATATTTTTTAAGACCAAAAAAGGGGATAACATCCAGCGGTGCCCATCCCAAATTTATTAAAAAATAAAGATCAACCTCAAGAAGACTTACAATAGCCAAGACTCGAGGAGAGTCTTAGAATGGAAAATTACATTTTCAACATAGAAACGACTAGAGGAGAAGAGAGTGTCATTTTAGCTTACCAAATTGCCCACACAAGTGCAATGGGCCGAAGAAGAACCTCACTAGGCCGATCGTTTGCCTTAAACAAGGAGTTCCAAAACAAGTCCATGCTCTGAACAGATAACCAGTCCGCCTCGATCTCCTGTCATATAGGGAGAGTCCTCTCGCGGGTAAAGAAAAGGTGATCGAAGGTCTCAATCTGCCTCTCACATAGAGTGCATCTGTCAGAGATAACTTTGAATCCAGGACAACGGCCTCTTATCATGAGTCATTTTCTGCGGAACAGCCACACGAGGAAACCAATTCTACTCGACAACTTTAGCTTCTAGATAAAGTTGTAGTCTTGAATCAAAGTGACCAACATTGACGGAGGCGATCTACTTATTGCATTAAAAGCATGCTTGACAGAGAAAGTATTGGACTTCCACACCCAATAATCCTGCCCAGAGGTGGGCATGTTGATCTGTCTAATGGAGTCCAAAAGCAGCAGAAACTCCCCGAGGCGCTGATAAGAGAAATTAGTTAAGAATTATGGTATCCAGTTGTCATCCACCCAACACTCTGCAACTTTTGCATCTCGATTAGCCATCAAAGCAAACAAATGAAGGAACCTAGAGGAGAGTACCCCATCACCCGACTAGTTGTCAAACCAAAAAGCGAACATGTTATCATCAACCAAAGATGGACGAAAGAGATCCTGAAAACGGCGAAGCACCGATCTGATTCCTTTCCAGAAGGCAGACGGTCTGGAGATATGTTGAGGAGGAAACGAGTATTGTACTCCAATACCGTAGATCTGGTGAATAAGTATGTAGCACAAATCATCACTTGTCCCAAATTCTGATGACCCACTTAAGGAGAAGAGCTTCATTCATTGAATCCAAGCGTAGAACCCCAAGGCCATCCTCCTCAACAGGCAGTGTAACTGTGGCCCAGTCAACCAGGTATAGTCCATGCTCGTCCTATCCCGTTCTACCCTAGAGAAAACGCTTCACGAGCATCTCCAATCGACGCCTAATACCAACTGGTAGCAAACGTGATGAGATGAAGTATATGGGGACAGCAGAGAGAACTGCTTTCACGAGCACCAACCAACCCCCTGGAAAGGATAGATGCCTTCCAACCTGACAACTTCTTCTCCAACTTTTTAATTACATGGACATGGTCCGCCATCTTGAGAGTACCATCTCCCAGAGAGAGCCTCATGTAGTGAATCGGTAGTGAGCCACTATCAGAATCAATCGTGACGCAACAATCACGGGCATCTGAATCTGATTAGCCAAAAAAAAACAATAGATTTGCCATGATTTAGTATTAGCCTAGAAAGCTCCCCAAAAATCTTCACTGTCAGAGCCATGCCATTATCTTCATCAATACCCCCATCGATGAAGAAAATAGTATCATCGACATACTGCAAAAGAGGAATGGATATATCGTCAAAAGTGTATCCCTTCGAGACCTCACCTTGAACCACTTGAGTTACCATGCAAGCAAGTACATCGGATGCAATCACAAAGAGCAATGGAGCAAGAGGACGCCACTGTCTAACCCCATGTTGCGAAGGAAAACCTACCTACGGATCTTCTGCTTACGAGCACCGCATAAACGGTCGTGGTAACACACCGTTTCACCCAAGAGATCCATGTCTCAAGGAAACCACGCCTCGACATCGCCATCCATAAGAAGTGTCGGTCCACGGTGTCATATACACTCCTTTCAACCGTCGTCTTTTCCAATATGCAATGAGCTCATCTTCCATAACTAAGCTATCGACAATCTATCCACCAAGGATGGAAGCATTCTGGAGCGATGAGATAATGTGTTCCATCACGTAATTCAATCTAATAACCAAGACTTTTACCACAATTAGGTAGATAGCATTAGAGAGGGTGATAGGATGAAAATTCTCAATATATTTAGAGACATCCTTCATGAAGAGAAGGAAAATGAGCGCCTTGTTGAGTCTATCAAACTTTGTGCTAGTAGTTGTGAATTCCTCCACCACCTCGACGACCTCCCTCCCAACGAGCTCCTAGAGCTCACGAGAGAACACGAGGAACCATCCGATCCGGGTGCACCATCAGCATTTAGGTTACGGCCACCTTCGCCTCCTCTGCGATCATAGTCTGAATCAAATGATTAGCATGTTCTTTGGACAATGTGGAGGCCCCAAGGTCGGATCATCTCCACGTTCTAGCTTCTTTTCTTCTCAAGAAATCAGGGAAGTAATCCGCAATGGCCCGCCCCATTTCACGATCCCCCTCCACCCGGATATCATTCACCACAACTGAGTAGATCTGGTTGTGACGATGCCTCCCAATAGTAACTCTATGAAAGTACACCGTGTTTGCATCACCCTCCTTTAACCAAGAGTGTTGTGATCTTTGTTTCCATCCGCCACATTGTTCTTGCCTTCATCAAGGATTATTTTTGTGATGTCGATCTCTTCAAAAGCTCCTCTCGGGTAAGATCTCTAACATCTCGAGGTTGTCAAGGATGGCAAGATATGCCTCTCCTTCAATACGACGGGCTCTACGCATCACCCTAACCTCCTTGAATGCACGCAACCATTTGGGAAATGGGAAGTGATATCAATTTTTGAGACAACTTTGAAGACGAGACCCCGAGACCATCGAGGAGGAACAATGGTTCTAAATCAAATCCCGAAAATCGATCTCATGCAGCCAAGCTCTTTCAAACATGAAGAAACCCCTCGGAAGGGAGATACTGCCCGAGTCCCAGAGCAGAGGAGTATGATCCAAGCTTATATGAGGTTTGGAGATAGAAGTCGAGATGGGGAACATGTCCAACAGCTCTGCGGACGACATAAAACGATCGATACGAAAGCAAGAACCTGAATTTCTCCAAGTGTACTTAGTATTTGAGGCATCAAACACCTCCAGCTCAAGAGTATTAATCAGCTCCGCAAAGTCGGCTGAGCTCGAGTCATGCCCGCCTCTCGAGCGTGGCCTATCAGATGATAGCAACGTAACATTGAAGTCACCCCCCACAAGCCAGGCCATATCTGGGAATGCACTCCTGAAAGCCCTAAGATTCGACCATAACACCGAGCGAAGAGGATGACTACAAGGACCATAAACACAAGAGAATGCAAACCGGTCCTCTGAGAGAGTGTGCTCAAGTAGCACTGTAATGGCATGCGCTCTCTTTAACTCGGAGATGAAATTGAAAAGAGGGTCCTTCCAAGCTACAAGTAATCCTCCTGCTGCATCAATAGCGTCCAAAGACCTAAACTCATTTAGCAAGCCATTACCCAGAGTCCTCCATTTGATAGGAGTCATGATGCAATTATTTCCAAATTGATAGGGTAACTTGAATTGGAGAAAAAGGTTGATTTGGATATTTTTTAAATTAGGGATTTCCATCCTTAATTAGTTATTTAATTAGTTTGTTTATTTAAATAAAAGAGATCATGTGTGATCTCCAATTAGTTGGTCAATTTTAAATTTGAATTTTGAATTTCGAATTAGAGTTAAAATAGGATAGAGGTAGATTTGAATTTTAATTCAAATCAATAAGGGCCAATTAAGATCGGGTCAGATTTTATTTTCGATTCACTTTCTATTTTTGTAATTCCACCTCTACTATATAAAGAGGTTGGTAGCTTATTGTAAGAAACAGTTCAGATTATATGGAAAATTGAGTTTATCTCCGTCTCCCTCTATCTCTTTCTAGTGCGATCTTCGCGAGTCTTCTCCAAAACCCCGCGCAACTGGCGCGCTATTCTCTTTCTCCTTCTCTTTAAATTTCTTCCACCAAAACCTATTTCTCTACTGTTGCAAAAATTTCATTTCCATCATTTGGTATCAGAGCATGGAAACCGAATCGTTCTCACGGTTCGACGATCCGATCACATTTTGGAGGATGCAATACGATTTGAGTCGTCTATCTCATGATCCGCATTCACGTTCACGCTCGAGGAAGTTCAAGTATCGCCTCCTATCAAGTCTCAAAGTACAAGAGTGGTTGGGCACGCAAATCGAGGAAGATTCATCCGTCAACGACAAAAATCAGATCGTTGCAGCTGCTGTTCAACCCGATTTTGAGGCAAAAAATAAAGGTTTTTCCATTCTAGATGAAGATTTATTTAATACAACTGTTGTGCAAGAAGAAAACAAAGGCTATGGGCCCATATTCGACAACTATCCAGCCGAGGAAGAACTGGAAATCCTCGATTCTTTTGCAATCGATGTTGCTGTCCAGGAAACAAAAAATGCAGAAAATAAAGATTTGGGGCCCATATTTGATGAGGATCCCGCGGAGGAAGATCGGGAGATCTTCGATTTGTTCATAGTCGGATTGGATGTGCACGAGGTCGCGTCACTGCCACTGTTGGTTCCTATTTCGTTGCCCTCCAAAGCCGCTGTCCAAGGTGTTAGTTTACTGCCAACTTTGACGATGTAACCCCCTGCTCCAAACCACCATAGCTGTTGGGCTTCATGTGTCGTCCCCCACCGTCGTCGAGGCTTGCGTGTTTATCATCGTCGCAGTCGCTACTATCGTTGGAGCCCCATCCACTGTTGCCACCGCCGATGGAAGCCCTGTAGGCGAAATCGATATCACCATGATTCCCGATGGGATACTTCTCGCCTTCACCATCTGCAGGGCCACCCATGCGCTAGTCATCGCCACCACCATCCGCGCTCACAGGGCTTGTGCGACCATGCCACCAGAGGCGTATTGCTCCTCCCAGCCCCACGCGCCAACACCTCAAGGCGAGTTCGACGTCGCCGCTCCATGCGCCAGCAGCTTCGCCAACAACCTCTACCTCGGCATAGCCATCGCCACTACGTTCCATGGAAGAACCTCCGTCCAGCTTGTCGTCGACCCACGCAACGCCCGTGCCTCCCACCTCGGCGCCGCCATCGACAATATTTCAAGGGGAGAGGAACCCTAATGAGGATTAGAGATTCCTCTTCAATCGGATCCCCTAAAATAAGAAGTGAAATAATTTGGAAAATTCACAAGCAGGCCCCTCCTCACAATCATTTTTATATAAGGGGCCAAGTAAAGGTTAAGTTATCTGATGGAGATACTTTAAGTGAAGGGGTAGAACATTTGCAATCACGCCCTCTGGTGGAAAGAAATTACAAACGTAACATGGAAAAGGAGCAAAATTGAGGATTTTTGCTCAACCAATGCAGAGGATTCTCCACCATTGGAACGAAGATCGAGCAATTCGTCAGGAGACGAATTTTTTTTCAAGCGGAGGAGAATTGATGCAATTATTTCCAAATTGATAGGGTAACTTGAATTGGAGAAAAAGGTTGATTTGGATATTTTTTAAATTAGGGATTTCCATCCTTAATTAGTTATTTAATTAGTTTGTTTATTTAAATAAAAGAGATCATGTGTGATCTCCAATTAGTTGGTCAATTTTAAATTTGAATTTTGAATTTCGAATTAGAGTTAAAATAGGATAGAGGTAGATTTGAATTTTAATTCAAATCAATAAGGGTCAATTAAGATCGGGTCAGATTTTATTTTCGATTCACTTTCTATTTTTGTAATTCCACCTCTACTATATAAAGAGGTTGGTAGCCTATTGTAAAGGACAGTTCAGTTGATATTGAAAATTGAGATTCATCTCATTGTCTCTCTTTGTCTCTCTATTTTCCTCTCCCAACGTGATCTTCATGATTCCCCTCCATAATCCCACGTAGCCGACGTGTTTTCTCCTTCTTCCTCTCCTCTCTAAATTTCTTCCACCAAAATTATACTTTTTTACCGTTGCAATTTTTTCGACTGCATCAAGTCACAATGGAGAGATTAAGTGATATCAATTTTTGAGACAACTTTGAAGACGTAGACTCCGAGACCATCGAGGAGGAACAATGGTTCTAAATCAAATCTCGAAAACCGGCCTCATGTAGCCAAGCTCTTTCGAACATGAAGAAACCCCTCAGAAGGGAGATATTGCACGAGTCCCAAAGCAGAGGAGTGTGATCCAAGCTTATATGAGGTCTGGAGATAGAAGTTGAGATTGGGAACATGTCCAACAGCTCTGCGGACGACATAAAACGATCTATACGAAAGCGAGAACCTGAATTTCTCCAAGTGTACTTAGTATTTGAGGCATCAAACACCTCTAGCTCAAGAGTATTAATCAACTCCGCAAAGTCGGCTGAGCTCGAGTCCAGCCTGCCTCTCGAGCATGGCCTATCAGATGATAGCAGCGTAACATTGAAGTCACCCCACATAAGCCAGGCCATATCTGGGAATGCACTCATGATAGCCCTAAGATTCGACCATAACACCGAGCGAAGAGGATGACTACAAGGACCATAAACACAAGAGAATGCAAATCGGTCCTCTGAGAGAGTGTGCTCAAGTAGCACTATGATGGCATGCGCTCTCTTTAACTCAAAGATGAACTTGAAAAGAGAGTCCTTCCAAGCTACAAGTAATCCTCCTGCTGCATCAATAGCGTCCAAAGACCTAAACTCATTTAGCAAGCCATTACCCAGAGTCCTCCATTTGATAGGAGTCACAGTGGAGAGTTTAGTTTCCTACAATAGTATCGCATCGCATCTCCATTTAGTAAATAGAGAGTCGACAGACCTCTACTTATCCGGATCACCCAGACCCCTAACATTCTACGTTAGAACCTTCATTGGGGCATAGCCGTAGACCCCCCAAGTTCAACGACTCCAGCTGCCACCACAACTTTCAACTTATGCTCGAAATGCATCACAGGCTCCTTGACCACCGCCCCTGAGCGTCGTCGTGCCCTATACCACTTTCCTCTAACAACATTCGCTCCCACGGTAGAGCTCTCTAAAGAGGTAGCTCTTGCATCATGCCATGTCACTAAGGAAGATTCAGGCACAAAAGTCGACGCTTCCCGACCCACGGCCCCCTCTGAATCCAGTTCCAACGAAATTTCTGAAGCTAACAAATTTTGGCACTGCAACTGTAGAGGTAGGGGTATAGAGGAAGCCCTATCCACCCTTGAAAAACACATGGCTTCAAAGGAGTTGTCGCCTTTACATCAACAACGCCCCGAATGGGCTCTTCAACCTCATGTAACATCAGCAGAGGCTCAGGAGATCCCTGTGGGAGCGAGGGAAGTGGTTGACTAGCCATTGGACCATCAGCTGGAGTGACATACAGGTCCGAATTAGGGTGGAGCATGGGTCAGGGCCAGCCTGCTGCCCGACCCGCTCAAGCCCGACCCAAGCCCATTGTCTAAATGAAAGGAACGCCATTTTGTCCCATTTATCAAATCGGGCCAAGCTCGGGTTTGTACGTGCTTGAACCCGAAGCCAATGGACCGACCCGGTTTATGGCTCGAATCCAGTCCCAACCCATGAGCCCGACCCGACATGCCCCACCTCATTTCGGAACTCTACCCCTAACTACTCGGCCCTACCCCCACCCCCCCACCCCCACCGCCAACTCCTCCCACCCGAGACCCTGATCCCGAGTGTTGTCGCCCCTCCCTCCCTGAGCTCCCTCCCTTTCTAATGATTCTGGTTCAAGGCCTTAAATGTCGGTTTCGGTCACCATTTCGGTACCGACCAAAACAGAATTTCGATGGAATTTCGGTGGAATTTCGACCGAAATTTCGGTCATTTCGGTCATTTTTTATACAAGGACCCCCATATTTCGGTCATTTCGGTGGAATTTCGATTTCGACTGGATATCGATATTCGACAGAAATTCGACTGAATTTCGCTGAAATTTGAGGCCATGTTCTGGTTGCCGCAGCGCACCGCGTGTGGCCCTCAACCTTCCCCAGGCTCCCCTGCGACCCCCTCCAAGCTACACCTTGTGCCACCGTGCCTCTCCTCCTTCTCTCTTCGGGCCTCCAACCTCCCTCCCTCACCGCACACTGCCACCTCGTCCACCCTCTCCCTCCCTCCCTCACCACCCAACGACCGGCACCACCTCGTGCTCCCACTCCCCCCCTCCTTCCCCACCCCCTTGCCCAGTTGCCCACCGCTATAGCATCGCCTCCTCCCTCTCCCTCCCTGAGCTCCCTCCCACCGCCACCGTGCCACCTCCCCCCTCTTCCCCCCTCCCTCCCCACGAACCCGGCCCAGCTCCGGCCACCACTACCTCCTCCACGTCCCTCCCTCCCTTAGGCCCTACACACCAAATGCAGGCCACTGCCACCACGTGGCGTGGCTACGCCTTCCCTCTAACGACGCATCGTCACGCACGTGGCAACGGCACAGCTAGCCCCCTATCTTTCGAACTCGACTCTTCAAGTGGAGGAGGTATATCGCACCCTCTCTTGATCCTTTATTTTGATGTTGTTTTAGATGTGATTGTTGATATTTGATCCTTTATTCGATTAATAGAATGTTCTAGCATGTGTTAGTTTCATCATGTCAAACTTTTACAGAAGAGATCCAAAAATTAGAATTACAAAATGCTCAAGAAACCCCTCCAATCCTTCATTCTACATGTTTATTAATAATTGTAAATTTGTAAGATAGCATGCCCAATCAACTTCTGTGGGATTCATGGGCCGGCTCAACCCAAGCCCGACCCATCATGAGTTGGGTTGGACTCAGGCTAGGGCCCAGCTGCTGAAAAATGAGCAGGCATGGGCCTGGCTCGTGGGCCCAATTTCCTAAATGGGCTTGGGCTGGGCTAGGTTGGGCCTGGCCCATGCTCCATACTAGTCCGGACCACCGCTTCATGGAGGGGCCTCGATAGGGTTCGAGTCGGAAGTGAAACCTTCACCAACCAGCTCAAGGATAGTGACCGAGTTTAGGCAATCTTCACCACTTGGTTCAAGAACATAAGTCAGGTTTAGGTCTATCTCTCCAACGGTACATGGGTCCAAACTTGGGTCCGAAGTCCAGGGCTCAGAAGTTGGGACCAAAACCAAAAGGAGATATGCCTTAGACTTCAACACGACAGTTGGTGAGTGAAGTCCTAGGAAGGGAAGCGATGGAGTTGAAGATGGAAAGTCGCTCGCTCTTGATGTCCCATCTTCCGAAAGCGATCTTGGAATCAGGACCCGATCCAAAATATCGAGATGCTCCCTCTCCATGATTGCAGCTTTCGAATACGCCAACGAATCTCCAGGAGATTCGAGCATTGAATGGGATTGTTCTGCCGACGATTTCGAACGTATACGAGCGCAAGCCTCTGTCGGAGGTGGTGATGGTGGTGGAAGGAGCTGCACCAATAGCAGAAAGCTCGATCTACCCACCTTCAGCAAGCAAGTCGACTCCAAAGCATTGAACTCCGAACCCTCCACCACCAGTGTAGCTGATGGGTCCGACACCGGATTAAGACCATTCCTGAGGATCCGCGAAACCCAACCAATATGCCTAAGCACAAGCCTTAGCGCATACTCCAAACGAGAGAAGAAGGGGGCACCAAAGACTCATGCAACCCTCAGCATTGATTTGGAAGCTTCCCCATCGATGAAGCGAGGCGGGTGCCAAACAACCCCAAGATCTTGGAAACCTTGCAGCAAAATCTACTTCTCTGAAAGACCTCTTGCACACCAAAGGCCATCGCCCAAGGCCACCACATCACCCGTGAAGGAGATACCCAACCTTCTAACGACAGCAACATGTACTCTTCTTACTTCATATTGCCTGAGAACGAAGGAACCAACGAGGATCCCGTTCCTCATGATACCATTATATTTAACTTCGACAGCCACCGATGCATAGGACATCGATAGGGGTCGCCTCGTCGCCTGAATTCTGACCTCACCAGTAGAAGATAGTTGTCGAAGCCCTCCACCACATGGACACGAGTGCTTCCGATGACCCTCGCATCCACACCCAAAACACCTTGGCAGTTGCGAACATGATGAAGCTTGGTGCTCATGGTACCCACACCGGTAGCACCGACGACCTCGTTTGCGGTGTGAGACCAGGGACCAGCCGCCTACACTCCTCTCACCTTCGAGCAATGTGGCCCTTGTTGTCCTCACATCAACTTTTTTGGTGGACATCCATTCTTCAACACTGTCTTTCACTTTTCTGCGAAGGTGTTCTCTCATTCGACGAACACTGGTCGTCCTCTCCATCAACCACGTAAGCAGAACTTTTCTACATATGAAAAAATGAGACCAATAGCATTTTCTAAAGAGAATGAATGAAAATAACAGTCAATATTTGGAGATACAAGTGATGGCCTCCCATACATCACCCATACTTCCACCACGATCCCAACCAACTTGAGTAAAGAAACTTCCACCTTTTTAAGAATCCAACCATTTATCTTTTGTGGACATATATACGCGTTGTTTATCCAACAATATTCGAATATTTAGCCATGTTAATACTAATGGCTTGACTTTCATATGAAATACCTTGGTTTCCAACAACCCATCGGATCTTTTATATTCCATATAAAGTAACCAATATATGTTTTTTGTCAAACAACATATGTAATCAAGTGAACTTTTATTAAATGGGGTAGGACACCAAAATTCTTATATAAAGTTAAGATGTTTGGCACCAACGAGCCAAACATTGACAAGGCTCCATCAATCTCTAGTAGCATGATACCCCATTTAATAACATGGAACCACGCCAAAAATCTCACTCTACCAGCTTTAGCATGCCCATTATAATATTATCCATCTTCAACATTATCATAAGATGTAATAAGGATTAACCACATAAGGCAAATGATGGCATGTGGCACCCATGTCCAATTTTTAAAATGCCTTGAAGATGGCATGGTAATCCATACAAACATGAAAGATGTCAATATATGATATATGCAATAGTTATTTACAATTTGAGGAAGATGATTATCCATGCAAACATGAAAGGTGTTAACATGTGTTATATGATGGTTATTTATAACTTGAAAATGATAATTTTTGGATGACTTTCTAAAGGAGAGAGATTCAAAATGTGAGTAGTAAAACAGATAAACCAACGAGCACCCTTCACTCCTTTTAACTCTACCATCCCTTGCCCAGTTATTCTCATCTTTTTTTAAGGATTGACATGTGCATTGCAAAAGTGTGATGGTAGGGTCCAACAACCATTGCAAATGTTGCGTCTTTTGGAGACAAGGGAAATGCATGTTAACAATTTCTTTCAAAGAAAGTGCATTGTTTGTAAAGAAAACCGTACACATAATATGTGCAAAAAAAGTTAAGGTCCTTACCGAAGGCTGAAATTTGTATAGGATGTGATGCTTTTCAAAAAAAGATAGGATGTGCTACAAGATGATTTTTTTCAACAAAATTTATTGGATGCTGAAAAATAAATAAAAAGGAAACCTGGCATGTGGCTACCTTGGTCTTCAGTCTATACCTTAATCATTATTAGACCCAAGACAAACACCTTCCACAATGCTTATTCACAAGTTGTTGAGCAACATCCTTCAATTTTGTACCCACTTACTTTTGTGAGATTTCCATATGGGATTATGTTCATTGTGCTGGATAACAAACGACAATAAATTCAGGGTTTTTTAAAAGATGAATTTGGCTCTTATAAGATAGCTAATTAAAGGTTCTAACTTAACTAAACATGACGAAATGAGGATCTTCCCGGGAATACGTAAACGAGAGTTATCTTACAGAGACAAATGGAACCAAGTTAATGGATGCGTCTTCCAGATAAGAAAATGGAACTGAATCAATGGAGCGCCTCTAAAGGAAGGAAATTGTGCACCCATACATAAATCAGTAACAGTGCATGACTGCAGAAAAAGACAGTACAATAGCAATAGCAATTGCAAAACCTTCTCCCACTATAAGTAGGGTCGGCTACATAGATTCTTGCTCAAATACATGTTGAAAGATTTGACTATTTTTTACGTTGATTGTCGACTATCTAACGCAACTCCCACATGAGAAGATTTGAACCCTGGTCTTTTCGGTAGCAAAAAAAAGACAGTAACATGTAAATTTTATATTAGGCAGCGGGGGAGCATAACGGAAACATCTATTTGCTTGCAACAATAAACAGACAATAAACAAGAAACATCAAGAAGTAAAATTAAAAAACTACACCTGACTCAATCCAACTACTTTTCATGAGATTTTTACATGGTTTCCCCCGGGGATTTCATTCTGTCCAAAACTTGACAAATGCTGCAAATATTTTCTTAATGGCATCCCAAAATGGGTCTGCTTGTGCTACATTCTGGGGCTTGCTTGAATCCGCAGGTAATTGCCTGCAAGCAGAAAAGGAATATGAAAAATTAAGAAAACTATGAATAGTACAAAAACGAGCATCAGGACATGGGGTGCATGTACACATGCATGTGGATACACACATGCGCACAGACGCACACATAAATCTTCTTTCTTTGTTAGTCCCAAGCATGTACATCCCAGATACTCTTTACCATATTAGCAACAGTTGCTTGTGATAGTTATAAAACCTTTATTTAGCAGAATTGCTGATATGGAACTACTAAACTTTACACTAAAAAATACAAAGTAGCAAGTAAAAACAAATTCCCCAAGTAAAGACAAACAGTGAGCATAATTTTTATGTGTGTGTGACTTGGAGTTGGAAAGGGGTGCAACACAAAGTGGATGTAACACTGGTGTGGAACTAAGCCGCGTGGTGCTTCAAGCAATCAGTTAAATCAGGGCACCCATAATTCCACAGATAGAATAACCATATGTTATTAGGATCACAAGGAACTGAATAACTAATTCAATTTATCAATTTGGATATCTGTGTATTTTAGGATCCATCAAACACATGGTATGATGTCAAATGACCCAGATCGCGGTGAACATGGACCATTAAATGAAACATTTCCTTGCTTCCAATGAATCACTTGTCAGATACCAATCTATATAACGACTGTCTTGCGTCTTCTGAAGCCACCGGTCCTACTCCACTCATCCTGTTGGTTATACGGCGATGTTCCTTGAAACATACATGCGAGAGATCCTTATTCTAATTGTAAGGTCGTCCAGAAAGAGCATGGCAAGAAAGAATTATTAGCAAAAGAAAGAAGAAAGTGGGGAGGGAGGGACTCCATATTCAAAAGTTCACACCCAAAAGCTAAACTCGGCGCCATAGGTAATGGTGCAGAGTAATCGAAGTCGTCAATCGAAGTCTTTCCATCCGCCTCCTATTTCACTGCACAAGTCAGAATCCGTTTTATAAATCCCCTCTCGTTTGCATCCCCTCAACATCTCCTTCCCTTGGTTCACATCGGGGATGACTCTTTCCGCTTATATATAAGTTTGCCAAGTCTGACAATTTCTTTGATATTATAACTAAGGGATAACTCGTACAAGCTCTCCCGGTTTAGTGGGTTGTATTTACAAGTACAACTATAAATACGCGTCTTGGCAGTTGGCATAAGTATCATAATCATATATTTGCCATGCATTTGCACATATTTTAGCATCGAGATGTCACCAAATCATTGCAGAAATCCTACTCAACAACTTGACTGGATATAACCTCACGCCGAGGCTATATGATTTGTGTTGCCTATATGATTTGTATCGAGAATTAAAGGAACCTTTTTCAAGAGAAGCCAAGTGATGGGATATCACACAAATTTCCTTATCAGAACATATCAAGTTACAACTACACACAATTCGACATACGCACATACACATACAAACACACACACAAATTTTCAAATCCTTGGTCTAGTTTGTTTGTGGGATAAGTGGAATTTATCCTAGGATAAGGGAATTTTATGGCAGGAAAAATTATCTCAGGGTAAATGATCACATTGCGGTAACAACTGTCAGCATCCTTATGTCTTCTTCTACGGTACTTATCCCTTCCTTGACCTTCAAACCAACCAAACAAGAATAAGAGATAAATCTCATTTATGCATTATCCCACTTTATTCCTTTTTTTCAAAGAGATGAATCCTTATTAGTATATTTTTTTGACTCAAATAATAATAATTTATTTTTTAAATGAAGAGCAAGATAAAGAAGAAAATTTTGAATGAACAGTATTCTAGTTACATGTATATATCCCTCTCTATTTCATTTTTTTCACTCCATCTCATCAGAAAATTCTTAAGTAGGATATTCGCTTAGATTCGATTGAACTAAATAGAAGTTCGATTCACATTCCCTTCAAAAATAAATGCATCGAAACTAAACATAGGTTTAGGCTCGTTTATATAGATGACGCGAACCTGAAAATGGTAGGTTCGCTCAAGTTCGGTCCATTTACACCCCTAATTGCATCCCACCATGTTTTCATGAGAGGACAAAATAAGTTAACAGACAAACGCTTAGTAATGCAGCCAGTAAAGAGAAGAAATCTACACCCAACATCACCTGTGAGCTTCAACTTGCAAATATTTACTAAAGCGGTTCTCAAGAAATGTCGTACTTTAAGATATGACGAGTTGGGCAGAATTGATATTTATACTTTAGCTTAAGAGGAATAGTTATATACTGTTTGTGTTGTATTTTTTTACATCTTTCTTCTTACAATTTCATTGTAAAATATTGGAAGATTTTCTCCAACACATTTAAAGCATGACTTTTTAAGTTTACAGATGGGGAGAAATGAAACATGGTGCAAATAGTTTTTAAATGAAAGCTGGTCCAAGAGTATACCCATCCGATCTCACTGGTGTATGCTCGGTGAATCCAGTACTGCTTGCAACATGTTTAGGTGCAGTCCCATAGGCAGCGAGTGACTCCTTGGATTTGCCACTCAAAGTGCTCTCTTTTCTTGAGTATGCCTTGTCTGCTGAGATCACGACCTGCACAGAATCACCAACATCCCTCAAACAACTCCTCCATGGCTAACCACCAGCTGTTTACAAAAACTGAACAAAATGCTAAAAGGGACAAAAAAGTAACCGGAAAAGATGTAATAAAAAATTACAAGATAGCTACACATGTCACACAAGTAAAATAGTTTAAAAAATATTACCACTCCAGTCAACCTCAATTATGAAGTATTAAATCCAAATTATCCAAGCCAACCTTTAACTAATTTTGAGACCTCTTGCATCCAGCAAGAAAATGAAAGAGCCTCCAGTCTTTCAAACTCGTTCAAACTCCTGATTCCAGGAAGACAGGAAAAGGCGGGTTTCCACCGCCAATTACAATTTCTAAGTTCATCAGTTGCTTTGGAGGCAGGCATTTATAAGATTGGTAAGAGGTCAAATAACTAAAAAATATTAAATCAAAATATTCTGGTAAATTGCATGTACATTAAAAAACAATTGAATGTGAAGGTAAGCTCAATCTATCATGCATATATTCCAAGTAAATATGTTTGCATGGTGGAGCAAATGCACATTTTTAGTTTTTTTGAAGGCGTGCCATAATTAATCATCCGTACAAACATAACAAGTCACCTTCCCCTCAGATATCTCCATTGCGGAAAGTTCAGAACTGCCTGATGCCGGAGATTTACAAATCGGTATCACTTCATCAGCAACAATATTAGACACCACCACACCCTGGTGTTGACCATCTTCTCTCAGCTCTTCACAAACCAAAAGATTCTCTGTTCTCTTTTCCATGACAGAATCATCAGTTACTTCCTTTTCCTTAAAGTCCTGCTGCCGGCCGTCACGTTCACTTGATGGAACAACTTTGATAAGAGAAGGAGAAGAATGCTTCTCTAAGTTAATTGAAACATCATAGGTCTTCAATGCTACTTCCTCGGAAATTTCTGTATCTCCCAGTTCAATATCAGGTTCAGCCACCACTGTAGAATACGTCAGTACCTCCTCAAAACTGGCACCATTTATGTGACCATCACTCTCTGTTGCTATAATGTTCTCTGAAGCCGGACTCAGGGATGAAGAGGAAAGTTCAAAAGAAGTTGATCCAGTGACTCCGACTGAGGGGCTAAATAATGCATGTAAACTTTCAGCGCTGGTATCAGCTTCACTCTGCACATTTAAAATAGCATCTGAAGATGAACTTGCAGTTGTAGCTGGAGAGGCTCCAATGTGGTAATCCTCTTCTAGTTTAATTAAGTCTTTTGAGCTATAAGGATGGCCTTTTCCAAAAATTTGCTCGTAAGGCTCCTTTTCTGATTGCAGTGCTCCAAAACCGTGAGATGCTTCTTTGTCAGCATCCTGAGACTTATGAAAGAAAGGGTTTCCACGAAAGTGATTTGATTCATCTCCGGAAGCAACTACATCCAAGTTCTGTGGAAATATAAATCTGTTTGAAGAAGATGCAATCGTTTCATCGGACTCATCCACGTCTGACACACTGTTTGTGCAAACAGAAAGCTTGTCTACAGTAGCTACAACTCCTTCCGAGATGCTGGCATGCTCATTGTAACCATATTGGCCTTCCATTTGACTACCTTCAGCTGTCTGCCCATTTATCGCTAACGACAAAGTGCTCACATCATCCAAATAGAGAGATTCAAAGGAAGATTGGTCATCACAATCCTGAAGAGTAAGTACTTTCAAAGCAGAATCACCCGGGCCCAGGATTCGGTTCTCCTGAATTATTTCTCGCACGATTTCTCGGACAGTGTAGAAGGATCCACCAACTTCCTTGTGGGTTAAGTTGAGCGACGGAAAAGTCCCACTGTTTGATTTTTGATATCTAAACAAAAAGTTCAGACAAATGCATTAAAAGTTACTCAGTTAACCATGTTTACGTGCATGAGACATCATCTAAAGACAAAATGGCACTTGATATCGACAATAAACATTGCAGCATTTGGAATTATACGAAAATACTATGATCCAGGATCAAAAATATCGAGTTTAATATTGTGAGCGCGAATCCATCAGCATATATGAGGGGAAGACTAACTTTTTTATAAATTTCTCAACCAACGTCTTTCTCTCCTCCTTTGATATCCGGTTGCGGGACCTTTTCCTCTGCGTATCGCTGCATCTGGCCAGAGCAAACGTCTGCCCGACCCAGCCAACCTTTACAGCATGCATGATGCTATGCGGTCACTTGCACCTCGAAGATCCCGCAAAGAAAACCTAAATAACACACAGTTTGTTGCATAAGAACATATTTGGTACCGTGAACAATGATGATTATGTCCATCATTGAGGCTACGAAGGTTCACGATCGCTCTCAAACGGAGGAACACAATCGGAAACAACGGGATCAGAGAGATGAGCAGATGCGTACCTGGGGTGAGGAGAGGAGATGGAGAAGATGGAGGAGGGGTCGGCGTCGGTGCTAAAACCCTAAACTAAGCCCATTGATGGGGATGGGGATGGGGGTGGGGGTGGGGTGGGGGTGGGGGTGGGAAGGGTGGCAGCAGACAGGAGGGGATAGGGGTGGCGTGGGTGTAATGGCGGCCCCGCGCTGGACCAGTCTTCTATTTTGATTTGCTCCTTCCCTTCCCTGATTACCTAATCGTGAGGGGAATTTTTTTCTTCTTCTTTTTTTACTTTATTATTGTGCCCATTTTTTTATTCTCGAAATCTTATCTTTATTTACTTTTCGATCGGATCTTCTCAACAACAGCTTGTTAAACATCATAGGTACTTAACCTAACATCGCCTAATCATACTATGTCGATGATCCATTCAATTACATCCATGAGCTCGCTCTTTTTCTCGCTCATGCACCTAGATATGATATGATGACTTGCTCCGGTGAGTACGTGTCGACTGTTGCGAGCAATAATGAGCTTGTTTTTAACCCCCGTTGTATTACTATATATTGATTTTCTCGTGTGTGTGTGTGTGTGTGCGCCTTATGCTCGGCTTGCACAGCTCTATCCGTGCAAGAAAGGATTGGGCAAAGTCGTCTAGGGAGAGGAAGAAACACCTATGGAAATGAATGGAAAGATGAGAGCATACAATCACCATGAGCGGAACAAACAAGAGGTTTAGAAAGCAAAGACTATCAAGCACCTAACGGGCCTCCTTGTTGTGCACCATCATTTCCACCATCTTTGTTTGAGGCATACTCAGTGGGTTCACTACATCCCATCTTATAACGCTCGGATCCGGACAACCGAATCCAAACATGAATCCGGCACGACTTGGGTCAGTGTGAGCCGATAAAAAACAAAATGTGATTAATGTTGAATGAGCTCGGATCGATCACAGATAGGGTTCCGTTTATGTGTGGTCGATCAACTTAACGACAAAATGAACAAAGACAATCACTTATCTGTTTCGACGAACCGAAATCAGTGGAATTGATCAGTTGTCGATTGGAGGTCGTTTGACTGATTTTAAACGTAAAACTTAATCATAAATGAAAACCGTATTTTCTCCAATTGAACTCGTCTTATGTCATAAAAATATGAATATTGGACTCATTTTGATTACACTTTGAGACGGTCAAAATGAGCCCTTACACACCGAAATTGATGATTCAAAGTAAATTTGGTAATGAATTGAGCAATTCATCAAGAAAAAAGATGAAAAAAAAAGACATAATAAAAATAAAACTCAAAACAAATACGCCTCACCTTCTTCCCCAAATCTCTCCATGCAGCCCCTTCCTTCCTCTTTATTATTTCCACCAACATCTTCTTCATTCGTCTTCTACTTCTTCTCATCTCCTTCCCATCAAGAACTCATTCTTCCTCCTTCTTGTTGATGTTGTAGCTACTGCTGGATTGACCCATTTTCTTCTACTTAGGAGGTCCAAGGTATATTCTAAAACCCCAGTTACTGCTTCCATGTAATTTTCACACAATTAATTAATGAGCATGGTTGTTGTGGAGAATTGGAGTATATATTCTTGGAAGCACAGGGTATCTGCATGTTAGTTTATCAAATCCATATGTACAACTTGATATGCATTGGTAAAAAAAATTGACATGCATTAATTAACTAACAGTAAAAATTTATTTTTATAGCCAAATTTACTTGAATCTGAGTTTTTTTAAACCTTTGAAAACTATAGCTATGGCACGATTTATAAATAAAGAAGGGCCGCAAGTTTTTTAAAAAAATCGTATCCATGACCATGTGAAGTGCTCTACAAGGAATCTATAAATTATTAGAAGCTAGACATATATAAGCTTGTAATAACATATTATTTCCTGTCTCGTTGAAAGTCAATTTAAATATCAAAAGTATGCTATTTGATTTCAAAAAAAACCATCTTACACATCTTCAATATTTTGAAGGCTATACATATATCCCATCACGATTGTAAATGTAAGCTAAGTCAACATCATTTCATTTGATAAAAAATTTGAACAGTTGTAAAGTTATGCTAATAACTGTAAGCAAAATAGGTCATGACATGCCAGATTTTAGAGAAGACAGCAATATTTCCGATCATAAATCTAGGCTGATGAGTAAGGAAAAAGAAACAAACTATCATAAATTCATTGGAAAAAATAATTGGAAAACTGAGCAGAGATGTATGTATATAATACGAAGAGATTACGATGGCAAAAAGATGTTAAACGTTAACCTGGTAGTTACATTGGTATACTCATATCATAGAGGTGATGTTGGTGAAAAAGTTCGCATACATAAAATAACATGCATATATGATTGAAGATACTCAATAGAAGTAGATGAAAATACATATGCACGTATCTCTATGATACGGTTGTACTTAACAGTAGAGGAAACTTTTCTGTCTATACATGTTATGTTTCTGCAGTCAAAATTCATGAATATCATTTACACAATCAGTCAAAATAACGATGCTATGTCAATATTCACGATTCACTAGTAAATAAGTGAGGGTAAAATTTTCAACTTTAGCAGAAAATTTAAGCGAGCGAAGATAAGATTATATATCGTTTACGTAATTGCAAGTAAACCTTACATACAAACAATTAAAGTAGAGTTTATATGTACATGAGAGATGGAAACTAAGGATTTTTTTACATAAAAAAAGCGTATTAATGTCACCAAAAATTAATATTAAACATAAGAGGAGCAAAACACAAAGTGGGAGCATTTTCAGGCAAAAAACCTACATTTTATTAACAGCAGTTAACTACTTGCAAAAAGTGAAGAATAGCAGAGATTTGTTGGTAATAAGCATATTATACAAAATAAAATATTTTAGTATGTGTAAATGGGAAGTACATTATCTTTTTTTTCCCTTCGTTAGTACTTCTTTGAGTAGATAGTTTTGGTTGGTCTTTGAGTTTTCAAGCTTTTATCGGAATTCCATGAACTGATAGATATTGTAAGAAGTATAAAATTGGTAGTTTGTGGTGGTATAAATAATAGGTGTAATTTTACATAGATTTAAAAAGTTACAAATGCATAATATTGCCACAAACCTGTCTTGTGGACTATCCAAAAGCATACTCTGATTTACTGGCTTAGGGAAAGGGAGTCAGATTTAGAAGACGTGCCTTCATAAGAGTAACTGAATCATTAGAAAAGAATGAATCATATGTATTCACAATTGGTTGGGATCGAATTTATGTTGTATTAAAAATTTTATTTAGGTTTTCTAATTGCAAAGCCTATGTAATTACAATTGGAATTAATTTGGTTTTCAATTGGGAAACCAAATGATTTGGAGGGAAAGTTGGGAATTCCCAAATTTGAAATATTAATTAGTTTGGGTTGAAGTTTAGTACCATACCTTAGAGATCTAAACTTCTGGTGGACTTATATATGAGTTCACAACCCAAGCTCTTGTAGCAATAGTAGAGAGGAGGAATAGAGGACCGCGCGCGTGCGCTCCGCTTCGTCTCCGGCATCGGCACCGGCTCGGGCTCGGGCTCGAGAGAGTCAATTCGGATCCCGATACTTTTGTTGCGGGTTTCATTTGGCTGATCGAATAAATTAATCAGGCAGATTAATTTGATTTCGATCACATTGGGAATCGGACTTGATCCAAACGGCTCGATTTAGCCGTGGGTTTGGAATTCGAATGGACATGTCTGTTGAGGGGCGTTTTCGGAAATCAAAGGTCACCGCGCGCTAGGGCACGCGAGCCCCTCTTTTTATATCCCTCACTCGACGCCGCCTTTCTTCACTTGCAAGAAAAACCTCTCACGCCGTCTCTCTCTCTCTGGTTCTTCCTCTCACGGACGAACGTCCCCCTCTTCTCCTCTCGGCTGCAGTTCTCTAAGGTACAATCGAGGACGATCCCGTTGGTGTGCGCCGACGAAGATCGTGAGCCGTCGTATCCTTGGAGTGGATCGCCAGTACCCTACGTACTGGTATTGTGGGGGCGATATCTTCTCTAAGGACAGTCCATTTCATGGACGCTTTGGTGACTTCTAAACTAATCTTTATTTCATTTTGGTTGTCGCAATATGTTTATTGCTTTGCCCTTTCTGGATCATGCCCTTATTTATATTTCCGTTCATTTAATCGGTTCATGTTTGCATATTATAATCGGATAATGATTGGGAAACATACGATGAATATAATCTTATTCGGTATTGTTTCTCTGTTAATTCATTTGGATCCGTTGATTTACTGTTTAATATATGCATTGGCAATCTTATTAACAACAATCTTAGAGAACATATCGCGAACCGATTTTAGAATGTCGGAAACAATGTTTAAATCGAGGGTAGATATGACGGGTATGCTTGAAAAGTTCGGTGGACAGAACTTTAAGCGTTGGCAACAACGCATTAAGATATGGTTAACCACCATATGATTAATTTCGATGCTTGAAACCGACTGTCCTACGGTGGAATTGGAAAACCCCTCACCCGATAGCCAGAAGGCGCAATCTGCGTAGAAAGAACGCGACTGTATATGTCATGGTTGCATCTTGTTGGCTCTGTCCAACACGTTGTTTGACGTATATTGTTCGTCCACGCATACTGCGAAGGGGTTATGGGAAGATTTGGATCGGAAGTATAATACCGAAGATCTCGGTATTGAGAAATACTCCGTGGCCAAATTTTTTAAGTTTTCCATGGCCGAAGGAAAATCAGTTTCTGAACAGGCGCACGAATTTTTACTCCTGCTCCATTGTTTAGTAGATGCCGAAATGAATCTTCCAGAGAAGTTTCAGATCATGTGCATCATAGAAAAATTCCCCAAGTCATGGGAAGACTTCGGCATGACCCTAAAAACAGAAAGGGGAAAATCTCTATAGATGACTTGATGGTGGCAATTGCCATAAAGAAGGAACACAGGAAACAAAAACATGTGCTTCCTGTCGATATTCAGGCTAAGGTCAATTTCATGACCTCGAAGGGCAAAGATAAGAAGGAAAAGGGTCCTAATAACAATAAAATGAAACCAAAGGGCAAGATCCAGAAAAAGACAAAGAATAAACCATGCTGGCACTGCAATCAGGTTGGCCATTGGAAGAAGGACTGTCCGTCCTTGAAGGCTCAAGCTAAAGCTGCAAATAGGAGTACACAAGTGAATATGATCACTGTGGGACTCGGAGCAAGCGAGAGGTATGTCTCTGTAAAACCTGAACTATACCATATCCATGATCCAAATGAGTGGCTCATGGATAAGGGAGCCGATGTAAATATTTGTTCTAACAGAACGTTGTTTTCTTCTTATCAGACCTGCAGTTGTGGGACTGTGAAGATGGGGAATGATTCTGCAGCCAGGGTGCTAGGGTCGGGACAAGTCAATTGAGGTTCTCCTCTGGACGTGTCTGGACATTGCACAGGGTGCTGCATGTTCCTGACATCAAGAAGAATGTGTTATCTGGCTCTATCTTAGTTATAAATGGTTTTGAATTAAACTTTAAATGTAATAAAGTTGTTATTCTGAGACATGGTATTTTTTATGGGAAAGGCTATTTGGTTGATTTTGATTTGTTATTTAGAATTAGATGTGATTCAGTAAACATAAATGAAAATGAATGTTTTGAGTTCTGAATGTTCTAGTTCTGTGTCTTATGTTGTGAATAATCTAGAATCTTGTAATCTGTGGCATAGTAGATTGGGACATGTAAACTTAAATTCAATTAAAAGAATGATGAATTTAGAGTTGATCCCTAAACACACCATGGATAAAACTCAAAAATGTGAAATTTATGTGCAAGCGAAGATACCTAGGAAGTCTTTTCAGTCTGCCTCTAGAGATAGTGAGATCTTGGATCTAGTGCACACGGATATATGTTAATTTAATGGTGTGTTGACTTGAGACAATAAGAAATACTTTATCACCTTTATAGATGATGGTAGTAGATACTGTTATGTATATCTAATGAAAACTAAGGATGAAGCCTTAAAGAAATTTCTTATCTTTAAGAATAAGGCTGAGACACAAACAAGAAAAGTGCCTAAACGACTTAGGTCAGACAGAGGAGGTGAATATACCTCTAACTTATCTGATAAACAGTGCAAATCATTTGGCATAGTTCATGAAGTTACGGCCCCATATTCACCGCAATCAAATGTATCAGAACAGAAAAATAGATACTTAAGTGACATGATCAATGCTCTCCTACAGAGTTATGGACTTCCAACATATATGTGGGGAGGAGCCTTGAATACGGCTTGCCATATTCTGAATAGGGTTCCTCCGAGACATATGGAGAAGTGTCCTTTTGAACTTTGGAGAAATAGGAAATCGAGTTTAAAATATCTCAAAGTGTGGGGCTGTCTCGCTAAGGTTTTAGTCCCATAACACAAGAAAAAGAAACTTGGTCCTAAAACTGTTGATGTGGTCTTCTTAGGTTACCTGAAAAATAGCTATGCATATAGATTCTTGGTAATTCGGTCCGAGATACCGGACATAGATGTCAACACTATTGTTGAACTTCGTGATGCTACCTTATTTGAGGATGTCTTTCCGTTGAAGACTAGGATTCCTTAGAATCTGACCATTGAGGGCGCCTCTACATCAGGATCTATTCCAGATCAAGTGGAAAGGATATCGAATGTGGAGGTTGAGATTCAACCTGAACCTAATGATCTTTCTGAAGAGATTGAGCCAAGGAGGAGTAAAAGACCTCGGATAGCCAAGGATCTGGGTAGCGACTTCGTTGTCTACCAGATCAAGGGTGATCCACCAAGTTACAAGGAAGCCATGGCTTCATCTGAAGTAAAACAATGGAAGGAAGCCATCAAATCTGAGATGGATTCTATTATGGCTAATGGGACTTGGGAGTTGGTCGATTTACCCAAAGGGTGCTCTACCATTGGGTGCAAATGGGTGTTTAAGAGAAAGCTTAGACCTGACGGATCAATTGAAAAATACAAAGCCAGATTGGTTGCCAAGGGCTTTAGGCAAAAGGAAGGTATCGATTATTTTGATACCTATTCCCCTGTGACTAGGATGACCACAATCCGGATGCTAATAGCATTGGCATCTGTATATGATCTCTCTATCCACCAGATGGATGTGAAGATCGCTTTCTTGCATGGCGATCTTGAGGAAGAGATCTATATGGATTAACCTAATGGGCTTGTGACCCCTGAGAATGAGGAAAAGGTTTGCAAGCTTGTCAAATCCCTTTACAGATTGAAACAAGCACCAAAGCAGTGGCATGAAAAATTTGACAAGACTATTTTGTCATGTGGCTTTAAGGTTCATGAATCCGATAAGTGTGTTTATTCCAAGGTGAAAGGGGATGAGTGTATTGTCTCGTGCCTATATGTTGATGACATATTCTTATTCGGATCACTATGAGTATTATTAATGAGACTAAGGCATTCTTAAGTAACAAGTTTGAGATGAAGGACATGGGTGTTACTGATGTGATTTTGGGTCTTCTAACTGACAAGGTCAGTTGATGGGATTGTAGTTTCTCAATCTCACTATGTTGAGAAAGTACTTGAGAAATTTGGATATCAAGATTGCAAGGCTGTAAGCACCCCTTTTGATTCATCCAAAACGATGTTTAATAATAAAAGTGGACTACATGTAGCTCAGCTAAGGTATTCACAAGTGATAGGAAGTTTAATGTATCTTGTAAATTGCACGAGACCTGATATTTCATTCTCGGTTGCAAAGTTGAGTAGATACACTAGCTGTCCTGACCGTACTCACTGGGAGGCTCTGGATCGAGTATTGAAGTACTTGAAGGGAACTATTTCACTTAATTTGCATTATGGTAGACATCCTTCTGTACTAGAAGGATACAATGATGGAAGCTGGATAGGGAAAATAGAGGAGTCTGGGAGTAATGGTGTTACAGGGTATGTATTTACCCTTGGAGGCGGTGCGGTATCCTGGAGGTCTGTGAAACAGACCATTCTTCTCGATCCACTTTTGAGGCCGAGCTGTGTGCTTTGGACACCACTAGAATTGAGGTTGAACGGCTAAGGGAACTTTTGTCTGAAATTCTCATGGTAGGTCAGCATGTTCCTGCGATCTCGATACAGTGTGATAATATGACCACAATTGCCAAGATCAAGAGTTAAAAGTTCAATCAGAAAACAAGAAGACACATACAAATCAGACTTAAGATGTTAAGGGATTTGTTGTCTCGAGGAGTGTTGACTGTGGATTTTATTGGATCCAAAGACAACACGGCAGATCCGTTAACTAAGGGACTTGATAGATCTTTAGTCCTAAAGTCTAGGATTGGGATGGGACTGAGACCCATTGAGAGTTCCTCCACAGTGGCAACCCAACCTATCTGAGTGGAGATCCCATAAAGTAGGTTTAACGTGGTAATAACAAGTTGTTTGGAGAACTGGTTGGCACTCTAATCTAAATGCGTAAGCATGAGTGTCCTACCATTGGAAGCCTGAGTGTCGTTTAAGCTGTAAGTTTAGGAAGAGCGTAGGCTCCGAATGGGTTCAAGCCTTTGGGCAGGATGTTAGCAGTGCATCTTTGGAGAACGCCACCTATGCGAGTGTTACTGTGGACCGCAGTTAAAGGAAGAGGGTCTTTCCTGAATACACTCATGAAACATGATAAGGGTGCATGACATGTAAGAGCACCAATCCTGAAGAATGTATTAAGAATAACGCTTTTTGTTTCTACCAGATACTTTAACACCAAGGTCTGAAGTTCAAGACGTAGTTCACTTCGTTCTTGTTAAAGTGAAAGTAGTAAACTCAGGTAGAGGTTCAAACCGGAAGGTACCTTTACTGAAAGCAAAGTGTGGGCAGGCGAAAGAAGTCTCTTAAATCTTTTTGAATCTCTTTTTCAAATTGGTGAATTCGTGGGGGATTGTTATATTAAAAATTATATTTAGATTTTAATTGGAAAGCCTATGTAATTACAATTGGAATTAATTTGGTTTCAATTGAGAAACCAAATGATATAGAGGGAAAGTTGGGAATTCCCAAATTTGAAACATTAATTAGTTTGGGTTGAAGTTTAGTACCATACGTTAGAGATTTAAACTTCTGGTGGATTTATATATGAGTTCACAACCCAAGCTCTTGTAGCAATAGTAGAAAGGAGGAATGGAGGACGACACGCGCGCGCGCTCCGCTCCGTCTCCGGCTCGGGCTCGGGCTCGAGAGAGTCAATTCAGATCTCGATACTTTTATTGCGGGTTTCATTTGGCTGGTCGAATAAATTAATCAGGCAGATTAATTTGATTTCGATCACATTGGGAATCAGACTTGATCCAAACGGCTCGATTTAGCCGCGGGTTTGGAATTCGAATGGACACGCCTGTTGAGGGACGTTTTCGGAAACCAAAGGTCACCGCGCGCTAGAGCACGCGAGCCCCTCTTTTTATATCCCTCACTCGACGCCGTCTTTCTTCACTTGCAAGAAAAACCTCTCACACCGTCTCTTTCTCTGGTTCTTCCTCTCACGGACGAACATCCCCCTCTTCTCCTCTCGGCTGCAGTTCTCTGAGGTACAATCGAGGACGATCTCGTTGGTGTGCACTGACGAAGATCGTAAGCCATCGTATCCTGGGAGCGGATCGCCCGTAACCTACGCACCGGTATTGTGGGGGTGATATCTTCTCTAAGGACAGTCCATTTCATGGACGCTTCGGTGACTTCTAAACTAATCTTTATTTCATTTTGGTTGTCGCAATATGTTTATTGCTTTGCCCTTTCTGGATCACGCCCTTATTTATATTTCCGTTCATTTAATCGGTTCCTGTTTGTATATTATAATTGGATAATGATTGGGAAACATACGATGAATATAATCTTATTCGGTATTGTTTCTCTGTTAATTCATCTGGATCCGTTGATTCACTGTTTAATATATGCATTGGCAATCTTATTAACAATAATTTAATCTTGGAAAATATGGTATAGATACAAATTTACCTTGTTTTTGAGATTGGTTGGGAATACAATCATGTATAACCTTGATTATCTTCCCTTGTGCCTTTCTTTTAAAATCACGGAAACCAACTTTATCCGGAAATTGAATGTTTGGCCAATTAAAGCCTGGATTGATGGAGGCAAAGTTACTTTATTTTGGTTTAAACTCGACGTAAGATGAAGACATGAAATTCTTATGGGTTCTGCAACTAATGACCCAATATGATGAAAGATGCGTGGTTGCTTTCATCTTTGACAATCACGTTCAATTTGTATATGGTATTTTACAATTTAACTAAGTTTGTTATTAATAGTAATTATGAAAGTAGAGGGAAAATTTATAGAGGAAAAAATTTACTTTACCATGGGACCGGAGTATCCACAACGATACAACATCGGTCACACCAGAAGCTATTTTCAAACAATTTCAATGATGCTTTACGTTTGTGACATGGACTATACCACCAGCCATCAGTAAGATCAATGTCGATTATTGTTGCCTTGCAAGTTATTTTTTTATCCTATATAATACATGAATAAAAAAGTTAGACTTCTTTAAAAGAAGTAGTATCAAATGTTCAAAATAGGTATAATTAAAGTCAATGATATTTATACTCAATTATGATTTAAGAGGAAATTTTAGAAGAAATATAAGCAGACAATTACCTCGAAAAGTTTTGGATCTAGATTTTCTATCTCCGCAATTATTTTTTTTGTTATCTAAGATTTCTTCAGCTGGGCTCATTGTGGAAAAATGCTGCCCTTGCATCAAAATTGTTACATCTGATGGATCGACACTATTAAAAAAAAGATAATGCTAAGACAGGACGATATTGCTAGTACAAAAATTCAATTTCATAGAATTTCATTATTTCCAGAATTTCGAGATCTAGATAGAATTTTGTAGCCGATGAAGAACAAAGGCGTGGTTGGCCTTTATGTAGAAAATATTTAATGTCATGTAATTGACAGATAGGGGAAAGTTGATTCCTTTTATAAGATATTCAAAACTTGAAACATACCCATGAAGGTTCGAACGGTCAATCTAACGAGAACAAGAATAACTGGTTTTGTTTTGCTCAAGATGATGTTTTCCGAAAATGATTAAGCAATTTTGCCCCATAATGTTACCAATATCTTCCTATTACTTTTTCCCACAAATAAAATTTAAATTACAAACATTAATTCCTAATTTGAACTTCGTATAAAAATGGAACATGATTTAAAAACAAGGTGGGAAAAAACCTCATGTCCTCTATTTCTAGATTTTTTTTCAATGTTAATGTATTCTTCATACATGTTTCTCCAAGTCAACTCACATAAAGAATGTGTCCAACTACATCTGCAATAATAAAATGGCTTTGTAATTTGTAAGACAAATGAAAAAAACCTAACATGTAATATAAGGAAATAGCATACCAGTTTAATGCATATCTTGTGGACCATTGTAGATATTTCTTCGAAGTCAATAAAATAGAATATGTGTCGTGGAATTTCCTCGTTATTTTCGGAAATTTGTATGACCGAAATTGATTGTGTGAATTTTATCATTAAGTCATTTGGTACTACTATGAAATTTTGTTTGTTAATGTATTCTGCATACATGTTTCTCTAAGTCGACTCACAGAAAGAATGTGTCCAACTACATCTACAATAATAAAATGACTTTGTAATTTGTAAGATAAATGAAAAAAAACTAACATGTAATATAAGGAAATAATGTACCAATTAAATGCAAATCTTGTAAACCCTTGTAGATATTTCTTCGAAGTCAATAAAATGGAATATGTGTCGTGGAATTTCCTCGTTATTTTTGGAAATTTGTATGACCGAAGTTGATTGTGTAAATTTTATCATTAAGTCACTTGGTACTACTATGAAATTTGGTTTGTTGAGACAAACTATAAAATTCGAAAAAGAAGACCTCCCCGCAATCGATCCCTAAAATAAATTCCGTCTGCTTTTTTTATTAAATCCTACATAGCATTACCCGAAATATAAATAGTCAATGAATTAGCTATGTAAGTAAGTTCATGGTTATCTTGAAATCAAGATAATGTTAGATATAATGTTTCAACATTACGTATATAAGGCAAAACGGGGAAAACACAAAAAAATTGTTAGACGGTATATTTTTAGGGAAAAAATTATGGAAAGGGTAAAAAAACTAAAATATGGTTTAGTAGATATAATTGTCGGAACCGCTAATAAAAGGAATTCATTCAAACGAAAGTTGATTGAGAAAAATATGGCTAAACTATGGAAGAGACGACTTCATATATCAAACAAACAACAATTTAACTTTAAATAAACTGCAATAATATCTTGATATTTAAAAGATGGTTCTTTCATTATTAACAATGATATACTTCATTTCAAGCTAAATGTGCAAGTTAGATTGAGAGACTCTTAACTTTTGCAGCTCAAATTCATGGAGAAATAAGTAATTGCAACACGCAAGAAAGTAGGTTGGTAGGGTAACTAAAAAATAAGTAATAAGAAAGAATAACTCACCAAAATATCTACTGCAAGGAAATCAACGCTTATTAGTTCGTCACATAGTCTTGGATTTGTAGAATCCCAAAACTGTACCAACTTGACTTTAATGGTGAAGAGTCCTTTTGATAAATGCATTTTAGACAAATTTTTGCAGTCCATTGGCTCTTTCCTGCAAAAAGGAAGTTTAAAGATTTAAAGATCTCATTGTTAAAAACTTAGAAGAAAATTTTAGATAACCAATGATAAATTGTAAAAAATACCACCTTGGTGAAAGATAGACCTTGTTAAATATATATAGCAATAATTATGACATATAGCAAACATGTGGTCTATATTAATGTATTTCATGCACTCATTAACTGACAATGACTCAAATCGTATAAGCAACCATAAAGCTCTATGGAATATTGTGTAAAATGCATTAGATAATAAAGAAAAATGTATATCAATGAAGATCATGGGAAACCTCTTTATAAACTATATTTTTGTTATATGTTCTGAAATTTGGATCATCAATCGGATATGTAGATTTTTAATCCACTTCTTGTTGAAACTCGAGATACTGCAATATAAAGTTGCCCGTGACAAAAAACAGGGGTCGGTAAATATAGCCCTACTTTTTTTAGAGCTTGTTGCAAGATAACAAATTCTTATTGGAAATTCTATTTCTTGCAAGGTAAATGACCATTCTGTTTCTTTAATTTCAAAAGTTATCTGGGTATATATACTTTTAATCCTGAATTATCACCACTGATAATTGTAACCTCTATGATTTTTGATGTTAATTGGTTTATTAGTAATCTCGTGCCCTTACAATATCCATTGCTTTAATCAACATTTCTTAACAACATGATAGGCATACCAACTTTGAGCTTCAAAATATGATTTGGGACTCCATTAAAAATTAATGAGTTCAGGAATTCAATTGGATATAATAAGTCAGGGTCAGTTTGGTTTTTAGAGGCCTTACTCACTGAATCACAACTCATGTACACTATTTCTTCAGTTGGGAGTAAGGATAGCATGTAATCATTAATGTTACTCACAACAGTATTTCAATGCTCACTCAAGTACTTTATATTATCAAAATTAAAATGGAAATTTTTGTATATCATCAATTAAAAAGATTCCAGATTTTCTTTTGTCGGATATAAGTAAATCATTTGGAATTTGCACCCATGTTGGTTCTTCTTTGTCTTCCGTTCGCCTAACAACATGTACTAAACCTCTTCCGACATCAAGAAGCCATTTTTCAAAATCTACCATCAACAATCTCGTTCTGTTGTCCTCGGAAATACCATTATATAAGCACATGTTTCTTGTTAGTTTGAAAACCTTGCAACGTTCCCATAATTTTAATTTGTTTATTGAAGCGTTTACTGTTTCTTTTCTTGATTGGTTATATCAACGAGTAAAATTTGTTTGAAATCGCATCCAAGCACAACTGTTATTCTTCAAAGGGTTGTTCTATGTCATTGCCAATTTGTGAAGGATTTATTTATATCTTTAATGCTATGTCTAATGCTTCAAAACAATATCTATGGTTCATAGGAGCTTCATCCCGAACAATAAGTTTTGCTTTTTCAATCAATTTTGCCAAATATGTACCTTTTTTAATCTGAACTGTTGAATTCTCAGCGGAATTATAATCTAGAATGTGTCGTTCGACCTCCCTGTAGTAGAAGAAAAGCTATATCAGAAGAAGCAACAACAATTACCTTGAGATCTTATTTTTGCTATAATAATTTTCCATAGAAATATTTTTCTCGTACATCCATGCCCATAAATAAAATAAAGGCCACTAACATTTTCCTCTACAGCTGATACAATGGAATTGTAGATAAATCGTTGTTCACTATTCAAACAATTTAAATTTAGTGAAAATTCAGTAATAAGTCATGAGGATTATAATTCATTTCTTCCATAATTAACCTATTACTAAAGTAATCATCAATACTTCCTTTAGGTATCTCACTGTTAAAGTCTGATAGAGAAAACGAATCACGGTTCGATTCTATCTCAACTAATGCAAACTTTTTAAAATTTTGTTCATCGTTAGATTCAATAACATATTGATATATTTCTTTACATGTACATTGATAATTTTCTGATAGATAAACCCAACTATTATTCCATAATTTCAAAGGGTCGGCTACTTAGAGTGAATCAACAAAGTTGCAAACAAATACCTCATTGCTACGACGGTTGCCCATTGGGAGGCATCTTCTATAGCATCAAAACATTCTTTATCATCTCCTAGTAAACCTGCAGCATTACATGCTTCTTGATAGGTATCGTATAGAATACCATTTATTGTTTTTATTGCATCAAAATTTCTTGCACCAATAACAATATTTAATAACACTCACATATAATACAATTCTCCAGAGTTTGGATGTATGCATATAATTCTCCCAACACATTGTCCTTGTTTCTTACGTGTCCAAATTTTATCAGTATTATTCCACACCCAATATCTAGGGTCAGTGTATGTTAAATTTCTTGCTTCTTCTGAATGTTCATTAGTACTCATCCAAGAAGTAAACATTGTAATTCTATTGCTATACTTTCCTAATACATCTTCTAAAATTTCATCACTTTTGAAAGTAATATTATTTTGCAAGGGTAAATGTATAATGAGTCTTTCAACAGCAATATCGTGAAACTGAATGGGGAATTCAAAGATTCTCCAAATTACCTCATAAACAGATACATATCTACAGTCCAAATATTCCTTTATTTCATCAACCTCATATTGTTTACTTCTTAAATTTTTTGTAGTCGGACAATTTTCTAGTACAACACGAATTCCATCAGATCCTTTATTTATATATTTAAATAAATATTTAACAGCTCTAGATTGGCTACACCATTTGAGTAGGGCTGGCTATTGAGTCACGGCTCGACGAGCCAGGATCGGGCTCGGCTTGATAAGGGCTTGTGAGCCTGGCTCATTAGGCTATTGAGCCGAGCCTGAGTCAGAATTTTGGGCTTGATAGCTTGACGAGCCGAGCCCAAGTCGAGCCTCGTTCGGCTCGATAACTTAATAAGACGCTCGATAAGGAATATATATACATATAATACAAACAAAATAAAAGTAACCCTTTACAATTTCCCTCCACTAACTTTTCCCCTCCCACGAGTTACGAGCTTGGAAATACAATTCTAGATCTTCTTCTTGATATCAAGATAAAGATGTAGCAGATACACATGCCATTCAAGTCGAGGCATGGTGTCCTCTGCCCCAGGCTCCATCAGTTCAACCAACAACCATCGTCTTCTCTCTTATATCTTGTATATATAGTTACATACGTGCAAGTTAGCGAGATTACTTCATTAGTCTCGAAATGGGATATCATGGTGGATGATTATAGTTTTCTCAAATAAATGCACGCTTGTGAGGTACTTTGATTAGTTCCGAAACAACGCATTATTGTTCAAAGATTATAATTATCCATACTAAAGCATTGTTATTTAGGCTTACATGTGGCATGGAAGATGTCATGTTGAATTAATGTGATAGGCAACCACCATAGTTATGTTGCTTTTCATTTAACGTAAGGTAAAGCTATCTAAATAAGAAATACATATTCAATAAAAAGTGCATAAAATACGAATGGTAAACACATATGTCTATTAAAGGAATATTTTGATAAAGGAGAAGAATGTCCAACATACGCATCACATCGGGGATCTGAAAGGATTTAAATTATTACAAATGAAGGGGGTGTTTGCCAATTTTCCTCAGAGATCCCGTCTTCAGATCTCATCCGTGTCTGCCAAACATAGTCCCACACTGCTTGCAATGAATATTCCCCTTCTGTCGCTGTCTATATAGGGAGGTCGATTGGTTGAGAATGAAATTATGCAGTTGCATGTATAAGGGGCTCACCCCGAGTTTGAGCTAGCCCGATAAGGGCTCGAACCCATCTAGTCTGAGCCCGAGCCATTTTGGTTGGGCTCGAACGAGCCCGAGCTCCAGCCCGAGTCTAGCTGGTCTTATTGAGCCCGAGCTAGGGGTTGGCTTGGCTCGTTGGCTCGCAGCCCTACATTTGAGGGAAACACATGGGAGTAAATTTGGGAAGTCAGAAGGAGGCAGATTTAGTATTGTTGTATCCAGTAGAGAGCATAGATTAAATGCGTGTGTCAGAGGATGGTAAAACCCATTCATGAGATAAGAAGGCAGACACATGTTAGTAAATGCGAGGGGAAGGCGAAGAAGCCCAGATTTAGTATATTTAAGAGATGTTCATATTTTTATTTTTTCATGTGTGCCTTATTCTCGGTTTGCACGACTCTATCCTTGCAAGAAAGGATGGGGCAAATCCATCTAGGGAGAGGAAGAAACAGCTACTACGGAAATGAATGGAAAGGCAAGAGCACACAGTCACCCTGAGAGGAACAATCAAGAGGTTTAAAAAGCAAGGACTATCAAGTACCTAGCGAACCTCGTTGTTGTGTACCATCATTTTCACCAACTTTGTTTGAGGCATATCCAGCGGGTTCATTATGTCTGACCCTATAACGCTCAGTTCCGAGCAATTGAATTCGATATGAATCCAACCCGATTTGGGTCCGCGTGACCTGATAAAAAAACAAAATCCGATTCATCTCGAATGAGCTCGGATCGATCTACAGATCATAGATCAGATCCCGTTTGGATATGGTCGACCAAAAATCGATTGCATCATATCTCGTGTCGCAAAAAAGTCCATGACGCGACAAAATTAACGAAGACTATCACTAATTCTGCTTCGACGAACCGGAACCAAAGGAATTGATCATTTATCGATTGGATATCGTTTGGTCGATTTTAATCATGAAACTTAATCATAAATCAAAACCATATTTTTCCGATTTCTGAACTCGTCTTATGTCAGAAAAATATTAACATTGAACTCGTTTTGATCATCACTCCGAGATGGTCAAAACGAGCCCTTAATGCCGAAATGAATATTTAGAGTGATTTTGGTAATGAGTTGAGCAATTAATCAAGAATAAAGATAAAAAATATAAAAATAATAAAAATAAAACTCAAAACACATAGGCCTTACCCTTCCTCCCCAAATCTCTCCACGCAGCCCCTCCCTCTTTATTATCTCCGCCAACATCTTCTTCCCCCGTCTTCTTCTTCTCATCTCCTTCCCATCAAGAACACATTCTTTATCCTACTTCTTTCTTGTTGATGTCATAGCTACTGATGTGATTGACCCATTTTCTTCCATTTAAGAGGTCCAAGGTACATTCTAAAGCCCTAATTGCTGCCTTCATGTATTTTTCACACAATTAATCAATGAACATGGTTGTTGTGGAGAATTGGAGTATATATTCTTGGAAGCACAGGGTATGCGCATGTTAATTTATCAAATCTAAATGTACAACTTGATATGCGTTGGTAAAAAATGGCATGCATTAGTTAACTAACAGTAGAACTTCGATTTTTATAGTCAAATTTACTTGAATTTGAGTTTGTCTGAAACCTGTGAAAGCTATAGCTATGGCACGATTTATAAATAGAGAAGGATCACAACTTTAAAAAAAATCATATCCACGATCATGTGAAGTGCTCTACAAGGAAAGGTGGTATATACTCAAGAACAACAAGCATATGAACATATGGCAGCTATGCTGAAGACATGCACTCCACTTCCTGGCCTTATTCCCTTTTTAAGTGGTAGTTGAGTTACATGATGCAACAAGAAATAATCCATCGTTCAATTGGATGCTGAAGTTAGATGTTGTAAACATGGATCATAATATTTGTTATGTCATATACACTATATATCTTAGCTGCTCATGGCATCTAAGATATTCTTCATATTCCTATATATTGTGAAAAAAATTCCTATCACTTCCATTTCATACACTCCTGTGATCCATATGAGGATGAAGTACATGGAGGTTGACTGACATTATTTGCAATGCTGTCACAGAAGGGAATACTGCTGCTACTCCCTGCATTTCTTTAAACTGGCTGACAAACTCTCGGAAGTGCTACCAAAAAAATAAATA
Organism: Ottelia alismoides; assembly: GCA_037367405.1. Lineage (NCBI taxonomy): Eukaryota > Viridiplantae > Streptophyta > Magnoliopsida > Alismatales > Hydrocharitaceae > Ottelia > Ottelia alismoides. The sequence goes on from JAZKJV010005626.1 coordinate 206,946, forward strand.
TATATTTCCCCATGACAAAGTGGGCAAGATTGAAATCTATTCAATGTTTTGAGATGGAATGCTACTTATTATCAATATTAAATTGTTTAACCAGTAAAACAACTTTTCTGAACAATTGTATTAGTGAAGTTGAGCCTTCTTACCAGGAGTGATATCCATCTGCATGCTTAGGAAACTGTTAGCAGGAGTGCTAGAGATCAATGAACATGTAGATTGGTAACAACTAGCATGAATTAAAGCAGGCTTCTGATAAGGCTATTGTTGTTGGTCTAATATAAAGGAGTTGGCTATGCTCAAGGTTTGAAAGGGTGCTCATACTTGGAACTTTAATGAGGATCTTTGGTAGTGTAACCATATTGATATGTAGTTGATGGTGGCAAGATCTACTTAGATGAACATCAACGTATTATCTATGTGAATTCATCTATCAATCTGTCAGATGATGTAATGGAACGGATCGTGACAATCGGCGGAAGCAGGCAATAGGTGATCGCACGACCGACCCGTTACCAAAATATCAACAAATGGCACACAATGAGCAGGGATAAATATTAATTCCATAAAATGTCTCCAACTAGAGTTCCATTATTACAACTCTAAACTGGGAAATAAAAAAATTAACTAATCTAGAATTTTAAAAAAAATAACAACTCGATAGTTCCTGTGGGCATATAGATATCCACTAGATCTTCACAAGATAATTCGTACCACGCCAGCAAACTCAATGAGCCCGTAGCACGATCCAGAAAATGCAATCAACCATGTTCTTCACCTGAAATTAACAAATATAATTTTGTATGAGCCTAATGCCCAGTATGCATCGGGGTCCATGCATGGGTATTCTAACGGTCCTTGATCCGTAAAAAAATATATACTTATATTTTCATGCATACACAACATTTCATGCCTCGATAATTCCCATGCATGTCTAAGTTCGATCCCTATCATGTTTAGTTTGGCTTCTTTCATAAACATGGGTATACATGTAAAGTAGGTAAATTGTGTAAGTAGGCATGATAAACATTTATTTCTACTTGTGGACGTATTTCATAAAATACCAAGCAATTTACGTACCTACAAAAATATATAAACCACTTTACATATTAGCCCCCATGACTTTGATGGTTTAACTTTCTTAAACCAATTCTAGCATATCATGTGATGCTTTATTCTCTTATTAAACCATTCCTTGCATTTTTCATGATGGTTTTCCTTTATAAATCATTTTCTTGTATAACATTCATTTACGTATCTTTTTATACGTTTTCAACCGCTGGCACTTGCGGTCCATGGCATGACATGACAATGTAACTACAACTGTAGATGACTTAGCTTTTGCCTCTATGATTCCTTGCAACCATATGCCCCTTGCGGCGTTGCCCCTTGCGGCAAATACGACCCCTTGCGGTCGACCATATGACTCCTTATGAGTTTGTGCCTTAAATCTTATTTTTTGTACTTCATGTGTGCAATATAATTATATTACCAATCTGTTACTACTGATATGTAGATTTAAGTTAATAATTTTAGGGAGATAATCATATGATACAATATGCTTCACTTGCATCTAATTTAATAAAACTTGTCTATATTTCAGAAACTTTGTGAATCATGTTATATAAAGTAGATCTTTGTATGTAGACTATTGGGTCAACTAATCCATAAATACACTGATGTTATCACCATATTTCGTTATTGAGAACATACTAACTTGTGACAACCATCTATATAAAAAGAAAACTTATTTCACATGTATTGTAGTCTGTACACAACAGTTAACTATAGTCATGGATTACAATGTTCTCACAGTATCAGTACGATGATAAAGTACATTTTGATTTTATATTTATATAAATATAAAATTCCATTCAATTTTATATTTAATACATAATTGTATTTTCTTTCAAAAAGTTGCTCCTCAATTTTCGTTGGTAAGGTTCACGACCACTAAATCAATTGGTACGTGTAAGTAATCATGTCATGTAACTTTACGGGATGTTTAGGTTTTTGATGTATGAGCATTTTTTTGATAAAGTTTTTAATACAGTCTCCTTCTATATCCATATATACCTATATATATACATGCATATTGTGAGTGGCACATGAAAAGCTTGCAACATTAACCAATCACGGTTGTGATTTCTTTAAATAAAAATAAACTAGGGACTTAAATCATTCTATACCATATATAAAGAAGCACTTCCACAAGATTCTAATCTTAACATGAGTTTAAAAAAATAATAATCTATAGAGAAAAGTTGGACGATAATTCTTCTTTTCAAATAAAATCTAACGTAAATATCAATTATACCTATTTCACTTTCTTTAATTCAAAATATAAAAAATACCATACACGAGAGACATCATGAAATTATATGATATAAGTTTGAGTTAATATAGATATTTCCATCCATTCCGTGTACGTAGTTATTTTATCCTACGGATCAGTGCACATATGTATTTACTAAAGGTACGAGATGGACATTTTGATTTCGGTTGTTCAAACGTAAATCTAATCGATACATACCAGAGATCTATTTAACGGAATCAATATTTATGTGAAAACCTAGACCGATACATACATTATATAAAAAAATCGTGATCCTAACCCGATACATACCTCGATCCAAAGCTTATCTTTACCCGACGAGGTCGTTGCGCTTCCTTTTTGGTCACGGATCTGTGTTCTCCTCCTCGGATTCGATGCCGCCTTCTCCTACGATGAAGAGGGACGCCGGTGAGATGATCCTTCCTCTCTCTCTCTCTCTCTCTAGCTCTCTCTAAAATGGCAAAATGAGGTGACGTATGGAGAAGAGCCCTTGGGGTTTTAAAGTTGAAAAATGAGAGGATTTAATCTATTAATTAAACCTACTTAATCCAAGATAACGCCCTTTTGAATTTTTTTTTCTAAATATAGCCAAGTCGTTACAATCTACCACCCTTAAAAAAATTTCGTCCTCGAAATTTCTTATTAGAGGGACATACCGAAAAGTTGCGGGTACTTCTCCTGCATTTCACTTTCCAGCTCCCAAGTAGCCTCTTCCTTTTGGTGGTGTTGCCAAAGGACCTTGACCATAGGAACTATGCGCCGACGCAATTGATGATCTCTGCGATCAACGATTCGTATAGGTTTCTCTTCAAAGGTCATGTTTGGTTAAATATCAATGACCTCATGCTCGATCACATGTGAAGGATCAGGAGTGTACTTCCTCAGCATAGACACATGGAATACATCATGAAGTTTCGAGTATTGAGGTGGTAATGCAATACGATATGCCACTTCTCCAACCCGCTGCAGAATCTCAAAAGGTCCTATGTATCTGGGAGTGAGCTTCCCCCTTTTGCCAAATCGTAAGACGCCCTTGGTTGGAGAGATCTTTAAGAACACATGTTCCCCAACAGCGAAACTCAACTCTCTTCTATGACGATCGACATAAGATTTTTGCCTACTTTGTGCTGCCAATAATCTTTTTCTGATTAGATCAACACCCTGCTTACTTGCCTGAACAAGTTCCGGTCCTAAGATGTGCTTCTCGCCAACATCACTTCCAACAGGAGGGTGATCTGCAAGGTCTCCCATACAATGCTTCATAGGGTGCCATCTTGATGCTCGAATGATAGCTATTATTGTAAGCGAACTCCACTAACGGAAGGTGTCTATCCCAGCTGCCCATAAAATCTAAAGCACAAGTTCCCAACATATCTTCTGGTGTCTGGATGGTCCTTTCTGACTGACCATCAGTCTGCGGATGAAAAGAAGTGCTAAACTTCAATTGAGTGCCCATAGCATCTTGAAAACTCTTCCATAAATGAGAGGTAAATCGTGTATCCCGATCAGATACAATTAATGCAGGAACACCATGAAGGCTGACAATCTCATTCACATATAATTCAGCTAAACTGTCTGTCGATTGATCCAAGCGGATAGGTAGAAAATGTGCCGATTTGGTCAATCGATCAACAATCACCCATATGGTGTCATAACGATGTTTTGTGGTCTTGGGTAGACCGGTGACAAAGTCCATCGTTATGTGCTCCCATTTCCATTCAGGTATCTCCAAGGGTTGAACAGGTCCTGTTGGACGCTGATGTTCAATCTTGATCTGCTGATATACCAAGCATCTAGCAACAAATTCTGCAATGTCATTCTTCATCTATGGCCACCAAAAGTTCCGTTGCAGATCCTTGTATATTTTCATTGTACCTGGGTGAATGGTGTACATCGATCTGTGTGCTTCGTCCAGAATCTCCTGCCCCAACTCATTATCACTTGGAATCCATAATCTGTTGCGGTACCTTATAGCTCCATCCGTTCCGATGGTGAAATCAGAACCTTCTTTTTTTGATGCTTCTATATATTTAGGAAGATCAGCATCTACTTTTTGTGTAGTCAAGATCTTCCCAATTATCTCTGGTTGAATCTTGAACGCTGCAAAAGATATCTTTCTCGATTCGCTCAAGAAAGGCTTCCAATCTTCAAAATCCTTCACCATCTTCCACTGAAGTTTTAAACTAGCCAGTTTACCTTCCCATTTTCTACTCAATGCATCCGCTACGACATTTACTTTTTCTGGATGATAATTGATGGCGAATCATAATCTTTTAGAAACTCTAGCCATCGTCGCTGCCTCAAATCAAGTTCCTTCTGAGAGAAAATGTATTTGAGACTCTTATGGTCACTGAGCACCTCAAATTGTTCACCGTAAAGATAATGCCGCCAAATTTTAAGAGCAAAGACTAGCGCTGCTAACTCTAAATCATGGGTTGGGTAGTTCCTCTCTTGCGGTTTTAGCTGTCGTAAGGCATAAGCAATGACTTTCTCATTTTGCATAAGAACACACCCGAGTCCAGTGCCTGATGCATCTGTGTATACAACAAAACCTCCACTACAGTAGGGCCAAGATTGGGGCTGTAGTCAATCGCTGCTTCAATTCTTGAAAGCTCTGCTCGCACTTTTCAGATCATACAAACTTCACATCCTTTCGCGTGAGCTTCGTTAATGGTAGCGATATTCTAGAGAAATTCTGAATAAATAGCCGATAGTATCCAGCCAGGCCAAGAAAACTACGGATCTAAGAAACATTCTTGGGTCGCCTCCAATTCATCACAACTTCTACCTTGGTTGGATCTACCTCAATGCCGTCTTTAGATACCACATGACCAAGGAATGCGACTCTATTCAACCAAAAATCGCATTTGGAGAATTTTGCATAAAGCTGGTGTCGCCTTAGAGTTTCGAATACAATCTGTAAATGTACTCGATGCTGCTCCGGATCAGATGAATATATCAGTATATCATCCACAAACACAATGACAAACTTGTCAAGGTATTCTCAGAATACCCTATTCATTAGCTCCATAAAAGCTGCAGGAGCGTTAGTAAGACCAAATGGCATGACCAAGAATTCATAATGACCATACCTGGTCCTAAAAGCTGTTTTTGGTATATCCTCCTCTTTTATTCGGAGTTGATGATAACCCGTACGCAGATCAATTTTTGAGAAAATTGTGGCTCCCTGCAATCGAATAAGTCATCAATGTATGGCAACGAGTATCTATTCTTCACGGTCACTTTGTTTAGACCTCGATAATCAATGCAGAGTCTAAGAGACCCATCTTTCTTTTTCACAAAAAGAACGGGTGCTCCCCACGGAGAAACACTGGGACGTAAAAATCCCTTATCCAGTTGTTCTTGTAGCTACTTCTTTAGCTCCTCAAGTTCTGCAGGTGCCATTCTATACAGAGCCTTGGAAATCGGAGCCATTCCTGGGATCACATCAATTGACAAATCAACCTCTCTATGAGGAGGTAGTCCAGGAAGATTGTCTGGGAAGACATCGGCAAACTCCCTGACCACATCTAAATCTTCAAGACATGTATGTGATGATTCAATATTAATTATACTAGCAAGGAATGCGATGCATCCTTCTGCTAGTAGTTGGCTTGCTTGCAATGATGAGATAACCAACTCCCACTCTTACATGTGCCCCGAATAACTATCTCCTCCCGGTTTGGTCTACTCAGGACCACCTTCTTTTCTCGACAATAAACTGCTGCGTAATGCTCCCATAACCAATCCATTCCCAAGATGGCATCATAGGTTGTGATGGATAATAATATCAAATTGGCAGTGAGGGTGTCTTCTTTTACCAAAACAGGTACGTCCTTTAAGTACATACCCGTGGCAATAATATCACCCATTGGTGAGGAAACGATAAGTACATAACGAAGCTCAACAGCTTCTAAACTTAACTTCCTCGCAAAAGCATTCGAGATAAAGGAATGTGTGGCACCAGAATCAAAAAGAACATGACATAAATGATTTTTAATTAGTAGAGTACCTTACACCGTCGTGTTGGCACCTTCTGCATCCTCAGGAGTGATAGCAAAGACTCTTCCTGCTACTTTCTTTTTCTGCTCGAATGGCTTCTTCTGATCCTTGACATCTTTCTTGCAATCTTTCGTGAAGTGACACTTTTCTCCGTACTTATAGCAAGTAATGGTTAGCTTGTAGCATTCTCCTGGATGCCTCCTACCACAATGCGGGCACACTTCAAATGTGTACTTCTTGTTTCCTAGTGCATCATCAGTCTTTGTCTTCTTGGCATTCATTGCAGTGTGACGCCTCTTGTCATTGAAGTTCGGCTTGTGAGGGTGCTTCCGAGGATTCGCTTGTTGTATCCTCCGGTATGCTGCATCGATCTCCACTGCTGCTGCAACCACCTCAGATAAGGTCGTGGGACCTCTAGTCAGCACTTTCATGCTTAGTCCCGCATTTAGACCTTCTATAAACTTTCTGGCTCGTTGCTTTTCATTGGCGCAAATACCCTTGCCATACTTTTCCAGTTCTTGGAATTTTGCTGCATATTCTTCGACCGTCGTGTTTCCCTGCCGGAGATTTATAAACTCTTGACGCTTGGCATCCTTAGCATGCTCAGGGATGTAACGCTCAGTGAAGCGCTCAACAAAGTCATCCCACTTAATGACTGGAGTTTCTGAAAAGTGGATTCCCTTGCATGAAGTCCACCACTCCTTTGCATTGTCCCGCAGACGAAATGTCCCAAAGATCACTTTTTTCCTCAGGATAATCCGTTGCCTCAAAAGTCATCTCCATCTCTCTTAGCCAATGTTCGGCTTTTTCCGGCTCATGCTCACCCTTGAAAGTGGGTGGATCGTGCTGGATGAAGGTCTTTAGAGTCAGTCCACCCGAGTTGGATGCCTGACTCTTCTGTTGTTGGGTCATTAGTGTCATTAAATCCAGCATCTGCCTCTGCATATCCATAACGGCCTCTTGGCTCATCGATGAGTCACGGTCTGCAATGGCTTCAATTGCACGTCGAGGAGCCATCTGATTCAAAAATTGATAAGGTCAATGAGTTGTGATACTAAATCTCTCTATATATAAATATTAGATCACTAATATTTGTGGATATCCTATGCCCAGAGGAACTCTAGCTCTGATACCATTTGTAACAGAACTGATCGTGACAATCGGCGGAAGCAGGCAATAGGTGATCATACGACCGAGCCGTTACCAAAATATCAACAAATGGCACACAATGAGCAGAGATAAATATTAATTCCATAAAATATCTCCAACTAGAGTTTCATTATTACAACTAAAAAAACTAGAGTTCCATTATTACAACTCTAAACTGGGAAATAAAAAAATTAACTAATCTAGAATTAAAAAAAATAACAATTCGATAGTTCTTGTGGGCATATAGATATCCACTAGATCTTCACAAGATAATTCGTACCACGCCAGCAAACTCAATGAGCCCGTAGCACGATCCAGAAAATACAATCAACCATGTTCTTCACCTAAAATTAACAAATATAATTTTATATGAGCCTAATGCCCAGTATGCATCGGGTTCCATGCATGGGTATTCTAACGGTCCTTGATCCGTAAAAAAATATATACATAGATTTTCATGCATACACAACATTTCGTGCCTAGATAATTCCCATGCATGTCTAAGTTCGATCCCTATCATGTTTAGTTTGGCTTCTTTCATAAATATGGGTATACATGTAAAGTAGGTAAATTGTGTAAGTAGGCATGATAAACATTTATTTCTACTAGTCGACATATTTCGTAAAATACCAAGCAATTTACATACCTACAAAAATATATAAACCACTTTACATATTAGCCCCCATGACTTTGATGGTTTAACTTTCTTAAACCAATTCTAGCATATCATGTGATGCTTTATTCTCTTATTAAACCATTCCTTGCATTTTTCATGATGGTTTTCCTTTATAAACCATTTTCTTGTATAACATTCATTTACGTATCTTTTTATACGTTTTCAACCGCTGGCACTTGCGGTCCATGGCATGACATGACAATGTAACTACAACTGTAGATGACTTAGCTTTTGCCTCTATGGTTCCTTGCAACCATACGCCCCTTGCGGCGTTGTCCCTTGCGGTAAATACGACCCCTTGCGGTCGACCATATGACTCCTTATGAGTCTGTGCCTTAAATCTTATTTTTTGTACTTCATGTGTGCAATACAATTATATTACCAATCTGTTACTGATATGTAAATTTAAGTTAATAATTTTAGGGAGATGATCATATGATACAATATGCATTCACTTGCATCTAATTTAATAAAACTTCTCTATATTTCAGAAACTTTGTGAATCATGTTGTATAAAGTAGATCTCTGTATGTAGACTATTGGGTCAACTAATCCATAAATACACTGATGTTATCACCATATTTCGTTATTGAGAACATACTAACTTGTGACAACCATCTATATAAAAAGAAAACTTATTTCACATGTATTGTAGTCTGTACACAACAGTTAACTATAGTCATGGATTACAATGTTCTCACAGTATCAGTACGATGATAAAGTGCATTTTGATTTTATATTTATATAAATATAAAATTCCATTCAATTTTATATTTAATACATAATTGTATTTTCTTTCAAAAAGTTGCTCCACAATTTTCGTTGGTAAGGTTCACGGCCACTAAATCAATTGGTACGTGTAAGTAATCATGTCATGTAACTTTACGAGATGTTTAGGTTTTTGATGTATGAGCATTTTTTTGATAAAGTTTTTAATACAGTCTCCTTCTATATCCATATATACCTATATATATACATGCATATTGTGAGTGGCACATGAAAAGCTTGCAACAGTAACCAATCACGGTTGTGATTTCTTTAAATAAAAATAAACTAGGGACTTAAATCATTCTATACCATAAAGATGCACTGCACAAGATTCTAATCTTAACATGAGTTTAAAAAAATATAATAATCTATAGAGAAAAGCGACGATAATTCTTCTTTTCAAATAAAATCTAACGTAAATATCAATTATACCTATTTCACTTTCTTTAATTCAAAATATAAAAAAATACCATACACGAGAGACATCATGAAATTATATGATATAAGTTTGAGTTAATATAGATATTTCCATCCATTCCGTGTACGTAGTTATTTTATCCTACGGATCAGTGCACATATGTATTTACTAAAGGTACGAGATGGACGTTTTGATTTCGGTTGTTCAAACGTAAATCTAATCGATACATACCAGAGATCTATTTAATGAAATCAATATTTATATGAAAACCTAGACCGATACATACATTTATATAAAAAAATCGTGATCCTAACCCGATACATACCTCGATCCAAAGCTTATCTCTACCCGATGGGGTCGTTGCGCCTCCTTTTTGGCCACGGATCTGTGTTCTCCTCCTCGGATTCTACGCCGCTTTCTCCTACGATGAAGAGGGACGTCGGTGAGATGATCCTTCCTCTCTCTCTCTAGCTCTCTCTAAAATGGCAAAATGATGTGACGTATGGGGAAGAGCCCTTGGGGTTTTAAAGTTGAAAAATGAGAGGATTTAATCTACCAATTAAACCCACTTAATCCAAGATAATGCCCTTTTGATTTTTTTTCTAAATATAGCCAAGTCGTTACAGATGATCTCCTGTTATTGGTGATTAATATCATAATATAATTCCAGGAATTGGGATTTGACAACTACAAAAATAATCGGGCCATAAGAAAACATGTTGCATGTCTAGCAAAACAGAATCTCCACAAAATTGAATCATTTGATGGAATGAATTTGGGTGCACGTAGGGTTACTCTGACCTTGTACTCTGAATAAAAAAACCCAGGAAGAAAAGATGAGTTATAATACCAGCTTTATGCTTGTGGCGAGAGTAGATTCTAGGCATGTGAACATGTGGCCTATTGATTTGTCCTACGAGGATTATTTTAAAAGATGAGTTATTACTTGAGATGAAAATTGTAACTAATTGATGTCTGATGGTAGATTCTAGACATGTGAGGTACTGAATGTGTGGCCTATTGATTTTTCCTACAGGGATCATTTTAAAAGATGAGTCATTACTTGAGATGAAAATTGTAACTGATTGATGTTGACTCGGATAATATTTTGATACGAATAAATGATAATAGATATTTGTGATGGTGGAAGTGCCTCTTTCACATAACCGTGCAAGGGTGCGGCGACTCTCAACTCGGCTAGAGTTCAGACGCCCATGTCGGGCATTGATGAATCTCCATTTCATCACCTTTATTCTATCATTTTGGCCTTAAAAACCCCAGCAAATGCATATAAATAGCATTAATTTGTATATAATAGCATTCATTGTTTCTTGTATTTATTGTACATTAAATAAGGTTTTTAATGCCAAAATTATAGAATAAAGAGAAGAAAAGAAAAAGGAATAAAATATTGCAAATATTTTATGACCCTAACCCCGAGACCAAGTCCAGAATGGAATTGGTCGACAAGGAATAAAGTAGGGGGAGATAAGGGCCAATAATACAATAAATACCTCATTTATTTATTCATTCATTTATGCATTTTGACACCTATTTTGTATAGAATTATTTATTCATCAAATTAAAATCTTTTGTACATGAAAGTTGTAGATAATAATGTAAATAAAAATACAAAATTAAATTTGTGTAAAAATAATACTCAATGTACATTTTATACCCAGAATAAAAAGCAAAAATCTCAACTTCACAGACCCATATCTTGCAAATAACAACTCCAAATCACTCAAACTCACCTTTAATTGTATATAGCATTCCATGAACTATTTTATAAAATTAGTTTCATAATTTTTGGAGTCCATCTGTGGAAGTTAGGTTTTTGACCCTCATTGTATATAGTACCCCATTAAAATATTCATTTTATTCAATAATTATTATTTGTACAAAATTATATTTTTAGAATTTTATAAATAATATTTATAATACATGTACATCTTGAAATTAAAAGAAAACCAAAAAGAAATTTGAGAAATAAAATAAGCCTATATAAGGTATAGGCAAAATACCTATGTAAAGCATGTATATAAATAAAAGGGAAAACATTCTTTAATTATTTTATTCATCTATATTTTTTCTAAAAATATATATATTACACATAACTTATTAAAAATACAAATCCAAAATAAAAACAAATAAAATTCATTAAATAAATAAAATGTATATAATATATAGGTGAAATACCTATAAATATACATACATACACATACATCTATTTATTTAAAAATATAAATAAACTCATAAAAATAAAATAAAAAATTATATTTATACTCACAAAAATAAGTTATAAAATAAGAAACTAAAATAATAAAATAAAATAAATAAACTAAAAATAAAATATACCAAAATACATATAAAATACATACATATACACATTATTGTAATAAAACCGTAATAAAATAATTCATAAAAATAAATAAAAAATCATATTAAAATACTACATACAATAATAAAGATTTTTTATACTTAAAAAATAATAAACTCATTTACTATTTTAAATAATTCATTCTTTATTTTCCAGCCTGTTTTGTCTTCTTGCGGCCTAGGTGGACCAATCAGGGCTTGGCCCGAGTTGACCCCGGGTCAACTGCCTCCTCAGCCTCTGTAGTACGTCTGAACTGTCTTGTCCCCCATCTTCTCGCCTTTTGCCCGCTCGATTCGTCCATCAATCACCATCGAATCCTTCACGGATTTTATTCCCTGTACATCCCTCTCCCACGCCGTCCTCTTGGATTCTTTGCACATAGCCCGTACCGCCCGCTATGGCCCGATCAATAAGGGTGCCCTTTTCGTCTATAAATAAGGAACCTCTGCCCTCCGCCCAATTTTGGTCAATTTTCCCTCGTTCTCAGTCCCCACCTTCGGTCTAGCGTGCTCCTCCGTGACAGGGAGAAGCTCCTGGAGGGCTTGAGCGGGCTGGAGCGGCGGAGGTTGCACCCACGGCCGCCGCGTCGCCGGAGGTCCTGCTCCTTGGCCTCCCCGGCCAAGTTGAGCTGCGCACTTTATTTTTCTTAGGTAATTTTTATTCCCGTCGTTTTATTTCTGCATTTAAACTAGCACTTAGCTCGTAGGTGTAGCGTAGCCAGGCCGATTCGTAGTTCGCCGGAGCTCCGCTCCGGCGAGCTTTTCACCGTATTCCCGACTGTTCTCCAACCCGCTTTCACCTTCATTTCACTCCCCAACGCGTTCTCCACTTCCTAATCACCTTGGCCAACCGGATCCTCTCCTGGATTCGCGAATCGATGCCCTCCTCCGCCACCTCGCCGGAGCATCGCCACCCACTGCCATATTCATGCTAACAGCTTCAACTTGGGCCGAGGAACTCCCCTCGAGCCACGTAAGCAGTTCCCTGCAGGTTAGGAGCAAGGAGGAGCTCCAGGAGACGCGATCAGAGATCACCGGAGGTACCTGGGAGCCCTCGACTTCTCCGACGTCGTGGTGGCGCTCCAGTGCCCCTCCGTCTGATCAGACACCTCCAGCAACGAGAGTCACCTGCCAGGAAGCCAGTGGGAGTCTCATAAGCCTCGAAGGACGCCGGAGGAGCGAGCTTGAGGGCGGGGAAGTTCGGCCATTCCGGCCTTCTTCCCTGTTCTTCCACCTCGCCTCTCTGCCGTCGGATGAAGGAGTCCTCCCCAGGTCGAGCCTCAACCGTCGGATCTGCCCGCGCTTCAACCGTTGGATCATGCCAGATGATCTAATCCCAGACGTCAGATGGCGAAGCGGTATCGACCGCTGGATCTGCGACGCGTGTCAAGTGGCGAACAAAGAACCGTTGGATCGCGCGCACTTAGGGGGTAATTTTCACATATACCCCCGCTATTTTGTATATTTAATTTTTTAATACTGTAAATAAATTTGTGCGTTGTAAATAAATAGTAAACTTTGCAGTAGGACCCCTGCGTTTGTCGTATTTACGTTTAGGTCCTTCCGCACCTCACGTGCAGTCCCACGTGAGGCGCGGGTATTTTGCATGCAACCCCTGGCGAGTTTTTGTAATTGCAAATTAGTGCTGAAAATTAAAATAAATGTGTATTCCAGTAGGTATTTTTGCACTTGAGCCCCTGTTATGTATTTTAATTGCAAAAATGCCCCTGCTAGGCTTAATTACTTTTTGTGTCTTTATCTATTTATTAAAAATACCTACATGGCTTCTAAAAACTCACAAAAATTAGGGTAGATGCTCCATGCCATGCTTGTTCACGCCCGTATTTTAGTTTGCATTTTTTTGCATTTTTCCTAATTATTAAAAATGAAATAGAAGCCATTTTTACACTGTCTAAGTTTAAAAATACAAAAAAATTAGAAAATGTTTTTGAAAAATTCCAAAAAAATTATATATGATATATTTATATATATATATTGAGTCCAGAAAATGAAAAACCTAAAAATATGAAAAAGAAAATTAAAAAATCATAAAACCCCAAAAGCAACATAAAAATTAGTAAAACTCTTTAAAAACCCGAAAAATACATTTCTCTCTTTTGTAATTATCTATATATTATTATTAATATGTGAAAATTAATTTGGGCAATTTTGGGTATTATTTGATATTTTTAAAACCCAAATTATATACGGCTATTTGTTTAGTCCTATATTGTGGACATTTTTGAATTGAAAAATACATAAAAATTAGAAATAAAAAAAAATATATAAAAAAAAAGAGTTAAAAATACAAGTCTATATATTAAGTTTTTATGTTTATAAATATATATATATATTCTATATTACTTCTCTCTCTCTTCATATATATATATATCTCTTTATATATATATAGTATATAGATTTATATAATTAATAATATATAAAAAAAGGGGTATAAAATATAAAATCAAAATAAAAATTATAAAAACAAAAATATAAAAAAAATTACAAAACCCAAAACCCACAAAACAATAAAAGTACATGAACAATTAATTGAATAATTGAGCAATACATTACATACAACCATTCGCCTCCCAGTGTTCGACCTCTACCTGTGCTTACACCTATACACATTTACATGTAGAGTTATAATAAATTTTAACTCCACATTTTTGAATATTCATTGCATATATTATTGTGGGTTAATTGTTGATTGATTCGAGAATTATTGAGCGGTCACCGCATCGACTGTTGATCCGCCTTGTGGATTAACACGACCCTTGATAAATCCTCGTTCATCAAATGGCGCCGTTGCCGGGGAGGCAACGGATTTTGTATGATTTTGAGTGCTTATTTGTTCCTTTATTTGATTCTTTGTTCATGTCCTTTATTTATTTATTTGTGTGATTTTTATTTTTATTTTTATTTTTATTTGATATTAATGATTGACTGCTCTGACCATCTCTTTCTTTTTGTCTTTGATGCGAGGGACCGCCAAGCGAAGGAGGACCTCCTAGGAGGACCAATGCACCCAAGCAAGGCGGAGTTGGCTCTTCTACATTAGCCAACAGGAGAGGGCATCAATAGCAGATGAAGGAGAATTTTTAGATGGCAGTCTTATTTTATGCACATTATTTTATTATGTATATTCATGCGAGAGAGTGACCCTTAGACTTTTGTAATAATACAGGACTCTCACAGGTACACTCCGACTCCCGAGGTCCACTGCCCGAGGGATTGTTCCCTTGGGGGCCTCGACGGTTTTGACGCCTTTTCCTTTCTATTTTTATTCTTATTATTTTGTGTGAATGAGCCCTAGCTTAGGAGTTGCTTGCCGATAAATTAGGTCCAAACACCCTAATTATATTTGCATGTACCTATAGTGCGTTTTGGATCTAGTCAAATTCAAACAGTCGGTTCACTTATCTCTTAACCCCTGTGCCGTGAGCGAGCCCCATCAAGCGCTACTCCTGAACTCGAGTGTGTCGAGAAGAGGAGGGGTGAGCCAAGACCGGACTCTTAGGTTAAGGATAAGCGACCGACTTGTGGTGCTTCACGATAATAGCAGTTACTATCCTAGGGCGATTTCTTCGGCTTGCATTTGCATATAGCATAGGTTTCAAATTCTGTTTTGCATCCCGCATGGAGAGAGCTGGGAGGCACTGTAAGTCTTCTTACTTAGCATGCATCATTGATTTCCGACTTGCATGGCTTTTCCGATCTTCTCCCTCTGTTTTTGCCAACCTAGGATGCTTAATGGAAATTGGAACCTCGATAGGCACGTGCATTAAAAATACCCAAAAAAAATTGATAACTTAAATAAAATCGGGACTGCTAACTCTATTGGACTTAAAAATAAAACGTAATGGATTCCTTGTCTTGGGGAGAGCAACCCCCTCATTGTATGCGTTTTAAGTGCTCACGTACACGCTAAGGAGTAGAGCCCAAATCCTATCAAGCCTCCTAAGTGTTTGTACAACTTTGTGATTCTCACCTAACTCTAAAACCGAAAAGATAAATGACTGTCATCTGACGGTCTTCACTGTGTCGAGTAGGTGAATTGAGGGTTTGCCTTGTGTATTGATTGTGACTTGGAGTTCGTTGTGTTTTGCATTCATTATTAGAGTCATCGGTCCCGTCCGTGTGAGTCATGCATTTTTCATCTTTGAGTCTCTCTATCTCTCTTATAAATAGACCTCTTCATTTTGCATCGAGTCATGATATTGGCGCTTGAGCTCAATCATTCTTCGCCAAGTCCTTTGTTTCCCGCATTCTTCACCATCTTCTATGTATCCATCGTACCATCTTCTCTGGATTCGAGGAGAGACCTCTTCGGACCGCAATTTTGACGGTGTTCCCGCCTTGTGTGGAACACCTAATTTGTCTATGTACCGATCTTATCACCCGCCCTCCTCGTTCCCTCTGTATCACCTTTCTACCACCCATGATATTGGCACGCCCGCTCAATCATCTTCTCCACTCCATTGTGTACCCTTCTTACCCGTCCTCCTCGTGTACCCCGTATCACCTCTCCCTTTACTCGGGAATGTTGTGCATAGTGATGAAGCCCGCATCGAGGATTATTTATACAAGATTATTTGTGTAAGCCGGGCCCATGATGTTGAGGCTGCTGAGATCGATCTGGTGGATTTGTCTTTGATACATGCATATGGATTTCTTGAGAATTTTTGCTGATGCGTAGAGCATAGGTGTGATGCATTATTGAGGAATTTTAGTTCTCGCACACCGGATTAAGGATGTGATGTGCTGCGATGAGTTGATGGTGATATCATGAGCATTGATTGATCTATTTATTTGAGGTTCCACCCATCTTGATCTTTGAGGATTGACTGATTATTCTACTTTGGATTTCTTGATAAAGGTGTGCGGATCCTACATGATTTCTCATCTACCTGAGTGACCCATCCTTGATCTCCTGACTCTTTGATCCACCATGGCACTTAGAGGATTCTTGACTATTTTTCGTGCCATCTCAGTTTACTGGATTGACCCAAGGGATGCTTGGTGAATGACATGATTATTCGCTCCCTGACATGATCTTATGCCCTCCGAATAATTGAATGATTTATTGCTTTTGAGGACCTGAGATGACTTGCCAGCATTCCCATGACCTTCATTGCTATAGCTCGCATTGCTCCCCGAGGACTATCTGAGGGAGAATGCGACAATGTCTAGGACTGCGGTTTTATACACTACTTGGGTCGCCATTGTGATGGGACCCGAAACCGAGTCGTACGATATGTTTGATTGGCCTCCCCCTGAGATTTGGTACTTGACCTATCAGTACACGAGGCCAATGTACTTGACTCATCTGAGTCCGCTCTCCTTGACGGTCCTCGCAAGGCAGAGCTCCACTTTTCTGACTATTCCATGCCTGGTTCATAGCTCTCCGAGGGTTATCTGCGAGAGGCTATGACACATTATTGCTATAATGGTCTCTTCTACTGATAGACGGTCGGCCGTCTATCGAGTCTATATTTCTGTGGATCCGTCTGATGGATCCGGCTCCTTTGAGCCCTCTTCTCTCCTTGATGACCCTCGCAAGGTAGAGACAGATTCTGACTATTCATTGCCTAGTTCGTAGTGCTCTCCGAGGACTATCTGCGAGAGCATGCGACACTCCCTTTACGCTCGGTTCCCACTGCTGATTGTGTCTCCTCTCTGTTGGAGCACGGAACTGAGTTGTCTGATATACTTGATTACTGGTCCCATCTTGAGTTGCCTATCTGATCTGCAGATCATGGGACCCATCTGATTAGACTCCTTTGAGTTTTCTCGCCTTGACGGTCCTCGCAAGGCTGAGCTTCTGATATCTGCTATTCCCATGACTAGTTGGCAGCCCGCTCCCCGAGGGTTATTTGCAGGATGCTGCCACACTTTCTTGATTTGCCGGTCTCTTCTGCTGGTAGCCGATCTGTCGCCTACCAGGACCATTTCTATGATCCGTCTGATGGATCAGGCTCCTTTGAGCCCGCTCACCTTGATGACCCTCGGAAGGGTGAGCTTCTGTTCTGATTATTCATTGCCTAGTATGTACTACTCCCCGAGGGTTATCTGCGGGAGAGTACATCATTTTGTAGGTACTCGGCTTCATTTCTGGTGTCTCCTATCTGTGGAGCACAGAGCTGGGTCTTCTGACTTTGTACTCGGTCTCCTCCCTGGTGGTGTCTCCTGTCTGATGGAGCACGGAACCGAGTCCTCTGATTATTCTCTGACTTTTCTCACCTTGAGGACCCTCGCAGGAGTGAGCCATATATTGTGTTGTTCGGTGTATTCTTATGACTTTCAGATTATATCACCACCGTACATCACACAGTCTCATATGCTTTATTTCATATCTATCTGAGACTCTGATTGACCGGAGGAATTTGTACTACTCTTTCTTCCTCCCGGTCCTACGGTATCGGCTATATTCTCCAATAATGACCATATGAGCCGTTCACCGGCTTCATGCTACCGGACCGGATATCTTTACTTTCCGATCTGATGGTCCCCGGTAGCTGACACTCACTTGATTGCATATTCGGGTGTATTTTCACCTTCTGACCGCGTCCTCGTTCTCACAGGAGACGACGACGAGAGCACGGTAGTCGCTTGTCAGATACCGTCCTGTACTTCACCAATCTCTTCACCGCTTGTATATATGTGTATTCTGTTCATCCTTTCTCCCGCATGTTATGTGTGCCCTAGATCTATCGCCATATCTTTGTGACTACACTTAGGACGTACCTTGTCCTAAGTATAGGGGGGTACGCACCGAGTTGTTCTTTCCTTATACATTTTTCGTCACCCCTGTTGTCGCCTATACTTAGGGATATCTCACCCTAAGTATAGGGGGGAGTGATGTGTATATTCTCCTAGATCTTTTCATCTATCTGTATATATCTCTTCTTTTCTTCTTTTCTTCTTTTCCTTTCCTATATTCTGTATCTAAAATAAAAGGTGTCGCCCCTTTGTGTCAATTTTCTGCACTTAGGATGTACTTTGTCCTAAGTATAGGGGGGTGCACCCAAGAGTTGTTCAGCTGTTTATTCCCACCCTTGACCCTCCCTGCTTTGTGTACAGTCTGCCATACTGAGGATTATTTGATCCTAAGTATAGGGGGGACGGTCAACTTCTATTTCCTTTGTCTCTTATTCTTATTCTTTAGACTTGTCTATACTCAGTACGAGTTATGTCTTCTATTTTCTCTTCGATCTATGAGGACATAGCTCAAGCTAAGTATAGGGGGGTCGTATATACTATGTATATACTTTAGCCATAACTCGTACTTTTGTAATAATATGGCTAATAATTCTTTAAATTCGTTAAAAATCGTTAAGATGGGATTATTCCTCAAATTCTTTTTGTATATACTGATTAATAAATCAGGTGAAAACGTTTTTTGCAAAATGTTTGAAAAATAGTTTGAAAATCTTTATGAACATTTATTGAAAACTATTTTGAAAATATTTTGTTACATGTTTTCAACCTTTGTAAAGATGTGTGGTTTGTAAAGATTTATTTTCTTTGTGTGAAATAAAATGTTTGAAAAATGATTTGCAAATGGTTTGAAAAATGGTTGCAAAAATATTTTGAAAAATCTATATATACTGATTTGAAAAACCTTTGCAAAATGATTTTCAAATGTGTGTACATGTTTGTAAAAATGTTTGTAAAAATTATCTTGGACTATAGTTTTCAAAAACTGTTTGAAAAATTTGTGTCAAATAAATTTGAGGAATAGTCACATATAATAATAACTAATATATATCTTATGAATAAAAATAATAAAAATAAACACAATTCTTTAATAAATGTACATATATGCTTATAAATAAAAACTAAATTCTAAATTCTTTAAAAAATCATTAAAATAAAGCGGCACGCCCGTGTAAATAGTTGTACATATTTTCTACTATAAGTGTAAAAATTCTTT
Source organism: Ottelia alismoides (assembly GCA_037367405.1). Taxonomy (NCBI): domain Eukaryota; kingdom Viridiplantae; phylum Streptophyta; class Magnoliopsida; order Alismatales; family Hydrocharitaceae; genus Ottelia; species Ottelia alismoides. The sequence goes on from JAZKJV010005626.1 coordinate 226,603, forward strand.
TATTTGCAAAAATTCTTTGTGTAAAAATTCTTCTCTTTGTTTTCAAATTCTTTGAAAAATTGCATTATTCTTTGCATATTTGTAAATAGCATTTGCATAGCATTCATATTCTTTGATTGAGCTTGATGATTGAACTAGTCCAATAAAGTCGAAGATTGGAGCTTGGTTGGACCTTACCGCACCTAATTGCACTGGAACCTTATGGGAACTAGGTTTAAGGTACTTCAGGTCTATTCAGACTTAATTCTTTGAGAAATCAGGGCTAGGTTCAAGTCACCTCAGTGGACTAACTAGAACTTGTCGAAACACACGCATGACTCTTGTCGGCCGTGACCTAACTTGGACACTTGCACCTTTCACTTGGCTCAACTCAGTTGGAGTGGTGAGGGGGTTGGATTTGCCAGTCTGAGACGCACACGGGTGGAAACATTCGTCCTCGTCTAGGGAGGGAAGTGCACCCCAACCTGGTCCAGTTTCAATGATGTCGAATGACAGGAGAGTGTGGGTTGCAATAAAGCTTCAAAAGAGGGATAGTCTTCTGGCTCAAGAGGAAAAAGTCCTTATGTAAATGCTGCTGTACATAGTATGTTGAAAAAAAAAAAAAAGTGGACAGGCTTGTAAATAAAAATAAAAGTGCCTGCAAGAGAATGTATATTTGTTGTATAGAAAATAAGCAAGCTTGAGCATCAAAGTTACACCATGTGAGCCTGCAGCTGGATGACTTGACTACACTGGTCTTGCATCCTAGGATAGGTAGCTACACTGGCTACCGTCCATTCTTTTCTCTACCCCCCTCCTCTTGAGTCGGATGCCACTTGAACTTAGAAGGGAATACCCCGCTCCTTGACGGTAGAGGGCTGGATTAGGGAATCATTGGGTTGTCATTCTGGAGAAGTCAGTTCCTTTGTCATTTCAGTTGGGGAGAGCCACCATCACTTACACCGTACAAGTCAGCTTCATAGTCATAAGGGTTTGCGTATGATGTAGGCTAGTTCTGACCCGGCTATTGAGGTGATTTGAACCAAGTTCTGTGACTATCGAAGGCTGTTGTGTTTTAAATTTGGTTCCCTACTAGGTTCCACACACATTCTCACACCAAGGTCTAACTTGAGCTTCAAACTTTGATTTTGTACAGATGAGTTTAATAATCATGACCAATTCAATTTATTCTTAATTCTTTATTTTTGCTTTTTCTTTTCTTCTTATTCTTTAATTCTTTTTGTACTTATTGCATAAGTGTTTGCTAGGGACTAGCAAAGGCAAGTATAGGGGGGTGATGAATCTCCATTTCATCACCTTTATTCTATCATTTTGGCCTTAAAAACCCCAGCAAATGCATATAAATAGCATTAATTTGTATATAATAGCATTCATTGTTTCTTGTATTTATTGTACATTAAATAAGGTTTTTAATGCCAAAATTATAGAATAAAGAGAAGAAAAGAAAAAGGAATAAAATATTGCAAATATTTTATGACCCTAACCCCGAGACCAAGTCCAGAATGGAATTGGTCGACAAGGAATAAAGTAGGGGGAGATAAGGGCCAATAATACAATAAATACCTCATTTATTTATTCATTCATTTATGCATTTTGACACCTATTTTGTATAGAATTATTTATTCATCAAATTAAAATCTTTTGTACATGAAAGTTGTAGATAATAATGTAAATAAAAATACAAAATTAAATTTGTGTAAAAATAATACTCAATGTACATTTTATACCCAGAATAAAAAGCAAAAATCTCAACTTCACAGACCCATATCTTGCAAATAACAACTCCAAATCACTCAAACTCACCTTTAATTGTATATAGCATTCCATGAACTATTTTATAAAATTAGTTTCATAATTTTTGGAGTCCATCTGTGGAAGTTAGGTTTTTGACCCTCATTGTATATAGTACCCCATTAAAATATTCATTTTATTCAATAATTATTATTTGTACAAAATTATATTTTTAGAATTTTATAAATAATATTTATAATACATGTACATCTTGAAATTAAAAGAAAACCAAAAAGAAATTTGAGAAATAAAATAAGCCTATATAAGGTATAGGCAAAATACCTATGTAAAGCATGTATATAAATAAAAGGGAAAACATTCTTTAATTATTTTATTCATCTATATTTTTTCTAAAAATATATATATTACACATAACTTATTAAAAATACAAATCCAAAATAAAAACAAATAAAATTCATTAAATAAATAAAATGTATATAATATATAGGTGAAATACCTATAAATATACATACATACACATACATCTATTTATTTAAAAATATAAATAAACTCATAAAAATAAAATAAAAAATTATATTTATACTCACAAAAATAAGTTATAAAATAAGAAACTAAAATAATAAAATAAAATAAATAAACTAAAAATAAAATATACCAAAATACATATAAAATACATACATATACACATTATTGTAATAAAACCGTAATAAAATAATTCATAAAAATAAATAAAAAATCATATTAAAATACTACATACAATAATAAAGATTTTTTATACTTAAAAAATAATAAACTCATTTACTATTTTAAATAATTCATTCTTTATTTTCCAGCCTGTTTTGTCTTCTTGCGGCCTAGGTGGACCAATCAGGGCTTGGCCCGAGTTGACCCCGGGTCAACTGCCTCCTCAGCCTCTGTAGTACGTCTGAACTGTCTTGTCCCCCATCTTCTCACCTTTTGCCCGCTCGATTCGTCCATCAATCACCATCGAATCCTTCACGGATTTTATTCCCTGTACATCCCTCTCCCACACCGTCCTCTTGGATTCTTTGCACATAGCCCGTACCGCCCGCTATGGCCCGATCAATAAGGGTGCCCTTTTCGTCTATAAATAAGGAACCTCTGCCCTCCGCCCAATTTTGGTCAATTTTCCCTCGTTCTCAGTCCCCACCTTCGGTCTAGCGTGCTCCTCCGTGACAGGGAGAAGCTCCTGGAGGGCTTGAGCGGGCTGGAGCGGCGGAGGTTGCACCCACGGCCGCCGCGTCGCCGGAGGTCCTGCTCCTTGGCCTCCCCGGCCAAGTTGAGCTGCGCACTTTATTTTTCTTAGGTAATTTTTATTCCCGTCATTTTATTTCTGCATTTAAACTAGCACTTAGCTCGTAGGTGTAGCGTAGCCAGGCCGATTCGTAGTTCGCCGGAGCTCCGCTCCGGCGAGCTTTTCACCGTATTCCCGACTGTTCTCCAACCCGCTTTCACCTTCATTTCACTCCCCAACGCGTTCTCCACTTCCTAATCACCTTGGCCAACCGGATCCTCTCCTGGATTCACGAATCGATGCCCTCCTCCGCCACCTCGCCGGAGCATCGCCACCCACTGCCATATTCATGCTAACAGCTTCAACTTGGGCCGAGGAACTCCCCTCGAGCCACGTAAGCAGTTCCCTGCAGGTTAGGAGCAAGGAGGAGCTCCAGGAGACGCGATCAGAGATCACCGGAGGTACCTGGGAGCCCTCGACTTCTCCGACGTCGTGGTGGCGCTCCAGTGCCCCTCCGTCCGATCAGACACCTCCAGCAACGAGAGTCACCTGCCAGGAAGCCAGTGGGAGTCTCATAAGCCTCGAAGGACGCCGGAGGAGCGAGCTTGAGGGCGGGGAAGTTCGGCCATTCCGGCCTTCTTCCCTGTTCTTCCACCTCGCCTCTCTGCCGTCGGATGAAGGAGTCCTCCCCAGGTCGAGCCTCAACCGTCGGATCTGCCCGCGCTTCAACCGTTGGATCATGCCAGATGATCTAATCCCAGACGTCAGATGGCGAAGCGGTATCGACCGCTGGATCTGCGACGCGTGTCAAGTGGCGAACAAAGAACCGTTGGATCGCGCGCACTTAGGGGGTAATTTTCACATATACCCCCGCTATTTTGTATATTTAATTTTTTAATACTGTAAATAAATTTGTGCGTTGTAAATAAATAGTAAACTTTGCAGTAGGACCCCTGCGTTTGTCGTATTTACGTTTAGGTCCTTCCGCACCTCACGTGCAGTCCCACGTGAGGCGCGGGTATTTTGCATGCAACCCCTGGCGAGTTTTTGTAATTGCAAATTAGTGCTGAAAATTAAAATAAATGTGTATTCCAGTAGGTATTTTTGCACTTGAGCCCCTGTTATGTATTTTAATTGCAAAAATGCCCCTGCCAGGCTTAATTACTTTTTGTGTCTTTATCTATTTATTAAAAATACCTACATGGCTTCTAAAAACTCACAAAAATTAGGGTAGATGCTCCATGCCATGCTTGTTCACGCCCGTATTTTAGTTTGCATTTTTTTGCATTTTTCCTAATTATTAAAAATGAAATAGAAGCCATTTTTACACTGTCTAAGTTTAAAAATACAAAAAAATTAGAAAATGTTTTTGAAAAATTCCAAAAAAATTATATATGATATATTTATATATATATATATTGAGTCCAGAAAATGAAAAACCTAAAAATATGAAAAAGAAAATTAAAAAATCATAAAACCCCAAAAGCAACATAAAAATTAGTAAAACTCTTTAAAAACCCGAAAAATACATTTCTCTCTTTTGTAATTATCTATATATTATTATTAATATGTGAAAATTAATTTGGGCAATTTTGGGTATTATTTGATATTTTTAAAACCCAAATTATATACGGCTATTTGTTTAGTCCTATATTGTGGACATTTTTGAATTGAAAAATACATAAAAATTAGAAATAATAAAAAAAAAATATAAAAAAAGAGAGTTAAAAATATAAGTCTATATATTAAGTTTTTATGTTTATAAATATATATATATATATTCTATATTACTTCTCTCTCTCTTCATATATATATATATATCTCTTTATATATATATATAGTATATAGATTTATATAATTAATAATATAAAAAAAAGGGGTATAAAATATAAAATCAAAATAAAAATTATAAAAACAAAAATATAAAAAAAATTACAAAACCCAAAACCCACAAAACAATAAAAGTACATGAACAATTAATTGAATAATTGAGCAATACATTACATACAACCATTCGCCTCCCAGTGTTCGACCTCTACCTGTGCTTACACCTATACACATTTACATGTAGAGTTATAATAAATTTTAACTCCACATTTTTGAATATTCATTGCATATATTATTGTGGGTTAATTGTTGATTGATTCGAGAATTATTGAGCGGTCACCGCATCGACTGTTGATCCGCCTTGTGGATTAACACGACCCTTGATAAATCCTCGTTCATCAGGCATCGACATTTATTGACTTGATTACTGTTCCGCCAATAGGTTTTGGCATGGGGAAGATCGTGACTTGAAAATCATCAAGTATCATATGTGTTTTAATAAGATCCATCACCGCATATTATAATTATAATTGATAACAATGAAAAACATGACATAAATCTAGAAGACATCATCTCATAATCAAAAAATAAATTTCTAAGCATTGATCTTGGGGTATGGTGAATGAAAAATATATTAATAAAATGAGTAATTAGATAACCTTCTTTCCATGCAAGTAGTTAATTTATTATAAGGCATTATTACTTGTCTACTTGCTTCCTTTTGTAACCACTCACATTGGACAATACCCCTTCATCTCACCTCTTCCCCTTCTTTTGGTTTGTCGACCACAACTCAACTAGAACCCCTCTCCTTCCCCTTCCTTTTCAATGTAACAACCCACCAACCACCTTATACCTTATTCCACCTCGGGCTTCCCCCCTTCACCCCTCGTCTGCCACCACCTCCTCCTCGTGCAAACCACCTCCAATAGCTATCCTCTCTTCCATCTTATCCACCACAATAAAATAAATTCAAGTCCTATTTTTGAACCCATCCACCAAGTTTTAGAGCTAAGCCCAGCATCCTTCCTTCTTGATCGATGACAACGAGTTATAGGGCGAGCTGAAGCCATAATGAGCGTAATGAATCTCTGTTTCATCATCTTTATTCTTTCATTGGATTTAAACCCTAGTTAAGTGCATGCATATAACATTATTTTGTACAAAATAATACATGTTATTTACAATGTAAATATTGTATAAAATACCTTATTTAAATCCAAATAACAGAATAAAAAAGACAAGATAAAGAAATGAAATGAAATACCAAAGGTATTGAAGAACCCTAATCCCCGATACATAAGCATCATGATGATTGTGTCGATAAAGATAAGTATGAGGATATAAAGGCCAAAATGACCAATAAAAATTAATTTTTATTCCCTACTAATTCAATTTAGGACCTATTTTATTCTTTATTATTGACACCTAAAATTATTAAACTTTGTACATGAAAAATGTATATAAAATATAAAAAATATATATAAAAATTATTTCATCCAAAAACAATGCATAGTGTGCCCTAAACACTCAGAATAAAAGGCCAAACTAAAAATTCTCCATACATGTATCTTCTCCATATGAACTCAAAATTTACCAAGCTCACCTTTATAGTTCTTAAATATAAATTATCTATTTAATGAAGGCGGTTTCATTCAAATTGAAGTCAAGATGAAGAAGTTAGATTTTGGACCCTCATTGTGCAATTTACTTGTATAAAATAATTAGTTTATTTGTTCTTTATATTTTTCATTCTTTTATATTTTTATAATTTTGTAAATAATATATGAAGTATACATACATAATTGAAATAAAATAGAATCATTAGAAATACAATAAATAAATAAGTATATTATAATACATAGATGAATTATACACACATATACATATATAATAAATACAAATATTTATTTAAGTGTATATAAAACTTCAGAAAAATACAATAAAATATATTTATACATATCTAAATAAGTTTTAAATATATAAATATGTATAAAAAAATAATAAAATAGAAAATAAAATGCATATTATATAAGTAAATATACCAATATTATACTTGTAAAAAAGTATCTCCCAATAAATTAACTTGTAAAAAAATAAAAATCACATGAAATACTGCATAAAATAATAATATTTTTCATATTTTGACCAAAAATTAATAAAAACATTTACTATTTTAATTTGAATTGATAACATATTTTCTCACATTTTATTACTTTCGGCCGATGTGGACCAATGGGAGACCGGTCTTGATGCCCAGGTCAACTCTCCGGCCTCCCTAGGATCGTGTTGTCAGATGCTAGACCCTTCTTCTTCCTTGATTTATCCCCATGGATTCTTTTATTTTTTAGAGTGATTCCTTCGCAGCTTTTGACCCTCGATCTATGCTCTTTCACACCAGCATCATATCTCAATCAGAGGGTCATTGCATCGATTGTTCTTCCCGAGCCAAGTTGACCATGTACATATTCCCACGCCGAACTCAGTTATCCGTTGATCTATTTTCCTCTCAGTGAACCCCTCAGATCGACCCATCCTTTAGTTGAGCAAGGTGACAATAGCTCTTTGAGCGATTTGCAACGTGCGTATGGGGAGGAGGAACGTGATTCGGGCTCGCCGGAGTACTTCCTGACTGAGCTCCATCCGGCTACTTGTTCCAACAAGTTGAGACATAATGTAATGGTAATTTAGGTAGCTTTCGGTTTTAGATTTCATTTCATGTTTTTATGTTGTATTTTGATTCACTACGGTAGCGTAGATTTTAATTCGCGTAGCTCGCTAGAGCTCTGCTCCATCTAATGATTCTGCCATCTCATGTTGTTCGTCGATCCGTCGTTCACTCCCATTTCCTTCCCTACCACTTACTCTACGCTCTAACGCCCCCCCATTCACCATGATCCCTTCTAGATCAGGAGAACATGTCTCCTTCCACCACGTCTGCCGGAGACCTCCACCCGACTCCATTTCGCACCATCTCTGCCCAACAAGATCCCCAAAACCCTCCATTTTTGTATGCATGTGATAACTTTCAAGTTCTAGAGTTCAAAGGCCTCCAGAGGTGATTTTTGACAAAGCTTCGGTTCCATGGATACCGGACCTTCCCCGACCTTCTAGGACTCCATCGGTGGTCCTGCCATTTTATGCATCAAGCAGTTGCAGACACCTCCCCTGAGCGTGTGAAACATCTAAGCATCGAGAGAGGCGCTCGAATGGAGGGAGAATAGATTGATCGAATCAAGGAAGACACATCGTTCTTCCATGTTCTTTATGGAGAGTAGCCACCGTCTGATTAAAGGAGGAACTCCACTTTTGATCACGTCCGTCCAATCGTGAGTAGCAGTGACCGTCGGATCTCGCCCGAGATCTAATCTACACCGCACATCGACGAACTGATATCGAGTAGTGAGGAGTGGCCACATGGATTAGTGAAGTCATCAGCATCGCCCGCCTGCACACGTGGGGGTATTTTCACTATCATCCCCACCTTTTGTGTATTTTATTTTTAGTATAGAAACTTTCATCTATAGTTATATAATTTTTGTAAAATTTGCAGTCAGACCCCTATATTTCTATTATTTATATAGAGGTCCCTCACCACGTAACCTCACATGCTCGTGCATGTGAGGGGCAAGCATTTTGCAGAGGGGCCTCAGGCTTTTTATATTACATTTTAGTCTTGTAAAAGATCATTCTAATGTTGTAACTTTTGGATTTACATCAAGGACCTTGTGATTTTTTATAATTACAAAAATAGCCTCTCCAGCGTATTTGATATTAAATATCCGAGCATTTTGCATTCTAGGCCTTTAATTTTTTTAACGGGTTTAGAAAACAAAAAATAGTTTTACGAAATTGCAGATAGGTCCCTATCAACATTGGTTTTTCTTTTTGTTATTTTATTTTTGATTAAATGTCATTTTACATCCAAAAGTTCTAGGAAATTTATTTTAATGCCTAGATATGTTATAAATCACGTATATTTTTCTTGGACCAATTAAAATATTTTCTTATTTTTAAAAATACGAAAACACTGCATTTATCCCATGTTTACATTTAAAAGTATCAAAGATTATATAATCATCTTTAAAATTCCAAAAATTGATATTAGTTATTATTGTATTTTATAACTACATATTAAAAATCACTAAAAATAATAAAATAAAAACATTAAAAATTAAAAAGCTCCTAAATCTTTATATTTTTTAAAAAATCTTACAAGAATCCAGAAATATTTATTTCTGTTTCTAAATTTTGTTTGCTATGACTATTATATAGTAAAAATAGTTTTTGGAAATTCTAGAACTTTTTCTCTATTTTTAAATTCCAAAATAATTGGCCTATTAATATAGGTCATTGTTTTGACATTTTTATTCAATTAAAAATAAAACATAGCAAGTATTATAAGAAAATTAACAAACACATAAAATAATATGAAAAAGACAAAACATGTTATTTTACATTTTTGAGTATCTATTGTTATATCTTTAAATATAAAAGCTTCCACCTTTATATATAGTTATATGTACTTATATTACTATTAATATTATTATTACTAAAATTATATATATATTTTTAGAACCCTTGAAAAGTAAAAAGGACTGCACTTAGGGATTTTTTTATTTTTCTATATTATATATATCATATATATCTATTATATAATACATATTATTTATGTATATTTATATATGCATATTAATACATTAAGAAGAAATTTAAAAATTAGAAAAATATAAAAAGAAATAAAATTATAAAACTAAAATTTTTACAAAAATAATACAAAAATCCATGAAAAATAATATAATCTCAAACCCACAAAAATTAAAATAACAAGACAAGAAAGGAACATTTTGGACCAATCTATCACGTGTGCTCCATATCTTCGACCTCTATGATACTTGCACATATATACATCTTTTGTAGAGTTATAATAAAGTCTAACTCCACATTTTTACTATGTGTTGCTTTATCTATATTTTGGGTTAGTTGTTGCTTGACATTTGGGTCTCGTGAGAAGTCACCTCAACGGCAGTGATCTCACCTTGTGTCGAACATTTGACGTTCACAAAGTACATGCCGACAAATGGCACCGTTGCCGGGAAAAACAATGCATAGATTACTGCATGTACTTCTTGTATATTTTCCTTTATTTATTTATTTCTCATTTTATTTTTATTTTATTTTTGTATTGTTCTGACCATCTTCCTTGTTCGACCTTGTTGTGAGGGATTGCAGATCGAGGGAGGTACTCCTAAGAAGCCTACACACCCATGTGGTGCAAAGTCGGGTTTTCAACACAAGCCGATTATTGAGAGCAACAATATAAGACTTAGAGATTTTTTAATATAGCACCATTTTGTTTTTGTTATTTTATTTTATTTTGTAATTTAAATGGAGAGAGAGACATTAGAACATGTAATAACTTAAACTCGCTAGGTTACTTCAACACTCCACGAGGTCCATTGCCGAGGTGTCTGTTTACCTGAGGACCTCATTGATTTTCTTCATGCTTTTCTTTTTCTTTTCTTTGTTTCCTTAGTTTTGAGTTTTTTGCCTTTTTACGTGTGATTGAGCCTTAGCATAGGACTACCTTTTCGATAGACTATGTCCACAACCGTAATTATTTCATGTACCTTTAGCTATTCACCTGAACTTAGGAAAAATTAATTGTTAATTATTTATATTTGGAATTGAATGTCGAGAGGAACTCTATATAGCGCTAACAGGACCCGTTGCGGCATGCATCAAAGAGTCTCCAAGACCAGAAATTTAGTAACTATTTAGGGATTAGCATGGGTCGAGCTGGGTCGGGCCCTGAAGGGTCCAGGACCAAGCATGTTCAAAAAATTCAGGCCTTGGGCCGGGCTTAGGCCCTCAATTTTTTTCGGCCTAAGCCCATGTCGGATCCAATTCCTTTGGGTCAGGATTGGATCGGGCTGGCCCATTTCTACCCATTAGAGATTATTACTTTTGAGTCTGTTGTTTTAAATTAATCTCAACTCAACTTTCACAACCTAAAATTAAACCATTCATAGGGGTATAAATGCAAATATTAAAAAGGTTTCATTCATTTCATAACAACCAGAACAACAAGGGCATAGACTGCAAATATCCCAATAAAACACGTGACGAAGCACGTGGCTCACAATAGGCAGGGGTATAAATGCAAATAAACTAAAGCTCAGGGTCCATTGTGCAATTTAACCTAAAACTAAACAACGTCTCTAAATATTTACAGGACTGATATGAAATAACGCAAAGATAAGGGCCTAAGGGTAATTTACCCTTTATTAAGTCGAGCCGACGGATGGGCGCCACGTGGGTAGATGGACGGCTGGGAATGGGTGGCGCTCCAACGCTGAGGTCCTCGCAGCGTTCGGACGGTCGAGGATACGCCACGTGGGGGATCGAACGGGTGAGGCTCTTGGTGGCTAAACCTCGTGCAACGGACGGTCCAGATCGCCTCTCCAAGATCTGACGGTGGCTGGATCTCCTCAAGTGGACGGACAGGATGAGAACTGGAGGTCGAGGACGATCGGACGGTCGGGGAAGATGCTGGAAGAACAGTTGGCCGGCGAGTTTCGCCGGCCTCGTGCGTGCGCTGGGATCCTCCCCTGCTGCCTCTGGAGATCGGAGAAGTTCCGCGATGATGCTCCGCAGCTGATGGTGGGTTCCGATGACCCAGCCGAGCCCTGGAGGGCTCCGGCGAGGTCGGCGGAGGTGAAGCTCCTGGCCCGAATGACCCAAGTCCTCAGATGGGCTGGAAAGCACCTGCAAAGTAAACCAGGAGACTCGCGGGTCGAGGGCAAAGTGCCTCGACCCCGGTTAGGCGGGTGAAGGTGGCCGGTGGTGCGATATGGGCGAGCTCCGGCGAGGGGGGTAGACGGAGGAGCTCGAACCCCAGCTCCTGTGCGAGCTGGGTTGGATGGGGGTATGGAGAAGGTGTGCGGGAGGAAGGCGGAGGTGACGATGGATTCCGATGATCGAATGGAGGTGTGAGGTGGTCGGAATCGACGAAACACGGCGACGACGAGATTTGGGTGTAAATGGAAATTGAACGGAAAGGTAGAGCTAAGGGACTACCTGGGTGGTCGAGGAGACTGTGCTGGAGCTGGGGAAGCTCCCGGTCGTAGCCTCAAGGGTCGTCTCGGCCCGAGGCTCGGAGCTCGCTCAGGCGGCGGAGCTGCGGTGGAGTCTTCGCCGGATCGATGGTTTTCGCCTCCTCTCCTCGCTGCAACAGGTCGAGGCGCGAGCTGTCACCTCTCTCTCTCTCTCTGGAGCTCACTGGAGAATGAAGCAAATGGCCAAAGATGACGATTGAAAGCGGCGGAGCTCGAAATATATACCATGGAGGGTCCGGAAAGAGGCGCGCGGGTAGGGCAATCTGGAGCGCGGATCCCGAGGCTAAGGCTCCGGCGAGGGTGGCGAACATGTCGTGCATGGATCTGACCCGGGGTTTAGGTGAGACGCAATCGGGTTTAGGCGCTAAAAATCAGGGAACTCGGGTCGGGCGCCCAAACCCGAGAGAAGTGGTCCTGAGGGGGCCAGTTGACCGGGCGGTCAACATCCCCAGGACCCAATGAAATCAGGCCACGTGGCTGGATCTTGAGGTGACAAATTGGGGTAGCTAGGGGCCGAATCTGCAAAAACTCCCAACATGAAATATTTTTCTTTTATTTTTTTCTATTTTTTGGTGATTTTTAATTATTTTTTGGAAATAAAAATAAGGTATTTACATTATATAGCTATATATAGGTATATATACAATATGTATTTTTTTTAATTTTTGATTTTTAATTTGTTATTTTTTGAGCATTTTTATTCCCATTTTAAGTTTTATTTATTTATATCATAAAATTAGGAATAAAAGATATTTTTATTTTATTTTTTACTATTTATGTACATAGGTAAAATAAATATCTATATACATCTATATACATGGCATATGTACAAGGTATTTTTGTATTTTTAGTTTTTGTAATTTTTATTGGATTTTTGTTTTGATTCTTTTATAAATATGTAAAAATATTTACAAGCATATTTTTGGGTGAGGAAAATATAGTTTTATGTATTTACACAAATATTTACACATGAGCTCCTATCTCCCTCTACTTTGGCTTTTATGCGGTCAGGCCCATGCTGAGCCCTCCCTTGGGTTAGGATGCTCAATATTTATTCTAAATATTTCCCTCTTTTTCTTTTTAATCTTTATTCTTTATTTTTACACAAAAACATGCTAACTATAGGTTTTTACACAATGCATGCTTTTGGTAATTATTTGTATTTACATATATCTACATGCATTTGCAAAGGTTATTGTAGCTAAAATATCAGAATAAAGAGTGATGAATGGGTATTCATCACCCCCCTATACTTAACTTTGCTAGTCCCTTAGCAAACACTTATTTGAAAAAGGAGTGAAAAAGAAAGAAAAAGAAAAAGAAAAAGAGGATGTACATGGATCAAGGTTGATTATTAAACTTGCCTTCATTAAATTGGGATATGGAGCTCGATCAGATCTTTGGATTATTAATGTGTCGGAACCTCATTTGGACTTAAGCTTAAAACCCAACAGCCTCTAAGTTCCACCAATCTATGGGCAAGACTCCTCAATAAACCAGATCAGAACAAATCTACATACACAAACTCTAATGACCATGAATCTTTCCATGCAGTGTAAGTGATATGTGGCTCCCCACCTCAGAAGTAACAAAGAAACAACCTCCCTCAACCTGGTAACTCTAATGCCTCGGTCTAGCAACTCTTTCCTCGAGAAGCGGGATATTCCCTTCTAAGTTCAAGTGCAACCGGCTCAAGAAGAGGGGGAAGAAGTATAGACTTTTGGAAGCTTAGCCAGTGTAGCTAAGTCTCCCGCTGCAAGCTTCATGAGATGTAACATGGATACCATAAGCTTTGCTTTATTTGACTATATACACTCCGGTGGGGTTATTAAATTTTCAATCCGACCCACCACTTTTTTGGAGTTCTTTTTGCATTTTGCAATTTTTTTTTCAAGGAATTCTATACAACATATCTACATGGTGCAGCATATACAAGAAATTTTCCTCTTGAGCCAGTAGACTATCCCTCTTTTGAAGCTTTATTGCAACCCACAGCTTCTGTCTTTAGCCTTCATCACCACTAGACCAAGTTGAGACGCACTTCCTTCACTAGAAGAAGAAGAGAGGTTCCGCCTAGAAGTACTACCCTCATATGCTACCCCAAGCCAAAGGAAACTGCCTCCTCACCACCTCATCCGTGGAGAGCCATGTGTAAAGTGCTGGTGCAAGTCAAGCCATTGTCTCTAAGAGTCATGCGTGTGTTGTTAAGTGCTCTACTTAGGCTCATCAAGATGACATATGCTCATAGCCTAGTGGACTCAAAGAATTAAGTCCTTATGGACCTGAAAAGCCTTAACCCTAAGTCCTATAAGGTTCCTCTTAAAGTTAGGTGAATTAAGATCTTATTCAAGCTCCATTTCTCAATTTAATTCCAGGCCTGGTTTAAATGTCAACTCTCATCCAGGAAAAACTATATACATATATGTACACAAAATGCTATTTACAAATATTTTACAATCATGCAAAATTTTTGAAAAATGTTTTGAAATCATGGATGAATGATGCATGAGGTGCAAGTTTTGCAAAAAGATATTTACAAATATTTACACAAGATTTTTGCAAACTTTTGATTTTCAAAACATTTTGAAAAAATTTTGTACTATATACATAATTTTGATACAAAATGTTTACACAAGCTTTACACAAAAGATCTTTGAAATCATTTTTACAAAAATACTTTGTACACTAGCTATGTATGTGCAAAAAGAAGTTTATGTACATGAACATTTTGAAAAAATTTTGTACTACATACATAATTTTGATACAAAATGTTTACACAAGCTTTACACAAAAGATCTTTGAAATCATTTTTACAAAAATACTTTGTACACTAGCTATGTATGTGCAAAAAGAAGTTTATGTACATGAAAATTTTTAAATTTTTGTGATTTTTAGCCATTTTATTTATTAACACACTCACACAAAGTACGAGTTATGGCTAAAGTATATATGAAATATATACACACCCCCCCTATACTTAGCTCGAACGATGTCCTCAGAGTGATCAAGAGCGATGCAGAAGACATAACTCGTGCTTAGTAAAAGGGGAGTGAAAAGGAACGGTTAAGTACAGAAACGAATAAGTGAATAGAATGAGAGGGACTCGGTGGTTTCCCCCTATACTTAGGATTAACTAATCCTAAGTATAGCAAGCTGTACATGAAGGGAAATCCGAGTGAAGAAGATACAGAGTCTGCCCCCCCTATACTTAGGGTAAAATATCCCTAAGTATAGGCAGCAAAACAGGAGCAGAACGAATGAAAAGAATACCCGCAGGTCCTACATCCCCCCTATACTTAGGGTAAAGTACACCCTAAGTATAGCATAATCATAAGATGAGAAAAGGGATGTGGGACTAAAGAATAGAATGATATGGACAACTGGATCTATACAGGCGGAGGAACAGTGAAAATTAGGCGTGAGATGCAAAAGATGTGAGTCAAGAGACCACATCTCACGCAAAATGAATAGGGGCAACAATAACGTCCCGCGGCTCATGATCTAGAAATGGCTTGAGCCGCTGGCCGTTCACTCGAAAGGTACTCTCAGAAGACAACTCGGATATATCAATGCTACCATTGTCGTGTACCTTTCTGACCAAGTAGGGTCCCTTCCATTTGCTCTGTAGCTTCCCTGGAAACAAACGAAGGCTCGCATCAAACAACCATACTCTCTGTCCAATCTCAAAATGCTTGTGGCTGATATGAGAATCATGCCACTCCTTCACTCTCTCCTTATACTGTAGGCTGCTTGAGAAAGCTGCATCTCTAAGCTCCTCCAGGGCAGCTAACTCTGCCCTCCTCTGGTCTCCCATACCATCTGGATCCATAAGAATATCTGTGACTGCCCAAAGTGACTTGTGCCTCAGCTCAACAAGTAAATGGCACGGCTTGCCATATACGAGGCGAAAGGGAGATGTGCCCAAAGGTGTCTTGAAAGACGTCCTATATGCCCACAAGATCGAGTCCAAAAGCTGTGACCAATCCTTTCGGTCAGGGCGGACGACTTTCTGCAGAATAGTCTTGATCTCCCTATTCGACACCTCAGCTAGACCTTTCGTCTGTGGATGGTAAGGTGTGGCAACACGATGGTCTATACTGAACTCGCTAGCAAGGGCCTTCACCTGGTCGTTGATGAAGTGAGATCCCCCATCAGAAATCAGAACTCGTGGAACCCCGAACCGCGTGATGATATGCTTCCTCAAAAATCTGCAAACTGTCCTCGCATCAGCGGCTCGGGCGGGGATAGCCTCCACCCAACGACTCACATAATCAACGGCCAACAGAATGTACTCAAATCCCTGACTCTTAGGGAATGGACCCATGAAATCGATGCCCCATGCGTCAAAACCTCACAGAAGTGAATGGGCTGCATCGGCATCATATCACGTTGTCCACAAGTGCCCATCCTCTGACAGTCAGTACACCTCTTCACGAACTCATCAGAGTCCTTGAAGAGGGTAGGCCACCACAAGCCGGATTGGAGCACTTTCTGTGCCGTTCTCCTCCCAGAATGATGTCCTCCTGCCTCAAGCTTGTGGCAGTAAGTGAGGACGCTATGGTGTTCCTCCTGAGGAATACACCGACGCCAGACGCTATCCCCTCCTTCGTGGTAAAGGATGGGATCCTCCCAGTGGTAGGACTTGGCCCTCGCAAGGAAGGTCTCAAGCCTCTGCCTGGGCCAATCTTGTGGGACTTTCCCAGCAACGAGAAAGTTCACAATATCGGCATACCACGGGAGTGAGGCGATAGCAAGGATCGCCTCATCTGGGAAGGTATCTCGAATAGGATCAATCTGCTCAGAATCCTCAGGCTGCTCTAGTCGGGAAAGATGGTCCGCCACCACATTCTTGACTCCAGGCTTATCCTTGATCTCTATGTCAAACTCCTGGAGTAGAAGGATCCATCTAGTCAGTCTGGCCTTGGCATCCTTCTTTGCCATGAGGTACCTGATGGCGGTGTGATCTGTAAACAAAGTCACTCTAGATCCAATGATATACGATCTGAACTTATCCAGGGCAAACACTACGGCTAGCATCTCCTTCTCTGTGACCGTATAATTCCGCTGGGCGGAATCCAATGTGCGGCTAGCGTAGTGTATGGCAAACGGAACTCCATCCCTCCTCTGTCCCAGCACTGCCCCTACGGCAAAATCGGAGGCGTCCGTCATGATCTCGAATGGGAGAGACCAATCAGGTGGCTGGAGAACAGGAGCCTCAATAACACACTGCTGGAGAGTCGCAAAGGACGAAAGACACTTGTCATCGACGAGGAACTCGGTGTCTTTCGTCAAGAGGTCAGTCAACGGTCGGGCAATCTTGCTGAAATCCTGAATAAACCTCCTATAAAATCCCACGTGCCCCAGGAATGACCGTAGCTGCCTCAAATTGGACGGCGGTGTGAGTTTCCTAATGACATCAACTTTGGTCGGATCAACCTCCATGCCCCTGTTGGAGATGATGTGGCCAAGCACTGTCCCTTGAGTCACCATGAAGTGACTCTTCTCCCAAGATAGAACCAAATGATACTCAATACATCGTTGGAGTACTCGGTCTAGGCAGTCAAGACAGGAGTCGAATCCGTCGCCGTAGACCGAGAAATCGTCCATGAAGACCTCTAAACACTCCCCTACCATGTCCGAAAAGATCGACAGCATGCACCTCTGAAAAGTCGCAGGGGCGTTGCATAGCCCAAATGGCATGCGTCGAAAAGCATAAGTGCCGAAGGGACAGGTAAAGGTGGTCTTCTCCTGATCCTCAGGAGCGATGGCCACTTGGTTGTAGCCCGAGTACCCATCCAGGAAGCAATAATGGCTCTTCCCTGCCAGTCTCTCAATGATCTGGTCAATAAAAGGCAGGGGGAAATGGTCCTTCTTGGTGGCTTGGTTGAGTCTCCTGTAGTCAACACAAACCCTCCAAGAGGTGGGTACTCGTGTAGCGATCTCCTCTCCCGACTCACTGATCACAGTCGTGATGCCCGTCTTCTTGGGCACCACATGCAAGGGGATGACCCACTTGGAGTCGGAAATGGGATAAATAAAATCTTCACTCCAACATTTCGATATTTCCTTCATCACAACCTCTCTCAGGTTGGGGTTTAGTCGCCGCTGGAACTCACGCGACGGCTTCGCCCCCTCCTCGAGATAGATATGGTGGGAGCACACTGCTGGACTAATCCCATGGAGATCCGCTACGCTCCATCCGATCGCCTTGCGGTTCTTTTCAAGAACCCCCATCAAACAGGATTCTTGCTCTCCAGTCAACTCGGCGGAGATGATGACTGGGTACATCTCTGGATCGCCCGCAAGGAATCGATACTTCAGCGAAGTAGGGAGCGGCTTCAGCTCTGGAATGCTGGGTGCTGGCAAATCTGGCTGCGGAAGAAACTGAGTGAAAGCTGCTAAGTCTGCCAAATCTGCCTGGGAAAGTGAAAGCGTACTCTCGCAAACTGGATCGGGAGAAGGCTGCTCAACTGCACTGTCTCTGCTCGGCTCTGCATCTACCTCCTCCTCATCTGTAGGCTCAAGTGGACTCATGTCTGGCATCTGATCATAGCAATCGGCCCAATCAGACTCTGAATCCGAGGGATCTGTATCAATCACGGTGGCATCAGTACCACCGGAAAACAAGGTGGCCTCAGCACCACCATCACTAAACATCGTGCCACGATCAAGGACCGGCTCTGCTGCCTCTATGGTATCCTGAACCAGGGCTGTGCTCTCCAGACGCTCCTCTGCTGTCATCTCGGCATCAGCTGTATCTGAATATGAGAGGATGGTCTGTGCTGCAGGGTCTGCCCAAGCTGCCTCATCGTCTGTGATCACAAAATCACAGTCCTGGTGGATGTCTGGCTCTGTGTCTGTCAGCTGCTCTGAATCTGTACTCGCATCTGAGCGGGCTCTCTCTAGCTCTGTAGTCCTCGACCGTCTCTATTTGTATACTCTCGCCCTCGACGCGAAAGTACACCTTCCCGCTATCATGATCAGTCACCGCCTTGGCTGTGGCCAAAAATGGACGACCAAGAATGATGGGGGTATCGGCCACTGACTCAGGGATCTCCATGTCCAACACTACGAAGTCCACGGGGAATTTCAGGCCCTGAATCGTGACGATAACATCTCGTAATAACCCCTTCGGCCTCTTGACAGATCGATCAGCGAACTGAAGGACTGTCCTGCTCTGTCGAAGAGTTCCCAACTCGAAGCGGTCGAGAAGGGCTGCCGGAAGAAGGTTGATCGACGATCTGCTATCTAGTAGAGTACGGTCGAACCTCTGCTCACTGATCTGGCATCTGACATACGGGGCCCCTGAATCTGACCTCTTGGCTGGCAGGCGGTTCTGGATCGCAAAACACGTGGCTTTGGTCAGCACGTGAATCTCTGAGGTGTGGTTCCTCCTCCTCCTTCTGACTGTAGTCCAGTCTCTCAAAGAACGCTGGAGAAGGGGGATGTGCTGCAAAGCCTCCTGGAGGGTCAACTGGATGTGGAATCGATCGATCATGCTCTGGCTGAACTCCTCAAGCTCTCTCTTTTTTGGATCATTTTCTTTTTTCTCCCCCTTCCCCATCTGAAGGGCTCTAGGGAAGGGGATCACAGGGTCCTTCTCAGATGAAGGACTAGGAAAAGGCCTAGACGGTTCGATGACCGGATCCTCACATACATCATGCACCACAGTGGGACCAGAAGAAACTAAACCTTTTTCTTTATTCAAACCAAAGTTCTGAGATACATCAAGGCGAGGAAAGACAACATCTCTCTCAATACAAACACCGGTGGCCTCAGTACCACCACGGGCTGGCTCTGCTGTTGTTGCTGGTAGACGTCTCGCGGCATCAGTACCGCATGCTGGCTCGGCTCTACTGGTGGCGTCAGTACCACCTCCTCGAACTGGTGAAGCGGCGGCCTCAGTACCGCCGGTGGGATCAGCATCCTTGGTGGCATCAGTGCCACCATCATCATCTGGAGCGGCCTCAGTACCGCTCTCCTCCTCCTCATGTGGCGCCTCTGAAGTATCCTCTGGTGAAGCTCAGATGAGGCGCCGCCGCCTGCTGGGGTCCTACCGCTCCTAAGTGTGACAAAATCAGCATCAAATAGATCCGAAGATGTATCAACAAATGGATCACTAGGATTGGCAGACTCAGTGTGTACTACCTGCTCAGATTTCCTCTTGAGGTTGTTCGGGTTTGGCTCAATCTGGGCTGGAATGGCGGCCTTCCCTCTCACCAAGTCCCGCATCTCCTGGCGGAACTCGTCCATCTCCCGTCTGAATGTGGCCTGCTGGTCCGTGAGGAGGCGGGCGATGTCATCCAAAGCGGGGCTCTCGTGGGAGCCCGACGGGTAGCCTCTCTGGTGCTGAGGCTGCTGGAGCTGCTGCTGATGGTGATAGGGGTATGAGGAAGGGTGCTGCTGATGAACTGGGTGAGCCTGCTGCTCACGTCTCCACGACTGTCCCTGCTGCTGATAGGGACGCGGATCGAAGGATGATGGCTGGTGCTGGTATGCTGGGGGCTGCTGCTGCTGCTGGTGATCTCTCTGCTGGGAGTACTGCCCTCCCTGACCTGACGGCTGCTGCTGGGGCTGGGCACCACCATTCCCCCACCTAAATCCGGGATGGTCTCGTCGGATCCCAGGCTGGGGGCGGTCATACCAAATCCCGTCGACATCCATCAACGGCTCTGCATCGAAGGGGTCTGGCGGCAGTACTGCCAGAGGCTGATCTGGCTGGTAGACCACCATCTGCATGTCTGGAGATGGTGGGGACTGGTAGGTAGGCTGCGGCTGCTGGTACGACTCCGCCTGTACAAGGTGAACCTGTCTAGGCTGCTGTGAGGAGCTGGAGCGCTGGGACGAGCTGCTGCTGCCGCCGGTATCGCCTCGCGACAGAAGACGGGGCTGTGAAGCCGTATGTGCCTCCTGGAGACACATGAGCTGGGTCTTCATGTCGCTCAGAACCTGTGCCATCTGTTCCATCTGAGTGATGCTCTGGCACTGCTTCTTCTCAATTAGCTCCATGCGGTCCAACTTCTCGCTGATAATGCCCATGTCCGCAGCGGATGACTCTGCCTGTGCTGCTGCGACTGCGGACGAACTGGATGGACCTGCATCTACCCGTGCTATCTGCTGGTACTGCACGGGTCCTGGCTGCTGTGGCTGGGGTCTCTGAGTATACAACCTGGTCTGGGACATCACCATGTAGTTTTCGGCCATCTCCTCGTAGATGGCCCAGACCTGGTCGTGGTCCTTGGCAAAGTAGGACCCGCCGCAAGAAGCGTTCACCAGACCCTGAAGCTCTGGCGTCAACCCGCTGAAAAAGCTCTGAACTAGGTTCGGCTTGGAGATGTCGTGGTGCGGGCATCTGTCTAGGAGCTCTCGAAACCTCTCCCATGCCTCGTGAAACTGCTCGTTGGGGAACATGGAGAAGTTGCTGATCAGGGCCCTCGCTGCATTCGTCCGCCCGAGTGGATAGTACTTGTTCAAGTACTCGGTGCGGAGCTGCTCCCAGGTGTAGACAAACTTCCCTAGATGCTTCAGCCAGGTGGCTGCTCTATCTGCCAGTGAAAAAGGGAAGGCTATCATCCGAATCGTGTCCTGATCCACGTGGTGATCATGGACAGTGCTGCAGATCATCAGGAACTCCTGGAGGTGGAGGTGGTGCTCCTCAGTGGCAAGTCCGTGGAAACGGGGCAGCAACTGCAAGGTGTTCGGGGGGAACTTGAAGTCCCCCACGATCGCTGGCACTACTACCCAGTGATGCATCAGAGTCGATCCGGGGTTGTGCAACTCCCGCATCGGTCGTGGTGGTCCTCCTGCCGCGGCGGCTGCCGCTGCGGCGGCGGCGGCTGCTGCTGCTGCTGCGGCTGCTGCGGCCTCTGCATCAGGTATCTCCTCAGGCTCGCTCTGCTGGTCTCGCTCTGCTCTGAGCCTCTCCAACTCTCGCCTCATCTCTATCATGAATGCCCCCTGATCACGTAACTGCTGCTGAACTGTCTCGAGTGATGCGATCAGGGTGGAGTTGATCTCCCCCTGGTCCAGTACAAAATGCTGGTCTCCTCGTGGACCTCCGGGGTGATCGTCTGAACTGCCGGCCATGGCGACGTCTGCAAAATCAAATGAGCCCAACTCAGGTGCTGTCAAATCTGCTAGTCTCTCCTCGGGCTCATGTCTCTCAATACCAGAAGAAAGGGGGTCGAGGGGGAACAGGACGGAGTCGTACTCGGGCTCGGAGAGCGGGTCTCGGCTCTCGCGGGCCAACCTAGATGATCGGGTAGACGTTCCCGAAAGCGGTGCAGCCAGAGGCTGCCTAAGAGACCGTCTACCCATCATCTTGATCTGGCGAGTAAGGCGGATGGGATCTGGAGTCAACTATGATCACAAACAAACCCCCGGTTCACCAACGCAACGCGAGCTGAAGACCGTGAAAGTTCGGTCAAATTATCTTGTCTATTTTATTTTGGTGAACACACAAAATATCAGAGCGCTTACGTGACCTGTTAGGATATCCGATGCTATCCCAGCCGACTGTCCCGCACGGAAGAGTCGGTAATCAGTCGGGACTAGCACCGGGAGGCTCTACCTAGGGTGCGGGTCACTCTCTCGCGCATCCAAACCATACAATGAGGGGGTTGCTCTCCCCAAGACAAAATTTTTAGGGTGAGCGGTTTTTAAGGTCAATAGTCTTAGCCAGTCCCAATTTTATGGTTTTTCTTTTTAATATTTTTCAAATAAAAACAAGCGGCCTAACGAATTTTTCGGTTCTCCTGATTATTTAATCAAAAACAGGGGGAGAAGTCGAAAAAGCCGATGCATGAGAAATCAATGATGCATGCTGAGATAGAAATGCGTACCTTGTCTCCAGCACTCTACATGCAAGTGATCCGCGCAGAATTTAAATACAGAAAGGAAACTACCTATATGATGCAATGGGAAAGCCGAGTCCTAGACGAGCAATTTCTAGCGAAGAACCGTCTAACTCAGTCACTCGCCCTCGATCCAAAGAGTCCGGTCTAGACCCACCCCTCCTCTTCTCGACAGGTCGAGTTCAGGAGTAGTGCTTGACGGGGCAGGCTCGCGGCGCGTAGGCTCTCAGGAAAGTGACTAAGTTATTTTTATTAATGATTTATTAGTAGGTCCAATTAACGTTCTATGGGAACAGATAATCAATTAGGTGTGTGGATCCTACTAACTACGGCACAATCACCAGAAATTCCTAAGTCTAGGGGCTCGAGCAAAAACCGCGTAAACACCGGAAAAGGCAGTAAAAAGAAGAGGAAAACCGCATCAAAAACCGCGAAAATCTCCTAAGGGTCCCCCGAGCACACCGGTGCTCGGCGAAACAAACCCGCTAAGTGTCAAGCACAGTTCAAGTCTCTGAGTCCCTGTATTATTACAACAATGATAGTCGAATAAATCCTAATCTAACCTCACCCACTCAACTCTCACTCTCTCGCTCTCTCCTGCGGCTCCGTGCAGAAAGGAGCCGCCTCCGAGTCTCGCGATTGCGTCGGCTTCTCGAAATCGGCCGCCTCGATCCTCGGGCCCTCGCAAGAAACAGAGACAAGTGGTCAGTCCAATATTATTGTTAGAAAATATGAGAAAAATATATATACAAAAATCTATACAAAAAGCCGCGAAAAACAAAAAGCCGCGGAAAACTCAAAAAGTGACTACTAAGCCGTGCTCCCCGGCAACGGCGCCATTCTGATGACACGAAAACCCGAGCGACTAAGGTATAAGGTACAGAAAATAGGTCATTGCGACCTCAGTCACTCAGAAGTGTCAATCAAGAAAAATGAACCACTAATAAAATCAATCAAGCACGAAGCAAGCGGTCCTGCTATGAGATTAACCTGGTATAGCACCCAGGGTCGAACTCAAGGAGCACGGATTGGCCGAGAGGCCTACGAAGTAGTCAAAATGAATAAAATCAAAGACAACAGATTTTTAGTGGTTTTTGATTGTTTTTAGATTTTTTTGGATTTTTAAGATGTAAAGAAAATAAGAAAGACAAAAACAATCAGACTTTGACAAATTATTTAATGCATCAAAAATCAAGCAAAAATTCAAACAAAAATATTTTTATGTTCTTTTATGTTTTTTAATGTTTTTAGTGAATTTTTGGAATTTTTATGATGTATATTTTATTCTCTAAAAATCAAACAGTAGCAAAAATGCAAGGTACTGTCCAGCCAGGCCCAAAATCCCTAGATAAAATATCTATGGACCTTAAAAGGGCTGGAGGTATTTTTCCTGTAAACTAGGTAAAACAAGGAAAATTTGACTACCAAAATTATTGTTTTTGGGTTTTCAGGTTATTTGATAGAATTTTTAGGTGTTTTTAGGTGTTTTTAAGTTTTTATGGTTTTTAAGCAGTGAAAAATAGCCAAAATTGGCTAGAAAATCAAGGAACACAAAATAAACAGTACCTAATTTTTAAAGAATTTTTGGGGGGTTTTTTATAT
Source organism: Ottelia alismoides (assembly GCA_037367405.1). Taxonomy (NCBI): domain Eukaryota; kingdom Viridiplantae; phylum Streptophyta; class Magnoliopsida; order Alismatales; family Hydrocharitaceae; genus Ottelia; species Ottelia alismoides. The sequence goes on from JAZKJV010005626.1 coordinate 251,010, forward strand.
TTTTTTGGGGTTTTTAACTCTAGACAGTAGCAAAAATGTAGGTTTTTGAATTTTTAAAAATAGCAACTAAACTCAGAAATGTCCTCAAAAATTCTCAAAAATCCTACACCATGGCAGCAGCCATGTGTCAAATTTTCATCGAATTTGGAGGTGATTTGATATTTTATTCAAAAATGACAAGAGGGCACTGTGCACAGGGACCAAAGTGCAAATACCCAAGGTTCTGGAGGTCCAGGTGCAATTAACCCAAGAAGTCACGCGCCAAGCGCGTGCCTGGGGCACTCAGGGACCTATATGTAATAAAACTAAGTTCCAAGGACCTACTGGTAACACGTACCAGAACTCCGAGGGCCTCAGCTGCAAATAACCCAAGAAAACACACACATGCGGAATTAAACCATTCACAGGGGTATAAATGCAAATATTAAAAAGGTTTCATTCATTTCATAACAGCCAGAACAACAAGGGCATAGACTGCAAATATCCCAATAAAACACGTGACGAAGCACGTGGCTCACAATAGGCAGGGGTATAAATGCAAATAAACTAAAGCTCAGGGTCCATTGTGCAATTTAACCTAAAACTAAACAACGTCTCTAAATATTTACAGGACTGATATGAAATAACGCAAAGATAAGGGCCTAAGGGTAATTTACCCTTTATTAAGTCGAGCCGACGGATGGGCGCCACGTGGGTAGATGGACGGCTGGGAATGGGTGGCGCTCCAACGCTGAGGTCCTCGCAGCGATCGGACGGTCGAGGATACGCCACGTGGGGGATCGAACGGGTGAGGCTCTCGGTGGCTAAACCTCGTGCAACGGACGGTCCAGATCGCCTCTCCAAGATCTGACGGTGGCTGGATCTCCTCAAGTGGACGGACAGGATGAGAACTGGAGGTCGAGGACGATCGGACGGTCGGGGAAGATGCTGGAAGAACAGTTGGCCGGCGAGTTTCGCCGGCCTCGTGCGTGCGCTGGGATCCTCCCCTGCTGCCTCTGGAGATCGGAGAAGTTCCGCGATGATGCTCCGCAGCTGATGGTGGGTTCCGATGACCCAGCCGAGCCCTGGAGGGCTCCGGCGAGGTCGGCGGAGGTGAAGCTCCTGGCCCGAATGACCCAAGTCCTCAGATGGGCTGGAAAGCACCTGCAAAGTAAACCAGGAGACTCGCGGGTCGAGGGCAAAGTGCCTCGACCCCGGTTAGGCGGGTGAAGGTGGCCGGTGGTGCGATATGGGCGAGCTCCGGCGAGGGGGGTAGACGGAGGAGCTCGAACCCCAGCTCCTGTGCGAGCTGGGTTGGATGGGGGTATGGAGAAGGTGCGCGGGAGGAAGGCGGAGGTGACGATGGATTCCGATGATCGAATGGAGGTGTGAGGTGGTCGGAATCGACGAAACACGGCGACGGCGAGATTTGGGGGTAAATGGAAATTGAACGGAAAGGTAGAGCTAAGGGACTACCTGGGTGGTCGAGGAGACTGTGCTGGAGCTGGGGAAGCTCCCGGTCGTAGCCTCAAGGGTCGTCTCGGCCCGAGGCTCGGAGCTCGCTCAGGCGACGGAGCTGCGACGGAGTCTTCGCCGGATCGATGGTTTTCGCCTCCTCTCCTCGCTGCAACAGGTCGAGGCGCGAGCTGTCACCTCTCTCTCTCTCTGGAGCTCACTGGAGAATGAAGCAAATGGCCAAAGATGACGATTGAAAGCGGCGGAGCTCGAAATATATACCATGGAGGGTCCGGAAAGAGGCGCGCGGGTAGGGCAATCTGGAGCGCGGATCCCGAGGCTAAGGCTCCGGCGAGGGTGGCGAACATGTCGTGCATGGATCTGACCCGGGGTTTAGGTGAGACGCAATCGGGTTTAGGCGCTAAAAATCAGGGAACTCGGGTCGGGCGCCCAAACCCGAGAGAAGTGGTCCTGAGGGGGCCAGTTGACCGGGCGTTCAACATCCCCAGGACCCAATGAAATCAGGCCACGTGGTTGGATCTTGAGGTGACAAATTGGGGTAGCTAGGGGCCGAATCTGCAAAAACTCCCAACATGAAATATTTTTCTTTTATTTTTTTCTATTTTTTAGTGATTTTTAATTAATTTTTTGAAATAAAAATAAGGTATTTACATTATATAGCTATATATAGGTATATATACAATATGTATTTTTTTAATTTTTGATTTTTAATTTGTTATTTTTTGAGCATTTTTATTCCCATTTTAAGTTTTATTTATTTATATCATAAAATTAGGAATAAAAGATATTTTTATTTTATTTTTTACTATTTATGTACATAGGTAAAATAAATATCTATATACATCTATATACATGGCATATGTACAAGGTATTTTTGTATTTTTAATTTTTGTAATTTTTATTGGATTTTTGTTTTGATTCTTTTATAAATATGTAAAAATATTTACAAGCATATTTTTAGGTGAGGAAAATATAGTTTTATGTATTTACACAAATATTTACACATGAGCTCCTATCTCCCTCTACTTTGGCTTTTATGCGGTCAGGCCCATGCTGAGCCCTCCCTTGGGTTAGGATGCTCAATATTTATTCTAAATATTTCCCTCTTTTTCTTTTTAATCTTTATTCTTTATTTTTGCACAAAAACATGCTAATTATAGGTTTTTACACAATGCATGCTTTTGGTAATTATTTGTATTTACATATATCTACATGCATTTGCAAAGGTTTTTGTAGCTAAAATATCAGAATAAAGAGTGATGAATGGATATTCATCAGAACGTCCCCCTCTTCTCCTCTCGGCTGCAGTTCTCTAAGGTACAATCGAGGACGATCCCGTTGGTGTGCGCCGACGAAGATCGTGAGCCGTCGTATCCTGGGAGCGGATCGCCAGTACCCTACGCACCGGTATTGTGGGGGCGATATCTTCTCTAAGGACAGTCCATTTCATGGACGCTTTGGTGACTTCTAAACTAATCTTTATTTCATTTTGGTTGTCGCAATATGTTTATTGCTTTGCCCTTTCTGGATCATGCCCTTATTTATATTTCCGTTCATTTAATCGGTTCATGTTTGCATATTATAATCGGATAATGATTGGGAAACATACGATGAATATAATCTTATTCGGTATTGTTTCTCTGTTAATTCATTTGGATTCGTTGATTTACTGTTTTATATATGCATTGGCAATCTTATTAACAACAATCTTAGAGAACATATCGCGAACCGATTTTAGAATGTCGGAAACAATGTTTAAATCGAGGGTAGATATGACGGGTATGCCTGAAAAGTTCGGTGGACAGAACTTTAAGCGTTGGCAACAACGCATTAAGATCTGGTTAACCACCATATGATTAATTTCGATGCTTGAAACCGACTGTCCTACGGTGGAATTGGAAAACCCCTCACCCGATAGCCAGAAGGCGCAATCTGCGTAGAAAGAACGCGGCCGTATATGTCATGGTTGCATCTTGTTGGCTCTGTCGAACACGTTGTTTGACGTATATTGTTCGTCCACGCAGACTGCGAAGGGGTTATGGGAAGATTTGGATCGGAAGTATAATACCGAAGATCTCGGTATTGAGAAATACTCCGTGGCCAAATTTTTGAAGTTTTCCATGGCCGAAGGAAAATCAGTTTCTGAACAGGCGCACGAATTTTTACTCCTGCTCCATTGTTTAGAAGATGCCGAAATGAAACTTCCAGAGAAGTTTCAGATCATGTGCATCATAGAAAAATTCCCCAAGTCATGGGAAGACTTCGGCATGACCCTAAAAATAGAAAGGGGAAAATATCTATGGATGACTTGATGGTGGCAATTGCCATAGAGGAGGAACACAAGAAACAAAAACATGCGCTTCCTGTCGATATTCAGGCTAAGGTCAATTTCATGACCTCGAAGGGCAAAGATAAGAAGGAAAAGGGTCCTAATAACAATAAAATGAAACCAAAGGGCAAGATCCAGAAAAAGACAAAGAATAAACCCTGCTGGCACTGCAATCAGGTTGGCCACTGGAAGAAGGATTGTCCGTCCTTGAAGGCTCAAGCTAAAGCTGCAGATAGGAGTTCACAAGTGAATATGATCACTGTGGGACTCGGAGCAAGCGAGATGTATGTCTCTGTAAAACCTGAACTATACCACATCCATGATCTAAATGAGTGGCTCATGGATAAGGGAGCCAATGTAAATATTTGTTCTGACAGAACGTTGTTTTCTTCTTATCAGACCTGCAGTTGTGGGACTGTGAAGATGGGGAACGATTCTGCAGCCATGGACAAGTCAATTGAGGTTCTCCTCTGGACCGTGTCCTGGACATGCACAGGGTGTTGCATGTTCCTGACATCAAGAAGAATGTGTTATCTGGCTCTATCTTAGTTATAAATGGTTTTGAATTAAACTTTAAAATGTAATAAAGTTGTTATTCTGAGACATGGCATTTTTTATAGGAAAGGCTATTGGTTGATTTTGATTTGTTATTTAGAATTAGATGTGATTCAGTACACATAAATGAAATGAATGTTTTGGAGTTCTGAATGTTCTAGTTTTGTGTCTTATGTTGTGAATAATCTAGAATCTTGTAATCTGTGGCATGGTAGATTGGGACATGTAAACTTAAATTCAATTAAAAGAATGATGAATTTAGAGTTGATCCCTAAACACACCATGGATAAAACTCAAAAATGTGAAATTTGTGTGCAAGCGAAGATACCTAGGAAGTCTTTTCAGTCTGTCTCTAGAGATAGTGAGATCTTGGATCTAGTGCACACGGATATATATATTAATTTAATGGTGTGTTGACCCGAGACAATAAGAAATACTTTATCACCTTTATAGATGATGGTAGTAGATACTGCTATGTATATCTAATGAAAACTAAGGATGAAGCCTTAGAGAAATTTCTTATCTTTAAGAATGAGGCTGAGACACAAACAAGAAAGTGCCTAAACGACTTAGGTCAGAAAGAGGAGGTAAATATACCTCTAACTTATCTGATGAACAATGCAAATCATTTGGCATAGTTCATGAAGTTACGGCCCCATATTCACCGCAATCAAATGTAGCAGAACGGAAAAATAGATACTTAACTGACATGATCAATGATCCGATACATATGGAGAAGTGTCCTTTTGAACTTTGGAGAAATAGGAAACCGAGTTAAAATATCTCAAAGTGTGGGACTGTCTCGCTAAGGTTTAGTCCCATAACACAAGAAAAAGAAACTTGGTCCTAAAACTGTTGATGCGGTCTTCTTAGGTTACCTGAAAAATAGCTATGCATATAGATTCTTGGTAATTCGGTCCGAGATACCGGACATAGATGTCAACACTATTGTTGAACTTCGTGATGCTACCTTATTTGAGGATGTCTTTCCGTTGAAGACTGGGATTCCTCAGAATCTGACCATTGAGGGCGCCTCTACATCAGGATCTATTCCAGATCAAGTGGAAAGGATATCGAATGTGGAGGTTTAGATTCAACCTGAACCTAATGATCTTTCTGAAGAGATTGAGCCAAGGAGGAGTAAAAGACCTCGGATAGCCAAGGATCTGGGTAGCGACTTCGTTGTCTACCAGATCGAGGGTGATCCACCAAGTTACAAGGGAAGCCATGGCTTCATCTGAAGTAAAACAATGGAAGGAAGCCATCAAATCTGAGATGGATTCTATTATGGCTAATGGGACTTGGGAGTTGGTCGATTTACCCAAAGGGTGCTCTACCATTGGGTGCAAATGGGTGTTTAAGAGAAAGCTTAGACCTGACGGATCAATTGAAAAATACAAAGCCAGATTGGTTGCCTAAGGGCTTTAGGCAAAAAGAAGGTATCGATTATTTTGATAACCTATTCCCTGGACTAGGATGACCACAATCCGGATGCTAATAGCATTGGCATCTGTATATGATCTCTCTATCCACCAGATGGATGTGAAGACCGCTTTCTTGCATGGTGATCTTGAGGAAGAGATCTATATGGATCAACCTGATGGGCTTGTGACTCCTGAGAATGAGGGAAAGGTTTGCAAGCTTGTCAAATCCCTTTACCGGATTGAAACAAGCACCAAAGAAGTGGCATGAAAAATTTGACAAGACTATTTTGTCATGTGACTTTAAGGTTCGTGAATCCGATAAGTGTGTTTATTCCAAGGTGAAAGGGGATGAGTGTATTGTCTCGTGCCTATATGTTGATGGCATATTGTTATTCGGATCACTATGAGTATTATTAATGAGACTAAGGCATTCTTAAGTAACAAGTTTGAGATGAAGGACATGGGTGTTGCTGATGTGATTTTGGGTCTCAAACTGACAAGGTCAGTTGATGGGATTGTAGTTTCTCAATCTCACTATGTGTGAGAAAGTACTTGAGAGAATTTGGATATCAAGATTGCAAGGCTGTAAGCACCACTTTTGATTCATCCAAAACGATGTTTAATAATAAAAAGTAGACTACCTGTAGCTCAGCTAAGGTATTCACAAGTGATAGGAAGTTTAATGTATCTTGCAAATTGTACGAGACCTGATATTTCATTCTCGGTTGAAAAGTTGAGTAAATACACTAGCTGTCCTGACCGTACTCACTGGGAGGCTCTGGATCGAGTATTGAAGTACTTGAAGGGGAACTATTTCACTTAGTTTGCATTATGGTAGACATCCTTCTGTACTAGAAGGTACAATGATGGAAGCTGGATAGGGAAAATAGAGGAGTCTGGGAGTAATGGTGTTACAGGGTATGTATTTACCCTTGGAGGCGGTGCGGTATCCTGGAGGTTTGTGAAACAGACCATTCTTCTCGATCCACTTTTGAGGCCGAGCTGTGTGCTTTGGACACCACTAGAATTGAGGCTGAATGGCTAAGGGAACTTTTGTCTGAAATTCTCATGGTAGGTCAGCCTGTTCCTGCAATCTCGATACATTGTGATAATATGACCACAATTGCCAAGATCAAGAGTTAAAAGTTCAATCAGAAAACAAGAAGACACATACAAATCAGACTTAAGATGTTAAGGGATTTTGTTGTCTCGAGGAGTGTTGACTGTGGATTTTATTGGATCCAAAGACAACACGGCAGATCCGTTAACTAAGGGACTTGATAGATCTTTAGTCCTAAAGTCTAGGCTTGGGATGGGACTGAGACCCATTGAGAGTTCCTCCACAGTGGCAACCCCAACCTATTCTGAGTGGAAATCCCATAAAGTAGGTTTAATGTGGTAATAACAAGCTGTTTGGAGAACTGGTTGGCACTCTAATCTAAATGCGTAAGCATGAGTGTCCTATCACTGGAAGCCTGAGTGTCGTTTAAGCTGTAAGTTTAGGAAGAGCGTAAGCTCTGAATGGATTCAAGCCTTTGGACAGGATGTTAGCAGTGCATCTTGGAGAACGCCACCTATGCGAGTGTTACTGTGGGCCACAGTTAAAGGAAGAGGGTCTTTCCTGAATACACTCATGAAACAGGATAAGGGTGCATGGCCTGTAAGAGCACCAATCCTGAAGATTGTATTAAGAATAACGCTTTTTGTTTCTACCGGATACTTTAACACCAAGGTCTGAAGTTCAAGACGTAGTTTACTTCATTCTTGTTAAAGTGAAAGTAGTAAACTCAGGTAGAGGTTCAAACCGGGAAGGTACCTTTACTGAAAGCAAAGTGTGGGCAGGCGAAAGAAGTCTCTTAAATCCTTTTGAATCTCTTTTTCAAATTGGTGAATTCGTGGGGGATTATTATATTAAAAATTATATTTAGGTTTTAATTGGAAAGCCTATGTAATTACAACTGGAATTAATTTGGTTTCAATTGAGAAACCAAATGATTTGGAGGGAAAGTTTGGAATTCCTAAATTTGAAACATTAATTAGTTTGGGTTGAAGTTTAGTACCATACCTTAGAGATTTAAACTTCTGGTGGACTTATATATGAGTTCACAACCCAAGCTCTTGTAGCAATAGTAGAAAGGAGGAATGGAGGACCACACGCGCGCGCGTGCTCCGCTCCGTCTCCGGCTCCGGCACCGGCTCAGGCTCGGGCTCGGGAAAGTCAATTCGGATTTCGATACTTTTATTGCGGGTTTCATTTGGATGGTCGAATAAATTAATCGGGTAGATTAATTTGATTTCGATCACATTGGGGAATCAGACTTGATCCAAACGGCTCGATTTAGCCGCGGGTTTGGAATTCGAATGGATACGCCCGTGTGAGGGACGTTTTCGGAAACCAAAGGTCACCGCGCGCTAGGGCACGCGAGCCCCTCTTTTTATATCCCTCACTCGACGCCGTCTTTCTTCACTTGCAAGAAAAACCTCTACACCGTCTCTCTCTGGTTCTTCCTCTCACGGACGAACATCCCCCTCTTCTCCTCTCGGCTGCAGTTCTCTGAGGTACAATCGAGGACAGATCCCGTTGGTGTGCACCGACGAAGATCGTGAGCCGTCGTATCCTGGGAGCGGATCGCCCGTAACCTACGCACCGGTATTGTGGGGGTGATATCTTCTCTAAGGACAGAGTCCATTTCATGGACGCTTCGGTGACTTCTAAACAAATCTTTATTTCATCTTGGTTGTCGCAATATGTTTATTGCTTTGCCTTTCTGGATCATGCCTTATTTTATATTTCCGTTCATTTAATCGGTTCCTGTTTGCATATTATAATCGGATAATGATTGGGAAACATACGATGAAATATAATCTTATTCGGTATTGTTTCTCTGTTAATTCATCTGGATCCGTTGATTTACTGTTTAATATATGCATTGGTAATCTTATTAACAACAATTTAATCTTGGAAAATATGGTATAGATACAAATTTACCTTGTGTTTGAGATTGGCTGGGAATACAATCATGTATAACCTTGATTATCTTCCCTTGTGCCTTTCTTTTAAAATCACGGAAACCAAATTTATCCGGAAATTGAATGTTTGGCCAATTAAAGCCTGGATTGATGGAGGCAAAGTTACTTTATTTTGGTTTAAACTTGACGTAAGATGAGGACATGAAATTCCTATGGGTTCTGCAACTAATGACCCAATATGATGAAAGATGCGTGGTTGCTTTCATCTTTGACAATCACGTTCAATTTGTATATGGTATTTTACAATTTAACTAAGTTTGTTATTAATAGTAATTATGAAAGTAGAGGGAAAATTTATAGAGGAAAAAATTTACTTTACCATGGGACCGGAGTATCCACAACGATACAACATCGGTCACACCAGAAGCTATTTTCAAACAATTTCAATGATGCTTTACGTTTGTGACATGGACTATACCACCAGCCATCAGTAAGATCAATGTCGATTATTGTTTCCTTGCAAGTTATTTTTTATCCTATATAATACATAAATAAAAAAGTTAGACTTCTTTAAAAGAAGTAGTATCAAATGTTCAAAATAGGTATAATTAAAGTCAATGATATTTATACTCAATTATGATTTAAGAGGAAATTTTAGAAGAAATATAAGCAGACAATTACCTCGAAAAGTTTTGGATCTAGATTTTCTATCTCCGCAATTATTTTTTTGTTATCTAGGATTTCTTCAGCTGGGCTCATTGTGGAAAAATGCTGCCCTTGCATCAAAATTGTTACATCTGATAGATCGACACTATTAAAAAAAGATAATGTTAAGACAGGACGATATTGCTAGTACAAAAATTCAATTTCATAGAATTTCATTACTTCCAGAATTTCGAGATCTAGATAGAATTTTGTAGCCGATGAAGAACAAAGGCGTGGTTGGCCTTTATGTAGAAAATATTTAATGTCATGTAATTGACAGATAAGGGAAAGTGGATTCCTTTTATAAGATATTCAAAACTTGAAACATACCCATGAAGGTTCGAACGGTCAATCTAACGAGAACAAGAATAACTGGTTTTGTTTTGCTCAAGATGATGTTTTCCCGAAAATGATTCAGCAATTTTGCCCCATAATGTCACCAATATCTTCCTATTACTTTTCCCCACGAATAAAATTGGAATTACAAAAATTAATTCCTAATTTGAACTTCGTATAAAAATGGAACATGATTTAAAAAACAAGGTGGGAAAAAACCTCATGTCCTCTATTTCTAGATTTTTTTTTTCAATGTTAATGTATTCTTCATACATGTTTCTCCAAGTCAACTCACAGAAAGAATGTGTCCAACTACATCTGCAATAATAAAATGGCTTTGTAATTTGTAAGACAAATGAAAAAAACCTAACATGTAATATAAGGAAATAGCATACCAGTTTAATGCATATCTTGTAGACCATTTGTAGATATTTCTTCGAAGTCAATAAAATAGAATATGTGTCGTGGAATTTCCTCGTTATTTTCGGAAATTTGTATGACCGAAATTGATTGTGTGAATTTTATCATTAAGTCATTTGGTACTACTATGAAATTTTGTTTGTTAATGTATTCTGCATACATGTTTCTCCAAGTTGACTCACAGAAAGAATGTGTCCAACTACATCTACAATAATAAAATGGCTTTGTATTGTAAGACAAATGAAAAAAACTAACATGTAATATAAGGAAATAGCGTACCAATTAAATGCAAATCTTGTAAAACCTTGTAGATATTTCTTCGAAGTCAATAAAATGGATATGTGTCGTGGAATTTCCTCGTTATTTTTGGAAATTTGTGTGACCGAAGTTGATTGTGTGAATTTATCATTAAGTCACTTGGTACTATTATGAAATTTGGTTTGTTGAGACAAACTATAAAATTCGAAAAGAAGACCTCCCCGCAATCGATCCCTAAAATAAATTACGTCTGCTTTTTTTATTAAATCCTACATAGCATTACCCGAAATATAAATAGTCAATGAATTAGCTATGTAAGTAAGTTCATGGTTATCTTGAAATCAAGATAATGTTAGATATAATGTTTCAACATTACGTATATAAGGCAAAATGGGGAAAACACAAAAAATTTGTTAGACGGTATATTTTTAGGGAAAAAATTATGGAAAGGGTAAAAAAACTAAAATATGGTTTAGTAGATATAATTGTCGGAACCACTAATAAAAGGAATTCATTCAAACGAAAGTTGATTGAGAAAAATATGGCTAAACTATGGAAGAGACGACTTCATATATCAAACAAACAACAATTTAACTTTAAATAAACTGCAATAATATCTTGATATTTAAAAGATGGTTCTTTCATTATTAACAATGATATACTTCATTTCAAGCTAAATGTGCAAGTTAGATTGAGAGACTATTAACTTTTGCAGCTCAAATTCATGGAGAAATAAGTAATTGCAACACGCAAGAAAGTAGGTTGGTAGGGTAACTAAAAAATAAGTAATAAGAAAGAATAACTCACCAAAATATCTACTGCAAGGAAATCAACACTTATTAGTTCGTCACATAGTCTTGGATTTGTAGAATCCCAAAACTGTACCAACTTGACTTTAATGGTGAAGAGTCATTTTGATAAATGCATTTCAGACAAATTTTTGCAGTCCATTGGCTCTTTCCTGCAAAAAGGAAGTTTAAAAGATTTAAAGATCTCATTGTTAAAAACTTAGAAGAAAATTTATATAACCAATGATAAATTGTAAAAAAATACCACCTTTGTGAAAGATAGACCTTGTTAAATATATATAGCAATAATTACGACATATAGCAAACATGTGGTCTATATTAATGTATTTCATGCACTCATTAACTGATAATGACTCAAATCGTATAAGCAACCATAAAGCTCTATGGAATATTGTGTAAAATGCATTAGATAATAAAGAAAAATGTATATCAATGAAGATCATGGGAACTTCTTTATAAACTATATTTTTCGTATATGTTCTGAAATTTGGATCATCAATCGGATATGTAGATTTTTAATCCACTTCTTGTTGAAACTCGAGATACTGCAATATATAGTTGCCCGTGACAAAAAACAGGGGTCGGTAAATATAGCCCTACTTTTTTTAGAGTTTGTTGCAAGATAACAAATTCTTATTGGAAATTTTATTTCTTGCAAGGTAAATGACCATTTTGTTTCTTTAATTTCAAAAGTTATCTGGGTATATATACTTTAATCCTGAATTATCACCACTGATAATTGTGACCTCTATGATTTTTTATGTTAATTGGTTTATTAGTAATCTCGTGCCCTTACAATGTCCATTGCTTTGATCAACATTTCTTAACAACATGATAGGCATACCAACTTTGAGCTTCAAAATATGATTTGGGACTCCATTAAAAATTAATGAGTTCAAGAATTCAATCGGATATAATAAGTCAGGGTCAGTTTGGTTTTTAGAGGCCTTACTCACTGAATCACAACTCATGTACACTATTTCTTCAGTTGGGAGTAAGGATAGCATGTAATCATTAATGTTACTCACAACAGTATTTCAATGCTCACTCAAGTACTTTATATTATCAAAATTAAAATGGAAATTTTTGTATATCATCAATTAAAAAGATTCCAGATTTTCTTTTGTTGGCTATAAGTAAATCATTTGGAATTTGCACCCATGTTGGTTCTTCTTTGTCTTCCGTTCACCTAACAACATGTACTAAACCTCTTCCGACATCAAGAAGCCATTTTTCAAAATCTACCATCAACAATCTCGTTCTGTTGTCCTCGGAAATACCATTATATAAGCACATGTTTCTTGTTAGTTTGAAAACCTTGCAACGTTCCCATAATTTTAATTTGTTTATTGAAGCGTTTACTGTTTCTTTTCTTGATCAGTTATATCAACGAGTACAATTTGTTTGAAATCGCATCCAAGCACAACTGTTATTCTTCAAAGGGTTGTTCTATGTCATTGCCAATTTGTGAAGGATTTATTTATATCTTTAATGCTATGTCTAATGCTTCAAAACATATCTATGGTTCATAGGAGCTTCATCCCGAACAATAAGTTTTGCTTTTTTCAATCAATTTTGCCAAATATGTACCTTTTTTAATCTGAACTGTTGAATTCTCAGCGGAATTATAATCTAGAATGTGTCGTTCGACCTCCCGGTAGTAGAAGAAAAGCTATATCAGAAGAAGCAACAACAATTTCCTTGAGATCTTATTTTTGCTATAATAATTTTCCATCGAAATATTTTCTCTCGTACATCCATGCCCATAAATAAAATAAAGGCCCACTAACATTTTCCTCTACAGCTGATACAAGGAATTGTAGATAAATCGTTGTTCACTATTCAAACAATTTAAATTTAGTGAAAATTCAGTAATAAGTCATGAGGATTATAATTCATTTCTTCCATAATTAACCTATTACTAAAGTAATCATCAATACTTCCTTTATGTATCTCACTGTTAAAGTCTGATAGAGAAAACGAATCACGGTTCGATTCTATCTCAACTAATGCAAACTTTTTAAAATTTTGTTCATCGTTAGATTCAATAACATATTGATATATTTCTTTACTTGTACATTGATAATTTTCTGATAGATAAACCCAACTATTATTCCATAATTTCAAAGGGTCAGCTACTTAGAGTGAATCAACAAAAGTTGCAAACAAATACCTCATTGCTACGACGGTTGCCCATTGGGAGGCATCTTCTATAGCATCAAAACATTCTTTATCATCTCCTAGTAAACCTGCAGCATTACATGCTTCTTGATAGGTATCATATAGAATACCATTTATTGTTTTTATTGCATCAAATTTCTTGCACCAGTAACAATATTTAATAACATCACATATAATACAATTCTCCAGAGTTTGGATTTATGCATATAATTCTCCCAACACATTGTCCTTGTTTCTTACGTGTCCAAATTTTATCAGTATTATTCCACACCCAATATCTAGGGAATTCAGTGTATGTTAAATTTCTTGCTTCTTCTGAATGTTCATTAGTACTCATCCAAGAAGTAAACATTGTAATTCTATTGCTATACTTTCCTAATACATCTTCTAAAAATTTCATCACTTTTGAAAGTAATATTATTTTGCAAGGGTAAATGTATAATGAGTCTTTCAACAACAATATCGTGAAACTGAATGGGGAATTCAAAGATTTCTCCAAATTACCTCATAAACAGATACATATCTACAGTCCAAATATTCTTTATTTCATCAACCTCATATTGTTTACTTCTTAAAATTTTTGTAGTCGGATAATTTTCTAGTACAACACGAATTCCATCAGATCCTTTACTTATATATTTAAATAAATATTTAATAGCTCTAAGATTGGCTACATCATTTGAGTAGGGCTGGCTATTGAGTCACGGCTCGACGAGCCAGGATCGGGCTCGGCTTGATAAGGGCTTGTGAGCCTGGCTCATTAGGCTATTGAGCCGAGCCCGAGTCAGAATTTTGGGCTTGATAGCTTGACGAGCCGAGCCCGAGTCGAGCCTCGTTCGGCTCGATAACTCAATAAGAGGCTCGATAAGGAATATATATACATATAATACAAACAAAATAAAAGTAACCCTTTACAATTTCCCTCCACTAACTTTTCCCCTCCCACGAGTCACGAGCTTGGAAATACAATTCTAGATCTTCTTCTTGATATCAAGATAAAGATGTAGCAGATACACATGCCATTCAAGTCGAGGCATGGTGTCCTCTGCCCCAGGCTCCATCAGTTCAACCAACAACCATCGTCTTCTCTCTTATATCTTGTATATATAGTTACATACGTGCAAGTAGCGAGATTACTTCATTAGTCTCGAAATGGGATATCATGGTGGATGATTATAGTTTTCTCAAATCAATGCACGCTTGTGAGGTACTTTGATTAGTTCCGAAACAACGCAGTTATTGTTCAAAGATTATAATTATCCATACTAAAGCATTGTTATTTAGGCTTACACGTGGCATGGAAGATGTCATGTTGAATTAATGGGATAGGCAACCACCATAGTTATGTTGCTTTTCATTTGACGTAAGGTAAAACTATCTAAATAAGAAATACATATTCAATAAAAAGTGTATTAAATACGAATGGTAAACACATATGTCTATTAAAGGAATATTTTGATAAAGGAGAAGAATGTCCAACATACGCATCACATCGGGGATCTGAAAGGATTTAAATTATTACAAATGAAGGGGGTGTTTGCCAATTTTCCTCGGAGATCCCGTCTTCAGATCTCATCCGTGTCTGCCAAACATAGTCCCACACTGCTTGCAATGAATATTCCCCTTCTGTCGCTGTCTATATAGGGAGGTCGATTGGTTGAGAATGAAATTATTGCAGTTGCATGTATCTCGGCCCAAGCTTGAGCTAGCCTGATAAGGGCTCGAACCCATCTAGTCTGAGCCCGAGCCATTTTGGTTGGGCTCGAACGAGCCCGAGCTCCAGCCCGAGTCTAGCTGGTCTTATTGAGCCCGAGCTAGGGGTTGGCTTGGCTCGTTGGCTCGATAGTCAGCCCTACATTTGAGGGAAGACACATGGGAGTAAATTTGGGAAGTCGAAGGAGGCAGATTTAGTATTGTTGTATCCAGTAGAGAGCATAGATTAAATGCGTGTGTCAGAGGATGGTAAAACCCATTCATGAGATAAGAAGGCAGACACGTGTTAGTAAATGCGAGGGGAAGGCGAAGAAGCCCAGATTTAGTATATTTAAGAGATGTTCATATTTTTATTTTTTCATGTGTGCCTTATGCTCGGTTTGCACGACTCTATCCTTGCAAGAAAGGATTGGGCGAATCCATCTAGGGAGAGGAAGAAACAGCTACGGAAATGAATGGAAAGGCAAGAGCACACACTCACCCTGAGAGGAACAATCAAGAGGTTTAAAAAGCAAGGACTATCAAGCACCTAGCGAACCTCCTTGTTGTGCACCATCATTTTCACCAACTTTGTTTGAGGCATATCCAGCGGGTTCATTATGTCTGACCCTATAACGCTCAGTTCTGAGCAATTGAATTCGATATGAATCCAACCCGATTTGGGTCCGCGTGACCTGATAAAAAAACAAAATCCGATTCATCTCGAATGAGCTCGGATCGATCTACAGATCATAGATCAGATCCCGTTTGGGTATGGTCGACCAAAAATCGATTGCATCGTATCTCGTGTCGCAAAAAAGTCTATGATGCGATCGAACGACAAAATGAACGAAGACTATCACTAATTCTGCTTCGACGAACCGGAACCAAAGGAATTGATCATTTATCGATTGGATATCGTTTGGTCGATTTTAATCATGAAACTTAATCATAAATCAAAACCATATTTTTCCGATTTCTGAACTCGTCTTATGTCAGAAAAATATTAACATTGAACTCGTTTTGATCATCACTCCGAGATGGTCAAAACGAGCCCTTAATGCCGAAATGAATATTTAGAGTGATTTTGGTAATGAGTTGAGCAATTAATCAAGAATAAAGATAAAAAATATAAAAATAATAAAAATAAAACTCAAAACACATAGGCCTTACCCTTCCTCCCCAAATCTCTCCACGCAGCCCCTCCCTCTTTATTATCTCCGCCAACATCTTCTTCCCCCGTCTTCTTCTTCTCATCTCCTTCCCATCAAGAACACATTCTTTATCCTACTTCTTTCTTGTTGATGTCATAGCTACTGATGTGATTGACCCATTTTCTTCCATTTAAGAGGTCCAAGGTACATTCTAAAGCCCTAATTGCTGCCTTCATGTATTTTTCACACAATTAATTAATGAACATGGTTGTTGTGGAGAATTGGAGTATATATTCTTGGAAGCACAGGGTATGCGCATGTTAATTTATCAAATCTAAATGTACAACTTGATATGCGTTGGTAAAAAATGGCATGCATTAGTTAACTAACAGTAGAACTTCGATTTTTATAGTCAAATTTACTTGAATTTGAGTTTGTCTGAAACCTGTGAAAGCTATAGCTATGGCACGATTTATAAATAGAGAAGGATCACAACTTTAAAAAAAATCATATCCACGATCATGTGAAGTGCTCTACAAGGAAAGGTGGTATATACTCAAGAACAACAAGCATATGAACATATGGCAGCTATGCTGAAGACATGCACTCCACTTCCTGGCCTTATTCCCTTTTTAAGTGGTAGTTGAGTTACATGATGCAACAAGAAATAATCCATCGTTCAATTGGATGCTGAAGTTAGATGTTGTAAACATGGATCATAATATTTGTTATGTCATATACACTATATATCTTAGCTGCTCATGGCATCTAAGATATTCTTCATATTCCTATATATTGTGAAAAAAATTCCTATCACTTCCATTTCATACACTCCTGTGATCCATATGAGGATGAAGTACATGGAGGTTGACTGACATTATTTGCAATGCTGTCACAGAAGGGAATACTGCTGCTACTCCCTGCATTTCTTTAAACTGGCTGACAAACTCTCGGAAGTGCTACCAAAAAAATAAATATATATTTCCCCATGACAAAGTGGGCAAGATTGAAATCTATTCAATGTTTTGAGATGGAATGCTACTTATTATCAATATTAAATTGTTTAACCAGTAAAACAACTTTTCTGAACAATTGTATTAGTGAAGTTGAGCCTTCTTACCAGGAGTGATATCCATCTGCATGCTTAGGAAACTGTTAGCAGGAGTGCTAGAGATCAATGAACATGTAGATTGGTAACAACTAGCATGAATTAAAGCAGGCTTCTGATAAGGCTATTGTTGTTGGTCTAATATAAAGGAGTTGGCTATGCTCAAGGTTTGAAAGGGTGCTCATACTTGGAACTTTAATGAGGATCTTTGGTAGTGTAACCATATTGATATGTAGTTGATGGTGGCAAGATCTACTTAGATGAACATCAACGTATTATCTATGTGAATTCATCTATCAATCTGTCAGATGATGTAATGGAACGGATCGTGACAATCGGCGGAAGCAGGCAATAGGTGATCGCACGACCGACCCGTTACCAAAATATCAACAAATGGCACACAATGAGCAGGGATAAATATTAATTCCATAAAATGTCTCCAACTAGAGTTCCATTATTACAACTCTAAACTGGGAAATAAAAAAATTAACTAATCTAGAATTTTAAAAAAAATAACAACTCGATAGTTCCTGTGGGCATATAGATATCCACTAGATCTTCACAAGATAATTCGTACCACGCCAGCAAACTCAATGAGCCCGTAGCACGATCCAGAAAATGCAATCAACCATGTTCTTCACCTGAAATTAACAAATATAATTTTGTATGAGCCTAATGCCCAGTATGCATCGGGGTCCATGCATGGGTATTCTAACGGTCCTTGATCCGTAAAAAAATATATACTTATATTTTCATGCATACACAACATTTCATGCCTCGATAATTCCCATGCATGTCTAAGTTCGATCCCTATCATGTTTAGTTTGGCTTCTTTCATAAACATGGGTATACATGTAAAGTAGGTAAATTGTGTAAGTAGGCATGATAAACATTTATTTCTACTTGTGGACGTATTTCATAAAATACCAAGCAATTTACGTACCTACAAAAATATATAAACCACTTTACATATTAGCCCCCATGACTTTGATGGTTTAACTTTCTTAAACCAATTCTAGCATATCATGTGATGCTTTATTCTCTTATTAAACCATTCCTTGCATTTTTCATGATGGTTTTCCTTTATAAATCATTTTCTTGTATAACATTCATTTACGTATCTTTTTATACGTTTTCAACCGCTGGCACTTGCGGTCTATGGCATGACATGACAGTGTAACTACAACTGTAGAGGACTTAGCTTTTGCCTCTATGGTTCCTTGCAACCATACGCCCCCTTGCGGCGTTGCCCCTTGCGGCAAATACGACCCCTTGCGGTCGACCATATGACTCCTTATGAGTCTGTGCCTTAAATCTTATTTTTTGTACTTCATGTGTGCAATACAATTATATTACCAATCTGTTACTGATATGTAAATTTAAGTTAATAATTTTAGGGAGATAATCATATGATACAATATGCATTCACTTGCATCTAATTTAATAAAACTTGTCTATATTTCAGAAACTTTGTGAATCATGTTGTATAAAGTAGATCTCTGTATGTAGACTATTGGGTCAACTAATCCATAAATACACTGATGTTATCACCATATTTCGTTATTGAGAACATACTAACTTGTGACAACCATCTATATAAAAAGAAAACTTATTTCACATGTATTGTAGTCTGTACACAACAATTAACTATAGTCATGGATTACAATGTTCTCACAGTATCAGTACGATGATAAAGTACATTTTGATTTTATATTTATATAGATATAAAATTCCTTATATTTAATACATAATTGTATTTTCTTTCAAAAAGTTTCTCCTCAATTTTCGTTGGTAAGGTTCACGACCACTAAATCAATTGGTACGTGTAAGTGATCATGTCATGTAACTTTACGGGATGTTTAGGTTTTTGATGTATGAGCATTTTTTTGATAAAGTTTTTAATACAGTCTCCTTCTATATCCATATATACCTATATATATACATGCATATTGTGAGTGGCACATGAAAAGCTTGCGACACTAACCAATCACGGTTGTGATTTCTTTAAATAAAAATAAACTAGGGACTTAAATCATTCTATACCATAAAGAAGCACTGCCACAAGATTCTAATCTTAACATGAGTTTAAAAAATAATAATCTATAGAGAAAAGTTGGACGATAATTCTTCTTTTCAAATAAAATCTAACGTAAATATCAATTATACCTATTTCACTTTCTTTAATTCAAAATATAAAAAAATACCATACACGAGAGACATCATGAAATTATATGATATAAGTTTGAGTTAATATAGATATTTCCATCCATTCCGTGTACGTAGTTATTTTATCCTACGGATCAGTGCACATATGTATTTACTAAAGGTACGAGATGGACATTTTGATTTCGGTTGTTCAAACGTAAATCTAATCGATACATACCAGAGATCTATTTAACGAAATCAATATTTATATGAAAACCTAGACCGATACATACATTTATATAAAAAAATCGTGATCCTAGCCCGATACATACCTCGATCCAAAGCTTATCTCTACCCGACGGGGTCGTTGCCCTCCTTTTTGGTCACGGATCTGTGTTCTCCTCCTCGGATTCGACGCCGCCTTCTCCTACGATGAAGAGGGACGCCGATGAGATGATCCTTCCTCTCTCTGAGAGGATTTAATCTATTAATTAAACCCATTTAATCCAAGATAATGCCCTTTTGAATTTTTTTTAAATATAGCCAAGTCATTACAATCTACCACCCATAAAAAATTTCGTCCTCAAAATTTCTTAGTAGAGGGACATACCGAAAAGTTGCAGGTACTTCTCCTGCATTTCACTTTCCAGCTCCCAAGTAGCCTCTTCCTTTTGGTGGTGTTGCCAAAGGACCTTGACCATAGGAACTATGCGCCGACGCAATTGATGATCTCTGCGATCAACGATTCGTATAGGTTTCTCTTCAAAGGTCATGTTTGGTTGAATATCAATGACCTCATGCTCGATCACATGTGAAGGATCAGGAGTGCACTTCCTCAGCATAGACACATGGAATACATCATGAAGTTTTGAGTATTGAGGTGGTAATGCAATACGATATGCCACTTCTCCAACCCGCTGCAGAATCTCAAAAGGTCCTATGTATCTGGGAGTGAGCTTCCCCCTTTTGCCAAATCGTAAGACGCCCTTGGTTGGAGAGATCTTTAAGAACACATGTTCCCCAACCGCGAAACTCAACTCTCTTCTATGACGATCAGCATAAGATTTTTGCCTACTTTGTGCTGCCAATAATCTTTTTCTGATTAGATCAACACCCTGCTTACTTGCCTGAACAAGTTCCGGTCCTAAGATGTGCTTCTCGCCAACATCACTCCAACAGGAGGGTGATCTGCAAGGTCTCCCATACAATGCTTCATAGGGTGCCATCTTGATGCTCGAATGATAGCTATTATTGTAAGCGAACTCCACTAACGGAAGGTGTCTATCCCAGCTGCCCATAAAATCTAAAGCACAAGCTCTCAACATATCTTCTAGTGTCTGGATGGTCCTTTCTGACTGACCATCAGTCTGCAGATGAAAAGAAGTGCTAAACTTCAATTGAGTGCCCATAGCATCCTGAAAACTCTTCCATAAACGAGAGGTAAATCGTGTATCTCGATCAGATACAATTGATGCAGGAACACCATGAAGGCTGACAATCTCATGCACATATAATTCAACTAAACTGTCTGTCGATTGATCCAAGCGGATAGGTAGAAAACGTGCCGATTTGGTCACGATCAACAATCACCCATATGGTGTCATAACGATGTTTTGTGGTCTTGGGTAGACCGGTGACAAAGTCCATCGTTATGTGCTCCCATTTCCATTCAGGTATCTCCAAGGGTTGAACAGGTCCTGCTGGACGCTGATGTTCAATCTTGATCTGCTGACATACCAAGCATCTAGCAACAAATTCTGCAATGTCATTCTTCATCTTTGGCCACCAAAGTTCCGTTGCAGATCCTTGTACATTTTCGTTGTACCTGGGTGAATGGTGTACATCGATCTGTATGCTTCGTCCAGAATCTCCTGCCTCAACTCATTATCACTTGGAATCCATAATCTGTTGCGGTACCTTATAGCTCCATCCGTTCCGATGGTGAAATCAGAACCTTCCTTTTTTGATGCTTCTATATATTTAGGAAGATCAACATCTACTTTTTGTGCAGTCAAGATCTTCCCAATTATCTCTGGTTGAATCTTGAACGCTGCAAAAGATATCTTTCTCGATTCGCTCAAGAAAGGCTTCCAATCTTCAAAATCCTTCACCATCTTCCACTGAAGTTTTAAACTAGCCAGTTTACCTTCCCATTTTCTACTCAATGCATCCGCTACGACATTTGCTTTTTCTGGATGATAATTGATGGCGAAGTCATAATCTTTTAGAAACTCTAGCCATCGTCGCTGCCTTAAATTAAGTTCCTTCTGAGAGAAAATGTATTTGAGACTCTTATGGTCACTGAGCACCTCAAATTGTTCACCGTAAAGATAATGCCGCCAAATTTTAAGAGCAAAGACTACCGCTGCTAACTCTATATCATGGGTTGGGTAGTTCCTCTCTTGCGGTTTTAGCTGCCGTGAGGCATAAGCAATGACTTTCTCATTTTGCATAAGAACACACCCGAGTCCAGTGCCTGATGCATTTATGTATACAACAAAACCTCCACTACCTGACGGTAGGGCCAAGATTGGGGATGTAGTCAATCGTTGCTTCAATTCTTGAAAGCTCTGCTCGCACTTTTCAGACCATACAAACTTCACATCCTTTCACGTGAGCTTCGTTAATGGTAGCGATATTCTAGAGAAATTCTGAATAAATCGCCGATAGTATCCAGCCAGGCCAAGAAAACTACGGATCTCAGAAACATTCTTGGGTTGCCTCCAATTCATCACAACTTCTACCTTGGTTGGATCTACCTCAATGTCGTCTTTAGATACCACATGACCAAGGAATGCGACTCTATTCAACCAAAAATCGCATTTGGAGAATTTTGCATAAAGCTGGTGTCGCCTTAGAGTTTCGAATACAATCTGTAAATGTACTCGATGCTGCTCCGGATCAGATGAATATATCAGTATATCATCCACAAACACAATGACAAACTTGTCAAGGTATTCTCGGAATACCCTATTCATTAGCTCTATAAAAGCTGCAGGAGCATTAGTAAGACCAAATGGCATGACCAAGAATTCATAATGACCATACCTGGTCCTAAAAGCTGTTTTTGGTATATCCTCCTCTTTTATTCGGAGTTGATGATAACCCGTACGCAGATCAATTTTTTGAGAAAACCGTGGCTCCCTGCAATTGATCGAATAAGTCATCAATGTGTGGCAACGGGTATCTATTCTTCACGGTCACTTTGTTTAGACCTCGATAATCAATGCAGAGTCTAAGAGACCCATCTTTCTTTTTCACAAAAAGAACGGGTGCTCCCCACGGAGAAATACTGGGACGTAAAAATCCCTTATCCAGTTGTTCTTGTAACTGCTTCTTTAGCTCCTCAAGTTCTGCAGGTGCCATTCTATACGGAGCCTTGGAAATCGGCGCCATTCCTGGGATCACACCAATTGACAAATCAACCTCTCTATGAGGAGGTAGTCTAGGAAGATTGTCTGGGAAGACATCGGCAAACTCCCTGACCACATCTAAATCTTCAAGACGTGTATGTGATGATTCCGTATTAATTATACTAGCAAGGAATGCGATGCATCCTTCTGCTAGTAGTTGGCTTGCTTGCAACGATGAGATAACCAACCTCCCACTCTTACATGTGCCCTGAATAACTATCTCCTCCCAGTTTGGTCTACTCAGGACCACCTTCTTTTCTCGACAATAAACTGCTGCGTAATGCTCCCATAACCAATCCATTCCCAAGATGACATCATAGGTTGTGATGGATAATAATATCAAATTGGCAGTGAGGGTGTCTTCTTTTACCAAAACAGGTACGTCCTTTAAGTACATACCCGTGGCAATAATATCACCCATTGGTGAGGAAACGGTAAGTGCATAAGGAAGCTCAACAGCTTCTAAACTTAACTTCCTCGCAAAAGCATTCGAGATAAAGAAATGTGTGGCACCAGAATCAAAAAGAACATGACATAAATGGTTTTTAATTAGTAGAGTACCTTCCTCCGTAGTGTTGGCACATTCTGCATCCTCAGGAGTGATAGCAAAGACTCTTCCTGCTACTTCTTTTTCTGCTCGAATGGCTTCTTCTGATCCTTGACATCTTTCTTGCAATCTTTCATGAAGTGATCCTTTTCTCCGCACTTATAGCAAGTAATGGTTAGCTTTGTAGCATTCTCCTGGATGCCTCCTACCTAGGGATGAAAACGATCGGATACGGATACGAATATAGGTGTTATCATATCCTTATCCTTTTCTCCGCACTTATAGCAAGTAATGGTTAGCTTTGTAGCATTCTCCTGGATGCCTCCTACCTAGGGATGAAAACGATCGGATACGGATACGAATATAGGTGTTATCATATCCTTATCCTTTTTAAGATTCGGATACGAATACGAATACGAATATCATACGAATGTGTAAAATACAAAATCATATCCTCAAAATACGAATACGAATGCAAAACGAAATATTGACAATTCGGATACAAATATTTGACAAACGAATACGGATTCAAATACGAATGTTATAAAAAACCTATTTTACTCAAAATCTATAGGAATATTAGGTTCAATGTAAACTTATATATATAACAAGTGCATTGACTATTTTGATAATGAAAACTTAACACAACAAAACTATGTAGTAAAAGAAACTTACCAAATACCAAGCTTATTTGTTATAGGTGTGTATCTTCATCCATTAGTAATATCGCATGCTCTTTACAACGTGAGAACCTGAAATTTAAGAAGATAACATGGTAAAATGGCACGACATGGCCAACTAAAGAGCAATTCAGCTCGACATGGACCAAGACCCTAACCTCAACCTGACGTGCATCGGTAAGCGAAAAAGAGTACTTACTGGAAGAGCACTTTCCAAAAAGAAAAGAAGGGATCCCAGAGCCAGAGATAGGGGCGTCAGTGTAGCCGGAAGACAAAGAGAATATCGAAGAGAAAGAAAAGGTCCCCCAGGTGCGAGACTCCCCGTAGAGTAGCCGAGATCAAATACTTACGAACATGAAATTCAATCAAGAATATATATATGAAATGGAATCTCTTATTCTAAGCTATATTGAAAAAAAATCTAATTCAGCTCAACATGCTCATCTAATTCAAATTGGCTCGACCTGGCCATAACATGAACATACAGAAAAAAAACTGACACAACAAAGTCTGTTTGTAAAGTTAATTTATGCAACAAAACCTAGTTATTGTTTGATAGAAAAGAAATCACAATGTCATTAAATAATGGATGATAGAAAAGAAACCTCAAGTTATAATAATTCCAATAAGAAGTTAGACCTCGTACATATCAGCACTAGATAGTTTTTTATTAAGAAAGTATTCTATATAGACTTACGGAGTATGCAGATCAACACTAGATAGTTTTTTTATTAAAAAACTATTGAGCAGTTGTTTGACTGTAACTCTTATACGATATATAATAGTTCCAGTATAAAGTAAAAATGCACGGTGAAAGTAGACCTTCATATTTCCCAAAAAAAGAGAGAATGCACGGTGAAGATTCGAAAATATATCTACAAGCTATGGATGGAGATTCGATAAACACACCTCAGACGTCGCCTCTTTCTAAAACCCCAGATGCCTTTGAAAGAGACACAGGTGCGCAAGTGCAAGAGCAGCAAATGTGACGCCCAGCGAGTGGTGCTGACACGAATAACACGAGGAGGAGATGTTGGTCGGCAAGCGAGAGCAATGGCTGGTCACGAGGATGGCGATCCGATTGCTCGGACGCAGGCAAGGGAACCGAGGCGTCGAGCTTAGGGTTTGAAGATTGGGGAAGCCGAACTGGTTGGGGGCATGTTTTCCTATTCCTATCCGTGAGTGCTTTATTTTAAGCGTGTGAAATTTCTAAGATACCCGTTAGATTAATATTATTATATATATTTTACTTATTGAACCATACAAAAACGGATATTCGTATTCGTATCTGTTAAAAAATCTACATCCGTATTCGTATTCGTATTCGTAATAATTGAAGATGTTAAGTTCGTATTCATATTCGTATTCGCATTCGTATTCGCCAGATATAAAGAAATAACATCCATATCCTCGATTTTACGAATATGAATACGAACGAATGCGGATATATTTGTATTCGCTTTCATCCCTACTCCTACCACAATGCAGGCACACTTCAAATGTGTACTTCTTGTTTGCTGGTACATCATCAGTCTTTGTCTTCTTGGCATTCGTTGCAGTGTGACACCTCTTGTCATTAAAGTTCGGCTTGTGAGGGTGCTTCCGAGGATTCGCTTGTTGTATCCTCCGGTATGTTGCATCGATCTCCACTGCTGCTGCAACCGCCTCAGATAAGGTCGTGGGACCTCTAGTCAAGCACTTTCATGCTTAGTCCTGCATTCAGGCCTTCTATAAACTTTCTGGCTCGTTGCTTTTCATTGGCGCAAATACCCTTGCCATACTTTTTCAGTTCTTGGAATTTTGCTGCATATTCTTTGACCGTTGTGTTTCCCTGCCGGAGATTTATAAACTCTTGACGCTTAGCTTCCTTAGCATGCTTAGGGATGTAACGCTCAGTGAAGCGCTCAACAAAGTCATCCCACTTAATGACTGGAGTTTCCGAAAAGTGGATTCCCTTGCATGAAGTCCACCACTCCTTTGCATTGTCCCGCAGACGAAATGTCCCAAAGACACTTTTTTTCCTCAGGATAATCCGTTGCCTCAAAATCAGCTCCATCTCTCTTAGCCAATGTTCGGCTTTTCCGGCTCATGCTCACCCTTGAAAGTGGGTGGATCGTGCTGGATGAAGGTCTTTAGAGTCAGTCCACCCGAGTTGGACGCCTGACTCTTCTGTTGCTGGGTCATTAGTGTCATTAACTCCAGCATATGCCTCTGCATACCCATAACGACCTCTTGGCTCGTCGAGGAGTCATGGTCTGCAATAGCTTCAATTGCACGTCGAGGAGCCATCTGATTCAAAAATTGATAAGGTCAATGAGTTGTGATACTAAATCTCTCTCTATATATAAATATTAGATCGCTAATATTTGTGGATATCCTATGCCCAGAGGAACTCTAGCTCTGATATCATTTGTAACGGAACTGATCGTGACAATCGGCGGAAGCAGGCAATAGGTGATCGCACGACCGACCCGTTACCAAAATATCAACAAATGGCACACAATGAGCAGAGATAAATATTAATTCCATAAAATGTCTCCAACTAGAGTTCCATTATTACAACTCTAAACTGAGAAATAAAAAAAATTAACTAATCTAGAATTTAAAAAAAATAACAACTCGATAGTTCCTGTGGGCATATAGATATCCACTAGATCTTCACGAGATAATTCGTACCACGCCAGCAAACTCAATGAGCCCGTAGCATGTGAACATGTGGCCTATTGATTTTTCCTACGAGGATTATTTTAAAAGATGAGTTATTACTTGAGATGAAAATTGTAACTAATTGATGTCTGAGGGTAGATTCTAGACATGTGAGGTACTCAATATGTGGCCTATTGATTTTTCCTACAGGGATCATTTTAAAAGTGAGTCATTACTTGAGATGAAAATTGTAACTGATTGATGTTGACTCGGATAATATTTTGATACGAATCAATGATAATAGATATTTGTGATGGTGGAAGTACCTCTTTCACATAACCGTGCAAGGGTGTGACGACTCTCAACTCGGCTAGAGTTCAGACGCCCATGTCGGGCATCGACATCGATTGACTTGATTACTGTTCTGCCAATAGGTTTTGGCATGGGGAAGATCGTGACTTGAAAATCATCAAGTATCATATGTGTTTTAATAAGATCCATCACCGCATATTATAATTATAATGATAACAATGAAAATACATGACATAAATCTAGAAGACATCATCTCATAATCAAAAAATAAATTTCTAAGCATTGATCTTGGGGTATGGTGAATGAAAAATATATTAATAAAATGAGTAATTAGATAACCCTCTTTCCATGCAAGTAGTTAAATTATTATAAGGCATTATTACTTGTCTACTTGCTTCCTTTTGTAACCACTCACATTGGACAATACCCCTTCATCTCACCTCTTCCCCTTCTTTTGGTTTGTCGACCACAAGTCAACTAGAACCCTCTCCTTCCCCTTCCTTTTCAATGTAACAACCCACCAACCACCTTATACCTTATTCCACCTCGGGCTTCCCCCCATCACCCCTCGTCTGCCACCACCTCCTCCTCGTGCAAACCACCTCCAATAGATATCCTCTCTTCCATCTTATCCACCACAATAAAATAAACTCAAGTCCTATTTTTGAACCCATCCACCAAGTTTTAGAGCTAAGCCCAACATCCTTCCTTCTTGATCGATGACAACGAGTTATAGGGCGAGCTGAAGCCATAATGAGCGTAATGAATCTCTGTTTCATCACCTTTATTCTTTCATTGGATTTAAACCCTAGTTAAGTGCATGCATATAACATTATTTTGTACAAAATAATACATGTTATTTACAATGTAAATATTGTATAAAATACCTTTTTTAAATCCAAATAAAAGAATAAAAAAAGACAAGATAAAGAAATGAAATGAAATACCAAAGGTATTGAAGAACCCTAAACCCCGATACATAAGCATCATGATGATTGTGTCGACAAAGATAAGTAGGAGGATATAAAGGCCAAAATGACTAATAAAAATTAATTTTTATTCCCTACTAATTCAATTTAGGACCTATTTTATTCTTTATTATTTACACCTAAAATTATTAAACTTTGTACATGAAAAATATAGATAAAATATAAAAAATATAAAAAAAAATTATTTCATCCAAAAACAATGCATAGTGTGCCCTAAACACTCAGAATAAAAGGCCAAACTAAAAATTCTCCATACATGTATCTTCTCCATATGAACTCAAAATTTACCAAACTCACCTTTATAGTTCTTAAATATAAATTATCTATTTAATGAAGGCGTTTTCATTCAAATTGAAGTCAAGATGAAGAAGTTAGATTTTGGGCCCTCATTGTGCAATTTACTTGTATAAAATAATTAGTTTATTTGTTCTTTATATTTTTCATTCTTTTATATTTTTATAATTTTGTAAATAATATATGAAATACACATACATAATTGAAATAAAATAGAATCATTAGAAATACAATAAATAAATAAGTATATTATAATACATAGATGAATTATACACAAATATACATATATAATAAATACAAATATTTATTTAAGTGTATATAAAACTTCAGAAAAATACAATAAAATATATTTATACATATCTAAATAAGTTTTAAATATATAAATATGTATAAAAATAATAAAATAGAAAATAAAAATAAAATGCATACTATATAAGTAAATATACCAATATTATACTTGTAAAAAAGTATCTCCCAATAAATTAACTTGTAAAAAAATAAAAATCACATGAAATACTGCATAAAATAATAATATTTTTCATATTTTGACCAAAAATTAATAAAAACATTTACTATTTTAATTTGAATTGATAACGTATTTTCTCACGTTTTATTACCTAACGGCCGATGTGGACCAATGGGAGACCGGTCTTGATGCCCAGATCAACTCTCCGGCCTCCCTAGGATCGTGTTGTCAGATGCTAGACCCTTCTTCTTCCTTGATTTATCCCCATGGATTCTTATATTTTTTAGAGTCTTCGTAGCTTTTGACCCTCGATCTATGCTCTTTCACACCAGCATCATATCTCAATCAGAGGGTCATTGCATCGATTGTTCTTCCCGAGCCAAGTTGAGCATGTACATATTCCCACACCGAACTCAGTTGTCCGTTGATCTATTTTCCTCTCAGCGAACCCCTCAGATCGACCCATCCTTTAGTTGAGCAAGGTGACAATAGCTCTTTGAGCGATTTGCAACGTGCGTATGGGGAGGAGGAACGTGATTCGGGCTCGTCGGAGTACTTCCTGACTGAGCTCCATCCGGCTACTTGTTCCAACAAGTTGAGACATAATGTAGTGGTAATTTAGGTAGCTTTCAGTTTTAGATTTCATTTCATGTTTTTATGTTGTATTTTGATTCACTACGGTAGCGTAGATTTTAATTCGCGTAGCTCGCTAGAGCTCTGCTCCATCTAATGTTTCTGCCATCTCATGTTGTTCGTCGGTCCGTCGTTCACTCCCATTTCCTTCCCTACCACTTACTCTACGCTCTAACGCGCCCCCATTCACCATCATCCCTTCTAGATCAGGAGAACATCCTTCCACCACGTCTGCCGGAGACCTCCACCCGACTCCATTTCGCACCATCTCTGCCCAACAAGATCCCCAAAACCCTCCATATTTGTATGCATGTGATAACTTTCAAGTTCTAGAGTTCAAAGGCCTCCAAAGGTGATTTTTGACAAAGCTTCGGTTCCATGGATGCCGGACCTTCCCCGACCTTCTAGGACTCCATCGGTGGGTCCTGCCATTTTATGCATCAAGCAGTTGCAGACACCTCCCCTGAGCGTGTGAAACATCTAAGCATCGAGAGAGGCGCTCGGATGAGGGAGAATAGATTGATCGAATCAAGGAAGACACGTCGTTCTTCCCTGTTCTTTATGGAGAGTAGCCACCGTCTGATTAAAGGAGGAACTCCACTTTTGATCACGTCCGTCCAATCGTGAGTAGCAGTGACCGTCGGATCTCGCCCGAGATCTAATCTACACCGCACATCGACGAACTGATATCGAGCAGTGAGGAGTGGCCACATGGATTAGTGAAGTCATCAGCATCGCCCGCTTGCACACGTGGGGGTATTTTCACTATCATCCCCACCTTTTGTGTATTTTATTTTTAGTATAGAAACTTTCATCTATAGTTATATAATTTTTGTAAAATTTGCAGTCAGACCCCTATATTTCTATTATTTATATAGAGGTCCCTCACCACGTAACCTCACATGCTCGTGCATGTGAGGGGCATGCATTTTGCAGAGGGACCTCGGGCTTTTTATATTACATTTTAGTCTTGTAAAAGATCATTCTAATGTTGTAACTTTTGGATTTACATCAAGGACCTTGTGATTTTTTATAATTACAAAAATACCCTCTCCAGCGTATTTGATATTAAATATCCAAGCATTTTTCATTCTAGGCCTTTAATTTTTTTAACGGGTTTAGAAAACAAAAAATAGTTTTACTAAATTGTAGATAGGTCCCTATCAACATTGGTTTTTCTTTTTGTTATTTTATTTTTGATTAAATGTCATTTTACATCCAAAAGTTCTAGGAAATTTATTTTAATGCCTAGATATGTTATAAATCATGTATATTTTTCTTGGACCAATTAAAATATTTTCTTATTTTTAAAAATACGAAAACATTGCATTTATCCCATGTTTACATTTAAAAGTATCAAAGATTATATAATCATCTTTAAAATTCCAAAAATTGATATTAGTTATTATTGTATTTTATAACTACATATTAAAAATCACTAAAAATAATAAAATAAAAACATTAAAAATAAAAAACATCCTAAATCTTTATATTTTTTAAAAAATCCTACAAGAATCCGGAAATATTTATTTCTGTTTCTAAATTTTGTTTGCTATAACTATTATATAGTAAAAATAGTTTTGGTAAATTCTAGAACTTTTTCTCTATTTTTAAATTCCAAAATAATTGGCCTATTAATATAGGTCATTGTTTTGACATTTTTATTCAATTAAAAATAAAACATAGCAAGTATTAAAAGAAAATTAACAAACACATAAAATAATATGAAAAAGACAAAACATGTTATTTTACCATTTTTGAGTATCTATTGTTATATCTTTAAATATAAAAGCTTCCACCTTTATATATAGTTATATGTAATTATATTACTATTAATATTATTATTACTAAAATTCTATATATATTTTTAGAACACTTGAAAAGTAAAAAGGACTGCACTTAGGGCTTTTTTATTTTTTCTATAATATATATATCATATATATCTATTATATAATACATATTATTTATGTATATTTATATATGCATATTAATACATTAAGAAGAAATTTAAAAATTAGAAAATATAAAAAGAAATAAAATTATAAAACTAAAATTTTTACAAAAATATAATACAAAAATCCATGAAAAAATAATATAATCTCAAACCCACAAAAATTAAAATAACAAGACAAGAAAGGAACATTTTGGACCAATCTATCACGTGTGCTCCATATCTTCGACCTCTATGATACTTGCACATATATACATCTTTTGTAGAGTTATAATAAATTCTAACTCCATATTTTTACTATGCGTTGCTTTATCTATATTTTGGGTTAGTTGTTGCTTGACATTTGGGTCTTGTGAGAAGTCACCTCAACGGCAGTGATCTCACCTTGTGTCGAACATTTGACGTTCACAAAGTACATGTCGACAAATGGCACCGTTGCCGGGAAAAACAATGCATAGATTACTGCATGTACTTCTTGTATATTTTCCTTTATTTATTTATTTCTCATTTTATTTTTATTTTATTTTTGTATTGTTCTGACCATCTTCCTTGTTTGACCTTGTTGTGAGGGATTGTAGATCGGGGGAGGTACTCCTAAGAAGCCTACACACCCATGTGGTGCAAAGTCGGGTTTTCAACACAAGCCGATTATTGAGAGCAACAATATAAGACTTAGAGATTTTTTTAATATAGCGCCATTTTGTTTTTGTTATTTTATTTTATTTTGTAATTTAAATGGAGAGAGAGACATTAGAACATGTAATAACTTAAACTCACTAGGTTACTTCAACACTCCACGAGGTCCATTTCCTAGGTGTCTATTTACCTGAGGACCTCATTGATTTTCTTCGTGCTTTTCTTTTTCTTTTCTTTGTTTCCTTAGTTTTGAGTTTTTTACCTTTTTACGTGTGATTGAGCCTTAGCATAGGACTACCTTTTCGATAGACTATGTCCACAGCCGTAATGATTTCATGTACCTTTAGCTATTCACTTGAACTTAGGAAAAATTAATTGTTAATTATTTATATTTGGAATCGAATGTCGAGAGGAACTCTATATAGCGCTAACAGGACCCGTTGTGGCAAGCATCAAAGAGTCTCCAAGACCAGAAATTTAGTAACTATTTAGGGATGAGCATGGGTCGAGTTGGGCCAGGCCCTGAAGGGCCCAGGACCAAGCATGTTCAAAAAATTCAGGCCTTGGGCTGGGCTTAGGCCCTCAATTTTTTTCGGCCCAAGCCCATGTCGGATCCAATTCCTTTGGGTCAGGATTGGATCGGGCTGGCCCATTTCTACCCATTAGAGATTATTAATTTTGAGTCTTTTGTTTTAAGTTAATCTCAACTCAACTTTCACAACCTAAAATTGTTTAAAATATGTGCCATGATACTTGTAAAACAACTAAAATTCAATTCTATTAAATCCGAGGATTTCTCATTTTATACACGTGCACTCAATGCTAGATACCATGAATGTCTCTCATGTATAGAAATTGAAAGAGTGAAACAAACTTACCTAGTTAAGAACATCATGTGCACCAGACCCTACATGTAAAAAAATGAGTATAAGGCCCATGTTGGGTAAAGGTTCAATAATAGAAAAATATTTTGATTGAAAAAAATAAACACTAACAAATTCAAGAACATCCAACAAAATCTAAACCAAAGACTAATTAAGGAAAATTAATTATGAATTGAAATACAATGATCATCAACTCATACGTCACTCGCCTGACTTTCTTGATTTATAAACATTGTATGAAGATATGATACAAGAAGAGAGTGCACATGAAATAGGTGGGAGTTTTCATGCATGTAGGATGTGGGAAAGGGTTCGGTCCTCTTTGGGCCAGGCCCTTGGGCCGGGTCAGGCTGGGCCAAGCCAATCCCAACCCAAAAAAAATTGGGCCAAGATATTGGGCCCAAACCCAGACCAGTGTTCATTTGGGCCTAGGCTGGGCCAGGATTTTAGGACTGGGCTTCGGACTAGGACAGGGCCAGCCCAACCCAATGCTCATCCCTAGTTCTATTTATAAGTAGTTAGCATCGGTTCCTCGCATTAATAGAAATTCCTATACTACAGTGATTCCATCAGATTGCATTTGCATATAGTATAGGTTCCAATTCTGTCTAGCATCCTGCACGAAGAGATCTCGAAGCAAGGTGAGCATCTCTATCTTAGCATACATCATTGATTATCACTTGCATTGCTTTTCCGAACCATTCCTCTGATTTTGAACACTATAGGATACTAAAGGAATTGAAACCTCATTGGCATCGTGCATGAAAAAATCCAAAAAAAAGTTATGACCAAAATAATATCAGGATTGCTAATAGTATTTGATATTTAAAATCAATGTAACTGGATTCATTGTCTTGGGAAGAGCAACTCCCTCCTTATACACAGGTTGTATTCAGAATGAGTGAGGTACGCACACTTAAGGACTAGACCCCCCATCGTTGGACTTGTGCCCTAAGCACTTGGGTTGGCTCTTGGGTCATGTTACTTGCTACAAGCACTTGCCTCTGACCGTATATGAAGTGGTCCCGGTGATCTAGTATGTGTGCTACGCCGATTGAATCACACCCACTCTGGGAGACTACACCAGTGGGTTTTGCATAACTATTTGAAATTCACCCAACTCTAAAATTGAAAAGATAATTGACTAATTTCTCATGGTCTTCATTGTGTCAAGTTGGTGATCTGGAGTTTGCCTTGTGTTTGGCTGCCTACTGTGGATCCAAGTGCATTTGTCTTTAGTTCAAGTTATCAGTCTCCGAGTCTCTTCATTTCTTATTTTTCTTCTTTTCCTTTCTTGAGTTCTTTTTCTTGTTCAACATCATCTGCATCGTGAACATGGGTTACCCTTATCTTTAGCGGAATCTTACTGCTTCTTTTCATACATATCATTATTGTGTCAGCATCCCTGATCTGGCTCAAGATGACTCTCTTCTGAGCCACAATTTTGCGTCGTCCAGTTCGACCTCAACCCTTGTGTAATTGGATCCTATACATAATTTGGTCTCATATGTCTCATATGCCCTCTTCATTCCCTCTCGTGTTACCTTCCTCCACCCTTAGCATGTTGTGTTATACGATGAGGCACACATTGAGGACAATGTTTATACTATTGATTCGGGCGGATTTGAGGCCGGAATGAGTGTGCTTCCTTTGATGGATTTTGGATATGATTTGTGTGATGTTATAATTGAAGTTTCTTTAGGTTGCACACCAAGTTGAGGATATGAACTTTGAGGCAATACAGATTAAGGATGATACTAATGTTGTGTGTTTCCATTTTCCTATATCGACCCTTGAGTCGGTTATGCACGTCTTGTTTCAAAAGACTGTTGTACCACCCCTATTGATACTCCATGAGATGGAGCAGGAATCCGTATTGTGTCACCCATCCTACCAGCGAATCTACTCATCCTCCTTATGTCCAAATCCCCATGGAGCATAGAGCATATTTTGATCAATATATAGAACCATTCCAATGGATATTGTTTGGGTGAGGATCTACATTGTCATATGGCAACATCTCGTTAGTCCTTCCAGTAACATTGCATCCTTCTGATCGATGAGTGTAATAATTTTTTTGAGGATGAGAGTTTAGATGCCAATATGACCTCGCTTTCCATTGATCATCTTGCATTACTCCCTTGAGGGTATCTTGTGGGTGGATACACCACTTTCTAGGTACTCGGTCTCCACTACCGACTGTGCAGTCGATCTGTCGACTAAGAGTCTGAGTCGTTTGATTTCTGTGATTCCTTATAGTCCGCTCTCCTAGATGACCCTCGTGAGGATGAGTCATGCTTTGTGGTATTTGATGATTTCTCTGATCTTTCGACCTTATGACCATCGGATGCCCATTTTCTTAGAGAGTCTCATGATCTTTACTTTACGTATATTTATGACATTGTGATTGACGTGGGAGGATTCCATCGTTGATCCATCCCTTTCCACATTTGATTTTGTCACCTTTGATCATTGACTCTGTTCTTTTCAAGATGATGATTTTTTTCTGAACTACTAAACCCTGGTTTAGTTGTTGATTCTCTTTTTCCAATGGTGTACACTCACTTGCTTTGCAGATACAAATGTTCTTTTTTAAGTTCATCATCGTTGTCACTGCGAAATGATGGCAAGAGTATGGCACTCATCTGATAGATGTCATCCTAAACCTTGACTCAATGTTGTCCTAACCTTTGCACCTGGCTAGGGACGTAAAACCTAATACTCGATAAAAGGTGCCTCAACAGTCCACAACTCTTGTATATATGCGTTTCGTCTTCCATTCTCTCTTTCATCCATTTGTCCTATACCCCCAATCTACCATATGATATTTATGTCTATACTTATGATGTACTTTATCCTAAGTATAGGGGGTGTAGACTGTGTTATTCTTTCTTCATTCTGTTTCATCACTCTTTGTTGTTGCATATACTTAGGGATCTCTTATCCTAAGTATAGGGAGAGTGATGTGTACATTCCCACAATGTATTTTTCTTCTTTTTATTAGCTTGTTGGCTCCCTCGCTTGTGTCA
This sequence comes from Ottelia alismoides, assembly GCA_037367405.1. Classification (NCBI taxonomy): domain Eukaryota; kingdom Viridiplantae; phylum Streptophyta; class Magnoliopsida; order Alismatales; family Hydrocharitaceae; genus Ottelia; species Ottelia alismoides. The sequence goes on from JAZKJV010005626.1 coordinate 287,031, forward strand.
TCTCTGTTGATATTTCATGTCTATACTTAGGGATCCTTTACCCCTAAGTATAGGGGGAGACAGATCGAGCCAATGATTTTGTACATTCCCGTCCTTGATCCACCCTGCTTTGGATATAGTCTGCTGTACTTAGGATTATTTCATCCTAAGGATAGGGGGACGATCAACTTCTCATTCTTTGATTTTTTAGCAGGTGTAGTATAGGATTTTGTATACTTAGTATGATTTATGTCCTTTTTTTCTCGCCGATCTATGAGGATATAGATCAAGTAAAGTATAGGGGGTCGTATGTACGCTGTATATACTTTAGCCATAACTCGTACTTTCGTATTTTTGAATAATATGGCTAAAATATGATGAGTTAAATATAAAGAATAAGCTGGTAAAATATGTATAAAATTCCTCTTTGCATATACTGATTAATAAATCAGGATCAAAATGTTTTGCAAAATGATTTAAAAAATCATGGGGAAATTCTTGAAAAAATATGTTGACACTCGAAAACTTTTTGCAAAATATTTTCAAACCTTTATAAAAGTATCTTATTTGTAAAAATTTATTTTTTATGTCAATAAGATATTTTTAAAATCTATTTAAAAAGGTCTGGAAAGTGGTTGTAAAAATAATTTGAAGCATATATACATACTGTTTGACAAATCTCTACAAAATAATTTTCGAAGTTTGTACGTATTTGAAAAATTATTTGTCAAAATAAAGTTTTCAAAATATTTTTTAAAATATTTTCAAATTATTTTGAGGACCATATACATTATTTATAGAAAATAAAGATTCTTTACAAATCTTTTTTACAAAAACCTATAAAAATATCTATCGTTCAACTTGTAAATTCCACGTGTAAAGTATATTCATGTGTAAATATATGCGTATAATTATTTTATTAACCCTTTTGTTTTTCAGAAATCCATAAAAATATTGTAAAACTTTTTCCAAAACCCATAAAAGTTTAAAATTAAAAAATTGCTTCACAAAAATATTTTCTTGCATTATACATATCATTTGCATTTTCGATTTGATAATGATAATTGAACTGGTCTAAATAGAATCTGAAGATTGGAGCTTGGTTGGACCTTAATCCACTTAATCTTAGGAACCCTATAGGAACTGGAATTGAGGTGCTTTAGGTCTACTAGACTTAATTCTTTGAGACCCCAAGACAAAATTCACTGTCATCTTGACTGCCTAAGTAGAATCTTTTGGAACACACGCATGACTCTTGTCTACAGTGACCTAACTTGCACACTTGCATCTTATACTTTTCTCAACTCAGTTGAAGTGGTAGAGGGTCAGATTTGTTGATATTATAGACAAGTGAACGGAAACATACGTAGTCACAATTCTGTGGCCAATGTGTCCCAACCCAATACACTAGCCATAAGGTCTAATGGTAGGATGTTGTGATTGCAATAATACTTCAAAAGAGGGATAATCTACTGGCTCAAGAGGAAAAAAGTCCATATGTAAATGTTGTTGTATGTAGTATTAAATATGTATATATATGCAAAATTAAAAACTCCAAAAAAACACATGGGTAAAAAACAAAGAAAAAATCGATTCTTGGCGGAGTATGTATATATTCAATAAGCATGCCTGAGCTTCAAAGTCAAAGATCCATATGAGCTTGTAGCCGGATGATTTGGCTACACTAGCCAAGCACCCCGGGATAGGTAACTGCACTGGTTATCATCCATTTTCTTCTCCATCTCCTCTTTTTGAGCCGGAAGCACTTGAACTTAGAAGGGAATACCATGCTTCTCGAGGAAAGAGTTAATGGATTGGGGAATTAGGGTCACCATGCTGGAGAAGCTTGTCTTTTACCGCTTCAACTGAGAGGAGCTACATATCACTAACATTGTACAAGATAGAATCATAGTCATAAGGGACTGCATATGACATTGATATATTTTGACTTGGCTTTCGAGGAGACTTGAGCATAGTTTTGTAGGTCTTAAAGACTGTTGTGTTTCAATTCGTGTTCTCACTAAGGTTCCGACCAAACTTAAATTCCAACGAACTGATTAAGCTCCAACTTTGATTTTATGAAGACAAGTTAAAAGTTAAAATCATTCCAAGTTCTTTCTTTTTATTTTCTTTATTTTCTTTTCTGCACTTATAGGTATAAGTATTTGCTAAGGACCAACAAAGGCAAGTATAAGGGGGTGATGAATCTCCATTTCACCATTTTTTCTTTCATTTTGGTCTTTAAACCCTGGCTAAATGCATACATATAACATTATTTTATACAAAATAATGCATATTATTTACGGTGTAAATATTGTATAAAATACCTTATTTAAATCCAGAATAAAAGAATAAAGAAACGAAATACCAAATGTATTTTTATTCCCCAATAATTCAATTTGGGACCTATTTTATTCTTTATTATTTATACATAAAATTAATAAATTTTGTACATGAAACTTGTAGAAAAAATATAAAGAAAAATACAAAATTTATTTCATCCAAAACAATGTACAGTATGCCCTAGACCCTCAAAATGAAAAGCCAAAGTAAAAACTTTACATACATGTATCTTCTCCATATGAACTTCAAATTTACCAAACTCACCTTTACTGTTCTTAAAATTAAATTGTTTATTTAACGAAGGTGGTCTCATTTAATTTGGAGTCAAGATACAAAAGTTAGATTTTAGGCCCTCATTGTGCAAATTACTTGTATAAAACAATCAATTTATTTGTTCTTATATTTTTATTCTTTTATATTTTTATAATTTTGTAAATAATATATGAAAGACATATATACTTAATTAAAATAAAATAAAATCATTAAAAATACAATAAAATAAATAAGTATATTATAACACATAGATGATTTACACATACATATACCTATATAATAAGGAAAAAATGGGGCTGCCCCCGCCCCGTTTTTCGGCGTTTTTTTTATTTTTTTTTGAAAAATAAAACCATGTATATTCATCCATATATCCCTCCTACATGCCATTCGAATTTCGTCAGAAACAGAGACTCCTACGGCATCCATCTCGATGGTATCGATTTAAAAAAATCCTGTTACCGTTAAAAAATTACTGTCCGGATGGAGGCCGTAGGAGTCTCTGTTTCTGACGAAATTCGAATGGTATATATGAGGGATATAGGGATGAATGTAAATGGTGTTACTTTTCAAAAAAAATAAAAAAATTTGCCCAAATAAGGCGGGGGCAGCCACATATGACCCATATAATAAATACACATTTATTTAAGGATACATCTAACTTCAGAAAGATGCAATAAAAATATATTTATGTGTATATAAATAAATTATAAATATATAAATTATGCATAAAAAATAATAAGATATAAAATAAAAAATAAAATATTTACTATATAAGTAAATATACATATATTTCTACTAGTAAAAACTAACACTCAATAAATTATCTTGTAAACATAAATAAAAATCACCATAAAATAATACATAAAATGATAGATATTTTCATTTTTGATAAAAAATAATAAAATTATTTACAATTTTATTTTGAATTAATAAGGTATTTTCCCCTATTTTGTCACCTAGCGAGCTGACGTGGACCAATGGGAGACTGATCTTGGTTGACCTCGGTCGACTCTCCATCTTCCCTAGGTCTGTGATGAATCTCGAATTCATCATATTAAAAGCCGCATATTAAAACCCCTGCTTAAGCAAATCAATAAAAATACCCTTCAATTCTTTATTCTTATACTGTATTATATTGTATATAATTTACCCATAATTTATTATATTTAATATCCTTTATTTCTCTTGTAATTATTTTATCTTCAAAAACCCCTAAAAATTAGATAGGATAATTGTCTATAATTCACTGACCATTAAAAGCACTAAAAAAATACAAAAATATCTCAAAACCACAAAATCGGTATTTTTATCCCCTTAAAAATACCCCCAAAAATACGTTTTGTACAAATGACCTCTTTTGGCTTTTTTACCAACATAAAAGTTGTAGATCTCGTCGAGACGAACAACTTTCATGTTTTGACTTTTTCCTAAATCGGCCTCTAACTATTTCTTTTATATTTTTTCTTTATAATTTTATTCTGAATTTTCTCATTGGGCCACGTGGCGCTCTCTGGAGCCGCCACGCGGCCCGCTTCTTCTCTTGCCACCCGTCACCATTCCCTGCCGTTGGATCTTCTCAGCCCGCCTCCATCTCACCCGTTGAAACCGGCTCTATCTTCCACCGTACGATCTAACCCCCAGATCAAATCTGAGCCACAAACTAGCGCCTAAACCCCAGCCCTCCGATCTTCTTCTTATCCCACGGCCATCCGCGCGCCACGTCACCCTATCTCCATAGCCACCTGATCTCACTTGAATCCAACGGATCTCCACCTGCCACGTCGCCTATTCATCTTCAACCGTTCGATCCCACCCATCTCCTAATCGCAACCACTCCTTCTCGCCATACCGTCAACCATCCGATCAGATCAACGGATCTAATCTGACCCGACCATCCGCGCTCGCATCTCAGCCGTTGGATCGTAGGATCCAACGACCATCTGGTCATCTTCTTCCTCCCGTTGTCCCTCCTCCGCAGACGTTACGCATGTAGCACCTCCGCCCCCTTCCTATTTTGGAAAGCGCCTCCGACCATCCCCTCCGCATCAAAACGCCCCCTCACGTAGCCCTATCCCCCGCCTTCCTCGCGCGACCTCCATCACTCACCTCCATTAACCCCATCGCCATTAAAACCCCTCTCGAAACCCCCTGCTCCACCCTGTAACCGTTGATCACCTCCCCCTATTTAAACCCCTCCCCCGCCACTAGAATCGGGGTCCACCATTTTGGGCCCTAGCCTAGCCTCCCCCGCCCCTCTGGTGACAGCGGAGAGGGCGGGACGTCGAGGCAAAGATGGCTTTGGCTCGGTGTCGACCCGCGGCACCTCCGCCGCGTATCGATGACCTCCGGTGACCGTCGAGCCCCCTAGAATTATCGACCAGGTCAAGCGACGACCCCGATCTCCTCGGAGCTCAGCCCAAATCAATCCTCCTTCGCCAACACCTTGCTCCGGCAAGGTGCTTTGTTTTTTCCTCGTTTTCTCCCTTTTATACCCCCAACCACAGTCACTCCGACCCTCCATTGATCATTCAACCAGATTCGCACGAACACCCACATCCTCGCCGACCCATCTCCTCTTCTCCAGAACCCCAACCACCCAGATCACCTCCTTCGCCACCTCGCCGGGGAAGAAGACCCCGGGCCCCCGCTTCCAGTCACCCCACGGCCCCCAGCCCACTCACTTCACATCAGTGCATGCTTAGGTGAGTTGTATATAACATCTGCAGGACAAGCCTCTTCAATGGTCGGAACTCGTGCCTCCCTGCCGATCTCCAGCTCCGCCTCCGATGACCAAGCCCCGCCGAGCATCTCCCGACAGCCACAAAGCTTCTGCGAGTCTTAGGGACCTCCGTCGGCGCCTCCCCGAGTTCCCTGACCCTCTGCCTTGCACGGAGGAGCTCAGCGGAGAAATCATCAGGTCGCCGGAGCCCCACCTCCTCCAGTGACCCACGAAGAAGGAGAAACCACAATTGTCGTCCGATCATCAAGATCGGACGACCCAGATGATGCCACGTGGCGACTCCAGACGTTACCCGAGCCTCCACTCTGACGATATAGGCTCGGGTGATCCGAACCTCTTGTCAAACCTCCACACATAGCCACGTGGCCCGAGCCTATGGGGCTGACCCGAGCCTGGCCCCTCACGTGCAGCGCACGTGAGGTTTTTGGTAAATTGCAGAAAAGACCCCGGAAGAAATGGAATTTGCATTCTGGTCCTCCGTACGCGTGCCTTACGTGCGTGCCTGGGGTATTTACAGGAAAGCTCCGTAAATTTTTGGAAATTACAGAAATGCCCCTGCGCGCATTGGACAAATTACAAGGGACTCCAGGCGGTTTTTGGTAATTGCATTTAGGTCCCCTAAATGCAATATTTATCCTTTTATTTCCATGCATTTTTTTTTACAATTATGCCCTTGCACTGTTTTTAGCATAACTTGAGCATCATAGGTCCAAATTGCATGATTTTAGTTTTGTTTTGATCCTTATTTTGTCCTCTACATCTTAGCATGTTTATTTGTCTCATTTGCCCCTGTTTTAATTAAAGTGAATTTTTATATGCAAAATGGGACCCTGCTCGCCTTGTCTTGCTTTGATCTGATGACCGCTTTTTAATGTGATGATTAATATAGCACTGATTTCATTTCATATCGTGTTGCTCACATTTTAGAGTATAATTGTAGTCTTTAAATCTGTACGTAATTTCTCTTGCATATTTGCTCATGCATTATCCTTCACAACTGCGTAAAAACCGATAAAAATGCATGCATCATGGCATCGCTTTATAAATAGCATAGTTCATCATGAGGACCTGAAATTGAAATTAACTCACATTGTGCTTAATGAATCGAAATTTGATAAACATATTAGGTAGCCGTGTCCCTGTGTTCGACCTTGGTAGACTCGCCAAGTTAAAATATTCCACGACATTCAAAGTTCGTGGTTTTTGCTGAACCGAATTCATCTCCTGTACTACGACTTAATTCCACATTATTATAGAGGCAAATTCGACGTTCATCAAATGGCGCCGTTGCCGGGGATACGGCTTAGCTCAATTTTTGGATTTTGACCTTTTGTTGAATAATTTCAATATTTTTAGGACCTCGTTTCATGCATAAATTTTTGCATCATATCTGTTGATTTAATTTCTCGGTATGCCTAACTTGTCTCTTTTGTGGCAGGGTCCATGATGATCGAGGACACTGGATCCTCATGGAGGCGTGAAGTCGAGAGCTTCCGCTGAAAAGGCCGCAAAAGAATTCGGGAAGAAATTATCGGAATTTTTGATCATACAGCTCGCATTGCATATTGTAAAAAAAATGCATCTGCATATTTATTCCCAGTTTTTGCATGTTGTACACACACAAAAAAAACCCACATACACACCTACACTTGCACATACTCACCCCCACCATCCCCCATGTATATTTCTCTCTCTCCCCCCCCTCTATCTCTATCTCTATATCTCTCCCCCTACCCCTCATCCTTGTATCATAGAACCCTCCCCCCCTAATTCAGACTTTGCTTAGGCTATTTGTAGCCTAAGTATAGGGGGAATCTTCCTTCTCATCCATCCCTCGTCCCGTCTTCTTGTACTTAGGACAATTTTGGACTAAGCATAGGGGGACCCTCCTCCTCAGTTCCGCTATAATTACCCTATATTCAAACAGAGCCTTGGCTTCATGGAACTTGTGCTATGAGGAAATAGCAAAATTTAAGTATAGGGGGGTATACCGTATAATATTGTATATTTACTTCAGCCTTATCTCGTATTTTTAAAACTTTTTAAAATTTATTTTCGGACTGGGTTTTGGTAAACTGGTGAACTGAGTTTTGTAAAAACTTTGTCAAAATGTTTTCCTAAAATCGAGGGTTTAAACTGTGTAAACATCCCTTTTCAAAAAAAACTGCAAAAGATAAAAATCACACAAAAAAATCACTGACCTAAGGAGTTGCTGTATTCCTGACACATTCACACTCACTCAAGGCTTGAGAATTTTGAGGACACTGGATTTCTGTGATCTTGAGAGTCTGAGTTAACATGCCTTAGTCAGTAGGGTTTTTAAGACTTAAATATCCACACTTCCCTAGTTTGAAAGATTTGAGTGCTATATTGCACTCTTCATCTCTACCTTCAAGAAAATATGATCAGCACAGTCACTTCCACAACTGCATGATTGATGAGAGGAATTGAGATATCACTTGAGGAACTAGGATCGGAGATTTGAGTTTAGATCTGATCTAATGATATTCGATGATGGGATAAAGTTAATGAAGGCTTCAGAAAACCTGAGTGTCAGCAAACTCTAGCCAGTATGTGAACAAGATTCACATGCTATCTCTTGATATTTACCTAAAAGTGCCAGGGTGTGATGAAACTTAATGATTATTGTTGACCAGGGTGCGCCAACTTTTGGTAAAAGCAGTGGAGCTAGCCAACAAAAGCAATGAAATGTCAAAGAAAAAGCTCAATCATCAAAGTCAAATTATAAATGAGCTTCCACCAATGGCGAGCGCTCCCAAACCTTTTCAAAGTGTCCACTTGGACCAAGCGCTAATTAGGACCAAGGAGTCGGGCTGACACCAAAAAAAGGGCTCTGCATCGTAAATGCTAGAAGTCTGGGTGTCGAAGGTATCTTAGATACTCAAAAGAGACACACCCCAGTGTACTCCCAGAAAAACAAGTGCAGACGACTCCAACTCTCTTGACAGACACATTGGTCAACAATTTAAAAATTTATATGTGTTGAGTAAAAAGGCACTCGAGAGGTCCCTTGTTCCAATGTGAGAGTGAGAAAAATATACACAATCCCATTACCTCCATCATCTGGCCGTCCATCAACATTTCAAGTCTGACAAACTAATGAGACGGTTGACTGAAGCAAGAATAGATTTATTCCCTAGTATTGAGGATTAGGTATAGAGGAGAGTCTTTGGGACTGAAACTTTGAGTAATGCATCGACTCGGCTCTCATGAAATGCAGTACACTAAATGTCATATCCTTATATTATATGTACAAAAAGAGAGTCTGATAATCAGAGAAATTGGATTCCTTCTGACTAAGGCATGGATAAGCTAAGATTTTTAGGATCACTTAGGTCAAGGGTCTTCGAAAGATCAAGCCTTGAAAATTCACGCGCACTGTCAGGAATTAATTCGACTCCTTCATTCATTAGATGCTCGAGGACGAGCATGGTTTAAGTATAGGGGTATGATGAATCTCGAATTCGTCATGCTAAAAGCCGCATATTAAAACCCCTGCTTAAGAAAATCAATAAAAATACCCTTCAATTCTTTATTCTTATACTGTATTATATTGTATATAATTTACCCATAATTTATTATATTTAATATCCTTTATTTCTCTTGTAATTATTTTATCTTCAAAAACCCCTAAAAATTAGATAGGATAATTGTCTATAATTCACTGACCATTAAAATCATTAAAAAATACAAAATATCTCAAAACCACAAAATCGGTATTTTTATCCCCTTAAAAATACCCTCAAAAATAAGTTTTGTACAAATGACCTCTTTCGGCTTTTTGACCAACATGAAAGTTGTAGATCTCGTCGAGACGAGCAACTTTCATGTTTTGACTTTTTCCTAAATCGAACTCTAACTATTTCTTTTATATTTTTCTTTATAATTTTATTCTGAATTTTCTCATTGGGCCATGTGGCGCTCTCTGGAGCCGCCACGCGGCCCTCTTCTTCTCTTGCCACCCGTCACCATTCCCTGCCGTTGGATCTTCTCAGCCCGCCTCCATCTCACCCGTTGAAACCGGCTCTATCTTCCACCGTACGATCTAACCCCCAGATCAAATCTGAGCCACAAACTAGCGCCTAAACCCCAGCCATCCGATCTTCTTCTTATCCCACGACCATCCGCGCGCCACGTCACCCTATCTCCATAGCCGCCCGATCTCACTCGAATCCAACGGATCTCCACCTGCCACGTCGCCTATTCATCTTCAACCGTTCGATCCCACCCATCTCCTAATCGCAGCCACTCCTTCTCGCCATACTATCAACCATCCGATCAGATCAACGGATCTAATCTGACCCGACCATCCACGCTCGCATCTCAGCCGTTGGATCGTAGGATCCAACGGCCATCTGATCATCTTCTTCCTCCCGTTGGCCCTCCTCCGTAGACGTTACACATGTAGCACCTCCGCCCCCTTCCTATTTTGGAAAGCGCCTCCGACCATCCCCTCCGCATCAAAATGCCCCCTCACGTAGCCCTATCCCCCGCCTTCCTCGCTCGACCTCCATCACTCGCCTCCATTAACCCCATCGCCATTAAAACCCCTCTCGAAACCCCCTGCTCCGCCTTGTAACCGCCGTCACCTCCCCCTATTTAAACCCCTCCCCCGCCACCAGAATCGGGGTCCACCATTTTGGGCCCTAGCCTAGCCTCCCCCGCCCCTCCGGTGACAACAGAGAGGGCGAGACGTTGAGGCAAAGATGGCTTTGGCTCGGTGTCGACTCGCGGTGCCTCTGCCGCGTATCGGTGACCTTCGGTGACCGCCGAGCCCCCTGGAATGATCGACCAGGTTGAGCGACGACCCCGAGCTCCTCGGAGCTCAGCCCAGATCAATCCTCCTTCGCCAACACCTTGCTCTGTCAAGGTGCTTTGTTTTTTCCTCGTTTTCTCCCTTTTATACCCCCAACCACAGTCTCTCCGACCCTCCATTGATCATTCAACCAGCTTCGCACGAACACCCACATCGTCGCCGACCCATCTCCTCTTCTCCAGAACCCCAACCACCCAGATCACCTCCTTCGCTGCCTCGCCGGAGAAGAAGACCCCGGGCCCCCGCTTCCAGTCACCCCACGACCCCCAGCCCACTCACTTCACATCAGTGCATGCTTCAGCGAGTTGTATCTAACGTCTGCAGGACAAGCCTCTTCAATGGTCGGAACTCGCTCCTCCCTGCCGATCTCTAGCTCTGCCTCCGATGACCAAGCCCCGCCGAGCATCTCCCGACAGCCACAAAGCTTCTGCGAGTCTTAGGGACCTCCGCCAGCGCCTCCCCGAGTTCCCTGACCCTCTGTCTTGCACGGAGGAGCTCAGCGGAGAAATCATCGGGTCGCCGGAGCCCCGCCTCCTCCGGTGGCCCACGAAGAAGGAGAAACCACAATTGCCGTCCGATCATCAGGATCGGACGACCCAGATGATGCCACGTGGCGACTCCAGACATAACACGTGCCTCCACTCTGACCCTATAGGCTCGGGTGATCCGAACCTCTTGCCGAACCTCCAGACATAGCCACGTGGCCCGAGCCTATGGGGCTGACCCGAGCCTGGCCCCTCACGTGCAGCGCACGTGAGGTTTTGGGTAAATTGCACTCTTTTTAGCATAACTTGAGCATCGTAGGTCCAAATTGTATGATTTTAGTGTTGTTTTGATCCTTATTTTGTCCTCTACATATTAGCTTATTTATTTGTCTCATTTGCCCTTGTTTTAATTAAAGTGAATTTTTATATCCAAAATGGGACCCTGCTCTCCTTGTCTAGCTTTGATCTGATGACCGCTTTTTAATGTGATGATTAATATAGCACTGATTTCATTCCATATCGTGTTGCTCACATTTTAGGGTATAATTGTAGTCTTTAAATATGTACATAATTTCTCTTGCATATTTGCTCATGTATTATCCTTCATAACTGCGTAAAAACCGATAAAAAATGCATGCATCATGGCATCACTTTATAAATAGCATAATTCATCACGAGGACCTGAAATTGAAATTAACTCACATTGTGATTAATGAATCGAAATTTGATAAACATGTTAGGTAGTCGTGTCCCTGTGTTCGACCTTGGTAGACTCGCCAAGTTAAAATATTCCACGACATTCAAAGTTCGTGGTTTTTGCTGAACCGAGTTCGTCTCCTGTACGACTTAATTCCACATTATTATAGAGGCGAGTTCGACGTTCGTTAGTCTGCGTTGTTAGAAGCTAGATCCTTCTTCTTCCTCGATTTATCCATGTTGATTCTTTCATTGTTTTAGAGTGATTCATTTGTAGTTTTGACCCTCGAAGGGTCATTGCATCTATTGCTCTTCTTGATCTAAGTTGACCTTGTACATATACCCTCGTCGTAGCTCAGTTGTCTTTTGATCTGTTTTTCTCTCGTTGAACCCTAAGATTGACCCATCCTCGAGGTGAGCAAGGCGACAGTAGCTCCTTGAACGATTTGCAGTGTGCGCATGGGGAGGAGGAATGTGATCCGGATTCGCCAGAGTACTTTCTCGCTGAGCTTCAACCGTCTCCTTGCTCCAGCAGGTTGAGCCATTGTGTAATGGAGATTTAGGTGGATTTAAGGTTTATATCTAATTTCCTATTTTTATTTTGCATTTTGATTCACTGCAGTATCGTAGATTTTAATTCATGTAGCTCATCGGAGCTCTATTCTGGCAAGCGTTTCCACTGTCTCACACCGTTCGTCGTCCCACCGTTCACCCCTATTTCATTCCTTATTGCTTTCTCTATGCTCCGATGCACCCATTCACCTCTAATCCCCTATGGATCAGGAGAACATGTCTCCTTCTGCCACTATCCACTAGAGACCTCCACCTGACTCCATTTCGCTCCAATTCCGCCCAATAAAATACCCATAAACCCCTTTTTTGTGTGTTTGTGCTTACTTTATAGGTTCTGGAGGTCAAGGCATCCACAGAGGTAATTTTTGACAAAGCTTTGGTTCCTTGGACAATGAACCTTCCCTGACTTCTTGGGACTCCATCAGTAAGTCCTAGAGCCATTTGATGTATCCAGCAGCTGCGGACACCTCCCCTGAGCATGTAGAACATCATAGCATCATGGGAGGTGCTCGGGGGGGGGGGAGAATAGATTAATCGAAGCAAGTAAGGCACATCGTTCTTTGTTGTTCTCCGTAGCGAGCAACCACCATCTAATTAAAAGGAGGAGCTTCGGTTTTGATCGTGTCCGTCCGATCGTGCGCACTAATGATCGCCAGATCTTGCTCGAGATCTCATCTACACCACACATCTACGGACACGCATCAAGTGGTGAGGAGCGTCCATGTGGATTAGTGAAGTCAACAACACTGTCACCCCCACATTTTGTGTATTTTGTTTTTGATATAGAAACTTTCATCTACAGTTATATAAATTTTGTAAAATTTGCAGTAAGACCCTTAGGTTTCTATTATTTGCAGATAGGTCCCTCTCCACATCACGCCACGTGCCTGTACGCGTGAGGATGCGAGCATTTTGCAGGGGGGTCTCGGGCTTTTTATATTTCATTTTAGTCTTGTAAACCATACCAGTGATATAATTTTTGAATAATTTGCATCAAGGACTTTGTGCTTTTGATAATTACAAAAATACCCCGTCAACGTATTTTATATTAAACACTCTTGGTATTTTGCATTATATGCCTTAGATTTCTTTAAGTAGTTTAATAAACAGAAAATTATTTTGGGAAATTGTATATAGGTCCTCGCCATCAGTGCATTTTCTTTCTATTATTTTATTTTTGATTAAATGTCATTTTGCATCCAAAAAATATAGAAAACTATTTTAAGTACATGGACATGTTATAAAACACACATATTTTTTCTTTGACTAGCTAGAACTATTTTCCTATTTCTAGAAATACAAGAACATTGTATTTATCCCCTGTTTGCATTTGAAAATACAAAAAATATAATCATATTTAAAATTCCCCAAAAAATTAATATTAGTTATCATTATATTTTATAACTGCAGACCAAAAATTACTAAAAATAATCAAAGAAAAATATTAAAAAGCTCTAAAAATCTTTATAAAAATTCTTTAACAAAGCTTAAAAAATCTAAAAAATATTTATTTATATTTCTCAAATTTATTTATTACAACTTTATTTAAAAATAATTTTTGAAAATTTTGAGACTTCTATCTATTTTTAAATTCCAAAACAATTTGGTCTATTAAAATAAGTCACTATTTTAACCATTATGTTATGAATGGAAAAGTTAGATGTGACCTGATTTTTACGCTAGCTGGATTAACCTTATCTCGCCACATACTGAGCATGAAGCTCATAACATGTATTGTTACTCTTTTTCAGGGGAACGTGAAGATTAAGTTATTTACGCTTCAAGGGAGACTTCACCGTCTTCAAGAAGTAGAATAGGTATGGGACTATTGTAGGGTCGGTTTGGAAGGATGTCATTATGCCCACTAGAATAAGGAAATCTTAGATGTGATTCATCTAGCTTATTTAAGGAATTCTTGGACTCGTGTCCTTATTAATAGTATGGAAAGGAAGTTTTTTTAAGTCCATTCTTTACTGCTCTTATGTTATGATTAATGCTATGACTAACGAATCCGAAATGCCTGCTGAGTTCTCGCTTCCGCATCATTCTCGAGCTATCGGGTTCGTTACAGATGTGATGGCCGCTTCTTTGATGAGAATGACCAGTTGTGGCCTCGATTCCGACGAGAAAGAGGCTTGACGGAGTTGGAGCTCTGTTATTGTGGTTATGCATCATCGAATCACACCCAAATCCCAACACATTCTTTATCGACAGAGGTTTTAGGAGGAAGAAATGTTCTATACAAGGCTAGAACACTATCGCTGAGGCGACCTCTAACGAGATCCCGACGTCAAATAGTAATAAACCTACAATATAGATAAAGCAATGCAGAATAAAACTGTAGAGTTAAAATTTATAATAACTATACAAAAGATGTGTATAGATGCAAGTATTATAGAGGTTGAACACATGGAGCACACAAGATAGAGTGGGCAATGAAATCCAAAACGTTCCTTTCTTGTTTTCTTATTTTATTTTTTGTGGATTTTTAATTATATAATTTTTTATGGATTTTTTGTTTTATATTTTTTTTATAGTTTTTAGTTTTATAATTATCATTTCTCTTTATATTTTTATTTTTAATTTTCTTCTAAATGTATGTAATATGTATATATAAAGATATATAGATAATATGCATTATATAACAATCATATATATATATATGATATATATAACATAAAGAAAAATCAGAAAAATATCCTAAGTGCAGTCCTTTTTATTTTTTTAAGGATTTTAAAAACATATAGGATATTTTTTATATTATTATTAACAATAATAGTAATAGATGTGTATATATATAAAGATATAGCTATAAATATTTAAAATGGTTAAATATGTTTTTATCTTTTTATATTCTGTTATGTTCTTTTATTTTTTCTATTATATTTCCTATTTTTTGGATTTTTAATTGAATAAAAATAATAATAAAGACATAAATTTGGTCCTATATTATGTCATGTTGCTTAAACTATTTGACTAAACACAAACCAACATCATACATATCGTTAATTAACTTAGTGATGTATACGAAGTATATTTCTTTCATATCCATACATTGCATATCATACTTGCATACATACCTTTCAGTTTTGCCATATTCGCATGTACGTCCATAATCTTAACATAAGTACACATATACCATTAACATTATCTTAAATTGCACATATGCCCTTAATATTAACTTACATTGCACGTGCCCATATCCTTAACATAATTGCACATATGCCCATATCATTAATATAATTGCACACATGCCTATAACATTAACATAATTTGCACGTATGCCCATATAATTAACATAATTGCACACCTGACCTTAGCTTAACAAAAATTTGCATGTGTGCCCATATCATTAGCATAATTGCACACATGCCCTTAGCCTTAACATAAATTGCACGTATGCCCTTGCACACATGCACTTAACATTAACAGAACTTAAACATGTGTCCATAATAGTAATATAATTGCATATATGCATATAATATTAACATATATTGCACATATGCCCATGACATTTTTCATGTTTAGAGTGATCTTGATTGTTAATTCTTAGGCGGCTTTGATGGTTTACCGCCGGCACAAGCGATCCATAACAATACATAACATGACAGTGTAGCTACAACTGTAGAGGACTTATCTTTTGCCTCACGCTCCCGGAAGGCGTTGGCCCTTTAGACCATCGATAAATGGACTCTAGAGGTGGCTCCCACCATAGGTGTAGCACTTAGCTCCGTCTACCGTTTAAGTGCCACTTTTCATTGAAGGAATTTTCAATTCTTTAAATACAGTTCATTTTCGTTCCATATAATAATGATTAATGTAAATATTTAATTTCACTAACCAAAGAATTCTTCATCATACAAAATACATAGCCAATATGTACATAGACATACATTAGTTCCTTTCCACCAATCAA
Source organism: Ottelia alismoides (assembly GCA_037367405.1). Classification (NCBI taxonomy): domain Eukaryota; kingdom Viridiplantae; phylum Streptophyta; class Magnoliopsida; order Alismatales; family Hydrocharitaceae; genus Ottelia; species Ottelia alismoides. The sequence goes on from JAZKJV010005626.1 coordinate 302,873, forward strand.
TCTTTTCGTAATGTTGAGAGTATTTCTCCTTAATTTGACTCGTTGCCAACATCTTAATTTATATTTATTAAAACTTTATAAATGCTTATTTTGAGTGTAAATGGCTATTTCAAAATTAAATCATATTATAACATATGACATGCATACAATGTTAATCACGAGTAACATAATATCGTATGAATGATAATTAATAACTGATGCATGAAATTATCCGTAGATTTGTGTTGATTATATGAAATGCGTAGCATATAATTTCCAGGAACTCAATAATTGCGAGTTATCGTTGTATTACTACAAATAGACGGATGTCTTAAATTAGGAATTTTGGAAATTTACATACTTTTACTAGGAATGTCAAGTAGTACAGTTGCAAATAATCGTATCTAAGGATATAATTATGGTAATCATAATATGGACAATTTTTCGATTCATCAATGATGAGAAAACAACAATGGTAGTTAAAATTTGAAAATGGAAATGTATTCCATAATACTTAAACCGCATCGGATGAGGAAACGAGAAATAGGTTGATAATTAGGTTTATTTGTTTATATATAAATCACATGATTCATGAATTCGTAATCACTCATGTAACATATGTCTAGCAATAAATCTAAAAAATATATAAAGGAAAATGACTAATTTTATCTTCTTCAATTCACATGCTTAACATGATAATTTGCTTGAAGATATATATATATATATATCCATGGGGACTATTTAAGTACCACTTATAATTACGGTAATTGTCAAAAATCAAATATAGATTTTTGAAGCTTGTTATTATCGTATGGAATAGATCCAAATTAAGCTTATTCATGTGATAAGACAATATGTATTTAACTTCTTGAATCCAAAATCAAACAGTAAAGGACTATCATATCATACAACATAAGTACAAGGTTAACCATAGGATTACTTAGTTTGATTATTCATGAGAATGTCTAGGAAATCAATAATAATAATGACGAACTTATTTTAAGTATCATCTCTCACTTCCATTATTGGTTATAGAAATCAAAACATATTCACGCCTTTTTGACATGATAAGCAAAAATCAACATAAATATGATCAAAAGGGGATTGCTAATTAACTGATGGTAATCCTAAGTGTTCGACACATACCTCGACGACGCAAGAAATTCGTCGACCAAGATTCCACCAGTCCGGACGTTGTCGACCACGTCATTGTTCCTCTAATTTTGTCGGATCAAACTCCAACGTTGACAGAGAGTGTTGTTGATGTTGAATTCAGAAATGACAAAACGAAAGAATGCTGTCGTCAGCTTCTCTCTCTCTCTCTAGACTCTCTCTCCCAAAGGCAATGTATGGGGAAGTCATTGGAGTCCCATGGTATTTATAAGCACAATCCGTGAGATAATTAATAATAATAATTTGGACTTAATTAAGAGATAAAGAACAACCAACTTGAGTTATTAGCTATTTTATCTCTTTTTATCTCATCATGTATTATCTTTAAGATTGATGTGATTAATTTTTATTTTAATTATTTTTATTATCTTCAAAAAGCTCATCCGTTACAACATCCAACTTCCTTCACATGCTACATTTTCCTTCTTGTAGACAACTCTAGTTTAGTTTAGTTATTTTTCTTCTTGTTCTTTGTGTAGATCTCCACTGTTTGAACCTCTGCCTCGACACGATTTGCACTTCCACCATTGCCCTCCTCCACTATTCTTCGTCTCTCCTTGCGCAACCTCCAACCAACTCAGATCACACTCGGTGGTTGGAGATCCCATATTCTTCATCCACGAAGTCAAAGAGGAACCCAATCACATCAATTTTCCCTTTGCACTTGACATTGGATTAGCCCAAAGTTTGAGCCCCTTTTCACCCACACAGGTGTCGGATACAGGGCATCCACGCCTACCGTTGGCATCCGAGTGCCAACCTCATGACGAAGCATCACCAAGCGCCACCCGAGTCCCTTGTTTTTTGTAGCCCAGAAAGAGGAAGGAGGGTTGTGCATACATCGGTCTTCATTGGATTTCCTCTCCCAATTCATTCTCGATCGTACATTGAAGGAGACATCAGAACCACTGGATCTATTATTAACAGACAAGATATGCTCTGCTTCGTGGCTAAGTGGGGAATTTTGCAGCCTATGCCCCCTTTTTTGGTATATTTTGTGGGTTTTCGCAGCAGCTTTTATCACTTTCATTTTCGTTCATTCATTGACATATGTTCCCATGTCTTCAAATAATACTTGTTATCTTTCATTTGAACTCTATTTTATGTGGAATTTCTTTTTATTGAAATCTGCTTTAAATATTTACATTTACTAAATTTCATGAATTTTTGATGCATGGATAATTAAAGGTGAAAATTTGAAGTCAGGGTACTAGTTTGACTAATTTCGTTAACAACTCTTTGAATACATGATATCTCTTGTTCATTTTGGATACGTAGTCTAAATTTATTAGGCCTAACTTTTGTCCAAATTTCATATAAATATAATTTGATTTATGGCAGGTGTAATTTCAACAATATTTTGCGTTCAGGAGTATATTTTATCTATTTTAAATCTAAAAATATTTCCACATGCCCTTGATTTTTCTCTACAGATGTAGATTTTTATTTTATTTTTATTTTATTATTTAAATTATTTAAAAAACAAAAAACATCATTTCAACCTTCATATAATATTGTATTTTTAATCTATTCATATTATATCATAAAAATACCAAAAAATAGGATAGATGCCTCTCATGTATATACATATCATAATCCAAAAATCTTCTAAAGTTATTGTGTCTACCTCCACAAATCACAAAAAAACCAAATACATTAATACTATAAATTCATATAAAATCAAAATGCAAAAACAAAAGATGTTCTGGACTCTTCTCTAAATATATTTTGAGAGAAAAATATCCATTGTATTTTTGTCTTTTTTTGAGCCAAACTCTTATTTTCAAAGTTGAGTCCATTTTCCTTGTTTTTTCTTTCAATTTTCTTTTTTTTGATTTTATTTTACCTTTTTATTTTAACAAAAAATATAAATTTTTTTTGCATAATATAAAAATCACAAAAATTTTTATGTATATTTTTATCGAATTTTTTCTATATTTCTTTTAATGGAAAACCTTCATTCCCTCGTTCTTTTTATATATTAGTATTATAAAATCATTTTCTTTTTCCTTTTCTTTTCCTTTTTCATTTTGTTCTATCTTAGTTATTTTCTAAATTAAACATATGAAAAACTAAAATCATTTAAAAATCATATATTTAAAAAATAAAAAACATATAAACAAGCATAACACTTGAACCTAGGGCTTGTTGTGAGATCACTGATCTGATTAGTGAGTTGCCTCCATGTGTTCGACCTAGGGTATACTTACAGATTAATTAAAAGTATTTTTAGAATAAATTTATGCGATCAATCACATGAATGGAGTACTACAATTCAACATTTTCAGCAGACTGATTCAAGCAGTTGTCAATCCTCTCACTTAGCTCGATCTTTTGAACCATGATACCTCCATACATTGTATTTGGTACCCTATTGTTTTGGACTCTTGAGGGTTACATGCAAATCTACATTAAGTACACAAAATTAGAAGTTTTCTCCCTTTTTAAAATTCTATATTTGAAGCATTTCTTTCTATTAATAAAAAGCTAGATCTAGATTTAAGCACTTCAGTCTTTTCTTGTAAGAAAGAAAAATTATTTTAGGCACGGACAAATCTTTTCCAAACATGTCATATTCTTTCTTTAAGATGATTTTCCCTATTATCAAAGTTTTATTGTTCTTCTACAAAACACTAAGTTCTTTTTCATATAGTTTACTTCAATGAATAAATCTCGAGTAAATGTCAGAATCTCATTAGAAAATATCTTACTTTCTTCCATGTTTCCAACTAATGATTACCATAAGTCATAGGCATGGAGTCTTCTTATCTTTAACAATTCATGAATGTTACTTGAGCCGTCCCTCGAGGTAGAGAATACCTTTTTCTCCCCCTTTTCTTCGATGTTTTGTTTCCTCTTGAGTAAAACATAGCTTTTCATCACGTATCATTAGGGGCATTAATGGAATCGAATACCTTCAAATCCATCAAGATTCTGATTCAATTCATTATAAAAGCTTCGAATCCAAACTCGAGTTGAATTTTAAACGAATTTGACACCTAAAATTCAAATTCATTTCATTTTGAATTTCAGATATTCAAATTCAGTTCATTTATTTTGAATTTGAAATGTAAATTGATGTTTAGAGCTTATATAGATAACATTCTATGAAGAATAATATAATATAGATATGGTGTTGTATAGTTCTGATTTTGAATATATATCACTAAGATAAGTTGAAAAAATCATATAATCAAGGAAAATATCAAATCAATACAATACAATGGAAAAACGTGTCAAATTTTTACAATTATTATATGTCTTTTACCATCCAAATATACTTTTTTCTATGAGAAGGAATATTTAAATAAAATATAATTATATGATGCTTTCAAAGAGTTAAAATATCACTGATGGAAAAGTTGAACACGTTATAATTACCATTGCATGTTAAAGCGAGATACAATCAAACTTATATTGAAAGTTGATATAGATTAACATTATTATTTAAAATAATGGGAATAGTAAAAAATAATGTAGTAATATAAAATCTCTTCATTAAGCGTGAGGATCTTCAATATCGAAAAACTAAGCCATGAAATGAAATGTAAGGAATTTTTGATGTAGAAAGGAACAACATACATCATCATGAGAAGAACTTGTATATTAATCATGTGACGACAGATATAGTCTTGAAAATGATAATAATCATGGTTTGCATCGTATAGAACATCAACACAAAAAAGCAGAGGATAGATATCTAGATAAATTTCGAGCCATGACAAATGTTGAGGAACTCGAAATAGCAAAATCATCATTTTCATGTATTAGGAAAAAGGCCACCACAATTTACCATGGGTTTTTGGAATATTTGTGGATAATGAAAAAGAGAATGGAAAAGACAATGTAAGGAATGTGTGAACATGGAAATAAATGTGTAGGTGGGGAATTAGAATAACATTCTTAAACATTTGATCTTTTCTAATATATTTTATGACTTATATTTTTTTATCTATTTTATAATCAATATTTAGTCTTTAACTAATAGGATTATACGTGAATATACACGTATACATATTAAATTGAGATGACTTAAAGTGCTTTGCAATCCTCTTAATACCTCAAAATTTGTGAATAACGACACACTAAGATTGATTATACAAAGTAACCCATATCTAAGCTATTATCATTGGGCTAAAATAAGAAGTAAAGATAAGAACTTAGATGTTTCGTATAACCAATGAATGAAGGACACACATCTTTAATTCATGACATATTTTGGAGTCAACCCACTTGAACTTAGTTTTAAAGGAGAAAGGAAAGAGATTGAGTCTCACTAATTGCGTCCGATGTTGCATACACATGTCACGCATTGAAAAATAATGTCGGTGTATTGTGGGAGCATGGAAATCATAATAGGGAAGTCTAAACATGATAAATCATACCAATGAAGCCTATATATTATTACAAGCTTAAAAGTAAACACTTAATAAATGTAGTAAGTTGGTTTTAGAGTATCCTTAGATGCTTTCATATGTTATACTTAGAGATATAACGTAAATGCTAATTCTTTCAATGTAAATTAAACGTGGTTGCTTTTTTAGTACATATTCATAAATTATTTTCTGCATCTATTTGCTTACAAATAAATTCGAATAAATGCATGCCAATCTTTTGATATAATTATACTATAATTCAGTGCAAAAGAATATTTAGAAAGGATCTTAACAGACCCAGAGCGGGGTTGTTGCATGTATGTATGTATTATATGCATGTATATATGTATCATGTATGTACTATGTATATGAATATAAATATATGGATACACATATACATATATGTATGAATATAGATATCGAATCGAATTTTCATCCAACGAATTCAGGTTAATTCAGATTTAATTCATTTGAGAATCGAATCCATGATGAACGAGAAAAATCATCTCTTTAGTTTGTTGACAATTGAAGTATAGGAGACAAATTCAGCCAAACAAAAACCACATTTTCGAATATGTGGAAGTTAACTTACTTGGAAAGTATACCAAGGTCGAACAAAGGGACACAAGCCTCTTTGTCTATTTATCGAAAATTATTGATTAATTAACGAATGATTATTTTCTAAACCTAGGCCTTCATGATGATGTGATATGCAAAATGATACACAGATAAAATAACACAAGGACCAGTTGATGAGATGTACGCAAATTTTATTTGGTTTTAATGCAGATTAAAAAGAGATGCATTGGATGCACACAATTAATGAGACACAAATAAATATGCAAGACAAAAATGTACAAATATGCCCTAAAAATATCAAATCAATGAGCAACAAATTAAGGCTCAATTTCAGAGGAAATTAAGCAAAAAAGGATAAATAATGGAATTATAAATAATGAACAGGAGACACTATAGATGATAAAAAATAAGCGCATTGTAAGTGTCAAATCATGAAATAAAGGATACCATTAAATATATGATTAAATTTGCAACACAATGGAACTAAAATCAATTGAAACAAGATCTGAATGCTCAAGATATTAAAGAAACATAACAAGGTCATAATTGTAATAAAAACTCATTGAAAATAAAAGATAAATATTACAAATAGGTCCTTGGAGGGACCCATTTGTACTTTTGGAAAATTAGAGGGGGGCGGATGTAATTTATCTTTGCGCGTAGGGGCCTTTCTAGAATTTTGATAAATCGATGGGGTCTTTTGGCATAATATCCGGACACACATATAAGGCACGTCTGATTGTAATTCTTGAGAACCTAGGGGTTGCTTTGCAAAATCCCCAACCTCTCACGTGTGGGACACGCGAGGTTAGGTTCGGTGGATACGCAGCTTCGGATGGACAAATGGTGCTTGCTGGTGCCTCGGAGAATGGCTCGGTGGACCTGAGCCTGGAGCATAGGAGTGGAGGCTCGGACATGAATGGGTCGTCCGATCACAATGATCAAACAATAACTGCTTCATCTTGCTTTGCCCCTCCTGTCGGAGAGGTCTGCTCCCCGGCAAAGGTCCTAGAGCTTCGCCTCACTCCCAGAGCTCCTCCAAGGATGGGAGAAGGTCGCTAACGTGCAGGCAAAGGAGTAGGAATCACGGCGGGGGTGCGGCGACGACTGGATAGGTGGGGCAGTGCACCGTCGTCGTAGGTTGAGCTGGAGATCAGAGAGGGAGGATGGAGTCTGGCCATTGAGGACCTGCAGGGGTTAGTATAGACAAAGCGACTCGTGCGAGTGGTTTGTGAATGAGATAGTGGTCCGTGGAGGTGGAGGAGCGGAGGTCGACGTCTTCATCTCCGGCTAAGCAGGGTGAGGTGGGGTGGTGTGATCGGGTCATGGAGAAGAGGGGAGGGCAATCGGAGGTGTGGGAAAAGATGATGGTGATGTGACGAAGCTCGTTGGGTGACCAAATGGAGGTAAATTGAAGTATGTGTGGCAGAATAATTCAGAGAAAACACAAGAAAAGTAAAAATGGCATACCCTGGAGGATCAGAGAGGAAGAATATGGATGGGAGCTTGGGCTGAGCTTCTTTTGAAGCTCAGGATCATCGCTCGAGCTGGTTAGCTAATCCAGCAAGCTTGATAGCGCCTGGGGCTACGGTGACATGGCCGAAGAGACCATGGATCTCACCGAGGGTAGAAGGTCGTCATAGCCTCGACGAATCACCCTTTGCTCTCATCGGAGGGCGGAGGAAGCTAGGACAACACCCGTTGAGTGGTGGATGGGGTGACAAGGGGGTGGCGGAGGTGGATTTATATGTGGAGGAGTTATGTCGTTACTGGTGAGATGGCATTTTGTAACGGCCGGGAGAGAAAGGTGGAGGTGAGGTTCGTGGAAGTGAGGGTTGTGCAAGGATGAGGGATGAGAGGGATACGTAGAACGATTGTTAGGGCGCGGAAAGGGTGGCTGAAGTAGGAGCTAAAAATGGAAGGGGGCGGAGTGGTGGTGAGGCATAACAGACAAGGAGGGGCGGCTGAAGGTGGAAGACGAGGTCCTAGCCATTGGATCTCATGATCCAACGGTTAGGATTAGAGCATGGGAGGAGGGCTCAGATTAGATTGATGGATCCGACCAAGCGGTGAGGGAAGAGGCGGTGATAGATGGTTAGGATGAGGTCAGGGGATCTGAACCAACGGTGAAGCGAGTTGTGATGACGTGGAGGGCGCTCAGCCCTTTGATGGTTAGCCATCCAATGTCTGAGATGGAAGCGGGAAGGTGTGGCGGGGATTTGATCTGGAGAAGGGGATCAAACGGCTATGAGCGAAGAGGAGAGGAACGGTTAGGATAAGGGCGGGAGGTGAAGATCCAAGGGCCTAGGGAGCGGCATGTGGCACAAGGAGAGGCGACCACATGGTAGCTTTAGAGAGTGCCACGTGATCGCTCCAGAAAAATCAAAAAGTATGAAAAATAAAGAAAATTCAAGAAGAAATAGTAGGAAGATGAATCTACAAAAAGTCAAAACATGAAAGTTGAAGATCTCAATGAGATCTACAAGTTTCATTTGAAAAAAAAGTCAAATAAGGTCATTTATGCAATGAAAAATTTTTGCAAGCATTTTTAATGATTAAAAACACTTAATTTTAAGGGTTTTGATTTTTTTGTCTTTTAAATTTATTTTTGAAACCGAAATAAATACAATATTTAATCGAATTTTTAGGGATTTTAATAAAATAGAAAACAAAGAAAAGTGTTAGTAATTAAATGCAATAATTAGGGTTATAAATTTAGTGTTAATTATACACAGATTATTTACACAATAATACTAGTTAATATTAGTGATTTAGTCGTGGTTTTTATTGAATTATTTAAGTTAGGAGAATAATAAATGGATTTTAGTATGATATATCTAAGATTCATCATACCCCTATAATTAAACTATGCTCATCCTCGAGCATCTAAAGAATGAAGGAGTCAGATTAATTCCTGACAGTGCATGTGAATTTTCAAGACTCAATTCATCGAAAACCCTTAATTTAAGTGATCCTAAAATTCTGGGCTCAACAATGCTCTAGTAAAAAGGAATCTAACTTCTCTAATTATCATACTCTCTGTTTATACATAAAACATAAGGATATGATAATTAATGTACTGCAATCATGAGAGTCGAGTCGAGATGTCACCCAAAGTCCTACTCCAGGAGACTCTCCTCTAGACCTAATCCTCAACACTAGGGAATAAGTCTGTTCTTGATTCAATCAAACGTTTCACTAGTTTGTCTGACTTGAAAGTTTAGATGGATAGCCAGACAATGGAGGGAACATGATTGTGTATATTCTTCTCTCCCTCACATTGGAACAAGGGGCCTCTCGAGTGCCTTATCACTCAACATATGTAGATTTTTATTTGTTGATCAATGCGCCCATCAAGAGAATTCGGAGTCGTCTGTCCTTGTTTCCTGGGAGTACACTGGGGTGTGTCTGTTTTGAGTATCTAAGATACCTTCGATACCTAGATTTGTATCACTATATGATGCAGAGCCCTTTTTTGACGCTAGCCCGACTCCGTGGTCCTAAATTTGAAATGCATGGGAGCGCTCGCCTTTGGTGGAAGCTCACAGAACTTGTATTTGTAATGATAGAGCTTTTCTTTGTATGAGAGAACTTCTCTCGAATTTTCATTTCATTGTTTGGCTAGCTCCACTGCTTTTTCCAAAAGTTGTCATACATTGGTCAACAATTATTTAAGTTTCATCACACCCTATCAAGAGATAGTGTGCAAATTTGTTCACATATTGGCTAGGGTTTTGCTAACACACATGTCCCTTGAAGACTACATCAACTTTATCCCATCCTCGAGCATCATTGAATCGGGCTTAAATCAAATCACCCATCCTAGTTTCTCAAGTCATAACTCAACTCATCTAATTAATCATGCAGTTGTGAAAGTGATGTGTTGATCATATTATTTAGAAGGTAGAGATGAAGAGCGCAATATAGCGCTAAAATCCTCAAACTAGGGAAGTATGTATTATTAAGTTTTAAAAACCCTAATGACTAAGGCATGTTAACTGACTCTTAAGATCTCAGAAATCAAGTGTCTTCAAATCCTCAAGCCTTTTTTTTTATTTTCTTAATTCTTCAGAGAGATAATGATTAGCCCAAACTCATATGAATAGTTTCATCTACTTTCAGCCAATATGGGTGTAAGTTTGAGTTGTTAGATGGCTACCTGTATTACTTGAGGATGGCGCCATACACAATGTCCTCTAAACCACCCACTCTGCTAAGGGAGACTGTAGTTCCCTCACTTAAGAGTAGTTACTCATTTTAAGCCTAGTAGTCAGAGCCTCTACTAAAGAAATTTTTTAATTTTTCAGATTTTTATGGAGTTTTTGAATAAAGTTAATATTTTATTTACATAAAGTTAATCCCTTGATTTTAAGAAATATTTTACATAAATTTTATAAAAAATAAGTTCACATGCAAACTTAAACCCTGCCCCAAAAATGTTTCAAATAATTTTAACATATGAGCTATGGCTAAAGTATATATACAATAATATATAGTATACCCCCTATACTTAACCAATGTTTTGTCCTCATAGCACAAGTGATATGAATCCATAGCTCTGGTTAAATACAAGGTGATATAGCAGAACTGATTCGAAGGTCCCCTATACTTTGGACAAAAATGACCTAAGTATAAGAAGACAGGTAGAGGGAAGATGGAAGGACCGGGTCCCCCCTATACTTAGGATGAAAATAGCCTAAGTATTGAATGCGGATTCTGGACTGGGGGACCCGTGGTTGTTAGGGTTGGAGGAGAGGGAGGTGAATTTTTACAGAAGAATAGATGGAGGTGTGGAGAGTGGGTGGGGGAGTGAGAGAATACACAGAGATGAGTGTGTGTGGGGGGGTAGATCATCAAGTGATCTACTTCTTCTTTTTTACAAATGAGAGCCCTCAAACGAGGGCAGTTAGAAAAATAGATGACAGAATTTTTTCACAACAAAATACATGAACAAAAAGTTGACTAAAGTTCCTTGACTCCTCCTCGATTTTCTTTTGTAGCTCCTCGCAGCAGGAGCTCCCAACTCCATGCCTCCATGGGTCTCAAGAATTCTCGACCTCCGTGGGCCCTGCCACAAAAGAAATTTTTCATAAGAATATCAAGAAATTTAATCATGCAAAACAAACAACACGATGAGAAGACCTAAAATTTTGAAAATATTCACATCAAAAGTAGTACAATAAAATTCAACAAACAATCAAAGATGAGGTGTATCCCCAGCAATGACGCCATTTGATGAACACAAAATATGCCTCTTTAAAAATCAACAATGGTAGTATAGGAGATGAAAATCGAGTTTATAAAAAACCACACCTTTGAATATGTGGAAGTTATTTTACTTAGAAAGTACACCAAGGTCGAACACAGGGACACGAGCCTCTTCGTCTATTCATCAAAAATCATTTTTTAATTGAAGAGTGATTATTATCTAATCCTAGGTCTTCATGCAAATGTGATATGCAGATAAAATAATGCAAGAGCAGAATGGTCGAAATGAATTAACATGATGCACGCATTTTTGTTTAGTTTTAAATGCAATTGAATAAAATGCAACATGAATCACATGCATGAATATATGTGTGCAGAAACATACCCAAAAATGAGCAATAAAATAAGTGTTAATCTCAGTGATGAATGGAGCATCAAAATTAAGACCAAGCATCTATTAATGGCAAAGATTTATAGAACAAAAGGCACTATATATCAACAAATATTAGCACGTCTAATTAATTGTGAAATCATAAATTAAGCTATGTCATTAGATAAAGAATAAAATATGCAATAAAATGTGACTGAAATCAACTAAAACGGAGTCTGAATGCTCAAGATATTAAAGAAATAGTGTAAGGACATAATTGTAATAAAAATGCATTGAAAATGCATGATAAATATTACAAATAGGTCTTTGGAGGGATTCATTTGTAATTTCAGAAAATTGAAGGGTCTCAAATGTAATTTGCCCTTTCTGTACAAGGGCCTTTCTGTACTTTTGATAAACCGACGGGGTCTTTTGGAATAATGTCCAGACATGCACGTAAGGCAAACACACATATACCTTATTATAATTCTTGAGAACCTGTGGGGTTGCTTTGCAAAATACCCAGCCTCTCACGTGCGGGGCATGCAAGGCTAGGCTCGGTGGAGACATAGCTTCATATGGACAAATGGTGCTTGTTGGTGCCTCAGAGAATGGCTCGGTGCACCTGAGCCTGAAGCTTAGGAGTGGAGGCTCGTGCGTGATCTGATCACAATGATCGGATGGTAACGACTTCATCTTGCTCTACCCCTCTCGTCGGAGAGAGGTGCGCTCCAGTGAAGGTCTTGGAGCTCCTCCTTGATCCCAGGGCTCCTTCGAGGATTGGAGAAGGTCGTTGACATACAAGCGAAGGAGTTGGAATCACGACGGAGGTGTGGTGACGACTAGAGAGTTGGGGTGATGTAGCGTCGTCGGAGGTTGAGCTGGAGGTCAGAGAGGGAGGATGGAGTTCGGCCATTGAGGATATGCAGGGGCTAGTATACCTGAAGAGACTCGTGTGAGTGGTTTGTGAATGAGAGGGTGGTCCGTAGAGGTGGAGGAGCGAAGGATCGATGACTTCATCTCCGGCGAAGTAGAGGTGAGATGGGTTGGTGTGATCAGGTCATGGAGAAGAGGGGAGGGCAATCGGAGGTGTGAGTGAAGATGATGGTGATTTGGCAAAGCTCGTTAAGTGACCAAATGGAGATGAATTGAAGTGTGTGTGTGTGTGTGTCAGAATAATTAAGAGAAAACACAAGAAATGTAAAAATGGAGTACCTTGGAGGATCATAGAGGAAGATGATGGACGAGAGCTTGGGTTGAGCTTCTTTCGAAGCTCGGGGTCATCGCTCGAGCTGTTCAGGTAATACAACGGGCTTAGCGGTGGCTGAGGCGGTCTAGACATGGACAGAGAGACCATGGATCTCACTGAGGGTAGAAGGTCGTCGTGGCCTCGACGAACCGCCCTCTGCTGTCATCGGAGGGCGGAGAAAGCTGGGCCAACACCCGTTGAGTGGTGGATTAGGTGACAAGAGGGCGACGGATGTGGATTTATAGGTGGAGGAGTTCCACCATTATTGGTGAGGTGGCATTTTGTAACGCTCAGGAAAGGAAGGTGGAGGCGAGGTTCGTGGAAGTAAGGGTTGCGCGAGGATGAGGGATGAGAGCGCTACGTGGAACGTATGTTAGGGAGCGGAGAGGGTGGTTGAAGTGGGAGATAAAAAATGGAAGGTGATGTGTGGTGGTGAGGCGTAACGGACGAGGAAGGACTGCTGGAGGTGGAAGAGGAAGTCTTAACCATTGATCCTGCAATCCAACGGTTAGGATTAGAGTGCGGGCAGAGGGCTCATATTAGATTGATGGATCTGATCGAGCGATGAGGGAAGACGTGGTGACGAATGGTTAGGATGAGGTCAAGGGATCTCATCCAACAGTGAAGTGAGTAGTGGTGATGTGGAGGGTGCTCAAACCTTGGATGGTTAGTCTTCCAATGGCTGAGATGGAAGTGGGAAGGTGTGGCAGAGATTTGATCTGGAGAAGGGCATCAAATAGCTATGAGCGAAGAGGAGAGGAATGACCAATATAGGGGTAAGAGGTGAAGATACAAGGTCCCAGGAAGCGGCGGGTGGGAAAGGAGAGGCGGTAGCATGGTGGCTCCAGAGAGCGCCGCGTGGCCGTTCTAGAAAAAACACAAATAAGAAAATTAAAGAAAAATAAGGATGAATCCACAAAAATTAAAATAGAAATTTGTAGATCTCGATGAGATCTACAAGTTTCATGTTGAACAAAAAGTCAAAAGAGGTCATTTATGCAATGAAGAGCTTTTGCAAGCATTTTTAATGATTCAAAACACTTAATTTTAAGGGTTTTGATATTTTTGTCTTTTTAATTCTTTTTGAAACCAAAATAAATACGATATTTAGTATAATTTTTAGGGATTTTTAATAAAATATAAAACAAAGAAAATGTTAGCAATTAGATACAATAATTAGGATTAGAATTTTAGTATTAAATTTACACAAATTATTTACAAAATAATACTAGTTAATGTTAGTGATTTAGTTGTGGATTTTATTGAATTCTTTAAGTTAGGAGAATAATAAATGGATTTTAGCATGATGTATCTGAGATTCTTCATACCCCTATACTTAAACTATGCTCGTCCTCGAGCATCTAAAGAATGAAAGAGTCAGACTAATTTCTAACAGTGCATGTGAATTTTCAAGGCTCAATTCATCGAAAACCCTCAACTTGAGTGATCCTAAAATTTTGGTCTCAACCATGATCTAGTAAAAAAGAATTCAACTTCTCTAATTATCAGACTCTTTGTTTATACATAAAATATAAGGATATGATAATTAGTGTACTGCATGAGAGTCGAGATTTCACCCAAAGTCCTAGTCCAGGAGACTCTCCTCTAGACCTAATCCTCAGCACTAGGGAATAAGTCGATTCTTGCTTTAAGAAACCATTTCATTAGTTTGTCAGACTTGAAAGTGTAGATGGATGACCAGATGATGGAGGGCATATGATTGTATAAATTCTTCTCTCCCTCACATTGGAATATGGGGCACTTGTTTTCCTGGGAGTACACCGGAGTGTGTCTCTTTTGAGTATCTAAGATACCTTCAACACCTGACTTGTATCGTTGTACGATGCGGAGCCCTTTTTTGGTGCTAGCTCGATTTCTTAGTCCTACTAGCATTTGGTCTAAGTGGACACTTTGAAAAGATTGGGAGCACTCGCCTTTGGTGCAAGTTCATAGAATTTGTATTTGTAATGATAGAGTTTTCTTTGTATGAGGGAACTTCTCTCAAATTTTCATTTCATTGTCTGGCTAGCTCCACTGCTCTTACCAAAAGTTGGTGCACATTGATCAATAAATATTTAAGTTTCATCACATCCTGATACATAGGTCAAAATCAAGAGATAACATGCAAATTTGTTCACATATTGGCTAGAGTTTTGTTAATACTCAGGTATCTTAAAGCCTTCAATAACTTTATTCCATCCTCGGGCATCATTAAATCCGGTGTAAAATCGAATCACCAGTCATAGTTCCTCAAGTGAAAACTCAACTCCTCTCATCAATCATGCAGATGCGAAAGTGATGTGTTGATCATATTCTTTATAAGGTAGAGATAAAGATTGCAATATAGCGCTCAAATCCTCAAACTAGGGAAGTGTGAATTATTAAGTTTCAAAAATCCTAACGACTAAGGCATGTCTCAAGATCTCAGAAATCAAGTGTCTTCAAATCTTTAAGCCTTGAATGATAATAAATGTGTCGGGAATACACCAACCCCTTAGTTAGTGAATTTTAGTTTTTTTTCATTTTTTTAATTCTTTAAGAGATAATGATTGGCCTAATTTTATATGAATAGTTGCATGTACTTTCATCCAGTATAAATGTAAGTACATATTGTTAGACGGCTACCCGTGTTACTTGAGGACGGAGCCATACACAATGTCCTCCAGTGATAACTAAACTCATCTCATCAATCATGCATTTGAGAAAGTGATGTGATGATTATATTCTTTAGAAGATAGAGATGAAGAATACAATATAGCACTCAAATCCTCAAATTAGGGAAGTGTGGATTATTAAGTTCAAAAACCCTAGACTAAGGCACGTTAACTCAGACTCTCAAGATCTCAGAAATCAAGTTTCTTCAAATCCTCAAGCCCAGAGTGATAGTGATTGTGTCGGGAATATACCAACTCCTTAGTTAGTGAATTTTGTGAATTTAAGTTTTTTTATTTATTAAAATTCTTCAGAGAGATAATGACTGGCCCAAACTCATATGAATAGTTGCATCTACTTTCAGCCAGTATGGGTGTAAGTACGGACCATTAGACGACTACCTGTGTTACTTGAGGACAAAGCCATACACAATATCCTCTATACCACCCACTTTGCTAAGGGAGACGACAATTCCCTCACTGAAAAATAGCTACTCATTTTTAAGTCTTGTAGTCAAAGTCTCTACCAAAGAAATTTTTTTATTTTTCAGATTTTTATGGAGTTTTTGAATGAAGTTAATCTTTTATTTACAAAAAGTTAATCCCTCAATTTTGAAAAAGATCTTTACACAAATTTTACAAAAAACAGTTTATGGGTAACTTAATCCCTAACCCAAAAAGTTTTCAAATAATTTTAGCATACGAGCTATATATATACATACATACATACAATAATATATGGTTTACCATATCTACAACTTTCAAGTTGAACAAAAAGACAAAAGAGCATGGGCGAAACCAAGAATTTCATCAAGGAGGGGCCGAGTATACAACTATTATGAATGCTCAAAAAGGGAAAAATCTATGTAATTTCCAACGATATTTTTAAATAGAATTAATATTTTAAAATGAACCTCTTTCAATCTTGATAAGCGTAGAATTTAAATGTATTGTTAATGTTAGAATTTCAAATAGATTGGTTTCAATGGCTATTTTTAAAATTTGATAAATATAATAATTTAAACCTCTCTAAATCCATCCTAAAAAGCTAAATTATCAAGTAAAATTTTGAAATAAAAAAGTTCATGGTTAAAAGGAAATAATAAAATTTATTTTATTTATAAAGAGCAATAAAAACAATGGGAGAGATAAATAAACTCGAGCACAATTTTATATCAAATTATTTTCATATTTTGGAAGTGATTGGATAAATCATATAAAAGAAAGTAAAATAGACGGAGATAAGATTCAAACCTTAGCCTCCTAAATAATAGCCATGCCACTCTACCACTTGACCTTTTAATGATTCTACATTTTTTCTCTAACAACATTAATTATAATACAATTGAGGAGGGGATGTATTAAAAACTTAATACATTGTACAAGTGACATATTATAATCATGGGGGGGCATGGCCCTCCCATAATATATACTAGTTCCGCCCATGCAAAAAGGTCATTTGTGCAATGATGAATTTTTGCAAGCATTTTTAATGATACAACTTAATTTTAAGGGTTTTGATATTTTTGTTTTTAAAATTTGTTTTTAAATCAAAATAAATACAATATTTAATCTATACTTTAGGGATTTTTAGTAAAATAGAAAATAAATAAATGTGTTAGTAATACAATAATTAGAGTTAGAAATTTAATGCTAATTATACACAGATTATTTACAAAATAATACAAGTTAATGTCATTGATTTAGTTGTGGTTTTTTATTGAATTGTTTAAGTTAGGAGAACAATAAATGGATTTTAGCATGATGTATATGATATTCATCAATCCATAAGTTAAATTCAAATTCAATTCATTCGGTTTCAATCAATCTTTTTTCGAATTTTAATCAAATGAATCCTAATTGAATTCAAATGATTCAATCCAATTAGTAGCCCAATGTATCATTACTTTTTATATTTGAAGCAGTTGAACTACTCGTCTTTCTTATCTCTCTTTTTATTATAGTTCACACTCTTTATTTTTTGAGGAAGCGCCTGAACTACTATATCATGAGTATGATGTGCTCATTTTCCTCTTTATTAAAATCCTCGTTTGATTCCTTTTTTGTTATGAATGGCAATATCTTATTTTTTGGTTCTTCCTGCTTCAAGTAATTGAACCCCTCGTCTTCCCCGTTACTCTTTTTATTGTATTTTCACAATCTTTTATTTCTAAGGAAGTGTTTGAACTGTTATGTCATGATTGTGATGTCCTCGTTTTTTTCTTTGTCAAAATCTTCATTTGATTTCTTTGTCATTTCAAAAGCCAATGTCCTTCATCCTTTTAGTGAATATGGTCTCATAAGTGAGTAGATTGCATAAAAGGTCATTAAATGATGTCTTGCTCATGTCATGAGACTCATCAACGGCCATCATCTTGAGCTCCCAATTATGGGTGCTAATCGAATTGAATACCTTCAGCTCTACTGAGATTCAATTCATTTTAAAAGTTTTGAATCTGAATTAGAATCAAAATTTAAATGAATTTGTTATCTTAAGTTTAGATTCGATTCACTTACTTTCGAATGTGAAATGTTAATTAATATATTAAAGATCATATATATATATAATATATATCTAAAGGAAGAATATTATACTTTTAAAGATTTTGGTGAATAATTCTGATTTTGAATATAGACTACTCAGATAAGCTGAAAATGTATAATCAAGAAAAATATCAAATAGATAATAATATAATGGATAAAAATACCTAACTTTTCTAGTTATTATGTGTATTCTACAATCTAAATAAACTCTTTTTCCCTATTATGAATAAGGCCTATTAAAGAAATAGAACATTATTAATGAAAAAGTTGAACAATTGTGATTATCATTGCATGTTAAGCAAGACAAGATTGAGCTCATATAGAAAACTAATACAAACTAATTTTAATTTGAAATGATGAGAATATCGAAATATAACTTAGCAATACAAACCATTTCCTTCACCGTGAGGGTTATTGATGTTCTAAAACTACAACCATGAAACACACAATGTTTTTAATATGTAAATAAACAAGTTACACTATGGTAAGAAGAGCTCATAGATTATTCATATGATGATATATGTCATCTTTACGTTCATAGCCATCATTGCATATTGTCACGCAAAGAAAATCAAAATAAAAAAAGGATGGAGGTGTCATATTTGGATAAACCATGAGCTACGATAAATGTTAAGAAGGAACGTGACGTAGCGTGCTCATTATTTTCACTTGCAAGGAGCATTATTGTCTACCCTAATTTTGTAGGTTCTTCAATCAATAATGAAAGGGAAAGGGAAGAGGTAGGGTAAGAAATGTGAGAACATGGAAATAAATGTAGTGCTTGGAATTGAAACAAAACTTTCTTTATTTTGCTATTTTCTATTAGACATTATGGCTCGTATTTTCTAGTTTTATTATTATGAATAGTTAATATTTAACTATCAGGATTTTAACGTTTAGATATTAAATTGAGAACGGTATAGAATGTTCTGTGAATCTCTCAACGCCTTGAAATTTCTTAATAGCATACTAAGAATGATCTCCGTACTTATACTAAGTAACTCATACCCTAGCTAATGCCACTGGGCTACAACAAGAAGCAGAGATATGAACATAGATGTTTTGTATAACTGATGCACACAAGACCCCTCCCCCCTTCTCGACTTACTATGTGTTTCAAAGGCGAACAAATAGAGCTTAGTTTAAGATATAGGTTGATCTTTTAGCGGAGGAATTGAGAAAATTTTAAAAAGTACCTTAAACTGATAATTAAATTGGGTCTGATTACTAAGTAAGAATAGTTATACTAATACAAAGATGATAACACAAGGAAGACATGAATCTAATAGGCTTTAGGTAGATTGAGTAGTGGCTCAACTTGAACTTATAAAAGGAATTAGAAAGAGATCATGTCACACTAAACTGGTATAATGTTGCAAGTACCCGTCACAATGACAAGTTACGTCGGTGTAGCATGAGAATAAGGAAATAATGTTGGTGAAATTCGAACACGATAAACCATAATGATGGAGCATAAATATGATGATATATTTAAGAACATGTACTTAATAATGTGCAATAAGGGGGTTTTAGAGTACCTTCAGATGATTGTTGCAACCAATATATGATGGTCCTTTCTTCTCTCATACTTAGTGATAAAAGTATGATTAATACCTTTGTGATAGAAGAAATCAAAAAATGAAAAATTATTTCTAGTTCTATTATCATACTTTGACATATTACACTTGGTGATACAATACAAGCACTAAATCTTTCAGTTTGAATTAAATAATGTTCACATGTTGTTTTTGTGTATATTTATTTGCTATAACTCCATGCATGGAAACATTCGGATAGGATCTCGATTGGCCCGTGGTGGGGTTGTTGCATGTGTGTATGTAAATATTTATGTAATGCATATACATATGTATGTACTAGGCATATAAATAGAAATATACAGATATGTATGTATGTAAATATCGAATCAAATTGTTATTGAACGAATTTATGCTAATTCAAATTCGATTCATTTGGGAATCGTATCTACAAATCAAATTCAAATTCGGTTCGTTTAGTTTGAATCACTTTTTTTGAATTTTTATCGACTAAATCCTAATCAAGCTCGAATGATTCAATTCAATTAGCACAACTACTTCCAATTCCATAAAAATGAGGCTAATATCTTCCTAGCAAGCTTTCATGGAAACAATATCTGATTAAGATTATGAAGCTGATTTGCTATGGTGGCAAATCAGACATTTATATCTTTTATGCTTTTTCATTTATGCAGCTTGAACATAGCTTTTTCATATGTTTGCATGCGAAAACAATACTCATTTATCATGTTTGCGCTCTCATGAGTTCTTTTGAAGCATAGTCTTGTCCCATAGTAACTCGAAGGTATGATACACTATCAAAGCACAATATTTGGCATTTATTGGTTTCGAATTTAGTGACATTTTCTTGATGTCATGCCAGAGTATCATGTCTTCTTCTCTTGATGTAGGCAAATGGTTTCCTCACAATATTCCATGTCGTAAAGCCATTGATCAGAGTGTAGAAAATTCATCATATTTGTTTCACATGTTGAGTAGTTTATCTCATTGAAATATATATGATGATTGAGGAGTTTCCTTCAGTGAAAATTCATCATATCTCACTGGCCATAATGCCTTTTTTGATTGCTACGGTGATATGACATTAGGGATGCAAACGGATACGAATATGTCCGTATCCGATCCGTCACCGTATCCTTTTATATAGATTTTGTCATCCGTATCCGTTTTAAAATGGATATGGATATGGATATCGTTTTGATATCCGCAAACATTCGTATCCGTATCCATATTCCTGTTTTTGTATATAAATATAGTCAGATTTATTTTTAACCTTATATAACATAACTCTCTACATCCTTTTACCATATTTATATAATTTTTATGATACAAACGCGTTTAGTAAATTAATATCCTGTGTTTTCCATCCAATTCTTATATATTTAAGTCAATTCTATATAGTATTTCTAATATTACTCGTGTGCGATCAGTATCTGTTTTACATCCGTATCCATTTTTTAAAAATATGGTAAGACAGTTTTAATATCTATCAATATCCATATCCGCATCCGTATTTGTATTTAAAAACGAATAAAGATATGGTAATACATATATCCGTATCGTATTGTTTGCATCCCTATATGCGATACATGCTTTGATAGGCAGTGAAAATTCCAGGTAAATTGATCGATATGGGCAAGCATCATGTAGGTCTTAAACGCAAACAAATACCTGAGTGTAATATAACTAATCACAAATAATCATCGAATAAAGGTAACCACACATTGACTTTAGTATTGCTGCGAGGAAATACGATTGAGCAGAAACTATTGAGCCTCAGGACTCAAAGATTTCAACAATCAGATCCCTCCACTCATGTGATAAACAAGTTACTTTTACAAGGGCAACTCAACCTCCTAACATTTTGTCAACTCATGCACCTCACATAACAAAATATAAAATATAAGACTTCTTAACAGCCTCAAAATACATCCAATGCAATACAATGTAATAGACCAAGAACAATCGCGATGAGCATAAGTACACATGAATACTTTTGTTCCCTCAAAGATTGCAATTAGAATGAGGGACTCTTTCTTTTGCAGCTAGATAGATAAGAGTCACTTGCTTTGATTTGTTGTGAAAAACTAAGCCTTAGGACCCTTTTTATAGCTCTAATGAGGTATGGACCATTTGTGAAAATGTACAATGATTCAATATTCAATAGAATGGCTAGCAATTTCTCTAGAATTAGTCTGGTGAACATCAAAATTACTCAACTGGAAACCAATTACTCAACTAAAAAAATAGGCCATCTAAAACATTCACAAGTCTAGAAATTAGACGTCCGAATGATGTTAGTAGTTGAGTGAAAGAAATAACCAATAACTTACTCATAGGAGACGATGGTCAAGAGGGATTAAAATAATAGATATGAAAATTAAACAACCAAAGAGAACACGCAACCGCTAATCGATTGCCAAAACTGATTGTTGGTCAGTTAGGAATGTAAGTCACTGAATGGGGAACAACAATCAATTGCAATGCATTTACATGAGGTTTATACATCTTTTCTACTTAATAAAATAAAGTACAAGGACTCGAAACTTCTTGATCTGGATATTTTATTGGTCTTTCTATCCATCTTCGTTTTTTCAATATTTCTTTAAATTCCTTTCACAAGGCTTAATCTTAATGTAGCCTAGACTTTATTGAAGCATTTTACTTTAATTAACACTTGATTTCAGAAGTTTGAAAGGGTTTTTTCTGTCTTCATGATCTCTACCAAGTCTTCTGTATAGCTTGATTGTCTTCTTAACTTACTTTAATAAGGAATATATCTTTAGACAAAGATAATACTTTTTGTCACCATTAAAATATGCATCTTTGGGCATGTTCAAAGAGAGGCTTCCTCTTCTTCCTCCCAAAATGAGCAACACAGGTGACCGTGAGGGTAAAGTTATACATCTAAACAAGCTTGTCCCTTCTCTTCCTAGAATGGCAAAGATTGTAGGCGTCGGTGATGAAGCAATACAAAGTTGCATAGTTCGTGGTAGGTGGTATTGAATGCAAACATGTAAACATCAAATGCAATGTATTTGATACCGCAAACCGATGCTAACAAAGACAAATGGCTACATATGGTTAGAGGGGAGATGATCAACAATTAAGCAGGCATGCCAAGAGGAAGAAGAGGGAAAAGAGACATGCTCGGAGAAAGGAGATGTATCATTAGGAGAGGTAGACGGGGCATGAGAGTGATGGCATCGAGCACAAGGAGGCATAACGAGGGCATCATCTCATCAACTTTGTTTCACAAATGACAAAGTCAAACCAAAGCTACCAACCAGGTTTCATCTCCCACCTATTGTCTTGAAGCAGTGATCTTGCAAGGGTACCTTGAATCTTGATAATTGCAAAGGTAACCTTACAACCAAAATAAAATCGGAGAATCAAAGTACTCCTTTTACGAACACATGGGATTTC
The DNA here is from genome assembly GCA_037367405.1 of Ottelia alismoides. Classification (NCBI taxonomy): domain Eukaryota; kingdom Viridiplantae; phylum Streptophyta; class Magnoliopsida; order Alismatales; family Hydrocharitaceae; genus Ottelia; species Ottelia alismoides. The sequence continues at coordinate 325,984 of JAZKJV010005626.1, forward strand.
AATAAGCAGCTACTAAGGTTTGACAACCCAACACCACACACAATGTGCTCCTTTCTAGATCATTATCAAAAATCACTTCAAAGAACGAAGTTGGAAGAAAAGAAAAGAAAAGATGGATAACAAACAAAGATCAACTTAATAATCGATCATATGTCCAAAATGGTATGAAAAGCATTATTTGTACTTTCTTGAGTGAGGGATAAAAAACTCCTATATTGGTGAGACTTTATCGAAAAATAAAAAAGATCATGGACCAAGACAGTCATTATCATAACATCATCCATTGTGTTTCTCTCTAATTTAGATCCTCTTGTACATAAGAATTGTTATCACTTAGTGAAATCCATGTAGAAAACACATAGTAATCTTAAATAGTATGGTGACATGTACACAACTGTACTGCCAATTAACTTGACAAGTAATGCTCAGATCATGTGTCATAAATTCAATTCATCTAATTAGAGACAACTCTTATACATATCCCTAGTTGCATGATTGCCCTCTTGAATCCAATTTAATAATTTTTATAATCTTTTGTAAATAAAATAAATTCACCTGTGTTCATCCGTAATTGGATCCTTACTCGGATCCAACTTACTCCTTCCCCTCATCAACGCCCAGTAGATTAGTCCCGAGCCGAAGAAGCTCACAAACCAAGCGTTGCCGTACACCACATCGAACGCCATCCAGGTGTTCGACAAAATGCCAACCTGCTTCAAGAACCCCGGAACCACGGGCAAGATGCCCGCGAGCAATGCCACCATCGCCGCCACGTTGACCCCTCTCTGGTAGTAGTACCTCCCCTTCTCGCTGCTCGAGTAGAGGTCGCCCACGTCCAGCTCTCTCCCCTTCACGAGGTAGTAATCCGCCAACATTATCCCCCCTATCGGCCCCAGAAGCGCCGAGTACCCAACAAGCCACGTGTATACGAAGCTCTCGCTCGTCCTCATCAGCCTCCACGGCTGGAACAGCACACCCACCACCGCCGTCAGCACCGCCCCCTTCCTGAACGAGAACACCCGTGGATTGAGGCTCACTAGCGCATTCGCCGGTGCCACCACGTTCGCCGCTATGTTGGTGGTCACGGTGGCAAGCCCCACGCCGAGAATCGCGAGTATGGTAGCGGGCAACCCGCCGATCCTGCCAAGAATCTCCACCGGGTCGGACACCACCTCGCCGAATATCACCTCCGTGGCGGAGGTGACCGCCATGCTGACGAACGCGAAGAGACCCATGAAGACGGGAAGCGCGACGTGCCCGAGAGCCTGCGCCCTCTGGTTCTTGGCGTAGCGGGCGAAGTCGGGGATGTTGACGGCGACGCTGGCCCAGAAGCTAATGTTGGCCGTCAACGTTGGGAATAACAGGGCCAGGAACTCGCGGTTGCTCAGACGCGAAGGCGCGAACAGCATTGGTCCGAAGCCGCCGGCGTTCACGTAAGCCCAGCAGAGGAGCATGCCAGTGAGGAGTACGAGAACCGGCGCGGAGTACTTCTCGAGGTCGCGGATGCCGTCGATGCCTCTGAGGATGACAGCGAGCTGGGCGAACCAGAAGGCCGCGAAGCAGGCTAGCTCGACGCGGGAGCAGCCGAGAACCGGGTCGAGCCGGGAGGGGAGGCGGAGGGAGGAGGGGAGGAGGAGAAAAGCGGCGCGGGCGGCGATCCAGGACTGGATGGAGAACCAGCCGCAAGCGACGAGGGAACGGAGGAGGGAGGGGAGGTGGGAACCGAGAACGCCGAAGGAGGCACGGGCGAGAACGGGGAAGGGGAGGCCGAGGGCGGTGGAGGGGTAGGAGGTGAGGAGGAGGGGCAGAAGGAGGATGAGGTTGGCGACGGAGATGAGGGAGAGGGCCTGAAGGGAGGACATGCCGAGGCGGAGGAGGGAGGAGGGGAGGAGGAAGGAGGGGACGCCCACGACGAGGCCCAGCCATAGGGAGGCGACGTCGAGGGCGGAGAAGGTGCGGCGGGAAGGGGGCGTGGGGAGGAGGTCGGGGTTGAGGGAGGAGGGGGAGAGGAGAGGGCGGCGGAGGAGGAGGGGTTCACGGGATTGGTGTAGGAGGGGTCGGAAGAAGGTGCGGGGAGCGGGGGAGGCGGGGCGAGGGGAGATGTGGGGGAGGTGGAGTGGAAGGTAGAGGATAGTGGATACCATCGGAGGGGGGAGTGGCAAGCGCGCGAGTTATCCCTTTCTCATGGCAGATTTATGTTGGCTTAAGTGCAATTTTAGGTGCCGTTACCCCCATATTTTTTCACTCCTAAGTATGCTCCACTTTTTATCTTTTTAAAAAAAAAATCAATCAATCTTCCATCATCAATTCCATCAAAAAAATAGTATATTATATCATCATATCATATAAAAATTATATATTACTCCACTTTTACTCACTTTTTCAAACTTTAATACAATCACATCACAATAACGGTTCATTTTTTCAAACTTCAATACAATCATATAACAATAAACCACTTCTAACCCACACCCAGTTTAACCCTCTATCCAAACACCAAAACCCAAAAATGAGTTACATGCTACCGGTTTAACCTACCTTAACCCACATACCACACCCTTAGAGTATTGGGGAAACACTCTCACAAGCAGGACATTTCCCTGATGTTCTCGGAAGACGAGAGGATCCTCGCAGTATACTCTGCAGGGGTTGGAGTCGTTCGATCTTGATAGAGTAATTCATAGAGATCTGCACTTCTTGTGGAATCCTACGGTGCAAATCCGTACAAACCGCTCGATTAACATCGAGTGGCTCCAGTCCCTCCTAGAGAGTCTGCTGTAGCAGGGGCTACAACAGACGATCAGCTCTCGCTCCAAATAGTTTGAAAATAATCGAACCTTATCATAAAATCATTTATATTATGAATCGAATATGAGTAATATGACTTAGCTTAAGCTTGTTTAACAAAATTTATAATATAAGTATATGAAATATGTATGCATTAATCATATAAGTATGTATGAATGGGTGTGTTTGCATTTGTGGATGAACATATAAAGATTTGATTATATTCATTGATAATTAAGTATAAAACTTCCATCAAGGTTGAATGAACCAAATTATATGTACAAACCTCAACTGAAGCTTTGTCTAAAGAGAAAAAATATGATATACATATATCTGAAGGTCTATTTCAAACAAATCTTAATCAATGCGAGAATGTACATAAAATGTGCATACTTAAGGTTTATTTTATATTGAACATTTCAGTAATCGAATCAGAACTTTGTAAATTAGAACCCGAAGCAAACCTAAGCAACATTTTGATCTTATTGAACCAAATCGAATATGAGCCCTTAAATACGATAAATGAACCAAGTTGAACTTAGGTAGGTTCAATTTGCTTACATCCATACCTTCAAGCATACATTTGTTTTGTTGTAATTATTGTTAAAGCTATCAAATATTCGATTAGATTCGTTTTGTTGAAAAATTGATTAAGATTAAGTGGAAGTAAATGAACTGAATCTTAACATGAGTTTAAATTCGTTTATATAAATGAACCGAACCTAAATAAGGTTCGCTTAGGTTCAGATTGTTAAAAATTCAACTAAATTTAATATATGAGTATGTAAATATGTATACAAGAATCTACATAGATATGTGTGTGTCACGTCTTGGACCTCGAAACACGAGAAAATTTGCGGAAGAATCCCAATTTTATGAATTTTTCTTCAAGTCCAGAAGCGAGACAAATGTTGCAATAATTCATTAACCATAATCAAAGTTTCATATAATAATGGAAAAATAAAGAATCTAATCCATAATCCAAAGACTCATCGGGTCGGGATTATAGAACAAAAATGAGAGTCTAACAATAAGTTATGTGCATTAATGCAATAGACTAGAATGGAACATCAACTTCTAAAATTCAGTTGATCGTATACCACTTCACTCTCCAATAAACAACAATGTAGTAATCAATTTAGTTAAAAGAAGTTGACTAAGGATGTATTATTAAATTATGATACATGACATAATTATCCATATACCTCGAATATTAGAAATGTTAATACATTAGGCAATTCCATACAATAATGAATATATGTCAAAAGATTATGAAATATATGAAGAATTTCTAATTGTGCATTTTATCAAGAGATAACAATAACAATACAATAATTTTTTCTTGAATGATCACATATTTTGAGATCATGAATATCAACATCAATGACACTACAACAAAGTAAGGTTTTAGAGACAAGCACAGAGGACGGTCGGGTTGTGCATTTTATCAAGAGATAACAGTAACAATACAATATTTTTTTCTTGAATGATCACATATTTTGAGATCATGAATATCAACATCAATGACACTACAACAAAGTAAGGTTTTAGAGACGAGCACAGAGGACGGTCGGGACAGATCCATCCTCCATATAGGTATATGTGATGGTCATTAAACGCACGTCTCATTTATATCTAGATGGGACCTTAATCATTTGACCGTCCCATACACCGTACTCACATGAGACAGTGAACAAGGTGGATCGTCCTTGGTAGCATCATATGGGACGGTCATTCAATGACCATTACTTCCTCCACTAGAATTTTAGGTTTTAGGGGGCCATTTAGGGGACGGCCTATATGACCTTCTCATCCGACTGTCTCTTGTAAGCTTGATCAATAAAGCGATGAACCTTTAAGGGAAGGTCGACAACCGTCCCTCTGTTTAGGTATATGGGATGGGTAATACTTGAACATCCTATACGTGTTCCTGCTCACTGAAAAATAAGCATCCTTCGTAGTATATGAGTGTCTCCAATTCTCAAGGAGGACATGGTCAAATTGATTGTCCCCACTGGTCGAAATGATGAAATATCCCAAAATAGTCCTATAATCCATTTTTTTGGTGTTGTCGTCGTCGACTTCTCTTCCCTCCCCACCTTCCCGCCTCGCTTTGGTGATCTCGAGCTTCTCATAGAGATCATGTGTTCACCTCAAACAGTCCTCTTCCTTCATGTGGTCGTTTCCTCATTTAGTAGTCCCTCGTGACAAAGCCATCATATACATAACCATTTTTTATTTTGAAACTTTTGACTTATATATCTTGTTATGTAGTTGAAATTTATAGTTGGCATGTTATAGTTGAATACAACCTCAATATTGTTGTATAGTTGACATGTTGCACTCGTTAGGAGATAGGGTACTATTAAGAAAGTGTACTTTAGTTGATATGTCTTGAGCTAGAATCGATTTGATGTATATATGATAATGTAAATTTGATTAGGTTAGATGTGGATATTGGTATATTTTGAGCTAGACTGTGGTAATTAACGTTACATCACATTCATGATAATCTTAATAACTATGAATGTAGTATATGATGTTCACATATTGAACATGTGTTACATCATAAGAATGATATATCTTATAGATTGTTGTACACATGATGATATACATTAGTATAAGACATTCGCTCAAGTAATGTTTGCTCATTAGATAGAGTGATATCAACATGAGATGGTTAGATAATAATATGATCATGTAAATTTTGTTCTAATGCATAAGTATACGGATAACTCTTGAATGAACAAGAGACGCGATGATTTTCAAATCTGTAAGAATGGAGTACTTTAATTTTTGTACCATGCATTTTATGTTGAGAGTGAGAATTAAAGAACAAGGGTTGATAGTGATAAAATGACTATCCTTACACGAGGTGTAAGAATATTCGAATAAAAGTCCGAGAGTAAATTTTTGAACATCTAATCTTAAATGGTTTTGGTCACATTACACAACCTGGATCAAACATGGTGAAGAACTCAACCAGCTTTGTATTCAACATGAGAGAGAACATGCTATGGAGATGAACAATGAAGGTGATAACTTGCATGAAATGTTAGATGACATAAATAGAAATTAGTCAAATGGTATAGAAAATATAATAAGTGATTATCACGATTTTGAGAAGAATCTCACCGATGTAGGAGAAATATTAGTTCCCGAGGTAGAGATGTCGTGATTGCAATATCTATTAGAAATATTTATAATGAAAGTCAAGAATTGTCCCACAACAACAATGACGAGGGATATCATGTCATCAATTAGGAGACTACTAAAAAATCCTAAAAAATTCTTAAAGGATTGGAAAGATACAAAGTCTAGATTTAAATCACTAGGATTACAGTATAAGAAGATAGAAGCATGCCCTAATGACTGTGTACTATTTTGAAAGGAAATCTCAAAGCTGAGTTATTGTCCGGAATACCAAATATCAAGATACAAAGTTGAAGATAATAACATTAGAAGGAAAAAGTTAGAAAAAAATTGTTTGATATTTTCCACTTATTCCCATATTGAAGATATTATATAGTTCTAAGAAAATTGTGAAGTAGATGATATGGCACAACAATAGAAGAATGAACGATTCATATGGCTTGATGCGACACCCCGTTGATGCAGAGGAGTGGAAAAAAGTCGACGACGGATTTCCCCAAATTTTAGAAGATGTTTGAAATATCTGATCAGGACTTGCAACTGATGGTTTTAACCCATTCGATAATATGAGCATGAGTTATTCGATTTGACCAGTTCTTCTTATAACATACAATCTCCCTCCATGGTTGTCAATGAATTCATCATTCATCATGATGTTGTTACTAATATTAGGTCTGAAAAGTTCAAGAAATACAATTGATGTTTATATAGAGTCACTACTCGACGAATTAAAGCCTTTATGGAATTATAGGATTAAAACTTATTATGCGTTTAAAAGGGAGTCATTTATTATGCGTGTGACGTTATTGTTGACTATCAATAATTTTCTAGCTTATGCTAATCTATTTGGTTGGAGTTTCAAATGAAAATTTACATGCCTCGTATGTTTAGAAGATACTCATTCTACCTGGCTTACAACAAGTACGAAACATTGTTATAATGGACACTATTATTTTTTGCCACTTAAACATTTATGGTAAAGGTGCGAATACAACATAAAATTTGATGGAATATCTTTTGACCGACATAAATCTTTATCTATAACGAGTGGAGCACTTTTATGTGAGCAATAAATACAAATTGAGAGATTTTGTTTGGGCAAACCTTTCAAGCATAAAATATTTGGCAAATGGAGAAAATAGAGTATTTTTTCGAATGTTATCTTATTGGAAGGATTTATAGATTTGTCACAATCTCGATGTTATGCATTTAAAAAAAATACAATGGAGAATGTTATGAGAAGTCTTAATATTTCAAGAAATGTCAAAGATACACCAAGAAGCAGACGATTTAGTTTAGTTAAATATACGTAACGACTTGCACCCAATTGAGATGGAGAATGTTGCATAACCATACTTGGAGCGATGTATACACTGTCAAATGAAGAACAAAATAAAATATCCTCCTTCTTGAAAGATATTACAATTTCTGATAGTTTTTCTTCACAATTAGAATGATGTATTAATGAAACAGAATGAAAGTTCGCTGGATTGAAGAGTCATGACTGTCGTATCTACATACAAGTCTTTTTTCCATTGGCTATTCGAGGAACGCCGTTACTCAACTTTTGATAGAATTAAGTTGATTTTTGAAGATTGTGTGTTCGGAGATATTGAATCCATCTGCATTATCCATATTAGAAAATGATATCGTTGTTACATTATGCAAGCTTGAAGAGATATTTCCTTTTATCGCTTAGAGATTAATTACGTGTGTTCCATTGGTTACAAAGATGCTTTTACATGTGCTATGATGTTTTCTACGTAATGCCTTGAACCTTTAAAATCACATTCCCGGCTAGCCAAACAAACCAGTATATTGCCAATACTCTGCAACGTTCCACTTTGGAGTGATAGGTTGGGCTCCAAAAACTACTCCGGAGTTCTGCATTTAATGATGCATCAGACCACCTGACGTCACCCGGAATAAGGAGTGATGAGTCAAGAATGAGAATTATCTAATCATACGAGTGGTGATTCTCTTAGTTGGCTGCAGGAAGATAAACTTAAGGATTCACGGGCCGGCTGATGAATCTCGTATTCATCATGCTAAAAGCCAAAAAATAAACCCCTGACTTAATCAATCCAATAAAAATCATCTTTAATTCTTTATTTTTATCTTGTAATATATTGTGTATAATTAACCTTAGTTAATTGTATTAAATTTCTTTTATATTTTTGGTAATTATTTTTCATCAAAAATCCCTAAAAATTAGGTAGAGTAATTGTCTATAATTCACTGACCTTTGAAAAAGACTAAAAAATACAAAAACAAATCAAAGACAAAAATCGGTGTTTTTATTCCCTTAAAAATACCCCCAAAAATAAATTTGGTACAAATGAGTTAGGCTTCTTGTCCAACATGAAACTTGTAGATCTCGTCGAGACGAGCAACTTTCATGTTTTGACTTTTTCTTAATTTTACCTATAACTATTTCTTTTATATTTTTCTTTGTATTTATTCTTCTGAATATTCTGATTGGGCCACGTGGTGCCCTTTGGGCCGCCCACGTGGCCCGCCTCCCCTTCTGCCACCCGATGCCCATCTGGGCCGTCGGATCATCTCTTTCCACCCGCATCTCACCCGTCCATTGCCGCTCCACTTCCCAGCCATCAGATCGGTCTCCAGATCAAATCCCAATCATTCCTTCGTGCCCCAACCTCAGCCATACGATCAAACCACTCATCCTACGCCTCTCCCTTCTCCACGTCACCCCTTCAACCCTAATCACCGGATTAAAGCCTAAATCTTATCTAACCATCCATCGCCGCCTAAATCCGAACCGTTCAATCAGATCCCTGATCTGATCTCAGACGTCCGCCCGCGCTACTATCCTAATCGTTTGATCATATGATCCAACAGCTCAAACCTCATCTTCCTCCATCTTAACCTCCCCCTCCCTAGCCGTTACACCACCTGAGACCTTTGCCCCCTTCCATTTTTATCCATCGCTCCAGTCACCACCTCCCACTCCTAATGGCCACACCACGAAGCCCTATCATCCGCCATCCTCACGCGACCACCGCCATTCACTGTCATTACTCCCTCGCCATCAACCCTCCATTGCAAAATGCCCCCACACCTCATAACCGATGGACGTCCTCCACCTATAAGAGCCTCTCCCCCACCACCAGAGATCGCATCTACCATCCACGGGGATACACCCTAGCTTCCTCCGCCCTCCGGTGACAGCGGAGGGCGGTGTCGTCGAAGCGAGGATGGGCACCATCCTCCAGTGTGATCCATGGTCATATGACCATGCTACGACTGCCTTTAGCATCGCCGAGCATCGTACTTTAGGCTGAGTACATCGTGCGACGACCCGAGCTCCAACGGAGCTCAGCCCAAACCTACCCGACCACCCGCTTCTCTTCTCACTCCGACCAGGTAACCGCTCCTTACTTTTCTTCCATTTTCTCGTAATTATCCACTGCACCCAGATCACTTCGCCCTGATCCAACCCTCACCCGAGCTTCGTCGGACTTCCCTCGATTTTGCGAGAGGTCCAGACCACCCCCTCTTTCTAACAGAACCTCCCTCCACGTCGATCCCCTTCTCCTCTGCTTCGCTAGAGAGGAAGACCACCGGGTCCCCGTCTTCTTCGCTCTTGGACCCCCACTTCATCACTTCACGTCACTTCACGCTTCGGCTATTCGCATCTAACATCTGCAGGTACACACACCATCAATGACCGGACATCGCACCTGAGCTCCAGATCCAATCTCCGCCGCCGGTGCGGCTCCATCGATCAGTCGTTCAAGACACCCTTGGAGCATCGCCAGCTTACCAACTCCTTCGCGGACCCCTCAGCTTTATTCTCAGACCTTCACGCGAGCGTTTGGAGCCCGACGGAGCTATGGCATGGTCGCCGGATCCCCGCCTCCTCCAGTAGCCAACGACGGAGGGAGAAGCTTCAGTCAACCGTCCGATCGTTTCGATCGAACTGACCTGATGAAGGCACGTGGCGCACCGAGCCTCTCCTCCGAACCTCTAGGATCAGGTCCACCAACCTCGAGTCAAGCCTCTATGTGGTGCTACGTAGCCCCGAAGCAGCCACGCCTCTCGAACCTAGACCCCTCGCGTGCTCGGCACGTGGGGGCCTGGGTAAATTGCACGATAGACCCCGGATGTCTTATGAAATTACAATTCGGTCCCCAGGCGCGTGCCTCACGTGCACTCCTGGGTTATTTACAGGGAGGCCCTGCCGGGTTTCTATATTTGCACAAAGGCCCCCGCGCATTGGAGAAATTTCACACGAGCCCAGGCAGTTTTTCTTAATTGCATTTAGGTCCCTCCTGGGACTTAAATGCAATATTTATCCTTTTATTTTTCTTGCATTTTTATTATAATTATGCCCATGCATTGTTTTCTTCATAATTTGAGCATCGTAGGTCCAAATTGCATGATTTTAGTGTCGTTTTAATCCTTATTTTTTCCTCTACATCATAGCATGTTTAATTTTCTCATTTGCCACTATTTTAAATGAAGTGATTCTTGTGATAAATGAGGACCCTGTTATCATTGTTCTTGCTTTGATTTGATGGATGTTCTTAATATCGTGATTAAAATGACATTGATTTCCAATTCTATTCTGTTGCTTATAATTTTTAGGGTATATTTGTAATCTTTAGTCTGCATATAAATTCTCTTGCATTATTTTCATGCATCCTCATATAATTGCATAAAAACCAACTAAAAAATGCACGCATCATGGCATTGCATTGTAATTAGCATAGTGCATCTTGCAGATCTGAACTTGATAATAATTCACGCTTATACTTCATTGATCAAAATTCGATAAATAAATTGAGTAGTTGTGTCCTTGAATTCGACCTTGGTAGACTTGACAAGTATAAATAATCCACAACATTCAAAACGATTGTGGTTTATGCTGAACCGAATTTGCCTCCTATACTACGATAATTCAAGATTATTAAAGAGCCAAATTCGATGTTCATAAAATGGCATCATTGCCGGGGACACGGCTTAACTTAATTATTGAATTTCGATTTTCTTTGTCGAATATTTTCAAGATTTACAGGTCCTCATTTCATGCATCATTTTTGCATCATGTCTGATGCTTAATTTCCTTGGAATTTTTCTTACTTTTCTCTTTTGTAGCAGGGCTCATGAAAATCGAGGACGCTTGAACTTCATGGAGGCGTGAAGTCGGGAGCTTCCGCTAAAGAGGCTGCAAAAGACATTGTGAAGAAATTTTAGGAGTCTTTGATCAGTCAACCCGCATTGCATACTGTAAAAATAAAAGAAATTGCATGTGCATATTTATTTTCAGTTTTTGCATGTTGTAAAAAAATGAAAAGAAAAAGAAAAGTAGATCACTTTATGATCTACCACCACCCCTCCCACACACACAAACACACTTGAACATACACACTCACCCCCCCATCTCCCTATGTATATTTCACACGCACACACACACACACTCTATCTCTCTCTCTCTCTCTGTATATTTCACCAACCCCCCCCCCCATCTCTCCACCCTTGTATCATAGTACAGATCCCCCCCTCTAACTCAGACCTTACTTAGGCTATTTGTAGCCTAAGTATAGGGGGGACCCGCCTGCTCATCTTACCCTCAAATTATCTTCTTGTACTTAGGTCAATTTTTGACCTAATTATAGGGGTACCCTCCTCCTCAGTTCCGCTATATCACCCTATATTTGATCTAGCCTTGGCTTCATGGCACTTGTGCTATGAGGACATAGCAAAATTTAAGTATAGGGGGGTATACCGTATATTATTGTATATCTACTTTAGCCTTAGCTCGTATTTTTAAAACTTTTTGATAATTTTGTTTTCGGGCTTGGCTTTGGTAAACCTGTGAACTGAGCTTTTGTAAAAACTTGTAAAAATATTTTCTTAAAATTGAGGGATTAATCTGTGTAAATAAATCTTTTTCAAAAAAAATTGAAAAATAAAAAACCTTTCTTGAACTAGACTCTGACTACTAGGCTTAGTAGACATTTTTAGTGAGGGAACTTCGGTCTCCCTTAGCAGAGTGGGTGGTTTAAAGGACACCGCATATGGCTCCGTCCTTAAGGATCACGGGTTCGTTTATCGGCTCGTACTTACACCCATACTGGCTGAGAGTAGATACTTTTATTCATTTGAGCCAGGGCCAGTCATTGTCTCTCCAAAGAATTCAAAAAAAATTGCAAATTAAAATCCATAAAAATATGCAAAAGCCAAAAATCACACAAAAATCACTAACCAAGGAGTTGGTGTATTCCTAACACATTCACACTCACTCAAGGCTTGAGGATTTTGAGGAACTGGATTTCTGTGATCTTGAGAGTCTAAGTTAACATACCTTAGTCATTAGAGGTTTTAAACTTAAATATCCACACTTCCCTAGTTTGAGCGCTATATTGAACTCTTCATCTCTATCTTCAAAAGAATATGATCAGCACAATCACCTCCACAACTGCATGATTGATGAGATGAGATAAGTTATCACTTGAGGAACTGGGACTAGAGATTTGAGTTTAGACCCGATCTAATGATGTAACACCCTAACCCCAAACATAGTACCACATGGAAAACTCACAAAGTGTGAGTGTGGTATATAAGTGGTGGGGATTACTACTTGACAACTTGAGCTTAAGCATTTTGGGTGGTTGTCAAGGGGTCCATTTGGGCTCGAACCCAACAAGTTGTCAGGGTCAGTTTTCCTCGATAACGGACTGGCCCGGGACGTTACAAATGGTATCAGAGCCAAATTCTCTCTGATAGTGGAAAGGGCTACCCGAGAGGTGGAGCCGCCCCTACAAAGAGGTTGGAGGAAATGGCTACCCGGAGCGTGCAGCCGCCACTATCACTGGGAATAAGTGATGGGCCATGTCGCAACGAGGACGTTGCGAATATAAGTGGGGGAGGTTGTAACACCCTAACCCCAAACATAGTACCACATGGAAAACTCACAAAGTGTGGGTGTGGTATATAAGTGGTGGGGATTACTACTTGACAACTTGGGCTTAAGCATTTTGGGTGGTTGTCAAGGGGTCCATTTGGGCTCGAACCCAACAAGTTGTCAGGGTCAGTTTTCCTCGATAACGGACTGGGGACCTAAGCCCGGGACATTACAAATGATATTCGAGGATGGTATAAAGTTAATGAAGGCTTCAGAAAACCTGAGTGTCGGCAAAACCCTAGCCAGTATGTGAACAAGATTCATATGCTATCTCTTTGATATTTACCTAGGTGCCATGGTGTGATGAAACCTAATGGAAATTGTTGATATTGTGCGCCAACTTTTGGTAAAAGCAGTGGAGCTAGCCAACAAAAGAAAAGAAATGTCAAAGAAAAAGCTCTAAATACCAAAGTCAAATTACAAATGAGCTTCCACCAATGGCAAGCGCTCTCGAACATTTTCAATGTGTCCACTTGGACCAAGCGCTAATTAGGACCAAGGAGATGGGCTGACACCACAAAATGGCTCTGCATCGTAAGCGATACAAGTCCGGGTATCGAAGGTATCTTAGATACTCAGAAAAGACACACCCCCGGTGTACTCCCAAAAAAACAAGTGCAGACGACTCCAACTCTCTTGACGGACACATTGATCAACGATATAAAAATTTACATGTGTTGAGTAAAAAGGCACTCGAGAGGCCCCTTGTTCCAATGTAAGGAAGATAAAAATAGATACAATCTCATTCCCTCCGTCATCTGGCCGTCCATCTACACTTTCAAGTCTGACAAACTAAAGAGACGGTTGACTAAAGCAAGAATAGACTTATTCCCTAGTATTGAGGATTAGGTCTAGATGAGAGTCTTTGGGATTAGAACTTTGAGTGATGCCTCGACTCGACTCTCATGAAATGCAGTACACCTAATTTTATATCCTTATATTATATGTACAAAAAGAGAGTCTAATAATTGGAGAAGTTGGATTCCTTCTTACTAGAGCATGGATAAGCTAAGAATTTTAGGATCACTTAGGTCAAGGGTCTTCGAAAGATTAAGCCCTGAAAATTTCACACGCACTGTCTGGAATTTATCCTACTCCTTCATTCTTTATATAATCGAGGACGAGCATGGTTTAAGTATAGGGGTATGATGAATCTCGTATTCATCATGCTAAAAGCTGCAAAATAAACCCCTGGCTTAATCAATCCAATAAAAATCATCTTTAATACTTTATTTTTATCTTGTAATTTATTGTGTATAATTAATCTTAGTTAATTGTATTTAATTTCTCTTATATTTCTGGTAATTATTTTATCATCAAAAATCCCTAAAAATTAGGTAGAGTAATTGTCTATAATTCACTGACCTTTGAAAAAGACCAAAAAATACAAAAACAAATCAAAGACAAAAATCGGTGTTTTTATTCCCATAAAAATACCCCCAAAAATACGTTTGGTACAAATGACCTTTTTAGGCTTCTTGTCCAACATGAAACTTGTAGATCTTGTCGAGACGAGCAACTTTCATGTTTTGACTTTTTCTTAATTTTACCTCTAACTATTTCTTTTATATTTTTCTTTGTATTTATTCTTTTGAATATTCTGATTGGGTCACATGGCACCCTCTGGGCCGCCCACATGGCCCACCTCCCCTTCTTCCACCCGACGCCCTGACGACCGGGGAAGATCAAGGGTCTAAATATCTCACAAGGCGAGAGATCCAGTCGCTGAATTAACCTCTCAAAGATCCCCAGATCGATCAACAATTAACCCACAATAAATATATGCAATGAATATCCAAAAATGTGGAGTTAAAATTTATTATAACTCTACATGTAAATGTGTATAGGTGTAAGCACAGGTAGAGGTCGAACACCGGGAGGCGAAGGGAATGTATGTGATGAATAATTTATTCAATCCTTTGTTCATGTCCAATTGTTTATTGTTTTTGTGGGTTTTAAATTTTATATATTTTTTTTATTTTTGTTTTAATAATTTTTATTTTATTTTTCAAGGATTTTGCTAATTTTTATGTATTTTTAATTCCAAAAATGTCCCTAATATGGGACTAATTAAATGGGCCGAAATTAATTTGGGTTTTAAAATTATATAATAAATGTCAAAATTAACCCAAATTAATTTTAATACATAAATAATAATATATAGATAATTATAAAATAGGAAAACATATTTTTTGGTATTTTTAAAAGGGTTTTTATATTTTTTTGGGATTTTGGAGCTTCTTGAAATTTTTATATTTTCTTTTTTCTTTTTTTTGGGTTTTTCAATTTCTGGACTCAATACATATATAAATATGCTATATATAATTTTTTTGTAATTTTTCGAAAACATTTTATAATTTTTTTTGTATTTTCTAATTTAAACAGTGCAAAAAGGGCTTCTTTTTCATTTTTAGTAATTAGGAAAAATGCCAAAATTGTGAAATAAAATATGGGCGTGCAAGTGCATCACATGAAACATCAATCCTAATTTTTCTAGATTTTTAGAAGCCTCATGGGTATTTTTAATAAATAGATAAAAGACACAGAAAATACACAGCCTGGCAGGGGCATTTTTGCAAATAAAATAAGTGACAGGGGTATCAGTGCAAAAATACCTACACAAATAAACATTTATTTAAGGTTTTGGGACTATTTTACAATTTACAAAAACCGACAGGGTGTTCATGCAAATTTCACGCGCCTCACGTGGGACTGCACGTGAGGCACGGAAGGACCTAAATGCAATTCTAATAAACTCAGGGTCCTTTCTGCAAAATTTTCAATTTATTTACAACGTGCAATTTATTTTACAATATTAAAAATTAAATACAAAAAGTACGGGGGCTAGATATGCAAATTACCCCCAAAGGCGCTTCATCCAACGGCTGATCTTCTTTCACTCATCCACGTGGCGCCTCCACGTGAGCCGATGACGGTTCGCGATCTGACGTCTGAGATTAGATCACGAGCGTGATCCAACGGTCTGAGAGCTGCTCCATTGGACGGCTGTGATTCGACCTGGGCCTTCGTTCTTCATCCAACGGCGAAGAGCGCACGTGCAAGAACAGGGAAGAACGCTCGCCGGGGCGAGCTTCTTCCTCCTCGATCTCGCTCCTCCGCCGGTCTTTGCCGCACCTGAAGGTCCAAGAAGCTTCCTGGAGGGTTGCTCTATTTGCTGGAGGTGGTAGATCGGCCGGAGACACGCTGGAGCGCCGCCACGAGCTCGGAGAAGGACAACAGCTCCAGGTACCTCCGCGCGCTGGTAAATCGACTCCTGGTGCTTTGTGAGGCACCTAACCTGCACAGGAAGGTAGAGAGGCTCGAGGGCGTCACCCTCGACCTGGGGTTTGAAGCTGATAGCACGGGGATGGTGATGGGCGAGGAAGCTCCGGCGAAGGGTGATGGAGGAGCTTCGATTCGCGGAATCAAGGAGGCTCCGCTTGATAGGAGGTAGCTGGAAGGTGGAGAAGGCGAAGGGGAACGAAATGACGGTGAAAGCGAGTCGGGAAAACAACGATGGCACGGTGGAGAAGTCGCCGGAGCGGAGCTCCGGCGAACTTCAAAAAACCTAAATTACGCTAATCTACTAATCTAAATGCGAAATAAAATGTGGAAATAAAATGCGGGAATAAAAATCTACCTAAAAAGATAAACGCGCAACTCTTATACCTGAAGGGACTCCAGGGAGCAGGGCGGCTGCCGGAGCGCCACCGTGGGTGCAACCTCCGCCTCTCCGACCGATTCAAGGCGCTGGCGAGCTCCTCCTGTCACAAGGAACATCGCCGGGACCGAATGCGAGGAAGGGATTGGCTGAAAGCTGACCAAAATTGAAGAGGAGGCGAAGGTTCCTTATTTATACACAAACGAGCACCCTTATTTGACCGGGCAATAGCGCGGATCGGCTCTATGTACAAGGGGATAGAAGATCGGGCGCGAATCTACAATGATCAGGGGAGATCGTTCATGAAGGATTCGAGGGCGATGGATGGAAGAGACGCCCAGAAAAGGGGATGAAAGTCGGGGAAATGATGGTTTTGGCGTGCCTGGTCCCAGATGGGACTTGACCAGGGGTCAACTCAGGCCGCGCCCTGGTTGGTCCACGCCAGCCGCTAAAAGACAAAACAAGAAATTTTAGCCTAAATTGATTTATTTGCCATAGTAAATGATTTTATTACAATTTTCTTAAAACATAAAAAATGTGTATTTTTTCATGTAGTATTTATTTGTGATTTTTATTGAATTTTTCGAAGTGTTTTATCATGGTTTTAATTTAATAATGTGTATATGTATGTATTTACATGTATTTTTGTGTATTTTATTTTTAATTTGTTTATTTGTTTTATTATTTTATTGGCTTATTTTATGAATTTATAATTTATTTTTGTGAGTATAAAGGTATTTTTTTTAATTTTTAGGAGTTTATTTCCATATTTAAATAAATAGGTATATGCATATGTAAGTATACTTATAGGTATTTTACCTATATATTATATACATTTTATTTATTTAATGAATTTTATTTGTTTTTATTTTGGATTTTTATTTTTAATAAGTTATGTATAATATATACATTATTATAAAAATATAAATGAATAAAGAATAAAAGAATAAAATCTCTTTTATTTATGTACATATAGGTAGCATGGGTATTTTGCCTATGTATTACATAGGCTTATTTCATTTTACAAATCCTTTTTGGTTTTCTTGTAATTTCAACATGTACATGTATTCTATACATTATTTACAATATTCTAAAAATATAAATTTATAAAAATAATGAGTATTGAATAAAATGAATATTTTAATCAGTACTATGTACAAAGGAGGGCCAAAAACCTAACTTCCACAGATGGACTCCAAAAATTATGAAACCAATTTTATAAAATAGTTCTTGGAATGCTATATATAATTAAAGGTGAGTTTGGGTGATTTGGAGTTTTTATTTGCAAGATATGAGTCTGTGAAGTTGAGATTTTGGCTTTTTATTCTGTGTATAAAATGTACACTGAGTATTATTTTTACACAAACTCAATTTTGTATTTTTATTTACATTATTATCTACAACTTTCATGAACAAAGTTTCTTTATTTGATGAATAAATAATTATGTACAAAATAGGTGTCAAAAAATGCATAAATAAATGCATGAATAAATGAGGTATTTATTGTATTATTGGCCCTTATCTCCCCCTACTTTATTCCTTGTCGACCAATTCCATTCTGGACTTGGTCTCGGGGTTAGGGTCATAAAATATTTGCAATATTTTATTCCTTTTTCTTTTCTTCCCTTTATTCTATAATTTTGGCATTAAAAACCTTATTTTATGTGTAATTAATACAATAAATCATGAATGCTATTATATACAAATTAATGCTATTTACATGCATTTACTGGGGTTTTTAAGGCCAAAATGATAGAATAAAGGTGATGAAATGGAGATTCATCACCCCCCTATACTTGCCTTTGCTAGTCCCTAGCAAATACTTATGCAATAAGTACAAAAAGAACAAAGAATAAGAAGAAAAGAAAAGGCAAAAATAAAGAATTAAGAATAAATTGAATTGATTATGATTATTAAACTTATCTGTACAAAGTCAAAGTTTGGAGCTCAGGTTAGACCTTGGTGTGAAAATGTGTGTGGAACCTGGCTGGGAACCAAATTTAAAACACAACAACCTTCAAGAGTGACAGAACTTGGTTCAAATCACCTCAATAGCCAGGTCAGAACTAGCCTACATCATACGCAAACCCTTATGACTATGAAGCTGACTTGTACAGTGTAAGTGATAGTGACTCTCCCCAACTGAAATGACAAAGAGACTAGCTTCTCCAGAATGACAACCCAATGATTCCCCAATCCAGCCCTCTACCGTCGAGGAGCGGGGTATTCCCTTCTAAGTTCAAGTACAACCGGCTCAAGAAGAGGGGGAATAAGAGGTATAGAATTTTGGGAGCTCAACCAGTGTAGCTAAGTCTCCCGCTGCAAGCTTCATGAGATGTAACATGGATACCATAAGCTTTTGCTTTATTGGGCTATATACACTCCGGTGGGGTTTTCAATCCGACCCACCACTTTTTTGGAGTTCTCTTTTTTTTCAAGTGCATCTGTACAACATATCTACATGGTGCAGCATATATACAAGAAATTTTCCTCTTGAGCCAGTAGACTATCCCTCTTTTGAAGCTTTATTGCAACCCACACTCTCCTGTCATTCGACTTAATTGAAACTGGACCAGGTTGGGGTGCACTTCCCTCCCTAGACGAGGACGAATGTTTCCACCCGTGTGCGTCTCAGACTGGCAAATCCAACCTCTCACCACTCCAACTGAGTTGAGCCGAGTGAAAGGTGCAAGTGTCCAATTTAGGTCACGGCCGACAAGAGTCATACGTGTGTTTCGAAAAGTTCTAGTTAGTCCACTGAGGTGACTTGAACCCAGCCCTGATTTCTCAAAGAATTAAGTCTGAATAGACCTGAAGTACCTTAAACCTAGTTCCCATAAGGTTCCAGTGCTGTTAGGTGCAATAAGGTCCAACCAAGCTCCAATCTTTGACTTTATTGGACTAGTTCAATCATCAAGCTCAATCAAAGAATATAAATGCTATGCAAATGCTATTTACAAATATGCAAAGAATAATGCAATTTTTCAACGAATTTGCAAACAAAGAGAGAATTTTTTACACAAAGAATTTTTGTAAATAAAAGAATTTTGGCACTCAAAGTATAAAATATATACAGCTATTTACACGGGCATGCCGCTTTATTTAGAAGACTTAAAGAATTTACAGGTTTAAAGTGATTTATTTAGGTGTATATACCATGGATAAAGAATTTTATGTATTTTATTATGATGTTTTTATTCCTCAGATTTATTTGAAAAATCATTTTGGAAACTATAGTACAAAATAATTTTTGCAAATATTTACAATCATTTGAAATCCTTTTTGCAAAGATTTTGCAGACACTATATATACATTTTCACAATATTTTTACAGAAATGTTTTCACAATCATTTGCAACTAGGTTTTCAAATTCTTTATTTCACACAAGTAGAAAAATTTTGCAATCAAAATATTTTTACAAAGGTTGAAAATATTTCACAAAAAGTTTTCCAAACTGTTCACGCCATTTTTCAAATCATTTTGCAAAAGTATTTTTAACCTGATTTATTAATCAGTATAAAAAAATCTGAGGAATAAGAAGCCTTATTAATTAATGAATTGTATCGTAAGTATATGAAAGTACGAGTTATGGATGAAGTATATACAGAGTATATACGACCCCCCTATACGTAGCATGAGCTATGTCCTCATAGATCAGAAAAGAAAAGAGAAGACATAACTCGTACTGAGTATAGACGAGTCTAAAGAATATACAAATAAGAGATGAAGGAAATAGAAGTTGACCGTCCCCCCTATACTTAGGATCAAGTAATCCTAAGTATAGCAGACTGTACACAAAGTAGGGAGGGTCAAGGGTGGGAATAAACAGAGCAAGGAATTAATCAAATCAGGGGTGCAACCCCCCTATACTTAGGACAAAGTGCGTCCTAAGTATAGAAAACTGTCTACAAGGGGCGACACCTTTTATTTAGATAAAGAAATATGAAAAGGAAAAGAAGAAAAGAAGAAAAGACAGATAAATACAGATATACGAGAAGATCATGGAGAATGTACGCATCACTCCCCCTATACTTAGGGCGAGATATCCCTAAGTATAGGAAACAACAGGAGTGACGAAACTGAACGACGAAAGAACAACGCAGTGTGTACCCCCCTATACTTAGGACAGAGTACGTCCTAATTATAGACACAAAGAGACGGTGATAGATCTCGGGTACACATAACATGTGGGAGAACAGAATATACAACACATATATACAAGCGATGAAGAGACTGGTGAAGTACAGGACGGTATCTGACAAGTGAATACCGTACTCG
Source organism: Ottelia alismoides (assembly GCA_037367405.1). Lineage (NCBI taxonomy): Eukaryota > Viridiplantae > Streptophyta > Magnoliopsida > Alismatales > Hydrocharitaceae > Ottelia > Ottelia alismoides. The sequence goes on from JAZKJV010005626.1 coordinate 346,794, forward strand.
CATCAACATCTCCCTGTGAGAACGGTGACACACTCAGAAGGTGAAAAGACACCCGGATATGCAGTCAGGTGGGTGTCGGCTACCGGGGACAAATAGATCGGGAAGTAAAGATATCGGATGCGGTAGCATGAAGCAGTCAATCGGCTCATAGGGCCAGCATGAGGGAATAAAGTCGATACAGGAAGACCGGGAGGAAGAAGGAACAGTACAGAGCCCTCCGGTCAATCAGAGTCTCGATAAGATATGGAAGATAGAGAATAGGAGACATCGTGGCATGCGGTGGTCATCAGGTCGGAAGATCAGAGGAGACATACCGAATACCGCAAGACATGGCTCAACCCTGCGAGGGTCGTCAAGGTGAGCAGCTCCAAGGAGCGAGGAATCAGACTAATCAGAAGACTTGGTCCCGAGATCCGCAAATCAGATACACAATCAGAGAGGAGACCAAGTACACAACTCAGAAGACTCGGCTTCGTGCTCCAACAGACAGGAGACATCAGGAATGAAACCGAGTACCTAGAAAGTGATGTACCCTCTCGCAGATAACCCTCGGAGAGTGGTACATGCTAATCATCGAATAATCAGAAGAAGACTCGGCCTTGCGAGGGTCGTCATGGCGAGCGGACGCAAAGGCGTCAATGATCCATCAGATAGATCATCAGTAAATATGGTCTCGATAGACGACATATCGGCTCTCAGCAGAAGAGACCGGATAATCTAAAGAATGTGGCAGCATCCCGCAAACAACCCTCAGGGAACGTGCTGCCAGCTAGGCATGGTAATAGCAGATATCAAAAGCTCGACCTTGCGAGGACCGTCAAGGCGAGAAGACTCAAAGGAGTGTATTCAGATGGTTCCCATGATCCGCAGATCGGACAAGCAACTCATGATGGGACCAAACTCACATATATCGCTCGACTCGGTTCGTGCTCCGCAAATCGGAGACACAGTCAGCAGGGGAAACCGAGCGTAAAGAGAGTGCCGCAATCTCTCGCAGATAGCCCTCGGAGAGTACTGCGATCTAGGGAAGGAATAGTCAGAATGCGTCTCTACCTTGCGAGGGTCGTCAAGGTGAGAGAATGGCTCAAAGGAGCCGGATTCATCAGACGGACCACATATTGGTCTCGGTGGTCGACAAATCGGCTACCATCAGAAGAGACCAATCAGATCGAAAATATGTCGTCGTCTCCCGCAAATAACCCTCGGGGAGCTACGAACTAGGTAAGGAATAATCAGAAAAGTGGAGCTCTGCCTTGCAAGGACCGTCAAGGAGAGCAATCTGACAGTTGGCCTCATGTGCTGACAGATCGGGCACACAGTCACAGAGGGAGGCCAATCAAGCATATCATCTGACTCGGTTTCGGGTCCCATCACAATGGCGACCAAAGTCGTGAATGAAACCGTAGTCCTAGAAATTGTCGCATTCTCCCGCAGATAGTCCTAGGAGAGGAATGCGAGCTAGATCAATGACAATTGCGGGAATGCTGGTAAGTCATCTCAGGTCCTCAAAAGCAATAAATCACTCAATCATTTGGAGGGCATAAGATCAGGCAAGGGAGCAAATAATCATGTCATTCACCAAACATCCCTTGGGTCAATCCAGTCAGCTGAAATGGCGCGAAGAATAATCAGGAATCCTCTAAGTGCCAGGGTGGATCAGTGAGTTAGGGGATCAAGGATGGGTCAATCAGGAAGATGAGAAATCATGGGGGTTTGGGGCACCGTCATCATGAAGCACATATCAAGATAGTCCATCCAAAATCCAAATCAAGACGGGCCGAAACCGCAAAATAGATAGATCAGTCGATACTCATGAAATCATCACCAGATCATCGCTTCATATCACATCCTCAATCCGGTGTGCGGGATCTAAATCCTCAATAAAGAATCACACCTGCGCTCTTATGCATCATCAAGAATCCTCAATAAGCTTGTATGCATGTATCCAAAAGTAAAATCCACCAAATCAATCTCAGCATCCTCAATATCATTGGCCCGACTTACTCAAATAATCTGTAGACCTAATCCTCGATGCGGGCCTCATCAATATGCACAACATTCCCGGGTGAAGGGAGGGATGATACGGGGTACACGAGGAAGATGGATAAGCAGGGTACACAATGGAGTGGAGAAGTTGATTGAGGCTACGTGCCAATATCATGGATGGTAGAAGAGTGATACGGAGGGGACGAGGAGGGCGGGCAAGAGGATCGAAACATAGACAAAATTGGGTGTTCCACATAGGGTGGGGACACCGTCAAAATGGTGGTCCGAAGAGCAAGCTCTCCTCGAACCGGAGAAGATGGGGATGATACAGTGGATACGAAGAAGATGGTGATGAAGATGTCGAGAACGAATGGACTTGGCGAAGAATGATTGAGCTCAAGCGCCAACATCACGATTCAATGCAAATGAAGAGGTATATTTATAAGAGAGATAGAGAGACTCAAAGATGAAAAATGCATGACTCACACTGACGGAACCGACTACTCTAATGATGGATGAGAAACACGACGGAATCCAAGTTACAATCAATACACAAGGCAAACCCCCAATTCACCTACTCGACACAGTGAAGACCCTCAGGTGATGGTCATTTTTTCTTTTCGGTTTTAGAGTTAGGTGAAAACCACAAAGTTGTACAGACACTTAGGAGGTTTGATGGGATTTGGGCTCTACTCCTTAGTGTGTACGTGAACACTTAAAACGCATCCAATGAGGGGGTTGCTCTCCCCAAGACAAGGAATCCATTACGTTTTATTTTTAGGTCCAATAGAGTTAGCAGTCCCGATTTTATTTTAGCTATCACTTTTTTGGGTATTTTCAATGCACGTGCCTATCGAGGTTCCAATTTCCATTAAGCATCCTAAGTGGCAAAAACAGAGGGAGAAGGTCGGAAAAGCCATGCAAGTCGGAAATCGATGATGCATGCTATGTAAGAAGACATACAGTGCTTCCCAGCTCTCTCCATGCGGGATGCATAACAAAATTGAAACCTATGCTAAATGCAAATGCAAGCCGAAGAAATTGCCCTAGGATAGTAACTGCTATTATCGTGAAGCACCACAAGTCGGTCACTTATCCTTAACCTAAGAGTCCGATCTTGGCTCACCCCTCCTCTTCTCGACACACTCGAGTTCAGGAGTAGCGCTTGATGGGGCTCGCTCACGGCACAGGGGTTAAGAGATAAATGAACCGACTGTTTAGATTTGCCTAGATCCAAAACGCACTATAGGTACATGCAAATATATTAGGGTGTTTGGACCTTAATCTATCGGCAAGCAATTCCTAAGCTAGGGCTCATTCACACAAAATAATAAAAATAAAATAAAAAGAAAGAGCGTCAAAACCGTCGAGGCCCCCAAGGGAACAATCCCTCGGGCAATGGACCTCGGGAGTCGGAGTGTACCTGTGAGAGTCTTGTATTATTACAAAATTCTAAGTGTCACTCTCTCACATGAATATACATAATAAAATAATAAGCTTAAAGATAGAGACTGTCTTCAAAAATTCTCTTTCTTCTCCCTTTGATGCTCTCTCCTGTTGGCTTGGCATAGAAGAGCCAACTCCACCTTGCTTGGGTGCATAGGTCCTCCTAGGAGGTCCTCCTTCGCTTGGTGGTCCCTCGCATCAAAGACAAAGGAAAGAAATGGTCAGAGCAGTCAATCAAATAATATCAAATAGGAACCAAACAAATAACTGAATCATGGACATGAGAAAATAATTGAATAAATGAACAAATAAGCTCACAAAATCATACAAAATCCGTTGCCTCCCCGGCAACGGTGCCATTTGACGACCGGGGAAGATCAAGGGTCTAGATATCTCACAAGGCGAGAGATCCCGTCGCTGAATTGACCTCTCAAAGATCCCCAGATCGATCAACAATTAACCCACAATAAATATATGCAATGAATATCCAAAAATGTGGAGTTAAAATTTATTATAACTCTACATGTAAATGTGTATAGGTGTAAGCACAGGTAGAGGTCGAACACTGGGAGGCGAAGGGAATGTATGTGATGAATAATTTATTCAATCCTTTGTTCATGTCCAATTGTTTATTGTTTTTGTGGGTTTTAAATTTTATATATTTTTTTATTTTTGTTTTAATATTTTTATTTTATTTTTCAGGGATTTTGCTAATTTTTATGTATTTTTAGTTCCAATAATGTCCCTAATATGGGACTAATTAAATAGGCCGAAGTTAATTTGGGTTTTAAAATTATATAATAAATGTCAAAATTAACCCAAATTAATTTTAATACATAAATAATAATATATAGATAATTATAAAATAGGAAACATATTTTTTTTGGTATTTTTAAAAGGGTTTTTATATTTTTTTTGGGATTTTGGAGCTTCTTGAAATTTTTATATTTTCTTTTTCTATTTTTTTTGGGTTTTTCAATTTCAGGACTCAATACATATATAAATATGCTATATATAATTTTTTTTGTAATTTTTCAAAAACATTTTCTAATTTTTTTTGTATTTTCTAATTTAAACAATGCAAAAAGAGCTTCTTTTTCATTTTTAATAATTAAGGAAAATGCCAAAATTGTGAAATAAAATATGGGCGTGCAAGTGCATCACATGAAACATCTATCCTAATTTTTCTAGATTTTTAGAAGCCTCATGGGTATTTTTAATAAATAGATAAAAGACACAGAAAATACACAGCCTGGCAGGGGCATTTTTTCAAATAAAATAAGTGACAGGGGCATCAGTGCAAAAATACCTACAGAAAAACATTTATTTAAGGTTTTGGGACTATTTTACAATTACAAAAACCGCCTGGGTGTTCATGCAAATTTCACGCGCCTCACGTGGGACTGCACATGAGGCGCGGAAGGACCTAAATGCAATTCTAATAAACTCAGGGTCCTTTCTGCAAAATTTTTACAACATGCAATTTATTTTACAATATTAAAAATTAAATACAAAAAGTACGGGGGCTAGATATGCAAATTACCCCCAAAGGCGCTTCATCCAACGGTTGATCTTCTTTCACTCATCCACGTGGCGCCTCCACGTGAGCCGATGACGGTTCGCCATCTGACGTCTGAGATTAGATCACGAGCGTGATCCAACGGTCTGAGAGCTGCTCCATCGGACGGCTGTGATTCGACCTGGGCCTTCGTTCTTCATCCAACGGCGAAGAGCGCACGTGCAAGAACAGGGAAGAACGCTCGTCGGGGAGAGCTTCTTACTCCTCGATCTCGCTCCTCCGCCGGTCTTTGCCGTACCTGAAGGTCCAAGAAGCTTCCTGGAGGGTTGCTCTATCTGCTGGAGGTGGTAGATCGGCCGGAGACACACTGGAGCGCCGCCACGAGCTCGGAGAAAAACAGCAGCTCCAGGTACCTCCGCCCGCTGGTAAATCGACTCCTGGTGCTTTGTGAGGCACCTAACCTACACAGGAAGCTAGAGAGGCTCGAGGGAGTCACCCTCGACCTGGGGTTTGAAGCTGATAGCACGGGGATGGTGATGGGCAAGGAAGCTCCGACGAAGGGTGATGGGGGAGCTTCGATTTGCGGAACCAAGGAGGCTCCGGTTGATAGGAGGTAGCTGGAAGGTGGAGAAGGCAAAGGGGAACGAAATGACGGTGAAAGCGAGTCGGGAAAACAATGATGGCACGGTGGAGAAGTCGCCGGAGCGGAGCTCCGGCGAACTTCGAAGAACCTAAATTACACTAATCTACTAATCTAAATGCGAAATAAAATGCGGAAATAAAATGCGGGAATAAAAATCACCTAAAAAGATAAACGCGCAGCTCTTATACCTGAAGGGACTCCAGGGAGCAGGGCGGCTGCCGGAGCGCCACCGTGGGTGCAACCTCCGCCTCTCCGACCGATTCAAGGCGCTGGCAAGCTCCTCCTGTCACAAGGAACATCGCCGGGACCGAATGCGAGGAAGGGATTGGCTGAAAGCTGACCAAAATTGAAGAGGAGGCGAAGGTTCCTTATTTATACATAAACGAGCACCCTTATTTGACAGGGCAGTAGCGGCAGATCGGCTCTATGTACAAGGGGATAGAAGATCGGGCGCGAATCTACAATGATCAGGGGAGATCTTTCATGAAGGATTCGAGGGCGATGGATGGAAGAGACGCCCAGAAAAAGGGGATGAAAGTCGGGGAAATGATGGTTCTGGCGCACCTGGTCCCAGATGGGACAGTTGACCAGGGGTCAACTCAGGCCGCGCCCTGGTTGGTCCACGCCAGCCGCTAAAAGACAAAACAGGAAATTTTAGCATAAATTGATTTATTTGCCATAGTAAATGATTTTATTAGAATTTTCTTAAAACATAAAAAATGTGTATTTTTTCATGTAGTATTTATTTGTGATTTTTATTGAATTTTTTGAAGTGTTTTATCATGGTTTTAATTTAATAATGTGTATATGTATGTATTTACATGTATTTTTGTGTATTTTATTTTTAATTTGTTTATTTGTTTTATTATTTTATTGGCTTATTTTATGAATTTATAATTTATTTTTGTGAGTATAAAGGTATTTTTTAATTTTTAGGAGTTTATTTCCATTTTTAAATAAATAGGTATATGCAAATGTAAGTATACTTATAGGTATTTTACCTATATATTATATACATTTTATTTATTTAATGAATTTTATTTGTTTTTATTTTGGATTTGTATTTTTAATAAGTTATGTATAATATATACATTATTATAAAAATATAAATGAATAAAGAATAGAAGAATAAAATCTCTTTTATTTATGTACATATAGGTAGCATAGGTATTTTGCCTATATTACATAGGCTTATTTCATTTTACAAATCCTTTTTGGTTTTCTTGTAATTTCAACATGTACATGTATTCTATACATTATTTACAATATTTTAAAAATATAAATTTATAAAAATAATGAGTATTGAATAAAATGAATATTTTAATCAGTACTATGTACAAGGAGGGCCAAAAACCTAACTTCCACAGATGGACTCCAAATATTATGAAACTAATTTTATAAAATAGTTCTTGGAATGCTATATACAATTAAAGGTGAGTTTGGGTGATTTGGAGTTTTTATTTGCAAGATATGGGTCTGTAAAGTTGAGATTTTGGCTTTTTATTCTGTGTATAAAATGTACACTGAGTATTATTTTTACACAAACTCAATTTTGTATTTTTATTTACATTATTATCTACAACTTTCATGAACAAAGTTTCTTTATTTGATGAATAAATAATTATGTACAAAATAGGTGTCAAAAAATGCATAAATAAATGCATGAATAAATGAGGTATTTATTGTATTATTGGCCCTTATCTCCCCCTACTTTATTCCTTGTCGACCAATTCCATTCTGGACTTGGTCTCGGGGTTAGGGTTATAAAATATTTGCAATATTTTATTCCTTTTTCTTTTCTTCCCTTTATTCTATAATTTTGACATTAAAAACCTTATTTTATGTGTAATTAATATAATAAATCATGAATGCTATTATATACAAATTAATGCTATTTACATGCATCTGCTGGGGTTTTTAAGGCCAAAATGATAGAATAAAGGTGATGAAATGGAGATTCATCACGCCCATCTGGGCCGTCGGATCGTCTCTTTTCACCCGTATCTCACCCGTCCATCGTCGCGCCACTTCCCAGCCGTCAGATCGGTATCCAGATCAAATCCCAACCGTTCCTTCGCGCCCCAACCTCAGCCATACGATCAAACCACTCATCCTACGCCTCTCCCTTCTCCACGTCACCCCTTCAACCCTAACCACCGGATTAAACCCCAAATCTTATCTAACCATCCATCACCTCCTAAATCTGAACCGTTCGATCAGATCCTTGATTTGATCTCAGACGTCTGCCTGCGCTACTATCCTAACATTGGATCATATGATCCAACGGCTCAAACCTCATCTTCCTCCTTCGTAACCTCCCCCTCTGATGCGGATCGGAATTTGCGTTGACGAAAATAATATTTTTTGATGGTGGATTTTTGGTGGAGAGAAAGGAGGGGTTGAGAAGAAGATACTCGTCGGGAATACGAGGGGTTTGGAGAAGAAGAACACGTGTAGGCCACACGGCGAGAGAGACGGAGATAGAGATAAAGATCTCAATTTTTCATTAACCTAAACTGACTAAAAACAATGGACCCTCATCCCTTTATATAGGAGGGATAAGATTACAAAAATAGAAGTCAAATTTAAATTGACAACTAACATCTTAAATAGACTCTAACTAATTAACCGACTAACTACCTAATTTGAAATTCAAAATAAAGCTAATTGAGATCACAGGCGATCTCGTTTATTTAATTAAAATTGCGACAACTCAATAAATGTAAATAAAATTGACAGATAAAATTAAATAAATATTCGGACCTATATTTTTGTTCCACGCTGCATCAACTCTCCTCCGCTTTTAAAAATTCATCTCCCGACTAATTGTTGGATCTAGATGTGTCGTTGGAGAAATCGTCTTTGAAATTGTAGCCTGCAATTAAAACCATTTCAACATTAAATTTGTAGTTCTTTCCAATTGGAGGGCGCCTCCGCAATTTTCGTACCCCTTTAAGTGGGTGGAATCCATAGTAGAATATATCCTCCCAATAACTTTTATGATAAAAATTTTCGAGGACAAGGGTCTCCCTGTAAATGTCCTCAGTTACCCAATTATCCCCGATTTTAGGGGATTCGACACCTTTTGAATGGGCATCTAGGGCTCCTTCCTTTCTCAGGCAATGACGGCGGCAGGAACTCGGATTCCAAGGACGGAGCCGAGTGGGCTGCGTAAGTTGCGCCCAACGACGTGCCTACGGGTTCGGGAGACAGTTGCGGCGATGGCTGGGACAGCTGGGGACCGTAGCGGCGGAGGTAAAGAGGGGTTCAAGGGAGAGGTAATCGTCTTGGGGTGTCGATGGCGGTGGCGGTTGTGGCCGAAGTTGTGGCTGGTCACAATGCTGCGGGAAGGGGGAATCGGGAGGGAGGCGGGCATGGTGCAGCGTCGAGGGGAGGGGTATGCGGGAGGGCGGTGATGAAGATAGGTGGGAGTGTGTAGAATCGCACGTGGGAGGGGGCGGGCCCGCGATGGGGCAAGGGCGAGGGAGGTGACGTGGTAGGGGATGGTTGGCGAGGCTGGGAAGATTAGGGACAAGGGGGTGGCGGCGGGTACGGGAGCCTGGGCTACAGGGGCTGGGGTTTCAAGGATGGGGACTGGGGGCATGGGGGTTGCGGGAGGGAAAGACTGTGGCGATGTTGGGTCTGCGGTGGGTTCTGCGGGTGGTGGTGGCGACTTGGATGGGACTGGGACGGGGGTTGTGGTCGAGGAGGAAGGTAGGGGAGGTACCTGGGGTAGTTTGGGCAGTGTCGGGACGGCCGGAGGGTGTGATGGAATCGATTCCGGTGGCGGAATCAGATCTGGGAGGTGCTGGACAGCGGGCGAATCTTCTTCCACAGTGCGGTTTTCTTCGTCAAAATTCGTGACAACGCCTTCGGGGGCTGGAGGCTTTGATAGGGCAGTGCGTAAGGCCTCGAGGGTAGCCATAAGATCGAAATGCTGGAAGTGGAATGTGGTTTGGAAATAACGTAGCATGCGCTTCGTCTCCTTGTTGTAGGCGTCGATGGCTCGTTGTTTTTGCTCGGATAAACGATGGTCCCTTGATGCATGTCGGTGCAAATGTCTGGACGGATCGTCAGATCGTGAGGACGATGCGTAAGCCATGTTGATACCAATTAATGCGGATCGGAATTTGCGTTGACGAAAATAATATTTTTTGATGGTGGATTTTTGGTGGAGAGAAAGGAGGGGTTGAGAAGAAGAAACTCGTCGGGAATACGAGGGGTTTGGAGAAGAAGAACACGTGTAGGCCACGCGGGGGAGAGAGACGGAGATAGAGATAAAGATATCAATTTTTCATTAACTCGAACTGACTAAAAACAATGGACCCTCATCTCTTTATATAGGAGGGATGAGATTACAAAAATAGAAATCAAATTTATATTGACAACTAATTATCCTAAATAGACTCCAACTAATTAACCGACTAACTACCTAATTTGAAATTCAAAACAAAGCTAATTGAGATCACAGGCGATCTCGTTTTTTTAATTAAAATTGCGACAACTCAACAAACGTAAATAAAATTGACAGATAAAATTAAATAAATATTCGGCCCTATATTTTCGTTCCACGCTGCATCACCCTCCCTAGTCGTTACACCACCTGAGACCCTTGCCCCCTTCCATTTTTATCCATCGCTCCAATCACCACCTCCCACTCCTAACGGCCACACCACGAAGCCCTATCATCCTCCATTCTCGCGTGACCACCACCATTCACTGCCATTACTCCCTCGCCATCAACCCTCCATTGCAAAACGCCCCCACACCTCATAACTGATGGACGTCCTCCGCTTATAAGAGCCTCTCCCCCGCCACCAGAGACCGCATCCACCATCCACGGGGATACGCCCTAGCTTCCTCTGCCCTCCGGTGACAGCGGAGGGCGGTGTCGTTGAAGCGATGACGGGCACCATCCTCCGGTGTGAACCATGGTCATATGACCATGCTGCGATTGCCTCTAGCGTCGCCGAGCACCGTACTTTAGGCTGAGTACGTCGTGCGACGACCTGTGCTCCAACGGAGCTCAGCCCAAGCCTACCCGACCACCCGCTGCTCTTCTCACTCCGACCAGGTAATCGCTCCTTACTTTTCTTCCATTTTCTCTTAATTATCCACTGCTCCCAGATCACTTCGCCCCTATCCAACCCTCACCCGAGCTTCGTCGGACTTCCCTCGATTTTGCGAGAGGTCCAGAATACCCCCTCTTTCTAACAAAACCTCCCTCCAAGTCGATCCCCTTCTCCTCTGCTTCACCGGAGAGGAAGACCACCGGGTCCCCATCTTCTTCGCTCTTGTACCCCCACTTCATCACTTCACATCACTTCACGCTTCGGCTATTCGTATCTAACATATGCAGGTACACACATCATCAATGGCCGGACATCGCACCTGAGCTCCGGCTCCAATCTCTGCCGCCGATGCAACTCCATCGATCAACCGTTCAAGACACCCTTGGAGCATCGCTAGCTCACCAGCTACTTCGCGGGCAGACCCCTCAGCTTTATTCTCAGACCTTCAGGCGAGCGTTTGGAGCCCGACGGATCTATGGCATGGTCGTCGAATCCCTGCCTCCTCCGGTAGCCAGCGGCGGAGGGAGAAGCTTCAGTAAACCGTCCGATCATTTCGATTGGACTAACCTAATGAAGGCACGTGGTGCCCCGAGCCTCTCCTCAGAACCTCTAGGCTTGGGTCCACCAACCTCGAGTCAAGCCTCTATGTGGTGCCACGTAGCCCCGAAGCAGCCACGCCTCCCGAACCTAGACCCCTCGCGTGCTCGGCACGTGGGGGCCTGGGTAAATTGCACGACAGACCCGGATGTCTTATGAAATTACAGTTTGGTCCCCAGGCGCGTGCCTTACGTGCGTGTCTAGGTTATTTACAGGGAGGCCCTGCCGGTCTATATTTGCACAAAGGCCCCCGCGCATTGGAGAAATTTCACACGGGCCTGGCGGTTTTTTTAATTGCATTTAGGTCCCTCCTGGGACTTAAATGCAATATTTATCTTTTTATTTTCTTGCATTTTTATTACAATTATGCCCCTGCATTGTTTTCTTCATAATTTGAGCATCGTAGGTCCAAATTGCATGATTTTAGTGTCGTTTTGATCCTTGTTTTGTCCTCTACATCATAGCATGTTTAATTTTCTCATTTGCCACTGTTTTAAATGAAGTGATTCTTGTGATAAAAGAGGACCCTGTTATCATTGTTCTTGCTTTGATTTGATGGATGTTCTTAATATCGTGATTAAAATGACACTGATTTCCAATTCTATTCTGTTGCTCATAATTTTTAGGGTATATTTGTAGTCTTTAGTCTGCATATAAATTCTCTTGCATTATTTTCATGCATCATCATATAATTGCATAAAAACCAACTACAAATGCATACATCGTGGCATTGCATTGTAATTAGCATACTGCATCTTGCAGACCTGAACTTGAGAATAATTCACACTTATACTTCATTGAAAATTTGATAAAGAAATTGAGTAGTTGTGTCCTTGCGTTCGACCTTGGTAGACTTGCCAAGTATAAATAATCCACAACATTCAAACGATTGTGGTTTTTGTTGAACCGAATTTGCCTCCTATACTACGACAATTCAATATTATTAAAGAGACAAATTCGACGTTCATCACCGGCCTGACCCAGGTCCGATCCATCATGAGTCGGGTTGGGCTCAGGCTTGGGCCCAGTTGCTGAAAAATAAGCGGGCCTGGGCCTGGTTTCCTAAATGGGACTTGGTCGGGCTAGGTGGGGCTCGACCCGAGCCCGACCCATGCTCCACCCTACATGTGTTGGGATACAATGCATCCTAACTAAGTTCCCAACACGTCCACTTAGCCCCACTTCCCAATGGTACTTCTGATTCAGAACAAGATTCCAACCTGCAAATCATTGTGACTAACCCATCCTTCTTATGCTCAGGAGAAATATCTCTCATTCTCAACTTCATTAACCACATTTCCTGGAACTCCCCTCTTAGCGCTCTCACTCGGAATACCGACCAATATGACCTACAATGGCCCATACACGAGCGTTATCTATAAGTGACAAGTGAAATACTAGCGGATCAACCATGACTACTTGGCCCACGCTCGAGCACTGGGCTAAAGCACGCAAGTGCCGAGGCCAACACCGTCAGATTAGCACCTCGGTGTGCCAAGTAACATGTCCCCCAACCATCGCAGCTAAAATAACAGTTGGGATCGTGGTCATCTAAGCTTCTACCCGAAGCCCCAAGGGTGCATGCCCCTCCCTTGACGACAACTGCTCCACTACCCACGTGCCACTTAAGATCAATCATCGCGGCATGGACCAGAACTCAATGAGAAGGGTGTCTGTTGAGAACATAACCCATTGATCATAATTCTAACAATAGTCTATTATGCGATAAATAATTGATGTATGTTGTTATCTTATTGCATATTCGACATTAGCCAACTTAATGTAGATCCCCACTTTCAAGATATGCAAGCAATTCTCGTTAGGTTTATTGTAAAAGAATGCCATGTGTGATGCATGAGGTAATTATGATTTCTAGTGGGATCCCAGATCACTCGGATCACATATTAACTATTATTATTAGTTGCTGTTTCAAAAGAGCAGATCAATAATCCTGTCCATTTAGATCTGCCAGAATCACTTACAGATGAATTCTTATCTGGCAAACATTTCCAAGAATAACATCTACAAAGATTGTTCTGCGCAGATTTTTGTTCTCTGGAACTCGAATTATATAAATATACATGCAACCCTGAAATATTCTGGAAGAATTCATACGCATAAATGGCATCAAAGGCTTGACAAGCAACTGAATTTTTAGTATTCTGGTTCTCTTGAGGCACTTTCATTTGAACCTTTATAAATGGATGGACGTCACTGTTGTTTTGATTTCCCATTTAAACCATTTACAAGGAAATAGATCTTGCATATACACAGTTTGTATACTTGTGCCTACTTGCTGCTTGCTGGAGAACTGTCAACTGCTTGGCAACAGCCTCTACCATCTATAAGCAAATATGTTGCTTTGTTCAATATTTATGTCAGAAGAAGGCTAAATAGATCGTGCTACTGAGGTTTATTGGCAAATTGCATGTACTGAAGGCACACATACTTAATCATTTTATATAGATTAATTTGATCGTTGCTTTTATAATACAGGTCAATGATAATGTCGTCTCTTCCCATTTATCTAAATAGCAATATCGTTGGCAACATTTGAAGGTTCCAAGACGTGTGATTCCTTAACCATCTCCCTGACACATCCCATTCTCCAGACACATGCACAAGTCTATTTCGATTCTGTTCAAGACAAAACCATTCTTGTATTTGCAACAGAAAAAAAGGAATGGTGGAAATAGATGGTGCTACGATAGCACATGAACATTCAAGTTGGAAATCCAACTTTCTGCACATGGGTATGAGTATCTTCTGTAATGAGTTTCCAGGAGAAACATGTAATAAAATGACTACCCAATTCCCTTCTACACGTAATCGCTCCATTATATTTCTGATTTAACAATGAATTTTTAAAGGTGGTAATGGGATGCAAATTGCACACCTCTTTGGGCCCGTTCGGTAGGAGAATAAGCAGGAATAAGGATGAGGAATAAGGGGAATAAGGGTCTATTCTCCATTCGGCTGGGGGATAAGAATAAGGAGAATAAGGTGAAATAAAGGTAGGTAAGGTGGGATAAAGTTAGGAATAAGAGTGAAATAAGATGAAATAATGGAGAATAGTCGTACCACGGGGAAGCGTCTTGGAAGCTTATTCCCCTTATTTCATTCCTCCTTATACTTCAAACGAACACGCCCTAGTCAATGGATATCAGAATCATGATCTAATAATGCGGTAAGCAACTCTGAACCACAAGATGACGAGTAATCGAGATTGAGAACAAGATCAAGATAACAAACAAATCCATGTTACCAAAAATCACTAAGGCTTTAGATGAGCAAACATATAGGTAAAAAAAATGTGTGGAATTCGCAACAATAGGAAATGGAGCATTGTATCTCAAAAAGTTCGCAACCTCGATTTCTCCTCCCACGGAGAACAGCGTGCTCGGCACTCCGTTGACGACGAGAACCGCACACGCGTTTGACTCAGACGTTCTCAACACGATTGCGTCTTCAGATCGTCGATCCGTCACGCCTCGGTGAGCTCCGACGATGGAGAGGTGGGGAGGAGGAGCTGGGGGTCGAAGGAAGAATGATTTGGGTGTGGTTTCACGAAGGTGGGTCGGGTCATATGGTCCAACCTGGGTTCGGATGTGAATATGACTTGTACTCCTCCTCGATAAAATGGTTGTAACTCGTGCTCGTGAACTCGGATTTTCATGTTTTTGGACTCGTTGGAAAGATCTCGACGAGCACTACGCAATGAACTTTTAATTTAATTTTTTTGTCACTGGACAAGTACAGATTTTATAATTAAGCCCAGACTCAATCAAGATTTGCATTTTAGTCCATGTTCGATTTTCGGAGTTTTCAAAACTAAAGTCGGAGTTGTTGGACCCATTCAATATCGATGGATGTATCTTATTGAACGATATTTGAGAAAGTTAAAGAATATGATGTTTAATAAAGCTCAATCGGAAGGATGCATTGCATAAGGATATTTTATGTGAAGAGTGTATTAGTTTTTTGTGATATGTAAATGGAGAAGTACATGATTTAATAGATTTGAAAGAGACGACGATGATGATTTAGAAGAAGTAGACGATAAAGACAAACTATGGATATATTAGAATGGTAAACCAATATTAAAGGATTAAAAATACTATATTTGACTGGAAAGGGATCTAATTCATTATTACGTAGTTATGCATATCGATGAAGTTGGTTTGGTTCTTCGATGAATATAGTGTGATATTGGATCTAACGTCCAGAAATCTAAATGTATTGAATTGTTTCAAGAATATATTGAGACATTAAAAAATAACAAGAACGCTCGTTTCACCAAAGATATTAAAATTCTTGTACGAACTCCATACGCACAAGTTGTTTCTCATTCGGGATACATTGTTAATGGTTTTTGCTTTAGAAAGAAATCAATCGATGATATGAAAGCAACACAGATATCAATCGATGATGTTGCTTCTGTTAGACGGAGAGAAACCTTACAGTGTATAGCGTTAGACCGTCTCCCTCCAGGCCCGACTTTTACGGGTGGAGATTGCTGGTGTTGATGCGGTGGATGAGAACTCTATATTATTCCATAGTTATCTTGGACATATGGCATGTTCTCGTGTTCCAATTAGCTCGGTTGATTTCAGATTGGTTCCTCATCCTATAAAGGATACCCTACGTGACATGGGGGTAAATAGTTCGTGTAAGAATTATACGATTCATGCCCACCATGTTGGGATCCAAATAATCATGATATAATATCTTGACATGACAATTCATAACCCAACACAACCAATACATTGTGCTTTGGGTGCAGTTGTCTCCTCCAAGAAAAAGAAAAAGTCTAGGGTCATTGATACAAGACCTCTAACCATGTACCTAGATTTACAGGGAATAGCAAAGACCCATCAACATATTTTCAAGGAAAAAAAAGAAAACTCCTCACAACCCTAACTCGGATTGTTCTTCTCCTTCATAAAATTAGTTGGAGCAAGAAAGGAAAAAGGAACAAGAAATGTGGTACCTTGGTTTCATGTCTCTGATGTTGATCTTATCTTGGGTATGATCCAAAGGAAAATACTATAATGTAGCACAGGGTGACAGGAAAATATGTGTGAAAGTAAATCTTAGGGCATATTTGATAACTAGGTTGGGTTGGGTTGGAGTAACCTCTTGTGAATAGTAGCTTATTAGATGATTAGGAATGTTGGAGAGGTCTAGATGAGAAATGTGATGTGATGTCACATTGATTTGTGACGGAATTCCAACCCATAAATGTAGGGGACTAAACCGTTACTCTGAAGTAACTTGGTAACTAAACGATCCCGTAGGGTGCGTTTGGGTAGAGGGTTATCTGGGTGGGTAACGTGTTTTTATGTTTCGTTGTTCGGATAGAGGGTTTGGAGTTGAGGGGGTTTGTTGTGATGTGATTGTATTGAAGTTTGAAAAAATAAGTAGTTGTTGTGATTTGATTGAATTGGAGTTTGGAAAAGTGAGCAGAAGTCGAGTATTTTATAATTTTTAGATGATAAGATTGTATACTATATTTTTATTAGAATGAATGAAAGAAAAATAAATTGTTTCATGTATTAAATAAAAGAGATATCAGAGTAGAACCCACAACAAGGGTAAGGATACGGGTTTGGGAAAAAAGAAAACTCCCCAAAAGATAACTCTCAACCCAAACACAACTATAATATTGATTATATATAATATTGCAATAACAAAGAGAGAGCGCAGAAAATTCGACCAATGATCTTGTTGTTACCTCTTATTTTTCACTCTCAACGGTCCCAACTTTAACATTAACTTTATTATTATTGTTGTTGTCCTTAACATTAACTTTATTATTTGATTATTATTATTTTCCTTGTGCGGTTGTTTGTTTCAACCCTTCATTTATTATTATTGTTCTTTTTATACGTGGTATTGTTGCTATATTTGTTTTATTATTTACTTATTTTATTTCACTTTTCGTGGCTATGTTCTACAAGATCCTTCCGTTATTTTATAGTATTTTTTATAATTAATGTTAGGTTGTGCAGATTCAGAAGATTGTTTTCTTTTTTTCCTTTAATGCATTTTTATGTATATTTGTATAATACCTCCCATATACACATTTTATTTTGTTTCCCATATCTAAAGTTTTCAATAAAATTGCAAAACACCTCTTACGAATAAAAACAAATGTTACAATCTGGATGTATGTAAGCATGTATAGACAGAACTTATAAAGATTCGATAGTTGTCCATAAACTATCAAGTATAAAACTTCCATCAATTTCCAATGAATTAAATCATGTATCTAAAACTCAATTTAAACTTAATTAAAGTGAAAGTAGAGTATATAACATACATTCTTAAGATATGTTTCCAAAGAAGCCTTAATAATGCAAAAATATTTATAAAATCATCAAACTCATTGTTAATTCTTAAATTGGACTTTATCGAACCAATTTGAGCCTTCACGAACCAGTTATTGAACTGAACAACATCTTCATTTTATTGAACTGAATTTAACCCGAAACTAAATCTTTGTTGAAAAATTCAAACCACATTTATATCGAATGGTGGGGCAACTTTAGAGCAAAAGTGCATTATATTTTTTTCTTCAAAATTTAGCATCAAATCATTCACTTATATCGAAACTTGTCGATTGAGGTTGGCTATCAAATGGGAATGTTATTACGAAGTTTGTCAAGGGGAATATTGTCATTATTCGTCATTTTGATATGAGGGCGTCTTTGTTGGGGATATAAGGATGCGGAACAATCAATCAACCAGGATAATATCCCCTGAAACTGTCCTGCAGCAAAGATGGCACACACAAGATATATATGTTCCCCACACGGGAACTCAAATGGCAACAATGACAAGCACAATCACAAGCAAGCAAGCAACCACACGAGACAAAGAATTTTACGTGGAAACCCTTACTCAATGTGAGCAAGGGAAAAACCACGGGGCAAGACCGGCAACGATTCCACTACGGTCAAAATGGAGCCAAAGTTCTTCCCGGTTTTGTTGCCCACAAAACCGAGGTACAAGCCACACACAATGGATAGTTGTTTAACAAGTATCAAACTATCCCTAGGTATCCAAAATACCAAATGTTGTGCTTAAATCCAAAAGGATAGAGTGACTCCCCTTGTGGGCTCCCGGATGGAGACCCAAAGTCGAAGCTCGGCTTCTTGAGATCATCCGCAACGACCTCCAATGGCTGCTCCCAAGACACGCCCAAACGGTAGCCCCCAATCCTTTGCCCTAGCTGCTCTTCTCGAGCCCGAGCTGCCGGTGCGCTCTCTCTCCTGCTCGGCCTCTCTCGCGTGCGTGGAGGAAGGAGAACAGAGTCCGAAACCCTCTCTCGAACTGTTGCTGAACACGGCTGGAATGGGAGGAATGGGGCACACGGAAGGGACGTTGCTTCTCCCTGGAGTGTCTCGGACAGTAACGCAAGATGGGGGGCCGACTGGGGTTCCCAAAAGGCTGGGCAAATATCAAATATGCCCATCCCCCAAGTTGGGGCTGGAATAACATCAAGTATACCCAACAACCTCCCCCTCCAGCCCCAACGGGGAGGTGTTGTCCTGTGATGGAGATCAACAAGAGGTGACACCGCTCAGCTCTCTACAGAGCTGAAGCTTGTCACGAGTGATTGCCTTGGTCAACATGTCTGAGGGGTTCTCATCGGTGTGAATCTTCTTCAACATGAGCTGCTTCTGTTCAATTGCATCCCTCAGCCAATGGTATCTCACATCAATGTGCTTTGTGCGAGCATGGTGCATGGTACTCTTGCTCAAGTCTATAGCACTCTGGCTATCACAAAACACGACTGACTCACTGTCTTCAAATCCAAACTCACTAAGGAAACGTTGTAGCAACAACACTTCTTTCCCAGCCTCTGCCGCTGCAATGTATTCTGCCTCAGTAGTTGAGAGAGAAACACATTTCTGTAGTTTGGATTGCCATGATATGGCTCCCCCTGCAAAAGTGAAAATGTAGCCTGAGGTGGACTTTCTTTGGTCCATGTCACCTGCCATATCTGCATCAGTGTAGCCATAAAGTTTGGGATCTGACCTCCCAAAAATAAGACACATACTTGAGGTCCCTCTCAAGTATCTCAAGATCCACTTCACTGCCTCCCAATGGTCCTTGCCCGGGTTAGACATGAACCTGCTCACCACGCCCACTGCATGGGCTATGTATGGTCTAGTGCAAACCATGGCATACATGAGGCTCCCAACTGCTGACTGGTATGGGATCTTGGTCACCTCTGCTTTCTCCTCAGAAGTAGAAGGACATGACTCTTTGGTTAGCTTGAAATGAGAGGCTAAAGGCGTGCTAACAGGCTTGGCATTCTTCATGTTGAACCGCTCCAACACGCGTTCAACATAGCTTTCTTGTGACAACCACAACATGCGCTTCTTCCTGTCCCTTGTAATCTGCATCCCAAGGATGTGACTTGCCTTGCTCAAATCTTTCATCTCAAACTCCTTGGAGAGTTCTCTCTTGATCTTTGTAATCAGGTTGGAATCATGACCTACAATCAACATATCATCCACATATATCAAAAGAATGACGAACCTGTCATTGGGAAGACGGCGAACGTATACACATGGGTCAGATGTAGTCCTCTTGAAGCCTTGCTTTCCCATGAAAGCATCAAACTTCAAGTACCACTTTCTCGGGGCTTGCTTCATGCCATAGAGACTCTTCCTCAACCTGCAGACCATGTGCTCTTTCCCTTTCTCTTGAAATCCCTGTGGATGCTCCATGTAGATCTCTTCTTTCAAATCACCGTGAAGAAACGCCGTCTTCACATCTATCTGCTCCAGCTCAAGGTCCATGCTAGCAACAAGTCCTAGCACCACTCTCACTGAATTCATCTTCACCACTGGGGAGAAGATCTCATCATAGTCCACTCCTTCCTTCTGGCTGAACCCTTTCACTACCAATCTGGCCTTGTGCTTCACCTGCTTGCCACTGTCATCTGACTTCAGCTTGTACATCCACTTGTTCTTCAAGGCTCTCTTCCCTTTAGGAAGCTCAACAAGGTCATAAGTGTGATTCTTCTTGAGAGATAACATCTCTTCATTCATTGCATTCTGCCAATGACCCTTGTCCTTGTGCATTTGTGCCTCCTCAAGTGTATATGGCTCACCTGCATCTGTGAGCATCACATACCTGGAAGTGGGGTAACGGGATGATGGTTGGCGTGTCCTCTCAGATCGCCTGACCTGAGGCTCTGCTGTCTCTGCAACTGGATGAGGTATCTCCCCCTGCCCTAGGTCCCCTAGACCTACATCAACGGGTCTGCGTCTGGCTCATGCTGCTCTAGCTGCCCATCCTCTCCACTTGTACCCTGTACTGGAGAGGGCTCCGTGTCCTCATCACTGTCATCATCAAGTGAAAACTCATCTGCATCACCACTCTCAGTGGTGTCCTCAACCAATGTCTGGTTCTCATAAAAGATCACATCCCTGTGCCTGGTGACTATCTTCTTCCTTGGATCCCAAAGACGGTATCCAAACTCCTGATCTCCATAGCCAAGAAAAATACAAGGCATTGCCTTGTCATCCAACTTCTTCCGCTGCTCCTTGGGTACCAATGCATAAGCCTTGCATCCAAACACCCTCAAATGAGCATATGAGGGGTCTTTCCCTGTCCAAACACATTCTGGAATCTTAAAGCCCAAAGGAACTGATGGAGATCGGTTGATCAAATAGCATGTGGTGCGAACCGCCTCAGCCCAAAAAGTCTTGGGCAACTTCGTTGTCTTCAGCATATAGCGGACTCTCTCAACAATGGTCATGTTCATCCTCTCAGCTAGACCATTGTGTTGCGGTGTACCTGGCTCTATCCTCTCATGCCTGATGCCGTGCTCTGCACAATAGCCCTGAAAGCTATGGGAGGTGTACTCTCCCCATTGTCCGTGCGTAGACACTTCAACAATTTTCCTGTCTCGCGCTCAACCATGGCATGGAACTTCTTGAAGCAATCAAACACTTGATCCTTCGATCTCAGAACATACACCCACACCTTCCTAGATGCATCATCAATGAAGGTGACAAAATACCTGTTGCCTCCCAAAGAGGTTGTGTCCATAGGACCACAAACATCTGAGTGAACCAGCTGTAGAAGGTCTCCCTTCACCTTGGATCTCGCTCGTACGGTGCACTCCTGCTCTTCCCAACCTCACATGCATCACAAGAAGACAAAGTGATGTCATTGTGGTAGGGGATCAACTCCTTCTTGCTCAAAAGTTGTAAGCCCTTCTGGCTCATGTGCCCAAGCCGACGGTGCCACAAATCTGAATTATCTGCCTCAGTAGCATGCAAACTACCATCCATAACCTTCACTCTAGTCATGTACAGCGTGTGACACAACCTGCCTCTCGCCATGATGAGAGAACCCTTGCTGATCTTGCATTTGCTGCCGCCGAACTTCATATGGTAGCCTTCACTATCTAGCTGTGAGCCAGATATAAGGCTAAGCCGCACATCAGGAACATGCCTCACATTCTGGAGTGTCATTGAGCACCCAACATCTGTCTGAATAGAGATGGTGCCCATGCCAATGATCTTAGAGTAACTTTCATTACCCATCAAAACTCGTCCATAATCACCCCTGGTGTAGGTGGTAAAGAACTCCCTGTGTTGAGTCACATGATAGGAGGCAGCCGTGTCAATGACCCACTCCAAATCACTCCCTGCGTGCAAGCACTGGTCCTGGATGGTGAGAATCACCTCATCTGCATTGTCATCTGCCACAACTGCAACTACATTGCTATCTTCCTTTTTCTGATCCTTCTTGGCTTCAGCTTGTTCTCTCTTCCAAACCCTGCAATCTCTCTTCCAGTGACCGGGTTTCTGGCAATAGTGACACTTTCCTCTGCCCTTGGACTTGTCCCTGGATTTCTGCCTCTCCTGTGACGCTCCTCTGCTGCTGGATCTTCCTCTCCTCTCAACTGCATACACATGTGAAGAGGAGGATGCCTCTCCTGAAGAGCGACGCCTGATCTCCTCATTGAGGAGACTGCCCTTGACCATAGCCATGGTCAACTTGCTATCCTTCGCAGAGTTGCTCACGGTGACAACTAATGTCTCCCAACTGTCTGGCAAAGAACCCAATAGGAGAAGTGCCTGCAGCTCATCATCAAGTGTCAAACTCATGGATGTCAACTGGTTGATTATTCTTTGGAAGTCATTCAAGTGCTCAGCCACTTTGCATCCATCCTTGTACTTCAGGTTCACAAGCTTTCTAATCAAGAAAGCCTTGTTGGTAGCGGTCTTCTGGTCATAGAGCTCGGTCAGCTTGTCCCACAGCTCCTTGGCATTCGTCTCCTCAGCAACATGGTGGAAAACCGACATGTCAAACCACTTCCGAATGGTCCCAATGGCCTTTCGGTTCAACCTTTGTCCACTCACTTGCGGACATGTTCTCCGGCTTGGCGCTCTCCCCCTCCACGGGATCGTGGAGGTCTTTGCAATATAAGATGTCTTCCATCTTCGCCTTCCAAATCTGCCAGTTGCTACTTGTGAGCTTGGTCATCGTGCCCTCATAATCTTTGCCCATTTTGCACAACCTGTGCTCTGATACCACTTGTTGGGGATATAAGGATGTGAAATAATCAATCAACCAGGATAATATCCCCTGAATTTGTCCTGCAGCAAAGATGGCACACACAAGACATATATGTTCCCCACACGGGAACTCAAATGGCAACAATGACAAGCACAATCACAAGCAAGCAAGCAACCACACGATACAAAGAATTTTACGTGGAAACCCTTACTCAATGTGAGCAAGGGAAAAACCACGGGGCAAGACCGGCAACGATTCCACTACGGTCAAAATGGAGCCAAAGTTCTTCCCGATTTTGTTGCCCACAAAACCGAGGTACAAGCCACACACAATGGATAGTTGTTTAACAAGTATCAAACTATCCCTAGGTATCCAAAATACCAAATGTTGTGCTTAAATCCAAAAGGATAGAGTGACTCCCCTTGTGGGCTCCCGGATGGAGACCCAAAGTCGAAGCTCGGCTTCTTGAGGTCGTCTGCAACGACCTCCAATGGCTGCTCCCAAGACACGCCCAAACTGTAGCCCCCAATCCTTTGCCCTAGCTGCTCTTCTCGAGCTCGAGCTGCCGGTGCGCACTCTCTCCCGCTCGGCCTCTCTCACGTGCGTGGAGGAAGGAGAACAGGGTCCGAAACCCTATCTCGAACTGCTGTTGAACACGGTTGGAATGGGAGGAATGGGGCACACGGAAGGGGCGTTGCTTCTCCCTGGAGTGTCTCGGACAGTAACGCAAGATGGGGGGCCGACAGGGGTTCCCAAAAGGCTGGGCAAATATCAAATATGCCCATCCCCCCCAAGTTGGGGCTGGAATAACATCAAGTATACCCAACAGTCTTTAGGTAAATTGCATATATCATGGAAGGCATACAATATTAGGTCGTGCAATCGAAATATTACCGATATGTGCATGGTAATCAATGGACATAGAACAAATGATCATTCTTAACAATGTCCATTCAACATAAGAATTCCTTTATTACAATACTAACAATGATATACTTGCAAAAGAGGCTAAATAAAGACATAATGGTTCTAGTAGGCATATAGATATTCTCCACAAATTATGTAATGATTCGTATCACACGGAACATCTCAAAGAGTTTGTTACGTAATCATGAGTGTTCAATCAACCTCATTCTTCATCTTAAATTGGTAGATGTAATTTTTCATGAGTCTAATGTGTAGTATGCATCAGAGTCCATGTATGAGAATTCTAACGATCTGCTAACCCATTGTATAGCATACACTTGAGTTTTCATGAAAATTGTCATCACGTGCCAACTAGTTCCCATGTGTGTCTAGTCTGTTGCCCTAACAAGTTGTATATTAGTTGTTTCCATAAATATGGGTATGCATATGCAATATATGAAAATACATGAACTATCAATTATCATCACGTGGGGCATGTTTTACGTAAATCATGGTATGTACCAGTTTCCATTATCATTTCAAATCATTCTAATGTGTTGAAACTTTGCATGACTTTTGATGGATTAACTTTCTTAAATTGTTTCATATATAAATTGTAATAGGTTACATTTTCATTAAACCATTTCTTGCATGACTTTTATTGTACATATATTGTTACTTGTTATGTTTTCAAACATCCGCCACTTGTGGTTCATTGCATGGTATGATAATGTAGCTACAACTACAGAGGACTCATTTTTAACCTATGTGATTCGTTAAAGATCATACACCCCAGGAAGGTGTTGCCCCCTTTAGGTCCATGAGACTTTTCGAGTCTGAACATGTGACTATTTATGAGTCAATGCTAAAATATCAATGTCAACTTGAAATCCTTGATTCTCATCATTTGATAAAATATTGTTACATTTTATCCGGTAAAAATACAATTTGGATTGCGTTGTATTTAGTACCTACGATATTAGATTTTAATTTGGTAAAACCTTTGTCATTACTTTAGGTAAGAAAGTTGGTTTCAAATGGAAATCAATAGTGTTGGAGGAAAGGTGGGAATTCTCAAATTTGAAACAATGTGAGTTTTGATACCACATCTAGTAGTTCTAAAAATCTGGTGGACTCGTATATGAGTTCATAGCCCAAGCTCCTGTAGCAGCAGTAGAGAGGAAGAATAGAGGACCACACGCATGCGCTCCGCTCTATCTCTGGCTTGAGCTTGGGCTCTAGTTCGGAAGAGTCAATTCAGATCTCGGATCTCGATACTTTTGCTGTGGATTTCATTAATATGTTGAATAGATTAATTCCATGGATTAAGTGTGATTCGACCTCGTTAAGGAAATTCGATTCGACTACAACAGTTTCAGAATATGAAGAGGCGCTTGCTGGAGGGCATCTTCGGAAGATGAAATGTCACGTGCTAGGTCCACTTATCCTTTCTCTTGAACACCATTTACTTCACTCACAAAAAAACATTCCAAACGTCATTGCTCTCTATTTCTCTACCTCAACAGTAGTCTTATTCCTTCTCTCCACTGCAAGTTCTCTGAGGAACTCTTAAGGACGATCTTGTCGGTGTGCGCGGATGTGATCGTGTGTCGTCGTAGCCTGAGAGCGGGTCAACGGTACCCTTCGCATCGGTATTGTGGGGGAGATATCCTCTCCAATGACAATACATTTCATGGACGCTTATGTGATCTCTTATCTAGTTTATTTATTGTTATATTTGTCACAACTTATTTATTGCAATCATGGATCTTGTCCTAGATTGGTTTATCTATTGTTCCAATGGTTCTTTGCGTGCATATTGTATTTTATTTTGAATATGTTATTATTAATTATTCATTTGTTAATATATCACGATGTTAATTTTGAAGCTATGGGGAAATCCTCAAGTGCATCACGGAAGCGTGATGATTGCATCGAATGCGATCGGGAGCGATTAGTCGCACTAGTTGCTCCGGGCAGTGGAATTTTAAAAAAATTTAAAATGATGAAACCACATGATCCAAGAACACTTCTTGGATAGTTTCATCTTAAACCACAGATAGGTAGTAGGGTTACCTCTTAAAGAGTGGTTGCGATCGAGTCTCTAAACCAAGAGACCCCCTGTCTCAAGTCCGATCCAACGGAGGAGACGCTTGTGAGTACGTTGATGAGACGCGTGCTCCTTGCAATCCTTGTTGATGATCCAAGTGACGGATATCCTGATCTCGTCACATGAGATTTAACATCTTCTTCACGAGTGAGACGCGCCGAAAGAGATGGAGATCCACGAGTAGATGATCCGACAACATAACGACGATGTTGTGGCGATGACGACTCTCACAATGGCTCCATGGTGGAGAGCCCTTATGAGAGAGAGACAGGGGTTTGGTGTGTGGAGAAATAGAGAGGGAGAGAAAGCATTCGTAATCATGTAACTCGAAGAGCAAGGGGTGCCTCTTCTAAGATAGGGTTTTGGGAATCCATGGATCCCAATCAATGGACGTCACACAATCAATGGGTGAGACTGATTTGTGTTTCTTTCAATGACTATGATTTTGTTGTGAAAACACAACAATAATTAATTAAATTAAATTAAATATATATCAATAAATCGATATATTTACATTCAAATCAAATCAATTAATTATATTTGGAGATAATGAGGAGATAAACCATATCTCCTAAAAAGGGAGACGGCTACCAATCATCTCATGAGATCTCATTATCTCATGAGATATCATTATCTCATGATATCTCTAGGATTTACAACAACAATTGTTGTAAATTATTTCACAAAAATAATTCATAATTATATTATGAAATATTGCAATCATACCATTGGAAAAATATGAATCATATTCACATCCCAAAACAAAATGTAAATTATATTTTCAATTAATCATCCAATGTGAATCCAATTCACATCAATAATTAATTAACAAACATAAATCTCAATATACACTCTCTAATATATTATAAATCATATTTATAATATACCTGATTAATATGGATAATGTTATCTATATTATTCATATCTATGATAATTAAATCACATTTAATCATCTTGGATCTCTATTCTCATGTGCACAAATAATATGAATCACATTCACATTATTTAGACCTTTGATAATTAAATCAAATTTAATTATCTCAGGTAACTCTCCTTATAATATGAATCAAATTCATATTATTCATGATAATTAAATCACATTTAATTATCAATTTTCTCAATGCTCGGATACATATATCAACAATGAAAATATACATGAACTCTTGCAAGGATAATGCGCTTTCTCCACGGATACTTGGAGATAAGGACATGTCGATTGTATTGTTCCACGTATAGTGACTTGGATATTGAGATCACATCTCAAATCCAGATCTTACGGACCTTCCATAAATGTTTGATTAAATCAAAGCTGTAGATCTAATCTTCTCATTGTATATGAATCACATTCAGATCAATATCCAACATTTGGACTAAGATTAGATCACTTCTCTATGAGAGGAGTCACTAAAATCCAGACCTGGTTCATCACGCCCTTGGAATGGAAGCGCCATGGTTATACAATCATTTATGATCGCATCACCCTCAGGTATTCCCAATACATGTACATCTTGCATACTTGAAGACCAATATTAAACCTGAAGTTTTAGATCTCTTTTAGACTGTCACCTTCAGGGTTTTATCATTAAATTTCTCATTCGATCATTGGGAGTTGGTATCGATCATATACTTTCCAAAAGCGTATATCATACCCATGTGTTGATCATATACTTTCCAAAAGTATATATCAAACCTACAAATTCAGTCAAGCTTCCAAAGCGAGACAGTCGTGCATGGAATTTGATTCTTCCTAATATCTCATGAGTGAGCTCATGTCTTCCGATTCAGTAATGAACATGCATGATCCCTTTTGAGAAATCGTATTACTCATATCCCCTTGCATGCACACCAGCGCGCTAGTGTATAGACCTTGGTTAGATCATCAACCTATTGGTCTGCCAAATGTACATACTTAAATATATAGTAACACATCTGTCTCCGGTCAGAGGATGCGTGCCTATATCGTGACAACATACGACATAGGACTTTGGTTATCTCGATCTCGTTAAGTCAACTCTTTAACCTAACTAATCTAACACCTCCGAATCTCTTATTCCTATGCAGAGGACCTACATCAAGAGGTCAGTCAGATATCAGCCTTTAGGGAAAAGATCGTCATCTCCTTCTCTCCTCTCTTAATAATCATTTGACGATGGTTGATGAGTCCTCAATCTAACCCATTAGATATTCATCCAAGCACTAACTTCTATGATTCAATAATTGAATCAACAACTGTATGATCATCAAGATGGCCATGGTACATAGCCCTAATTGTACTAAGAGACCTATTATGCAAATAAATTATTCTTCAATTCAGATCAGGGAATGATATTTGTAATAACATTTATTGCATAATGGTTCGTCGTGAGCTCGCATGTCCAACAAATTTAATTCTTATTAATATAAATAATTATATTTAATGTAAAGTATGCTTATTATTTTTTCAACAATCTTAGAGATGGTATCCGGAATCATATTTATAATCATTAGAAACTGTTTTTAAATCGAGGGTGGAAACGATCAAGATGTCTTAAAAATTCAGTGGTCAGAATATCAAACGTTGGCAACGACACATGAAAATATGGTTAACTACCATAGGATTAATATCAATGCTTGAAATCGAATGTCCTTCGGTGGAAGAGGAAAACCCTCACTCGATAGACAGAAGGCACAATCTGCGTGGAAGGAACGTGATTGTATATATCACGGTTGCATCTTGTTGGTTCTGTCCAACACGACGTTCGGCGTACATTGTTCGTCTACGCAGACTGTGAAGGGATATGAGAAGAATAGGATCAGTAATATAACACTGAGGATCTCAGAATTGAGAAACACTGCATCTCGAAGTTCTTAAAGGTTTCCATGGCTGAAGGGAAATCGGTTTTTGAACATGCACATGAGTTTTTACTCATGCTCCATGGTCTTGAAGATGTCGAGGTGAAACTTCTGGAGAAATTTCAGGTCATGTACATCGTAGAAAAGTTCTCCAAGCCTTGAGAAGACTTTGGTATGACCCTGAAACACATGAAAGAGAATATTTCTATCGATAACTTGATGATGGCAATCGTCATAGAAGAGGAATATAGAAAACAAAATCCTATGAACGATTGATGTTCATGCTAAGGTTAATTTCATGATCTCTAACGGAAAAGATAAACAGTGAATGGATAATAACAACAGTAAAATGAAATAAAAATACAATATCCAGGAAAAGGTAAAGAATAAACCATATTGGTACTATAATCAGCTTGATCATTTGAATAAGGATTGCCTATCTTTAAAGGCTCAACCTAAGGATGCATATAGGAGCCCACAAGTGAATATAATCCATGCGATATTTAGGGCTAGCTAAGGGTACATGTCTATAAAACATGAACTATACCACATCCATGATCCTAATGAGTGGCTCGAGGATACGGGAGCCAATGTACATATATGTTCTGACAGAACCTTGTTTTCTTCTTATCAGACCTACAGTGGTGGGACTGTAAAGATGGGGAATGATTCTGCGATCAGAGTGTTAGGGTTGGGACAAGTCAACTTGAGCTTCTCCTTTGGACGTGTCTAGATTTTGCACGGGGTGTTGCACGTTCACGACATGAAGAAAATATTCTATTTGGCTCTATTTTAGTTACAAATAGTTTTGAGTTAAACTTTAAATGTTATTAAAGTTGTTATCTTGAGAAATGGCTTTTTTATGGAAAGGGATATTTGACTGACTTTGATTTGTTGATTAGAATTAGATGTGATTCAGTAAACATTGATTCTATGAATACGTTTGAATTCTACATGTTATAATTAGGGGTCTCATGTTAATAATTTATATCTTGTAATATGTGACATGTTAGATTGGGACATGTGAACTTAAATTCTATAAAAATAATGATGAATTTGTAGTTGATCCCTAAACATATTATTGATAAAATAAAAAAAATGCAAGATTCGTGTGCAAGCTAAGACACCTAGGAAGTCTTTTCAGTCTGTCTCTAGAGATGTAAGATTTGTGTGCAAATGTCTGTGAGTTTAATGGTGTGTTGACCAAAGATAATAAGAGATATTTTATCACCTTTATAGATGATGGTAGTAGATACTATTATGTGTTTCTAATGAAAATCAAGGATGAAGTTTTATAGAAATTTCTTATCTTTAAGTATGAGGTTGAGACACAAATAGGAAAAGTTCTTTAAGTACCTTAGTTCAGATAGAGGGGGTGAATATACTTCTAACTTGTTTGATGAACAATGCTAGCTACTCGGCATAGTTTATGAAGTTATTGATCCATATTCATCATAATCAAATGGGATAGCAGAACGAAAAAATATGATCTTAACTGACATGATCAAGTCTCTCCTATATAGTTCTAGACTTACAACCTATTGATGAATCTCATATTCATCATGCTAAAATTGATCGCTTAGTTTCTTTTTCCCAAAATCTATACGCATTTAAACTATTAATATAGCATCATTGTCATTCATACTTTTGTAAATAATATCCGCATTTCATCACGCATAATTGCATAAAATAAGGAACCCAAAAATCCAAGTATAAATTGACCTAATAAGCTGCCAACTTACCCTATTTTTAATAAATTCATCCTAACTCTGATTGACCTAAACCATATCCATTGTGTAGATATTACTAACAAGAATAAATAAAAAATATAAAAAATTTCTCTCAAATAAGTGACAAATAAACCCAAGTCCTAATTTCACATCCAACAGACTAAAACGTGTATATCTCTCTCATATAATGTCCAATTTTGGTCTACTCACTTTTAAAGTACTCCATTTTTAAATACCTTCAAAACAAGATCAATTTTATAAATTTCAGAGCTCATATGTGAAGTTGAATTTTGGGCATCCTTTGCGTATTTTATCTTTATGCTATTTTTGACCTGAATTTTTATGTACATATTTAACTTATTTTATTTTATTTCTTCTTCATTTGTGTTCTTTGATGAAATTTTTATCAAGTGGCATAAAACTCCATGGATTTTTCGGAGGGATGTCGTACCGTATAGATTTCTATATATTGGTTGAAGATAGCAACTCATATAATCTGCATTCATATCATTATGATATATATCAATATCCACAAAAAAATACATAATCGTAGAAGATATCTATTGATATTAAAAGCTATGTATGTATCCGTACAGTAATATATCATCTCTAACCGTAACAGATCATCTGTATTTATTTCCATATTTTAATCGCAAAAAAAACACTATCAATTTCCTAAAGAATATGAACTTGGATATGGTAATTTTGTTATGAAATCATCCGTACGGTAATAATCCATAATCGTATAAGATATCCATGTTTGTTTCCAATCAAAAAAATTTTGTGGATCCATATGTCTGATATATTTTATTCACAAATATAGAAATACATATCATAATGATACTAATAAAGAATTCATGGTCAATCATCTTCCACCAACATTTGGATATTTGTATGTTATATTGTCCATCTTCAACCAAATTTTTTTTATCTTTGTAATTTTTCGACCAATTGAATAATCGTGATGGTATGAATCTATTCAATTTAGATCAAGGTTGAAATCAAATAAACCAACTGTGTCCGAGTGTCCTATGTGAGTCTGAACAAAATTTGCTTGTTTCGTACTTCTATTTTATTTCATATTTTCTTGTTTATTAAAATCTAAAAAAATAGATTAATATGTAATTAATTGTATTGAATCTTATCGTATTTTTCCTATAATTTTTATCCTCTTTTAAGACCATCAAAAAAATTGCAAAATCTCAAAAAGCCGGTTTTCTATACACATGGAGACACCCAAAATATCACTTTTTACAAATGACCTTATTTGCTTCTGATTCCTTAATGAAAGTTGTAGATTTCGTCGAGTCAAATAACTTTTGTGAAGGAAAGTTTTAAATCCAAGGTTTCCTTCTATTATTTTTTCCAATTTTCTTCCTCTTTTAATTTTGAAAATTTTTGGGGGTGACACGTGGCATCCCCGTGCTGTGCCACGTGGCACCCCACTTCCTCTCTCCTCACCCATCCAGCATGGTCATGTACATAGCACGTGACCCACCCCAGGCTCTCTCCCTCATCTCTCTGCACGTGTGCTGCACGTGTTGCTTCAGCTCCCCCTGGTCATTTGCCAAGCACGTGACCTTCGTCGCTCTCCTGCAAACACCTTCAGCTCCTCTTTCCTCGGCTGCCTACTTGCCACCCGCAACAGTCGTCGCCCCACGTAACGCCTCCACCCTGCACAGCGACTTGCAGTTGTTGCGCTCGTCCTTCTCCTCGTCGTTACACTCTCCACCTCCCTATAAAACCCTAGACGGCGCCGCATCCTCCTCGACCATCTGCCATCTCCATATCTATAGGAGGGAAGGAGAGCTCGAGCCAGGCCGGTGACAACCGGCCCCGACCCTCAACGGCAAAGATCTCTAGGCACGATCACTAGTGCGCCTCACTGCGTAGCAACCCTTTACGACGTTGCAGAGATGCGGTGTGCTCCGCCCCACGACCGTCGACGATCAGCTGGAGTGAGACAATCCTCCTCCTCCCCCAGGCATGTTCCCACATCTCCGTCCTGCGATTTTCATCACCTACAAACCACCTTCTGCCATGCTCGCATTGACTCCACCCCAAGTTCGCCCTTGCCTCCAGCCACCGATCGTCATCATCAATCCCCAACTGTGAGGCCGTGTGTTGGCCGAGCTCAAGATCTTCCTCCCTAGACCAAGCTCCGCCTCTGCCTCGACCCGCTCACCCTCCATCGGTAGCCCTCGATCTCCAGCAGTTGTTGAATCAAGGGCTAACCCTTGATCCTACGACCCTTTTCTCGTCACACCAACCGCCCGAGCCTCGACCCAATCCCCGAGGCTCGGTCGATCGAAGCTCTTCCCAACTGCCACATAGGCTCGGATTTCGAGCCTCTGCTTTGGTCCCCGAATCGTAGACCCCTATCCCAAGCCTCGTTGCACACGGGAGGAGCACATGAGCGAGGGGGGAAGGGGATATTGCATCGAGCCCCCTTACTTTGTGCAATTCGCAAGCATATCCCCACTAGCCATGAGGCACATGTCTCTTGGTAAATTTGCAATAGCCCTCTACCTTCCTCGTTAGGGGTAAATTACACATAAGTCCTAGTCGATTCTTGAAAATTGCATATAAGCCCCCCAGAGACCAATTTGAGGAAAATTAATTACTTTTATTACATTTTAGCCCCTCATAGTTCATTTTAGCATATCTTCTCTATCTGAACTCTGATTGTAAGCATAATATGTCATTTGAAGCTATTTTTCTTGCTCTATCATTTTGCACAATTTTTGGATAGATCTGAGGATATTTTATGATGACTATTATGTGAGGATCTTTAATAACCTATGCGTGCTTGATTTGAAATAGTTTTGTGCTCAGTTTTTGAGAGAAATTTAATCTAGTTACAGGGGCTTCATATATGAGGATTGTTTAATTACCTTTTATAATATTCAAGGATTACTTTTTTGAGTATTGTGCATGGAATCTAGAGATCTACTTTTCAAAGAAATATTTGGATATTTATTGTTATTAATCACTTGATTTGATTCTTATTCTAGCACGCAGTCTCAATTTTATTGATAATATTACTCCAACTTACCCTTTTTATCCGTGGCTCTTTTTGAAGATAATGATTAATTTATTTGGATTAAAAATTTTAGTCATAGATCCTACGCTTAATATCCCATCTGCTCTGTTTATTTTTTATTGCATTTTTCATCATCATATTTTCTCTTTATTTTTGACACAGAAATTATCTTAGCAAATAATTAATTATTTAATTTAATTTAAAACCAGGCAACTAAAATCATTGTTCCCTATGTTCGACCTTGGTAGACTTGCCAAGTTAAAATACCCCACAACATTCAAAGATTGTGGTTTTTGATCGACCGAATTTTGTCTCATATACTACAGTTTTCGATTATTAAAAGAGGTGATTTTTGTGCTCATCAAATGGCACCGTTGTAGGGGAACAACGATTTTTTAGGGTTTTAAATTATTTTCTGTAAGTAATTTTTTGAAATTAATTTTGTGTCATTTTTCTCTTTTTGCGTTTTTTTGCATTTTATTTTGCATCTTTCTCTCACTTCTGATATTAACTGCATCTTCTCTCTTTATAGATTACTCGAAGCATTTTTTGGATACAATTCAAGGATCTCCAAAGAAGATTGAATTTTTATTTTTGTAAGAGAGAGTTAGTTTAGATTTAATTTTCTGCATTATTCACAGGATTTATTTATCTAAACCCTGATTATATTTATAACAATTCAGACTGAACTTTTTTGTGTTGTGTCAGGTCTATTTCAACCCCTTCTGTGTGGTTGGGACCCGACTTGAGTGATGTAGGAATTAGGCACATATACGTTTTGTGCTACACATTGTAGATCGTTCAACATTAGCCAAATTGAAATCAATTCTTCCTGTTAATAGAAGCATCTGCTTAGTGCGTTTTCCATTGTACATATCATTTAGTGTAAATTTAACTTCCTTATATTGCATCCCACATGAAGAAATCGAGGAATCACTGTAAGTCTTCTTCTTAAGCATGCATCGCTGATTTACACTTGCATTGGATTTTTCGTCTCCCTCCTCGGTTTTTGCAACTTAGGAATTAAAGGAATTGGAACTGCTCATTAGGCGTGATTTTTTGTGCTCATCTAATACGTCAAATCGAGACTGTTAATCAAAGTGACTATAAATATAATTGACATAAAATTAACTCTTGTGTATGGTGAAGAATAACCTAGTCATTGTTTATAAGGACAAGATCGTACACTTAGGGTAGAGCCAAAACTTCAAATATTTCATTCAAACTACTGTTTTTAAAAACAACTAGCTACTTTGCAGTGGGGGTTTCGGGTAGCTATTTTACGGTCTGACTTCCCTT
Source organism: Ottelia alismoides (assembly GCA_037367405.1). Lineage (NCBI taxonomy): Eukaryota > Viridiplantae > Streptophyta > Magnoliopsida > Alismatales > Hydrocharitaceae > Ottelia > Ottelia alismoides. Next base: position 381,527 of record JAZKJV010005626.1, read on the forward strand.
TGCAGAGTAGGTGGTTTAGAGGATTACGTGAAAGGCTCCGTCCTCAAGTAACACGGGTAGCCGTCTAATGGTCTGTACTTATACTCATATTGGCTGAAAGTAGATGCAACCAGAAGTATGAACTCGGGACAGTCTTTGTGCATTGTTTAGGTACCTAACAACTCCACTTAATCTTCAAGATTGTTTTATCATTGAACTAAAATTGAAAAGATAAGTAGTCAAACCTAACGTGCCTTCACAGGTATCCAGTGGGTGAATCTATGTGTTTGTTTTGTGTTGACTTATGTGCGTCAAAGACCTTGCAATTGCAAGCAAATCGTGGTTCATGAATCATTCCATCTCTCTCTTGAGAAGATGTCAGCACACAGGTCTTCTTACCCAGTCTCCATGACCATGTCCCGATATCCTTCTTCTCACACTCTCCAAGGGAACCTTCTCTTCAAACATGGTCCCCCTCAGCCATCATTCTCTTCCCTCCTATACATCCCACCCTATGCCCACACTTCTTCGTGGAATAGACCTCTCTCAGATTCTGACAATCTTATGGACACGAGAGAGTGAGTAGAATTGAGGATGGAAAATAAAGTAACCAATATTGACAGAGAAACACGATTTCCGATTACTATCGACTCCCAACCTCTTGAACCATCCTTTACTCAGGTTGACTCTCTTCCTGAGTACGACCAATTTTCCTTCGACAATTCACGAGAAAATCAGAGCCAAGGAAATATGACATGACCAAACCATAATAACTATGAATAATCAATACTCTATACAAGGTTACATGTCGAAATCACGACATATGGAGAATTATTATTCAATCACAAGTTATGAGATGTTTGAGGATGAGATTACTCGGATCAATCATAGAGCGTACTCGGATCAATCATAGAGCGGACACTTTGATTGAGAAAATATATGATCTCATCTAGTATACATAGAATCCAAAAGAAGTGAGGCCACCACCAAGCGAACCATTGAATCATCATGCAACTCACAACTAGGCATAACCACCACTGACCTCTGACCCCCGACTAACCATATCATAGAAAATACTGAAAAAAATGAAAAAATAGAAAATTCAAAAAAAAACCATTTTGAAATGGAAGCATTTTGCAAGAGTCTGATCTTAGAACTTTCATTGATTAAGGCCATAAAATATGTGCCCGATCTTAAGCAATTTGTAAAGAGTTGACTTAATTCTAAAAAGATGTGCAAGAAGCGATCTAGGACTGAATATCATATCATATCTATGATTAGTTCTTTGATGATTAATCAAAAAAATCGAGAACCCTAAAGTCAAGCGGTTGACTCGAATCACATGTGAAATTGAGGATACCATATTTACTCATGTTCGGGTAGACGATGACTCTACACTCAACATCCTCTCCAAGTCTGTTTTTAACCAACTCAAACTCAGATAACTCAAAAAGACAAGGGTGATCGTTCAACTTCCTGATCGATCTGCCAAAAGATCGCGGGGGATTCTTTCTATCGTCGTAAATTTTCGGAGTGACGGACATAAAGTGGACTTTATTTTCCTTAACATTGAGCACCCCGAAACGTTGTCTGAGTCTCCTATCATTTTAGGAAAGATGTTCTTATCCCCTGCTAAGGCAATTGTCAATTGTGAGACTCAAGACATCAAATTTTTTAAACTTAGACCAAAATGTACAAAGACTCAATGACACGACATGCTCTGAGGAACCCCGACTTAAAATCACCAGTTGTGATCATGAGACAAACAATTCACATGACCAAACCTATCCTCACGGAACACAGATACAAATCCCAGGAGAAACATCTGAGACATCGATTGTTGAGTTGTATTTGGATTCACACCACCCTAACATTGCTCCTAGGAGGAAACATTATTTAGGATCTTATGAAGAATTGGACCATATTTCTGAGAATCATCACGATTATTTAAGTGGTTTAGTATTTGAGTCGGCAATTATTCATGAGATACTTGAACCATGCAAGGAACCGACTCAGGAAACCTTTGATGACATCAAAATTCAAGAATATCAGGAGTGACATCAACATCCCCAACCATCACTCACAAAGCCACCAGGAACATGCTCCCTCGTCCAAAGCAGAGTATAACCCTTGATGAGTCCCTCCTGGATAATCATTATTCTTTGTTTTTATCCACGATTAATAATAAGTTCTTGATAAATCTTCATTAATTTCACATCTTTAAGAATGAACCTAAATGTGTATAATTAACCTATATTTGCTAACCTATTTTTATTGTATTTAATTACTAACTTTTTCTTTGTTTTTCTATTTTATTAAAACCCATAAAATTAGAGTAAAATATTTTCTATATTTATTTTGTCATTTAAAAGAGATAAAAAATATAAAAAAATCTCAAAACTAAAAGCAATGTTTTTATTCCATTAAGAATGTCCCCAAAAATACATTTTTATACAAATGACCTCTTTTGAATTTTGGTTCAACATGAAACTTGCAGATATCATCGAGATCTACAACTTTCATGTTTCAACTTTTTCCTATTTTTTCTTCCTTCTATTTCTTTGGATTTTATTTATTTTCTATCTATTGATTTTTATGGAGCAGCCATGTGGTGCTCCCTGGAGCTGCCACGCGACCACCCCTTCTCTTGCCACCCGGCCTCTCTTCTGGCTATTGGATCACCTTCTACCCTCCTCCATCTTTCCCGTTGATCCCTGCTCCATCTGTAGCTGTTAGATCTCCATGTCCCGCTGATAATCGCGATTTTGCGAGGGTCTAAAATAGTCCACGCAAGGCGGGACCACAGTGTCGCTGAGCGACCGCTCACGAAACCTCAATTAATCAACAATTAACCCACAACAAGTAATTCAAGCAATTAAAGTAAATGTACAGAGTTAAAATTTATTATAACTCTACAACAAGATGTGTATAGGTGCAAGTGTGTGTAGAGGTCGAACACAGGGAGCAGACATGTAGAACGGGGCACTAATGCTCAAAAATGTGATTGTGATGATTTGTCTATAAATGTGCTAATTTTGGTAGGTTTTTAATTTTATATTTTTTATTTAATTTTTTATTTTATATTTTAATATATTTTGATTTTTAATATTCTGATTTTATATTTTCTTTTTATATTTTATTTTTATATTTTCTTTTTCTATAAATAGAATATACAAAGTAAGTAAAGAGAGGGATAGCGATTTATAAAGATAAGTGAAAATAAGTAAAAATCAGTAAATAAAATGTTTTTGGTCTTTTTATACTTCTATAATATTTTTATGATTTTTAATAGATTTTTCTTAATTTTTTTGGTAATTTTTTAAAAAATACTAAAAACAGTTAATAAAAAAAGCTGAAACTAAAATAGAGAAATAAACTATCAAACAGTAACAAAAAATCTCCAAATTAATTTTAAATAAAAGATAATAAAATAAGGAAAATTTAGGAACGTATTTTTAGGATTTTTTCTAGAATTTTTAAGATTTTTATGATGTTTTTAGGGGTTTTGTAATTTTGAGGAGTTTTCTTTTGTATTTTTTAGTGATTTTTGGTTTGGAGTTAAAAGAATCTAAAAGACACAAAATATATATTTTTGGGAATTTTCTAAGGTGTTTTTATAATTTTTAGGGATTTTATAATGCAAATAGTAAATAAAATGCTTGTTTTTTTTGTTTTTTTTATAAATAATAAAATGCAATAAATATGCAAAATAAAAATATGGCGTGACACTACACTGCAGCAGGAACTTATGGTAATTTCTGTGGATTTTTTAGCAATTTATAGATGCATGGAATAAATACTAGAAACATCAAGAAAATGTAGTCCTGGCCGGGGTATTTTTGTAATATGTGAAAAGTTACGGGGTTAAAATGCAAATTTTCCAGAAATATACAACTGATTAAAAATGTTACTGGACTAATTACCAATAACCAGAAGCCCAAGGATGTCACTGCAAAAAGCCCACCTACGCACGTGCTATGCACGCGCCTGGGGAGGACTAATTCGCAATATTTCAAAAATATGGGGGCTTGTATGCAATAATGCCAGAAAATTATAACTACAGATAAAAGTTTTTAGACTAAGTACAAATATGAAAAGACCCCTGGGGTTGCCCTGCAAAATTGCCACGTCACGTGCGCAATGCACGTGACCTGGCAGGGATCCAAATGTAATAATACAATAATCGGGGGGATAAATACAAAATGTGTAAAACATAATAACGACAAAGGAAAGTTTTACTATTTTTTATTAAATACAAAAAATCGTGAGGGCTAAAATGCAAAATACCCTTGCTGGGCGAATCGGACGGCGTGCATCTCTTCACTTATACACATGTCAGCACGGGAGAGCGTGATGCCGGTTTGCCACGGACGACCGAGATTAGATGGTGCTTGGATGATCTGACGGCTGGCACGGGAGCGATCCAACGGCGCTGTAGCTCGCCAAGAACGGGCCGAGATCCGACGGCTCGATGAAGATCTGCAAGAACAAGCGAAGAGCAGGGCTCTGGCGAGATGGAATCGATGTGAGCTCCATCGTAAGGCGTGATCTACAGTTGTTGTAAGGTCCACGAGCATGCTGGAGATCCCCTCTGTTAGCCAGGGTGATCAGATGGTTCCAAAGATGGCCGGAGTGCACCCGCGGAGGCGAATGAGCACAGAAGCTCCAGGTGGTCCGGTCGGGCACACAAAATCACTCCAGGCTCTCCAGGAAAGCATGAACCTGCAAGAAAAGATTAAGGGGGTTGCGGGCAAATTGCCACGACCCTCCTGGAGGATGAAAGGCAGTGGAGAACGGCGAGAAGGATGCTCACCAGAGCAAGCTCCGGCGAGGGGGTACGGGTGGTGATCGGTCGAGCTTGGATTGAAATGGAAGGTGGAAAAGAATCCTACCACTACAAGGAACAAAAACGCACAAGAAAAACAAGATAAAATGCGAACCTCTCTCAAGGGTTAGAAACCCAAGATGGACCTCGACGGCCAGGTGGCCGGAGATGGGGTGGAAGCCGACCTCAGGCCTTCGCCGTACCTCAACGAGGAGCTGGGAATGCTCCCCTGTCACCGGAGCTCACCAGCGTCAACTCGGATGTCTAAACTTAGGCCTAATGTGGTTCAAAGGAGGAAGGAAGGAATGGGTGATGTTTTGAATGGGTGGCTCAGGCGGGATGTTCAAGGGGTAATCACGGGTGCCACAACGATCCAGAGATCGAGATGAACCCTGGCGTGAAAGCTCAATCCACGAGGACAAAAAGTCATGAAGGCTTCGACATCAAAAGATGCGAGACGAAGCCTCGAAAAATCCACGAACATGGGTGAAAACGCGAGTCTGACAAGGGCGCAGAGGGGGGTCGGTCAACTGTCCAGACCACCTGGTTGGTCCATGTGGACCAACCAGAAAAACCTCTAGAAAAACCTTTGTAAAATCAATTTAAATTAGTAAACGATTTATTAATTTTAGGTTATTTAATAAAAATGTTTTTTATTTTGTAAATTATTTTATTGTGATTTTTATTATTTTTTTGATGTATTCTTTTACAAGTTACCTTTTATAGGCTATATAGGTATATTTATCAATATATTTTAATATTTTATTTTTATTTTGTACATTTAATTTATTTATTGTTGTTTATTATTTTATAAATTTATAAAGTATATTTATACACTTAAATATATTTTTATTTTATTTTTTTGAAGTATTTTGTATACTTAATAAAATAAAAGTATATTCTATATAGGTATGTGTATTGGTATTATACCTAGGTATGTTATATACATGTATTTTATTTTGTATTTTCTTCATGTTTTTATTTTGATTTTAATATACATATATATTATAAATATTATTTATAAAATCATAAAAATATACAATTATAAAAATAATAAATAAATAATAAAATGAATATTTTAATATGTACAAGTATACAAGTGGGGTCCAAAACTCAAGTTTAGAACCATAGCTCCGCAAAGTCTGAAGCCACCGCCATTAAATAGCTTATTTTAAATTATATACAATTAAAGGTGAGTTTGATGCATTTGAGGTTTTTATTTGGGAGATAATGGTCTGGGAAGTTGGGATTCTGGAATTTTATTCAGATCATAACTTTTTATCTGTGTATTATTTTTGTGTGAAATAAATTTTTGTATTTTTCTTTATTTAATTATCTACAACTTTCATGTACAAGGTTTCTTTATTTGAAATATAAAAAGTGGAACCAAAAATAGGTCCCAAAATAAATAAAGAATGAATGAAATAAAAGGTATTTTTATTGTATTTCGGCCCTTATCTCCCCCTACTTTATTCCTTGTCGACCTAGTCATCGAGATGCCTAGGTCTTGGGGTTTCGGGTCATAAACTATTTACAATATTTTATTCTTTTTCTTTTCTTTCCTTTATTCTATAATTTTGTCTTTAAAAACCCCATTTTATACAATATTAACACAAATATGCATGGATGATAAAATGCATGAACTAACACTATTTACACGCATTTACTAGGTTTTTAAGGCCAAAATGATAGAATAAAGATGATGAAACGTGGATTCATCACCCGCCTCCATCTCAAGCACCCATCACCCCTCACGGGTCTACCGTCAGATCATTCCCCCCGATCTAATCGTAACCACCCACTCACGACCTCTTTTGAACCACCCGATCTTCCCTCCCATACAAAAACTCCCCTCGCTCGATGTTACCTCTCCATTCCCAACCATCAGATCAAGCTTCTACATTCATCCCAACATCTCGCCTCCGCCCGCTTCCTAGCCACACGATCAAATCCTAAGGATCAGATCTCCACCCTCCAACTACACTCCTACTTGGACCTTGGATTGCAAGATCCAACAACTACCCTTTATCGCCTTCCACGCGTAACACCCCACCACCTCACTCCGACCTCTCCCCTTTCCTTTTATGGCAACCACTCCAGCCACCTTCTCCACTCCCTAACGTTCATCATACATAGCCCTAAGATCTGAGATCCTCGCACGACCTTCATGGCTCCAGATCCTAAACTCCAAGGCATTCAATCATGCGTTACAAATCGTCTCACCCTACACATGAAACGGTCGACCTCCATCTATAAATCCCTCCGCTCCGCCGCCTTCTCACTTCGTCCACCAATCTATGGCCTAAACCCTAGCCCCTCTCCACCTCCATGTGACAGACGGAGGTTGGACGAGGGGCCATAATGGGTTTCCGGCCAGGTGTTGACCCACGACCTCCTCAGTAGTGTAGCGGCGCCTCCACCGCCGCAAGCTCCTTGGAGTGGATGCCCGAGGTTGAGTGACGACCCGAGGTCCCTTAGACCTCAACACAAGCCAACTCCCTCACCCATTGATCATCTCCGAGCTTCAGGTCTCTACTCTTCATCCTTCTCGTTTTTCTCCAATTTTTTCCGTCGCAATTAGCACTCCCACCTCCACTTGATCATCCGACGAGCTCTACCGCATTACCTCAATATTCGTCGTACCCTTTGCCCACCTCTCCTCTCCTCCAGAACCTGCTTCCATGATGAACCACCTGCTCCATCTTCAAGGTGGAGGACCATCGGACCCTCACCTTCTCAGCCTCAACTAGGTCCTCTACTCCACTCACCTTGCACGCCCGCATGGCTTTGACTATTCTAACATTGTAGGTCTTCAATGGTCGGATGTCATGCCTATACTCTAATTGTCCCCTCCACCTCTGGTGATCCTTCGTCAGCAGCCATCTTACACTACCGTAGTGACTTCTCCACGCATCGGTCATCATCGCTAGGGGATCAAGGAACTTCCAAGATCTTCTACTGCTTCGTGTGAAGGCAGTGGAGCTCTGGCAACCTCACCGGAGCTCCATTCACGCCACCACCTTCATGGTGGAGGTCAAAGTATATGTGCAGTTGGATGTCACCCCTATGACAACCATCCAACGACGCATATGATGCCACATCATGACACCAAGGCTGCGGGTTCGGACCTCCAAAGCTGAAGGATCATGTTCTCCAAGCCACAGGCTGAAGCCATCAAGAGAAGCCACGCAGCCCGAAGTTGGGCCCCCTGGCATGCCCCACACGTGAGGGGCTGGGTTATTTACACTGCAGACCCCTAACCTATAGATATTATATTCAGGTCCTCCAGGCACGTACTTCACTGTGTGATTAGGGTAATTTACAGGGAGGTCCAGATAGGTTTGATTAGCAAAGAAGTCCCCGTACAAATGGTGAAATTACATATGGTCCCATCGATTTTTGGGATTTGCAAATAGGTCCCTCTAAGGGCCTATTTGCAATATTTATCTTTTATTTTTAGTGTATTTTTGTTACATTTATGCCCTTACTGAGTGCTTTCATCTTCATTTTGATGCTCTTTTCATTATCTTCCTAATGACCATATTAATTTCATGATCGGATACTATTTTAAGTAGGCTCTATTTTTATGCGCTCCATGTCTCTTACTTTACATGCTAGTTGCCATTATTTATCATTGTTGAACGATTTGACTCTGAAATCAAAACATAATTTGTGCTCATATTATGTAGGGCACACTTATAGTTAATCTTTTGTATGCTTGTCCTATGCAATGCATTATGTTCATGCATAATCTTTTAATTACATCAAAAATCACATAAAAATTACATGCATCGTGATTTGTGATTCTAGCTGCATTTCTTCGCATTATTATATATGCATGCTATTGCACATCTGCATGAAAACCAAAGACTTATAAAATGATCACACATCAATTAATCGATAAAATTTGATAAATAAATGAAGGGGCTCGTATCCCTGAGTTTGACCTTGGTAAACTCGCCAAGTAAAATAATTTTCACATATTCGAAAGTGTGGTCTTTTGTGAACGAAATTGCCTCCTACACTACAACAATTCCACATTATTAAAGAGGTAAATTTGACGTTCATCAACCATACAAGAATTGATGGACTTTTACGGGGATTCATCCGATGAAGAACTCATAAATACCATACTGGTTACTCAAGATAGAGAGATGAAGACCGTCCATCTTCCTCCCAATGCTTCTCAAGGAAACAAACCGACCAAGAAAGTCACCTTTGACCTTAGACACTAGGTGATTTCTGAAGAGTCATCATCCTATCCTGAAGTGATTCATCAGGTAAGTGTAATAAGTACAACCATGATCAAAGGGCACTTACCTCTAGTTGACAACAGTTGGAGATCCTCTACGTATGACTACTATTCTTCCGAGGACGACTCTGATGATGACTAGTCCTCTTCATCCTCCACCTCTTCACTACCCTCCACATCGCCATACTATCTCCCGCCATACTCCCACAAAAAGGTCCATAGCAAAACCTCCTTGACCTTGTACATCCGTAAATATACATGGTTCCCCATGTGTAAATAACCGATCATACTTAGGTCGGTCCGAGCCTAGGTATAGGGGGGTCGGTACCATTGTGTATATGTCACTTCTATTCTTTCTGCCCACCCTAAATTGCCTCATTCATGCTTTTCTGCTATGCTTAGTCCCTCAAAAGTCTAAGTATAGGGGGGCATGTCATCTTCTCTTTAGCTCATCTATACTTAGTACGAGCTATGCCTACATTTCACTTTGTGCCATGAGGACACATCACAAGCTAAGTATAGGGGGTGCTTGTATATATTCTACATACTTTATCCATAGCTCGTACTTTAATTGTTTTTCATATAACATCGGGGATGGGTACAAGTAGTGTTTATTATGTATAATATACTAATTTCTTTCTGTAAATAATACATGGTTTTCAAAAAAAGAAAAAATCAAAGAAAAAATAAAACCAAAAACAAAATAAAAATCAAAAAATGTTTTTGCATAAAAAGGAGAAAAAAATCACTCATGGTCTTGCATTTTATTAAGCATCTCATGCATTCTTTAGTTGGTGCATTACTGACACATTCACTATCACTCAAGGCTTGAGGATTTGAAGACACTGGATTTCTGAGATTCTAAAAGAATGAGTTAACCATCCTTAGTTATTAGGATTTTTGAAACTTAATAATCCATACTTCCCTAGTTTGAAAGTTTTGAGCACTATATTGCACCCTTCACCTCTACCTTCTAAAAGAATATGATCAACATAACACTTTCACAACTGCATTATTGATTAGATGAGTTAAGTTATCACTAGAGAAATTAAGACTGGTGATTTGAGATTACACTCAATATAATGATGCTCGAGGATGGGATAAAGTTAATGAAGGGTTCAAGAAACCTAAGTGTCAGCAAAACCCTAGTTAGTATGTGAACAAGTTTGCATACTATCATTTGATATCTACCAATGTTCCAGGGTTTGATGAAACTAAATAATTGTTTATCAGTGTGCACCAACTTTTGGTAATAACAGTGGAGCTAGGCAAAAAGAAAAGAAAAGAAAGAAAAATTGAAAGAAAAGATCTATCATTACAAATACAAATTCAAAGGAGTTTCCACCAATAGCAAGCACTCCCAACCATTTTCAAAGTGTCCACTTGGACCAAATGCTATTAGGACTAAGAAGTCAAGCTAGCACCATAAAAGGGCCCCGCATCGTATAGTGATACAAGTCTGGGTGTCGAAGGTATCTTACATACTCAAAAGAGACACACCCCGGTGTTGAGTAATAAGGCACTCGAGAGGCCCCTTGTTCCAATGTAAGGGAGAGAAGAATATACACAATCCTATGCCCTCCATCATCTAATAGTCCATCTACATTTTCAAGTCTGACAAACTAATGAGACGGTGGATTGAATGCAAGAACTGACCTATTCCCTAGTGTTAAGGATTAGGTCTAGAGAAGAGCCTACTGTACTGGAACCTTGGGTGACATCTCGACTCGTACCCCTACAAACGGAGAGTCTGAAAAATAGAGAGGTTGGATTCCTTTTGATTAACCTGTGGTTTTACATGCACAGTCAACGATCTATCCAATAAATTCATTCATTCATTGATGCTCGTGGACGAGCATGGTTTAGGTATAGGGGTATGACAAACCTCATATTCATCATGCTAAAATCGGTCAATTAGGCTCTGTTATCCAAAATCCATATTCATTTAAACCATTAATATAGCACCATTGTCATTCATATATGTGCAAATAATATCTGTATTTCATCATGCATAATTGCATAAAATAAGGAACCCAAAAATCCAAGTGTAAATTGACCTAATAAGCTGCTAAATTTCCATAATAAATTCATCCTAACTTCGATTGACCTAAAACCATCTCTATTGTGTAGATATTTACTAACAAGAATAAATGAAAAATATAAAAAAATTACTAACTCAAATAAGTGGCAAATAAACCCAAGTCATAATTTCATATAAGACGAACTAAAACGTGCATATATCCCTCATAAAGTATGTCCAATTTTGGTCTACTCACATTTAAATTACTCCATTTTCAATACCTTCAAACCAAGACCAATTTCATAAAATTCGGAGCTCATATGTGAAAGTTGGGTTTTGGGCCTCTTTTGCGCATTTTATCTTTTTTATTTTTGACCTGAGTTTTTATGTACATATTTAACCTATTTTATTTATTTCTTCTTCATGTGTGTTCTTTGATGAAAATTTTATCAAGCGGCATAAAAATCCAAATCTAGATCAAGACTGAAATCAAAGAAACTGATTGTGTCCTCTATGAGTCTGTACAAAATTTGCTTGTTTTGTACTTCTATTTTATTTCCCTATTTTCTTATTTGTTAAAAATATAAAAAATAGATTAATGTGTAATTAATTATCTTGTATTTTATTGTATTTTTCTATAATTTTTATCATCTTTTTAAAAACCATAAAAAATTACAAAATCCAAAAAATCGATTTTCTATACACATGGAGACCACCAAAAATATCCCTTTGTATAGATGACCTTATTTGCTCCTGGTTCCTTCATAAAAGTTGTAGATCTCATCGAGATGAATAATTTTTATGAAGGAACATTTTTAATCTGAGGTCTTCCTCTATTTCTTTTCTAATTTTCTTCCTCTCTTAATTTTGAATTTTTTGGGGTGACACGTGGCGGCCCCATGGCATGCCACGTGGCACCTCACTTCCTCTCTCCTCACCTATCCATCCTGGTCACATGCACAACACATGACCGACCCCCATGATCTCTCCCCCATCTCTCTGTACATGCGTTGCACATGTCGCTTCAGCTCCCCCTGGTCATGTGCCAAGCACATGATCTTTGTCTCTCTCCTGTAGATGCCTCCGACTCTGCTTTCCTCGGCCGCCTCCCTGCCACACGCAAAACCTGCCACCCTATGCAAGGCCTATGCCATGCGTGGCAGCTCGCAGCCGTTGTGATCGTCCTCCTCCTCATTGTTACACACTCTGCCTCCCTATCAAACCTAGGCGACCCGCATTCTCCTTAACCATCTGCCATCTCCATATCTGCAGGAGGGGAGGGAGAGCTCGAGTCAGGTTGGTGACAACAACCCCGGCCCTCAACGCAAAGACCTCTAGGCACGATTCGCAGTACGCCTCACCATATATCATCCCCCTCACGACTTTGGAGAGTCGCGGCGTGCTCTGCCCACGACCGTCGGTGATCACCTGGAGTGAGACAATCGCCCTCCTCCCCCAGGCGAGTTCCCTCATCTCCATCTTACGATTTTCACCACCTACAGACCACCTTCCCCCTCCGCTCGCATCGGCTCTGCCCCATGTTCTCCCCCGTCCCTGGACACAGGCATCATCATCGATCCCCAGTCGTGAGGCCGTGTATCAGCCAAGTTCGAGATCCTCCTCCCTCGGACCCAGCTCTGCCTCGGTCCGCTCACCCTCGTTGACAACCCTCAATCTCCAGCTGCTGTTGGAACAAGGGCCAACCCTTCATCCTATGGTCGAATTCTCACCACGCCGCCTGCCCAAGCCTATGCCCCAGCCACGAGGCTCAAATCGATCGAAGCTCTCCCCAGACGCCACCTAGGCTCAAACGTTGAGCCTCTACTTCGGTCCCCGAACCGCAGGCCCCTGTCCCGAGCCTCATTGCACACGTGAGGAGCAAGTGAGTGGCAGGGGGGATATTGCATCGAGTCCCCTCATTTTCCACAATTCGCAAGCAGGTCCCCGCCAGCCAGGAGGCACGTACGAGGCATATGCCTCTTGGTAAATTTTCAGTAGCCCCTCCACCTTCCCAAATATTGCTGAAATTTTCCAGCTGGGGGTAAATTACACAAAAGACCCAGTTGATTCTTGAAAATTATAAATAAGTCTCCAGAGATCTATTTTGATGGAAAAATAATTGCATTTATTACATTTTAGTCCCTCATTAGTTCATTTTGGCGTATCTTCTCCATCTGAACTCTGATTTTTACGTGTAATATGTCATTTTGAAGCTATTTTCTTGCTCTATCATTTTGCACAATTTATGGAAAGATTTGAGGCTATTTTATGATGACTATAATATGAGGATCTCTGATAATCTATGCAGGCTTTATTTGACATAATTTTGTGCTCAGTTTTTGAGTGAAATTTAATCAAATTGTAGGGGCTTCATAGAGGAGGATTGATTAATTACCTCTATAATATTAGATGATTATTTTTTGGAGTAATTGTGCATGGAATCTGGAGAACTATTTTTCAAAGGAATATATGGATATTTATTGTTATTATTCACATTATTTGATTCTTGACTTTCTAGCTTGTAGTCTCGATTTTATTGATAAATATTTCTCCAACTTAAACTTACCCTTTTGATATGTCACTCTTTGGAAAAGACTGATTAATTTATTTGGATAAAAAAGTTTTAGTCACAGATCCTATGCTTAACATCCCATTCGCTATGTTTATTTTTCATTACATTTTTCATTATCATATTTTCTCTTTATTTTCTGAAACAGAAATTATCTTAGAAATTAACGATTTAATTAATTTAAAATCATGCAAGTAAAAAACAACATTCTCTATGTTCGACCTTGATAGACTTGCCAAGTTAAAAATACTTCACAACATTCAAAGATTGTGGTTCTTGATCGACCGAATTTCATCTCCTACACTACAATTTTTTATTATTAAAAGAGACGATTTTCGAGCTCATCACCTATATGTGGAGAGAGACATTGAATTTCGCTTGCCATATTCTAAATAGGGTTCCTCAAAGAAATATAAAAAGTGACTTTTTGAACTTTGGAGAAATAGGAAATCAATTTTAAAGTATCTCAAAGTATGGGGCTATCTCGCTAAGGTTTTAGTCTCAGAACACAAAAAAATGAAGGTAGGTCCTAAAACTGTTGATGCGGTCTTGTTAGGTTACCTAGAAAATAGTTATGAATATATGTTCTTGGTAGTTTGGTCCGAGATACTGGGCATAGATGTCAACACTATTGTTGAACTCTGTAACTCTACATTTTTTAGGATATCTTCCCTATAAAGACTGGAATTTCTCGAAATCTAACCAATGATGTTGCCTCCACATTAGGATCTATTTCCGATCAAGTAGACAGGATAATGAATGCGGAGGTTGAGACTCAACTTGAACCCAATGTTATTTCAAAAGAATTGAGCCAATGAGGAGTAAACGACTACGGATAGCCAAGGATCTGGGTAGTGATTTTATTGTTACTAGATCGAAGGTGATGCACCAAGTTACAAGGAATCCATGCTTTCATCTGAAGCAAAACAATGGAAGGAAGCCATCAAATCCAAGATGGATTCTATTTTGGTTAGTGGACTTGGGAATTGATTGATTATCAAAAGGATGCTCTACCATTGGGAGTAAATGAGTGTTTAAGAGAAAGCTTAGACCTGATGGATCCATTGTACAAACCCATATTGGTTGTTAAGGGCTTTAGGCAAAATGAGTGTATTGATTAGTTTGATACATATTCTCATGTGACTAGGATGACCACAATCCGGTTGCATTGGCATCTATATATGATCTCACAATCCACCAGATGGATGTGAAGATTGCCTTTTTGCATGATGATCTTGAGGAGGAGATTTATATGTATCAACCTGATGGGCTTGTGACTCCTGGGAATGAAGGAAATGTTTGCACGCTTGTTAAATCCCTTTATGGATTGAAACAAGCAGCAATGCAGTGGAATGAAAATTTTGACAAAACTATTTTGGCACGTGACTTTAAGATTCATGAATCTGGTAAGTGTGTCTATTCCAAGGTGAAAGGTGTTGAACGTATTATCTTATGCTTGTATGTTGATGACATACTGCTATGGGGATCAAATGTGAGAATCATTCATGGGACTGTAGTTTCTCAATCTCATTACGTTGAGAAGGTACTTGGGAAATTTGGATGTCAATATTGCAAAGTTGTAATCACTCATTTTGATTCATCCAAAATGTTGTTTAATAATAAGAGTGGAGTGCATGTAGCTCAGGTAAGGTATTCACAAGTCATTGGAAGTTTAATATATCTTGCAAATTGCACGAGACCTAATATTTCATTATCAATTGCAAAGCTGAATTTTGACCATACTCACTGAGAGGCTCTGGATCAAATACTGAAGCACTTGAAGGGAACTATTTTTCTAAGTTTGCTTTATAGTAGACATCTATTTATACTAGAAGGATATAGTGATGCAAGCTGGATAGTGAAAATAGAGGAGTCTGGGAGTAATGGTACTGCATGGTATGTTTTTGCCCTTGGAGGCGGTGTAATCTCCTGGAGGTCTGTGAAATAGAGCATTCTAGCTCGATCTACCTTTGAGGATGAGTTGTATGCTTGGACACCACTGAAATTGAAGCTTTATGGCCATGGGTACTTCTTTCTGAAATTCCCATAATAGATCCGCCAGTTCATACGATCTCGATACATTGCTAAGATCAAGACTTCAAAGTTCAATCAGAAAATAAGGAGACACATACAAAAAATACTTAAGATATTAATGGATTTGGTATCTTGAGCAGTGTTTGGCTATGGATTTTGTTGGATGCAAAGACAACACGACAAGGACTTGATAGATCTTTAGTCCTAAAGTATATGCTTGGGATAGAACTAAGATCCATTGGGAGTTCTTCTACAATAGCAATCCAACTTATATGAGTGGAGATCCCACAAAGTAGGTTCAATATGGTAATATCAATCTGTCTAGAGAACTAGTTGGCACTCTTATTTCAATGCTTATACATGAGTGTCTTATCCTTGGAATCCTGAATGTCATTTAAGCTGCAATATTAGGCAGGACGTAGGCTCTTAATGGGTTCAAGTCTTTGGGCAGGATGTTAGCAGTGCATCCTTGAATAATGCCACCAATGTGAGTGTTATTGTGGGTCGTTGTTAAAGGAAGATGTTCTTTCTTGACTACACTCATGAAATAGGATAAATATGCAAGACTTTAAGGTAGTGTTTGGTTCGCGAGTTACCTGCGGGTTAGAGGAGTTTACCCCCTTAACCCACATCCCCCTCTCTCTCCATGGACCCCACTTTATTCCTTTTTTAAAAAATTAAATAAATCAATTTTACATCATCAATCCTATCAAAAAATAATATATTATATCATCATATCATATAAAAATTATAAACTACTCCACTTCTACTCCCTTTTCCAAACTTCAATACAATCACATCACAATAACTACTCACTTTTTCAAAATCCAATACAATCATATCACCCCAAACCTACTTCTAACCCACCCCCAGTTTAACCCTCTATCCAAACACCAAAACACAAAAACGGGTTACCCTCTACCAGTTTAACCAGCCTTAACCCGCCAACCAAACGCACCCTAAGAGTGCCAACCCTGAAGATTGTACTAGGAATCACACTTTATTATTTCTACCTTATACTTTAACATTAAGGCATGAAGTTCAAGACATAGTTCACTTCGTTCCTGTTAAAGTGAAAGCAGTAAACTCAAGTAAAGGTTCAAACCGAAATGTACCTTGACTAAAAGTAAAATGTGGTAGTCGAAAGATTTTTTTTGCTCTCTTCGAATCTCCTTTTCAAATTGATGAATTCGTAGGGGGATTGATATATTTAATTCCTATTAATTAGATTTTAATTTGGTAAAATATATGTAATTACTTTAGCTAAGAAATTGCTTTCAAATGGAAATCAATTGTGTTGGAGGAAAGCTGGGAATTCTCAAATTCGAAACAAGATGAGTATTTGATGAATTTTTAGTACCACATTTAGTAATTCTAAAAATCCAGTGGACTTATATATAAGTTCATAACCGAATATCTTGTAGCAGCAGTAGAGAGGAGGAATGGATACCACACGACGCTTACTTCGCTCCACTCCGTCTCCGACTCGAGCTTGGGAGAGTCAATTCGAATCACGATACTTTTGTTGTGTATTTTTATTAGCGCATCGAATAAATTAATTCCATAGATTAATTGTGATTTGACCGCATTAAGGAAATTTGACTCGACTCCAATGGTTCTTTTATAGTCGTCGTTTAAGATTATGAAGAGGCGCCCATTGGAGGGAATTTTCAGAAGATGAAAAATCGGGCGTTTGTTCTATTTATACCCTCCTCCTGAACACTGTTTACTTCACCCGCAAGAAAACATTCCTGCCGTCATTGCCTTATGTAATCTCTACCGCAACAATAATCTTCTTCCTTCTCTCGGTTGCAAATTCTCCGAGATACTCTCGAGGACGATCTCGTTGGTGTGTGCGGACGTTGATCGTGTATCGTCGTATTTTGAGAGCGGATCGCTAGTATCCTTCACACTTGTATTGTGAGAGTGATATCTTCTATAAGGATAGTCTATTTCATGAACGCTTTGGTGATCTCTTATCTAATTTTTTTACTATTTTGTTTGCCACAATTTGTTTATTGCATTATCTTTCCCAGATCTTGTCCTAAAATGATTTATTTATTGTCCTATTGGTTCATGTGTGTATATTGTAATTGGATTTTGATTCTATTAAGGTTGATTATTCATTTGCTAATATATCACGCTGTTAATTTGATTCTTGCTAATCTTGATAATTACCCTTTGATGTATGTCGTGCTGATCCTTCTATTAACAAATTGTACATGATTTGTAAGTCACTGCCCCATGTTATATCATAAAAGTAATTACGAGTAACATGAATACTCTCGTACTAAAGTGATTGCGATATTCGTGGGTAGCCCATGAAGTAAACTATAAAGAAGTTTTTTTAATTATAGAATTATTTGTTTTTAATTATATTTAGTAAAATACGACATATAACTTATTGCATGTACACTCTTTGTACAAATTATAATGTATTAACTCTAAACATATTGTAGGAGATTGTACACGTGATTAAACCGACTTCTTATTGATCGGATGTGTAACACCCTAACCCCAAACATAGTACCACATGAAAAATTCACATAGCGTGGGTGTGATATATAAGTGGTGGGGAGTACTACTTGACAACTTGGGCTTAAGCATTTAGGGTAGTTGTCAACGGATCCATTTGGACCCGAACCCAACAAGTTATCAGGGCCAATTTTCCTCGATAACGGACCGAGGACCTAAGTCCGGGACGTTACAAATGGTATCAGAGCAAAATTCCCTCTGATAGTGGAAAGGGCTACCCGAGAGGTGGAGCCGCCCCCTACAAAGAGATTGGAGCAAAAGGCTACCCAGAGCGTGCAACCGCCACTATCACTGGGAATTAGTGATGGGTCATGTCGCAACGAGGACGCTGCGAATATAAGTGGAGGAGATTGTAATACCCTAACCCCAAACATAGTACCACATGGAAAACTCACAAAGCGTGAGTGTGGTATATAAGTGGTGGGGATTACTACTTGATTACTTGGGCTTAAGCATTTTGGGTGGTTGTCAACGGGTCCATTTGGGCTCGAACCCAACAAGTTGTCAGGGTCAATTTTCCTCGATAACGGACCGGGGACCTAAGCCGGGGTGAGACTCATAATTTCATATAAGTTTTAGAACCTTGGATCATGTTCGAGACATTACGGCTTCATTTGGTTGCTGGTCTTCACCAGGGTACACCGGTATACCTCTGGCTCAAACCTCTCAATCTAGATTGGGATTACTTGTATTTAACATTATTTAATTTAGTCCAACCTAATCAATATCTAATCATTTTTAATTCATCTATATAAAAGTGATGTTGAATTCATTCAATTCATTCACTGGTTCAAATTCAATTATCTTTTTGTATTCTTTAACGTACCTATATTTTTATTTCAATATGAACAAACCATCCAATTAATATATATCCACGATATTGCTCACACATATATTGTATATATTTGACATCCCCACACGAAACTTACACATTATGTGTTACACATGAACTAAATGCCAGTGTGTTGTGCATCTTCAATATTTTCATTCAACACGTATCATCAAATAATTATACGTTTAATTGATTTATAATTAATCATCTGCTGAATGTCTGTGTGATGTTTCTGTATAACTTATTTTTATTATCTTTATTGTATGAATGGTTAGTTTAATATTTGATTTTACAGCAAACATGTGGGGTATATGGATACCCGAAGGGTACAAGGATATCCGCTTAGAACTACCGTTTAATAAATGGATGGGTTTGGATAGTGATTTTATAATTGGCTATGGGTTTGAGAATTCTAAAACACGCCCCGATCCTGACACGCTGACATCCCCATCTAGAATCCACGTTTAGCCATTACTGATCATATGAAACACTAGTTAGTCGTGTTATAGGACTTGGAGAAATTCACCTTTTATAGCAAGCGCTTTGCACATCTTCTTTTCCAGACCGCGATGATCTCTGTAGCCATGGCCCATAGCTAGGATGTTCCCAATCTGCCTCGAAGGAATGAACGCAGATTGAATCGATTTCCTAACCACATTCAATATATATGTTAGCACCTTCGCGATCGCAAGCTATATGGCATTTGGTAATATGAGTATATGTACTTAATAGTCATCCAATATTTTGTCTCAGACTTTGATTGTAGATCCCCAAAGTTCAAACAACAAATGATTCGTACTCGCTTTTCGTAAAAAATAAGTTGAATTTAGAAAACCTCGTGTTCGATCACATGTGAAGGGACGGGAGTGTATTTTCTTAACGCATCACATGGAATACATCGTGTAGCTTCGAGTATTGGGATGATAATGCAATATGATATGTCACCTCTCCGATCCATTGCAGAATTTCAATAGGTCCAATATATCTAGGAGTGAGCTTCTCTTTCTTGCCAAATCGTAAGACAACTTTGGTTGAAAAAAACTTTAGAAACACATGCTCTCCTACTGTAAAACTCAATTTTCTTCTATGGCAATCAATATATGACTTCTGCCTACATCAAGCTGTCAACAACCTCTTCATGATTACCTCAACACCTTGCTGGTATGGACTAACTCTTGTCCCAAAATATATTTCTCGCCAATCTCACTCCAACATGGGGGTGAGAATCCATATACATTGTCGTTCCTGATATTTTGTGGGCTCGAGGCAAAAGGAAAAAATGCGCATCTATAAAAAAATAATACAATTTTAAATTCCTAAACTTCTTATAAAAAAAGTTCCTAAAATTTACAATGACTTGCGGATGTCTATGAATTAGACTGGCATCCAACAATAAGTCATGAACTAAAAATCATACAAAATAATTTCTATGAGCATTTAGGGATGAAAAATCTTTAATAATAACATGTGGGTCGATGCTTTCTAAAGATCTTAAACTATGCTTCGATTTTATATAAAATATTTATCTAATAATCAGTTATCCTATAACCCATTCATTGTTGTTTTTAAACAATTAAAGAAACCGCAAAAAACTTCCTTTTTTTAGAAAACATACATGACAAAAATATCTGAATAATAATAATAATTATTGACTTGGCAAATTATGAACATTTTTCTAAAAAATAAAACATTCCGGAGTAAAGAAGAAAATATATCTATTGACTACAATAACAACAAATATTTAAAAATTAAGAGTTTCATCTTTTTATGTATATTTTCTAGATCATACGACTGAAAAAAAGGTGAGACAATAATAATATTCAATCAAGAAGCACTAAATAATTAATTACAAAATGTATATGATTTAAATAGAGAAAAACATTCGTGATTTCTGTGGATCTAAGGGAAAATTACAGCACACAAAGTATAAAAAAATTACCACTAAGAGATGTCGTGATTTGTGGGTATCGAACAACAACAAATCGCAAATTACAAGCAGGGGAATTGCAGCAGCGGGGCAAATCACAAATCGCAAGAGGAGGTTCGAGTTGTCTCCAAATGGCACATTTAAGCTAAATACGGGATCTTAACTCTTAATATATTAATAAGTCATCTGGAAATCCAAAGGACTTTAAGCCGTTTAAGAATACGAACCGTCAAATGACTTTGAAATGAAAATAATAATAACCCAGTTGTATGTGCTCAATGCAGAGATAGCCCCCAAACTCGATGGGCCCATGGTCATTGTACCGTTGGACAACCTTGGGTTATCCTCCAAACCTCACATTCCTAACCCACTAGTAGGGTCCACTTTCTTTCCATAAAAAAATTGGGTTTTTATCATTTGCGCCCCTTTGAGATATCACAATTTCAGTTATGCCCATATCTTTTTGGTAATATCAGTTGTGCCCTAACTTCTTTCTTCGTTATCACTTGCGCCCTTCCGTCGGGTCAAAAAATTAAAACAATCATGATTTATTCAAACCATGGTGTGGTTAAGAAGGGTATTATGGTCAGAATAAAATCAGAAGATATGGGAAGGAGGGGCCGAGCATGGGGCTGGAGAGGTTGAGTTGAGGGAAGTGCTACGGGAGGAGGTGCGGGTTGGGGCGGGAGCGACAGGGGTTGGGGGAGAAACCCTCCAATGGGTGGAAGCGGCAGGAACGGGATACTGCCAAGGTTGCGGGGATGAAGGAGCGGAGAAGGAGTCCAAACGGCTCGGGAGCTTTCTGTTTGCTTCGCTATACTATAAGGTCGAATTCGGGAAGGAATTGGACTCCGATGTTGATGTGCAGTTGTTCTTCACAGAGAGATCCTCGGGAATGGACGCGGTTTTTTACGAGGACTTGAATCCTGAAGATGGCAACGGAATTGGGAAGGTCCAAGATGGAAAGGCCTCGTCTTGGGTGGACAAGGAGGAGAATGCGGTAGTCGTTACCCGAAGATAAACCGATTGAGGAAGTTGAAGAAGGCGGAAGATGAGGGATCGATCTCGGGCAGGGATTATGTCAACAAGCTGATAGCTTACCATGCCGAGTTGAATCCCGGGATAGAGTAGGCGCAGATCGGATCGAGGGCAATGCGTGCCTCTGGCTCCGACGATGACTCAGAGGATGAGAGCGGGATTACTGGTGGAATTCCACGCTCAGTTGCTTCTGACTGGCGGTCTTGACAGGCATTTAAGGTTCTTCCAGATCAATGAAAAGAGGAACACCATGATTCAAAGCATCTTCATTGAAGATTACTCGATCTACAAGGCATCTTTCTTACCAAATGGATCTAAAGTTATAATGGCAGGGAGGAGGACGTTCTTTTACAGCTCGCGGCTGCGGCGTGGCGTGCATGCGGCGGAGGGTGCGGGACAGGGGCCGGGGGAGGGGGGTGCATAAGCTCGGGGGAGGGGGGTGAGGGCCAGGAGCCAGGGGAGGGGGTGCAGAAGCTCGGGGGAGGGGGTTGGGTGCGGTACAGGGGCCAGGGGAGGGGCGAGGGCGGAGGAGGGGGTAAGTTGGAGAGGAGGAAGAGGGCAGGCCGGGGGTGGGGGAGGTGTTCCAGGCGGAGAGGGAGGAGGAGGAGGTTGGAGGAGGAGGAAGAGGATGGGGGAAGAGGAGGAAGAAGAGGATGAGGAAGAGGGTTACAAATGACCATTTAACCCTTTTTTTTAAAATTAATTCTGCTTATGTCCTTAAAGTTAACATCCGTTTGTACTGTGAATGGACGGTCACTAACCCAAGGAGCACAAGTGATATATTAGCAAGAAGTGAGGGGCACAACTGATATTACCAAAAAGATAGGGGCATAACTGAAATTGCGACATCACGGAGGGGCACAAGTGATAAAAACCCAAAAAATTATATATTATACCATCATATCATCTAAAAATCATAAAATACCCAATTCTACTCACCATTCCAAACTTTAATACAATCACATTACAACAGCTAACCACCTTTTCAAATTTCAATACAATCATATCATAATAACTACCAAGTTTTTCAAATTTCAATACAACTACATCATACAAACCCTCCAAACCCTTAATCCACTAACCAAACACAAACACAAAAACGGGTTATCTTCCTCCGGATAACCCACGAACCAAACGTACCCTCAGAGTTTGGCCTTGTCCATATAGGGGTGATAATTTGATTTGGTTAGTTTGAGATATTTTTGTAGTTAGATGAAATCTCATCCACTACTCGACCAAATCAAGATATTTAGATGAATAATCGATCGTGTAAGGTGAAAGTCAAGATGCATTAGTGACAATCAGGTTACAGAGGATTGGACGAAGTCGAGAGTTGAGGAGTAAACGTGTCATTAATGTGGGACAAAGGATGCCAAAGCATGCATGAGTTAAGTCGTGAGTGGAGATGGGATCTTGAGTAACATTAGGGGGTTATTAGAGCAAACTCGAGGCACCTAAAGTGGATTTGGGTTGGAGGATGATGTGGGGAAACGATGTAGACTATGAGATCAATGTTTTTATTGATAATTATAACAGATTTTTTGGGTGTATTTAATAAAGGAATGTTCATAGAACAATAAAATTATCAAGTTCTTTTTTAAATGTATTGACATTTTAGAGCTAGTAATGCTATTGAGTTTGTTCAACACGACTTAATCACTCCATCAAATTTATTGTATGTATACCCATCAACAAAATAGGCGGCGGAAAGGAAACTCCATCATCTTCTCACTGCTAATACCCTCTTTACTCAAATTAAAGTCCATGAAACCTTTTGGGGTGATATCGTTCTTACTACCACGTACCTCATAATTCGGATACCCTCTTCTATCCTCAATGGGTTAACTCCCTTTCCTTTATGTACAAAGACGTGAAACCGTTTCCTCTCCCACTAGGGATTTTTGGATGCACTCCTTTATTTGTGACTTTCAAACATATAGATAAATTGTTTGCTTGTACAATCAAGTATGTTTTCCTTGGATATTATAAAAGGGTACATGTGTTTTATGACCATTCTTCTAAAAAACGATCATATCAATCATTACTACTACATTTCCCATGATGTCACCTTCTTCAAATAGACCGATCACTTCGCTAAGTCCGATAGCGATATTCTCTTGAAGTTTCCTCCACTTTTCCTTATCTACAAATAGAAGCACGTGATACAACCTGAGTTGGTCATATTTACATGTTCATTTATTGCAGGATGATGAGCCTTCTTCAAGTGCTCTCATCATTGGACATACATGGATGCTCTTTCAGAACTCCCTCTTGTGTACGGAGTCCAAAAGGCAATATACTCTACATCCTTGTCATATATTTACTTTTGTTGATAGTCTATCGATTGATCCCTGTGATCATCACAATGCTCTTCAGGATTGTGGTTGGAAACATGTCATGTATGAAGAGATGGATATGCTTACTTCCAGGGGCACATGGGACCTTATACATTGTCTGCCAAGTATGACCCCAGTTACACGTAGATGGATCTTTACGACCAAACCTCCGCATGATAGTTTAATTTCTATATTTAAGAGATGGACTTGCAGCGAAAAGCTTTACTCGAAGTTATGGGGCTTACTATTTTGAGACCTTCTCCCTCATGACAAGGATGGCATCTATTTGCACAATTATATATGTTGCAACCAATAAAATTGGTCCGTTTCTCAACTAGATGCAAAGAATACCTTCCTTTATGGTGACATAGGGGAAGAGGCATACATGATACAATCACTATTTTACTCCGTCGAGGGAGAGTATGCATGCTGACTATATAAGGCCTTCTATGTCTTGAAGTAGACTCCACGAGCATGGTTCGGAAAAACTTATTGTTGAGATTGGCTCTCTTGGTTTTCACATGATTGCAACTGACTATTCGATGTTCATTAAACGAAGGCCCTCATGTATAGTGATACTTTCTATTTATAGTGATGACATGGTGATAACCAATAATGACATTGCATGCATTCTTGAGACCAAGACCTTCCCCCATAAGGTATTTGTCACCAAGGACCTTGGCCCCTCCGATACTTCCTATGTAATGAGGTGTTACACATGATGTAAGTAATACATTCATCACAGGTCACAACAGAAGTACTGTTTGAACATTCATGCAGAAGATGGATTACTTGGATGCAAACCGTTATCTATCCTAGCTGAATCAAATAGACATGCCACCTTTGTTGAATCGGTGTTTGAAGATACCACGTCGTATAAAAGCCTAGTCGACAAACTTTTGTATCTCACTGTCATTAGGCCTGCTATATCATATAATGTGAGCAGAGCTAGTCGGTACACGCGGAAGTCTCACTATAACCATTGACATGACATTCATTTTGACCTTCGATACATGAAGGACTCGTCAGGTAAATGCCTCTTATATGGGGCTAATAGCCATATCGATATCACCTCCCATGCATATGTTGACTATACCAGTTCTCCTGTGGACATGCGATCTACTACCGGTTTTGTCGACTAAATTGACCAAATTACATTACTCTGTCAATAGTATACTTTCCCTCAATTCTTTACAAACTACAATTAGGTTTGCAGTGCTTAAACCTTGACTTTAGACAATGTTATATTTGTTAGTTAACCGGGACTACTGACATGAAGATATACAACATGAATATCTGAAAGCCTTTTATAGAAATCTTTATATAAGACGAACATGAAAAACAACTATTAAAAATATCATTGGTCACGGACCAAATTTCTCAACTCAAATAAAAAAATATGGTGTAAAACGAGTAAAAACAATCCATAGTGTAGTGAGACAAATTGTTACGACATATGACTTCTCTGATATCTTAATAAGTATATCTTTCAAAATCTGCGAGAGAATAGTATCGGATTTAGATACATTGATGTCAAAAATGATTATGCGGAATAGTTAAAAATGACTACATATTGGTGCAAGTAATGCAAATTTAAGATATTGTAAAATCACAAATATATTATCACATGGAGATCTCATACGAGACGGATGTAGAAGACTTGTTTGTTACTTAGCAGGGCTGGTCATGAGCATAGTTTTGAAGTGTAATTGCTCAGTCAGGGTCCATTAACTTTAGGTGACCAGCTTTACATGTGATTTAAATTTTAGTTTAGGAACAGATTAGTGTTTGTCATGGTGGGTACGTATAGAATCGATCGGTGAAACAACTCATCGAAAAATAAGCCCTCATAGATTTGAATTTTCGATGAACAACTCAATGCTAAAATCGATAATTTAGTGAGATCATATAAGAGTTGATTGTTCTCGAAAAATAGATTATTTCATTTTACACTTGCACACTTGGGATAATATGCTCTTCTTAATTTTTCTTTGTAATGGCACATTTTTCTTTTGCTTGGGGCCCACAAAATGTCAGGACGGTTGTTACTTAGACAACCAGTACCTGAGAAATTGTAGATGATTCCTAGCGAAAATCAACAAATTTTGGACAAGAGTGGCTCATGCAATGAGCAATTATGTGCACTAAATACCCTCTCACAGAAATGTGATTGAATGTGCACACCCTAAGGGGACGTTCGGTTCAAGAATAAACATGAATAAGAATAGAGAATAAGGAGAATAAAGATTTATACTTTGCTCAGCTGGAAAGATAGAAATAAGGAGAATAAAGTGGAATGAGGAGAGATAAGGTAGAATAAAGATATGAATAAGGGTAGAATAAGATGAAATAATGTGATGCATATGAGAATAACCATAATCTTGAGAACCGTGCCAGACGGGAAATTAATCCCTTATTCCAATGCTTATTCTCCAAACGAACATGGTCTTATTTACCTAAGTATTAAAAGGGAGTACTAACATGCTAGTTGATCTTTATTTATTGTAAGATAATTACTTATATATATATATATAAATTTCATCCAGTTATCAAATTTGCATTTGGAATCTAAAAAGAAGAAAGAAACGACCCTTTACATATCAAATAAATGCTAAATTTATGTTCATTATTAAATAGTTAGAGGTCTAGCATGTTTTATGTGTATCATAAAGCATTTTCAATTAGCAAGGAATAATTACAACACAATAAGAGAAAAGACACAAGGTCGAAATTAGATAAACATGCATAGCAATGGAGCAGTGGAGTTTCTTAAGAGGATTTAAAAAATCATGCATAGCAATATTATGGTTCCTAAGTCTATGAATGTTGTATTTCGAAGGATTGGATTTGCCATTCAAAAGAGACAGACGACGCAGCTTGTTTCACGTCTCCCGTCAATTTCTATGTAATTTTTGATGCATAATTTATAAATGATAACCATTCATTGAGTAGGAATTCCAAAAATAGTTGTTAATCTCAATTTTGCTTCAGTCCCATTCAAATTGGGATGTCTGTTACGAGTAGGGATGTTAATGACTCGGTTTTGAAGCAATATCGATAATTTTCAATTTATAAATATTAATATAAGGGAAAAATAGGGTTTGCCCCTCGGGCAGCCATCAAGCTATCCCGCCTCATTTTTAGACAATTTTTTTATTTTCAAAAATACCGTCATATATTTTCATCACCATATCCTTCTAATTTACCATTTCAATTTCGTTAGAAACATAGATTTCCACGCTCCCTCTAGACATGTAATTTTAACGATCTTAAATTGATGTAATTGACATGTTCTAGATGAGAGGTATATGAGTCTCTTTTGTTGACGAAATTGAAATGTCATATTAAAGAGATATGGATGAAAATATAGGACGATATTTTTGAAAAATAAAAAAAATCACTTAAAAATGAGACGAGAGCAGCCCATTAATTGAGCCCTTAATATATTCGGTATACACATCCATCTATTTACTAGATGAGTAGTTCATAAAAGGTGGTACGATACCTAATGGATTATAACCATGCATCAAGTGTAAATATCAATCTCGATCCAAACAAATGTTTACTATGATGAGATGTTAAGATTAAGTTATATAGATGTTGTATTTCAAAGAATTGGATCCAAACAAATGAATCTTAAAATTTTAAATGAGGTTTTGGGGACATTGCATTCTCGTCAATGTTTGCCTTATTCCATACGCCATTTTTATAGTTCTTCCAACATATTCGTTCACACCTGCTTGCAGTACTGGTGACGGGTGCTTCGCTCCAGGAAGAAAGGCTTCTCGGATACATAGTTGAATTTTTGGAAGATTTATATTTTCATAATATTGTTACGTAGTTTTTTTAATATGAAAATATGGAAGAAAGGGGGTTTGAACACTGGTCCTTTGGGTAGTAGACACGCTGTTCTACCACTAGATCATAACCAGATCATTGAAGTGGGTTTTATTTTGATGTAGTTAATGTCGGGAATATAAACTGAATTACAAGGACTTTCGGAGGAGTTGCAGGTTATTTATGAAAATTTGTTGAAAACCAAGGCATGGACTATAGAGGGATAGTTCAACCTTTCGACCAGAACATAACATGAAATACTCAACAAGCCCTCGAACCAATCTGTATGAACTTTTTACATCGCTTTCGATAGTGAGTGAGATGGTGGAAGAAGCCTACACGAAAGAAGACCAACAACACCAGGATCAGTTTGGGAGAAAAAAGAGAGGAAGAATTAGAACAAGAAAGAGCGGTTGAAAGCAATGCATGAGCTAAGAATAGAAGGGAGCCATATGAGGCGGCACTTCAATGTGCAATGGTAGCGAGAGGGTTAATCAAGAAAGAAGAGCATCTGTTTGGATGGGGGAGCCAATTGTTCCGAGGTCCCGATTTGCTTTATATAACATACAAATCTTGAAAAATATATTTTTTACAGGGTGAATTACAAGAATGGTAAAGCCATTCATCAAATTCTCGATTAGGGTATCTTTTTTTCAACTACAACAAAGAGTGTTTCGATCTTATTTTTTTCCGTAAGCTTTCGCGACTCTATTACATCAGCATTAAACTATAAAGTTGAAATTTCAGTAGAGTATTTTTTAATTTTTTAACACAAAATATCAATAACTAATTAATCATTAAAGTAGTATTACAAAATGTAAGATCTCCAACTAGATCATATTTTTTTCCAGAATAATGCAAAATTTTATTTTATTATTTTAAAGAGAGACTGTTGAGAAGCCGGTAACCATCACCGAATAACCCTTTTAGAATTTTCTCTTAAGCATAATCCAATAGCCATCGTGCCAGATCGCATGTCATATAAATACCCTGCTTCCTTCCCTGGGGAGTTCGGCAACACGACCGCGCTGAGGCCTGCTATCCCGCTCTCAAGGAACCAGAGCGCACATACTCCTTCCCCCACTGCACGCCCCCCTCCCAATGGCGGAGGATCCGAGCTTCGAGGAGGATCAGCTCGCCTCCATGTCGAGCGACGACATCGCCAGGGCATCCCGCCTCCTCGACAACGAGATCCGAATCCTCAGGGTTTCCCTTCTCCACTTTCTGCATCTGTTACCATTGCTTGCATTCGTCGATGGAACTTCCGTTTTGATTTGCTTGAGTTATTTGATTTAATCGTAGGACGAGTTGCAGAGGACGAATCTGGACCTGGAGTCGATCAAGGAGAAGATCAAGGAGAACCAGGAGAAAATCAAGCTCAATAAGCAGTTGCCCTACCTTGTCGGCAACATCGTCGAGGTGATTGGTTTCTAGAAACCCTAGCTTTCAATTTGTGTTCTTTTGGTCTCTGCTCTTCCTCTTTCTCATTATTAGGGCAAAACCTTTAGCAGTCATCTCAAAGTTACTTTAGAGTTGTGCCCACGTATCAGGGTATTGATCATAGGATTTGCTCGTAAGTACATTCTCAGGGCTGTCGAAGCCTCTGAGGAGGTTGGATTTGCTAAAATTTTGTATTTGGGTCAGTCGACAACAGATAAAGACGGGTTTCAAAATTGCTGAGAAATATAAGTTCGATCATAATGCTTTCTTTTTGTTGTATTTGCACAAGCATATGTACTTGTATGTGGAAATTGTGCAGTCCGCCGTAGAAACGCCTCTTCCCAATTTGTACTGTTCTCCTTGAACACGCAATCGCACCCACCAGAAAATCTTTAATCAGATCTATTCTGGACTGGCGCTTCGAGTGGCGACTCTAGATGCCGAGGGCCCGGGTCGGTGATGGTTGTGCGGAGAGCACAGGCAGACCCACGACGGTGATGGACGATAATGATGGGAATATGATCTGCCGGTATCATCTCTTCTCGGATACTAGACCTTTGGATACAAAAACATATGTAGACACGGATGCGGATGCATATGCGCAATCACCCACAATCACAGAAGCATGTGAAAGAAAGAACAAACATGTATAACGGTGGTCGGTCACCTCTCGCGACCACCGGAGAAGAAAGATCACTATAGTTAGAATGAGTACAACTCTCTCCGTTCCCTCACTCTCTCCCATGTTTCTTCTCTCTCCCTCTCCTCTCTTTCTGTAGGGGTTACATTGTTCTTGTGGTTGTGGTATTGAGGCAATGCTTCCATCCTCCTCTTTATATAGCCCAATTACAACTCCATAATCTTATTCCCAATTGAACTATAAATAGAATACAACTCAACTACTATCAGGACTAGGAGTCCAATCCTATTAGGATTTCCAATCCTAATAGGACTCTAATCCTAACCATCTCCTCCTTGAGTTGAATTCCATCACGATCTCTTCATCGTCTTGAGTCATCATTGGACCATCATTGTCATCTGCAAGTCTCGTTAGTAGGAACTCATCGCCTTTGGGTGACGCTCCCGTCACTGGGTGACCTCAACGTGCCACCTTACACAATATCTTGCCAACGTCGTTAGCAGAATTCTTCGATGCCTCTGGTCGATTTCTCCACAGAAACCACTATATCACAGCTTCTGAGGATTATGCATCTGCTACGTCACATCGTCTCATCGACGTCGACCTTCAATCTGATCCTTCGCATCGTGTTTCTTCAACAACGCTGAACTCGATTGTGATACCACTTGTTGGGCACGGAAGTGACACCAACTTTGCTCTGATACCAGTTGGTGGGAACACGACCCGCCTGTATCATATCTTCTCGGATACCAGACCCTTGAATACAGAAGCGGATGTAGATATGGATGTGGATGCAGATGCGCAATCACTCACAATCACAGTCTCACAGAAGCACATGAAAGAAAGAACAACCATGTATAATGGTGGTCAGTCACCTTTTGCGACCACCGAAGAAGAAAGATCACTATAGTTAGAACGTGTAAAACTCTCTTCGTTCTCTCGCTCTCTCCCATCTTTCTTCTCTCTCCCTCTCCCCCTTTCTCTAGGGGTTACATTGTTCTTGTGGTTGTGGTCAGTGTTCATGAAATTGACTGCACGGGCCGCATATGCGGCCGCATATGCCCGTGCGGCATGCAGACCACACCGATTCATAAATCAGTACATTATGCGCTCTCCCCGCATATGCGGTTCGCATACGCCCTGCATACCGCTCCAGCAGCTCCAACTTTTCAATCTTATCATTCAGGTTCTTAATTTCGTAGCTCTGCCTCTTCCTTCATTCTATTGTAAGAATATGGCATGCATTTGTATATAATTGCAATGCATTATACCATTATGTATATGCAATGTTTATGTTTTTATAATATATTATTTTCACGAGTATATGTAGTGTATCATCGAATATTTTTATATATGCCGAAAGAGGTTTTGCTCATGTAGTGCATATATATGTATTGAAGTTTTGTTATTATGGATCATCTAATATGTGGAGTTTTTATGGTAAATATTTTTTGCGATTAAATATGAGGCAATTAAAAGCATACACACGCCCATCTAATACGAACCGATTTTCTTAGATATTCTTTAACTCCACTTAGATACATAAATTCAGTGGTAATGTTATTAATAGATATTTATTTATTTTTAATTAAAAATTAGAAAATTGCGTAGAACCGCATATACCCCGTATATGCCCCTGCATACCGCTTATTCAGTATTCGGTGACCTATCCGAACGCATACGCATACTGCTTTCTTGAACCTTGGTTGTGGTATTGAGGCAATGCCTCCACCCCCTCTTTATATAATCCAATTACAACCCCATAGTCTTATTCCTAATAGAACTATACATAGAATACAACTCAACTACTATTAGGACTAGGAGTCCAATCCTATTAGGATTCCCAATTCTAATATGACTCTAATCCTAACAGGCAAAAGGTTGCTTCTGGGGTGAAGGCTCCCTTGAAGCTCGATATTGTGTCAGAAATGGATCGCAATATCATGATATATCACCGAAAGATCAATCAATATATTGTATTAAAGGGATATTAGGCATCAGTATGTCATGTATTTAATTCTACATGGATAGCAGGATAACAGTAGTCGAATTGGGATATATTGCCATATATTGACAATATTGCTGAAATGCAAGAAATAAAGTACAAGTTTTCCTTATTTTGACCGAATCATCGATAGGTCATTTCATCTCCCATTTTGATATGATATTATAATCACGCTATGGAAGAGGTTTGGGATACTTTTGGAAGGTATTTTTTTAGGCTTTTAAACTTGTATATGCTATGTTTTCCGTGGTTTATTCTTGTATTACTCACTCATGGACCTTTTCAGTATTTATGATGCAAATTTATTATTATTTTTTAGTTTTTGGGATGTAGTTTTGTTGGATTTTGGCATATTAGCTCTTAAAACTCTTAATTCTCTAAAATATAATATCTATTTTTTAAGTGCGAATTTGGACTTTGTATCATAAGATTGGCTTGTATAAGTTGAAATGGAATCTTATGTATTTATATTAAATCTTTTTTATAGTTATATGCACGACTAGTCTGCTCGTCATTTGTACTTTCTGTATGTTCAAAGACACACTGTGATTTTCTTTTGGATTTTAAGATCCTAGGGCTTATACGTAAAAAGTGAGAATAATGAGCGTTTTAATAGTTAATAATCACTAACCTCTTATGTTACTAGTTAACGAATAACTATTGCATCTGTATAATATGTACTACTTGGTGCTTATGATTAGGTTGTTTGGTATCTATTCAATGTATGCGTAAGGCTTCGTATTTGATTGATTTGGGTGTGTTTGTGTTATTTGGTTTATGTTGAATTCAATTTGGGTAGAAAGAATACTGCCTATCACTTGAATGAACAAGATTACTTTGAAAAAAGATTACATTGAGGATTTGGGTGAGCAGTTTTGTTTGATTAGACTGGGTGACAATCGGAAGGTCAGTGAATAATCAATTTAGTCCAATGGTCGACGGAGTTGGGTCTATGCGTGATCGAGACCATTAATGATAGACAAAGTATGCTAAATCACGTAAGAGTCAATGACAAGAGGGATGCGGTTAAAACAAAGGGGAAGCGATAACAAGACTACAAGAGACATGTTAAGGTTTAAAACTCTAAACATTATATATATATTGGTTTTCTTGGATGGGTCCAAATTATATGCCATTTGAAGTAGTAATTTGGATTAAGGCTTATGATTCAGTCCTGTGGGCGATATTGTGGAGAGTTTTGTTTATGAGACAAGTACTAGTCATGTACATTAACGTTATAAATGGTATGTCATATGTATGACATGGCTCCATCTAGTGCAAGGATCCAGTTTGGGAAGATCGACTATTTTGACATCAACATCGGTCTACATTAAGGTCCAGTTTTGAGTCCTTTCCTTTTTACTTTGATTATAGACGAGCTGACTAGTCATATTCAAGATGAGATATCTTGATGTACGTTATTTGCTGATGATATTGTGTTGGTGATGAGACTAGAGATGGAGTAAATGAGAAGCTTGAGGTTTGGAAACATGCCTTAGATGCTAAAGGATTTCGTATAAGTAAGGCTAATACTGATTGCATGGTTATGTAGCGTGGAACAGAAATATAGGGCAGCGTATTTAGTTAATTTTAGCCGTTAATTTTATTTACGTTTATTTGAGTTGTCGCAATTTTAATTAAATAAATGAGATCGCCTGTGATCTCAATTAGTTAGATATTTGAATTTCAAATCAGTCGGTTATTCGGTTAGAGTCAATTTAGGGATAATTAGTTGTCAATTTAAATTTGATTTCTATTTTTGTAATCTCATCCCTCCTATATAAAGGGATGAAGGTCCATTCTTTTAAGCAGTCCAAGTTAATGAAAATTTGAGATTTATCTCTCTCTCTCTATTTCTCTCCTCTCTCAATATGGTCTTCACGTTTCTTCCTCCCCAAGGCTGGCACAAGAGGCGCGCCTTCGCTCCTTCTCCCCTCCAATTTATTCTTCAACCAAAATCCACCATTCAAATTATTTTCCGTCGCCGCGCGATATCCGATTTGCATCATTTGGTATCAGAGCATGGCATCTAGGTCGTCCTCACGATCTGGCAATCCCTCCCGTCGTTCTCGTGAAAAGTCTAAAGGATCTCGCTCCCACGACCGTGCATGGCATGCTGAGGTTTGACAAACACTATCGAATATGCTCCAAATTCTATCGCAGAATAGAGAATCATGGACGCGACAAGTACAAGGACTCATAGCCAAGAGAGAAGGTGAAACTTTCGTCCAACTTCCTGATGAAGAGAGCCCCGAAAATCACGCCGACAACGACGCACTGCTCGCTGTCCAGGCAGTTTCAGAGGAGAAAAACGACGAAACGGCCGCTGTCCAGCCCATTTAAGAGGGAAACAAGGCCGCCACCAATGATCTCGTCGCTGTCCAGCCCGTTCCGGAAGTAAAAGGTGCCGATCCGAGTGCTGTACAAGTATTTTCAGATTCGCAAAAACCCCCGGAGTCGACCTACGCCCCATCTGCAGCCTTCTCGCAGACCCCAACCACCATCCTCGCACCCACGGGCCCCCTTCTCGCAACCCCTGCGGCTCCAGCTCCGCTGCCAACCCCGCCAACACCTGCTGCCCCCA
Source organism: Ottelia alismoides (assembly GCA_037367405.1). Lineage (NCBI taxonomy): Eukaryota > Viridiplantae > Streptophyta > Magnoliopsida > Alismatales > Hydrocharitaceae > Ottelia > Ottelia alismoides. The sequence continues at coordinate 416,380 of JAZKJV010005626.1, forward strand.
CCGCCGCAACGCTTGCGGAAGCAACCCCAACCCTGACGCCTACCCAGGCCTTCCAGATCCTCGCCGCACCGCTGGCGGCTCCTCCCGCGACCCCCGCACCCCTGCGAGGCAAACCCCAACCCCATCACCCTCTCCCATCGCCACCCCCGCACCCACATCACCCATCACCCACCCCCCAATCCCACAGGTCCCCTCCCCGATTCCTTCTGCGCCAACCCACGCGCCTCCCCTTCTCCCCCTCCGCTACTCGCTCTTACCCTCGCCATCATAGACCCGCAACCTCCGTCGCCCCACCTCCGCGCGCCAATCACCTCGCCTCCGCCTCCCCCACATCGCCACCAACCCCGCCAACACCATCTGCCCCCACCGCCACAACGCCTGCGGAACCAACCGCGCACCCCGAAGACGCACTTATTTCCCCCCTTGCGACAACGCCCTACCCGAACTCCCTTCATCTTCTCCTGATGTCATCGCCACCCCATTCCCCGCAGCCCCCCTTCGCAGTTCCAACGCCACCGTCGAGTTCGGGCCGCTACCCATGGCCCTCCATCACCAGCATGCGCCGCCGCCTCTTATCGTGGGCACACAGAACCCTAGCAAGGGTTTTCTCGGCAAGTAAATCCCTAAAATTAAGGGATAAGGGATTGATGTGGAGAAATTGCAGAAAAATAACCCTTGAATTCCCTATTTATACAACCGTCAAAGTTGACAAGAAGTTAAGAAAGAATGAAGGGGTACGAAAATTGCACTTCGACCCCCTGGAGCAGAATTATTTTAAAAGGGGTGCTGAAAAGTGGAAATCTGGCAGATCTCCTTATCCTATTAGGACTAGGACCATGGGTTTCAACTATTTAAAGGTCCCATGGCTTCATTTAGTGGACACCTCTCCTCTTCTACTCTCCTTGTGCTACTATTTTACTATGGACTCTCCACAGGCCATGATGTTCATGCCTCATCAATTCTTCGAACACCATGTCAACGGGAAGGAAATCAGATGGACGCCCTCCTATGCGCCGCACCTGCTCTTTCACCACGAAAGCCACGTCACCAATGCCAGCGTGTGGATTCCGCCATTCGCTCCACACCAATTCTTCCAAGGGATGACTGAGAACGCGGATTCGGAATTATCAACCTCCAGCTGCAGATCCAGCAATTCGTCGTGAGACGAATTTTTAAAAGCGGAGGAGAGTTGATGCAGCGCGGAACAGAAATATAGGGCAACGTATTTAGTTAATTTTAGCCGTTAATTTTATTTACGTTTATTTGAGTTGTCGCAATTTAATTAAATAAATGGGATCGCCTGTGATCTTCATTAGTTAGATATTTGAATTTCAAATCAGTCGGTTATTCGGTTAGAGTCAATTTAGGATAATTAGTTATCAATTTAAATTTGGTTTCTATTTTTGTAATCTCATCCCTCCTATATAAAGGGATGAAGGTCCATTGTTTTAAGCAGTTCAAGTTAATGAAAAATTGAGATTTATCTCTCTCCTCTCTCAGCGTGGTCTTCACGTTTCTTCCTCCCCAAGACTCGCGCAACAGGCGTGCCTTCTCTCCTTCTCCCCTCCAATTTATTCTTCTACCAAAATCCACCATTCAAATTATTTTCCGTCGCCGCGCGATATCCGATTTGCATCACATGGATTGCACATTCGATGGAAGCAATGGTGAAGGAGTTGAGGTGAAGATTGGATAAGATACATCCAGAAGAAAGATTCTTTTAGATGTATGGGATCTATTTTGCAACATGATGGGAAATCGATGGAGATGTTACTCATGGAATGAATATAGGTTGACTAAAGTGGAAAGGAGCATCTACTATTCCATGTAATAGGAAAAGTCATTTGAAATTTAATGGAAAGTATTACAAAGTAGTTGGACCTGCTATGTTCAATGGTTATTAATGTTGGATGTGAACCATAGACACACAATGAATAAAATAACAAAGATGAAAATGCTATGATGGATGCGATGTCATACATGAAAAGATCGGATTCAAAACGATGTGATCATAAGAAAGGTTGGTGTAGCTTTGACAGAGGATGCAATGATAGCGAACTGCTTAAGGGGGATTTACCCTTTTGCAAAGAGGTATGCTGATGTTGAGCCCGCATGAGAGAGGACGAGGAGGGCCCAAAAAGTGTTAGAAGGAGACTATTCAAAAGGATCTTAATTATTTGAATCTAAGTTCAAGAATTACCCAAAATAGATTTGAATGGAGGTAAAAAATCCACGCAATCACCCCTACTTAATGTGGGAGAAGGATTTGTTGTTGTGGTTTTGTTTTTTTCGAGATACGTTATGAACACCAACGATATTTGTGATGCACATCTGAGATATCCCATTGTACCCTTGTTGGTACAAGATCGATATTGATATTTAAAACCTTGGTATTGGGATAAGACGGGGTTTTTTGGGAATAACACTCATGCATATATTTTTCATACGCTTGGAGACAAGTATTTTTCGAAAGAGTGCGTGTAAGCTATGTGAGACTCACCGTGGAATGTCATGGCATAATATAGCTCAGGACCACTGGTCAGGGCATAAATACATCATCAGTTACATGGAGGCGGGCTTAGATAAATCATAGAGGTAGTATTAGAGCACTATTTTTATTACATGTCTCTTTTGAATCGGTATACATGCATATAAGAACTGATTAGCTCCGGCCTATTTCTAATACATGTTTGTATGAGGCCCATGGTGATTTGGACGTATTGAACTGAATAGGTTTTTCTTCACGGTGACATAAGTGTCAAAGATTCTCCTCAAACATTCATGTTCGAGGATCAACATGGAGGCCCTTCCATCCTTTATGGTAGGGGATCATGAAGCAAGAAGGGTTGGGGGGGGGGTGGTTTGCCAACCACATCTTAAGGTGGTCATAGGTGGTCATCGATGTCCCTGATGATCGGGAACACACCTAGGATCCCAAATATCAAAATGAAACAACTCAAAAGACCAACTATTGTGGCGACTCGGAAAAGAAGAATGATGGTGCTTCCCAAGTTGACATGCCTTACACTCCAAGATGGTACGAGTAGAGATTCGACGGAGAACATGACACAACTTCTGTAGAGGAAGGTGTCTAAAGCGAAGATGCAGCATGAAAGGAGAAACTAATCCAGAAGTAATGGTAGCAACACCAACACACGAAAGCTGGACCAGTCTGTAAAGTCCTCTCTGCTCACGACCACATCCAATCATCCTGCCCGTGAGTATGTCGTGAAACACAAGAGAAGATGGGTCAATTATGGCACTACAATGTAAGTCTTTTGTAATTTGACTAATAGATAAGCAAATCATCTGAAATGCTAGAGCATATAATACATTCTGTAGATGCATCGAGGGGCCTAGGACAATCTCCCCTTGACCAACAATTGGTAGATGAACCCCATTTACAGTTACAATGATATACCAAGAGGGATAGATCTTTAAGAACTAAACTGAGATCGATCTCCACACATATGATTCGATGCTTCAGGGACCATGATCTAATCAGTAAAATTTGAACTGCTACATCTGGTAAGTGCCAGACGAACTCATAGAAGCTCTGGCAGCAGCTGTGACATCTGAAGATCCTTCAGTTGGGGTGGTTGGCGTAGTCATCATTTCTCTCAATCTAGAGACAATATCGCCAAGCTTCGCATCATGAGAAGGAGCCGAAGTAGTCTCTGTCTGCTCAGCTACACAGTCAAACACATATACCCATGCTTCAGATAGCATGTCTCCTCCGAATGACTTGGGTGGTGGCAGTGTGAGCATGGGCCACACTGACGTCCTCCTCCTTGTTGGAGAAAAACAAGAGAGATGTATATTCCTGTAACCTAGGCTATCTAATATAAGGGAGAAACCTATGGGTTAATCACATAAAATAGACATAAAGAAATAAAATAATTGAAAAGATACATAGGAATGTAGAAATATCTCAACACTCCCTCTCAAGATGGAGCATAGGTGTAAATCATGCTCAGCTTGGACGCATAGTTCTGAGATGGTCCCCTGAGTAATGTCTTGGTAAATATACTAACATGAGAGATAGAAATCAGACCTTTCTGGATCATATCTCTAGTGTAGTGGTAGTCTACCTCAATATGTTTCGTTCTCTCATGGAATGTGGGGTTATTGTCAATGAAAATAGCGACCTGATCGTCACATTGGAGGTGCATGGGAAGAGACACCTCTATAGTCAGATCAATAAAAATAGATCTAACCCACATCATCTCTATGCTAGCCTGCACCATAGCCCGGTATTCCGACTCAGCACTTGATCTGACAACCACCGTCTGCTTCTTGCTCTTCCATGGAAGCAGAGAATTCCTATAAACACGGCAAAGCTCGAGGTAGACTTTCTATCCTTTGGACATCCAACATAATTTGCATCTGCACATGATGTAACTAAGAGAGTTGTGCCCTTGCTGAAAAGAAGTCCTGTACCAGGTGAAGTCTTCAAGTATCTCAAAATCATATGAACTGCATCCATATATGCCTGTCTGGGCTGCTCCATAAACTGACTTACTTTGCTCACAACAAAAAATATATCAGGCATGGTGATAGTCACATATAGTAGTTTGCCAACAAGCTCCTTGTACTTCCTCTTGTCGACCTCATCAGTGTCATCATCATATAGCTTCATGCTCAGATCAATAGAGGTGGTGGCAGGTCTGCAATTTGTCATGCCCGTCTATGAAAGAAGATATGCAACATACTTTCTCTAGGTCATCACAAGACCTCTCTAGTTCCTGGCAAACTCCGACCCAAGGAAATAACGTAGGTGTCCAAGATCCTTGGTTACAAACTGTTGACCTAGGAAGTCCTTGGCCCTCTGAATGCCCTGCTTGTCATCCCCTGTAACAATAATATCATCATCATACATAAGAATGCCAATAGTACCTTTCCGAATCTTCTTCACAAATAAGGAGTGATCAATAGTCGATCGTACAAACCCCTATTGCTCTATCAAGTCCGAGAGCTTATGGAACCATGCTCTTGGACTCTGCTTAAGGCCATAAATAGCCTTGTGCAACATGCAAACCATCTGACACTCCTCCTTAGCAGCAAACCTTGATGGCTGCTACATGTAGACCTTCTCTTGTAGACCACCGTAAAGGAAGGCATTCTTCACATCGAGTTGATACAGTAGCCAATCTCGTGTCACAACAACAGAAAGAAGAATACACAGAGTAGAATGCTTGACCACTGGAGAGAAAGTATCCTGATAGTTTACCCCATATGTCTTGGTGAACCCACGTGCCACAAGTCTTGCCTTATAGCGATCCACTGCCGTCCACATGATGTTTCACAATGAACACCCATTTGCTTTCCAGAACGGATGTGTCAGCTGGAGCAGAAACAAGCTTCCACGTACCACGTGACTGTAGCGCGCCCATCTCCTCCTCCATAGCCAAGCGCCAATGACTATCCTTCAAGATCTTCTCATAATTCCGTTGAATTTCCACGTCAGATAGGCTGCTGCAAATTGTCGAAAATCCCCTGTTAGACGATGAAAAGAGACCTGAGAAATAAGGGTGTATGAAGCACAAGGTCGTTTCCGCTTTCTAACTACAATAAGAATATCCATATCAGAGGGAACGTCCTCCATCTGCGTGCTATGTTCCTGCAATGATTCCTGCATAGATATATCTCCAGACCCATCGTTAGATGCTATGTTATCAAAACAAACTTGGGGCTCCGTGGATGATGGGTGATGGCCATGAGCAGAAGCTGCCCGACGAGTGTAGAATTTAGGTAAAGATGGAACAAGTGGCGCATGTGTCTGGGTAGTAGGAGGGGGTGGAGGAGTTGGTGGTGGAGGTGATGGAGATGGTGAAGGTGGTAGATCAATTACTTACTGGAGGAGGGGGCATGTAAACCTTATCATCTGAGTCTGGTGAAGCCAACCTATCACCTGCAGGAGAGAACATGGAAGGCCATATCACGATATATCGACAGGTGACCGATATATCGCCGATATGGTCGATATTTGGCCTTGGTAGGACATTTTCTTCATGAAATTAGTTCAATATCGACGATATGGCGTTAATATATCGTCAATATATTGTATCGACACAATACCGATATCGATACCGATATGGCCTTCCATGGGAGAAAAGTACATCACAGACAAAAAATGTGACATCAACACTGATGTAGTATTTTCTGCGCAAAGGGTCATAACACCGGTATCCCTTCTGAGTCATGGAGTACCCAACAAACACACATTTGACATCTCGAAGAACGAGCTTATTAAAACCAGGAGTCAACTGGTGAACGAAAGCTATATCACTGAATACACGAGGAGTGAGTGAGAATAACTCCTTCTCACGAAAAGCTATAGTAAGGAATTTTCTCACTCAAGACAAACTATGGCATATGATTGACCAAATAGCATGCTGTGAGAACTGCATCATCCCAAAACGAATGTGGTGCATGAGTCTGAATTAGAAGAGTCGGAGTACCATCAAGAAGATGACGATGCTTTCTCTCAGCAATACCATTTTGCTGAGAGATATATGGATATGATGTTTGATGTCTTTAGATGAAAGAAAATGGGATAAATCACGAGTACATTATTCCAAAGCACTGTCAGTTCACACAAATTTCACAAATGTAGAGAAAACATTTCGCACTTCAGTAATAAAGGTTTTGATCACATCCTCTGCTTCAGATTTATTTTCCAAAAAGTACACCCGTGACAATAGTGAAAAATCGTCCATAACTACAAGATAAAATATGTGTCCATGACAAGGTTGTAAAAGCCGGTAGTCGGTATTCGGTCGGTCGAGTCTCTGACTAAGGATTAATCGACAGTCAGACGATTAATCGGATTTAGTCAAGCTTTAATCGACTTTGATTTTTTAAATATATAAATCATTTTTATACATATATGATTATATATTTACATAGATTTATATTTTTTTACTATCATAATGAATCAAAAGAAGTAATTAAATTTAAATAAAACATTAAGCATATTAGAATAAGTTTGATTTTAAAAAAAGTAAAAAAATATGGTATATCCAAGCAAAAATTGATTGACTAATGGACCTAGTCGGAATTAGTCGGTACTCGATCGGCCACCCTACTGACTAGACTAGTTGGACCTACAAGTCGGTCTAGTCGGGTGACTTTTACAACATTGGTCCATGATGATCAGGCATAGGACTCGGACCCCAAATTTCAACATGAAATAACTCAAAAAGGGAGCTATTGCCCCGACTCTGACAACTGGGAAAGGCAGACCGATGATGCTTTCCCAATTGACAAGCTTCACATTGAAAGGAAGAACTAGGTGAAATCTGCGACAATATATGACACATCTTCTGAAGAGGAAAATGCCCAAATCAAAGGTGCCAAGTAAATGGAGAGACTGATCCCGACGAATGAGAAGAAACACCTGCATAGGGAGGTCGAACCGACGATAAAGGCCACCTTGCTCAAGGCCACACCCAATCACGGTGCCTGTAAGAATGTCTTGAAAAACAAGAAACGATGGGTCAAAAATAACTCGACAGTGCAAATCCTTTGTAATCTGACTAATGGAAAGCAAATTCATAAAGAAATCCAGAGCATGTAGCACATTTTGCAGACACATCGAAGGCGACAATGTGATCTCCCCATGTTCCGTGATCAGGGAATGAGTCATATCAGCTATCACAAATGTTCTCCTTGGCGGAACCTGTTTATATGGCGTAAGCTGATGTCTGTCTCCACATAGATGACGTGTCGCACCGGAGTCCATAATCCACTTTGTAATGTCAGATCCATGACATGATGTAAAAGCATAAGTACTTGAGGTGCTAACTGTAGCAGAGATACTAGTAGAAGCTGAGGCTGCCACATATGAATGATCCCCTGAAGATGGTGAAGCAGAAGGAGGTATAATATCCCTCAGTATGGCGATGATGTGATCAAACCTTTGGTCTAAAATAGAAGCAGCATGAGACTCAATCTGCTCTGCAACGCGGGATGATGCGGGGAACCCATGCTTGGAATAGCATGTCTCCTCGGTATGACCTGGACGATGATAAAAAGTACAAGGCTGACGTGTGCGATCTACTCTACCATGAGGTCCATGTCCACGGAAGGAAGAATGACCTTTTCCTCGAGAAGATGCCATGGCCGAGGAAGTTTGACTAGAGGCTGTGGAAGGAATAGTAATCCTGCTGAGCATGCGGAATGCTTCCTCCACGGGAGGGATGGTGGCATTCTCTAGAATCTGAGAACGAGCAGCATCATATTTAGGATGAAGGGTTGCTAGGAATACCCTAACCATGGTAGTATTCCTATATATCTTCTGCTGCTCTAGAGTTGTCGTTAGAGGCATAAAACTGTGGAGCTTCTCAAACATCCCACGCAAGGATGTATACAGTGAATGCCCATTCTACTTGATAGTGAATATGCCATGCTGAAGTTGGAGGATCTTCGTTTCGTAACTTCGTTCCTCGCGTGTGAATATGTTGCTGCGAGGATATCCCACATCGCCTTAGCAATATGCTTATGTAACACATCATTGGCGATCTCAATCATCAATGTACTAGAGAGCCAAACTTTGGTATAAGCGTTGTCTATTTCCCACAAGGCATTTACCCGAGTCTTCTCCACCTGGCTCTTCCTCGGTAAGAATATGTTTCTTACCATTTGACTTCATCAGGCTCATAAACTGTATAGCCCAGAGCTCATGATTTGTCCCGTCCATTTTGACAATAGGTGCTGGATCTCTAAATGCGCTTGTGACATGCATGGTTTAAAAAAACGCGTCTCGAGGCGCAAAGGCGTTTGAGGCGAAACATGGCGTTGAGAAAACGCCCTGAGGCGGTCGAGGCAAGGCGTTGAGGCAGGGCGAGGCGATAGGTGAGGCGTGAGGGGATTTTCAAGTATTTTTTTATAGGAAAAAATTATTCCTATTTGTATTTTCATATGTTTATAAAGGTCTTGTTGTTGAGTATATATTTATACAAGATGAATGCTTAAATTTGACCTCTTTCATATTTATATGCTTAAATTTGACCTCTTTCATATTCATATTTACCATTAACATGCCAAATTATTTCAGTGAACTCTTACCATTACATCCTTAAACATTACAAAAGTGTATACGAATTTGAATACTCATATAAGAACCCTCGGTCAGCGAGACCCCCGTACTGGTAGGGTATGGTGGCACAGGAAGGACATCAGATCGTTCTTCATCTGAGTGCAGTAGAACATATAGTTAGGATTCAAATCATATGATTCATATCAACAATTTGGATATCTATAATGACAACTATAGCCAATCCCCTTTAGATAAAAATTTTAGCGATAGTTACATTCAATGATTTCCTTTTGATTGGGTAGAAATTCAGTAGAAAGGTTTATGACATTGACATATTTTTTTTCATGTTCTTATCTTCATAATATCATCATATATTACATTGTTATATACTATATGTTTGTCAGATTATATTATTTCACCAATAAATATATTTATTATATATTTTATAATTATTTTTCTATATGAACTGAGGCTTATGCCTCGACCGCCTCGAGGCTACGCCTCGCCTCGCTTTCAGGGAAAACGCCTCGTTCCGCCTTTCATTTTTTCGAACCATGGTAACAGGTACATTGATTTTGTTTTCAGGCATCTTGTCGGATGTGTATGAATAGGGTTTTGTAGATCAAAGAACCAATGTCCACACAAACATATTTGGATTTGAATGCATATGTAGATTTATGCACTCAAATCCATTGACCAAACGGAGACATCGACATCGGAGCACTTAGACGCAACGCACAAACATGGTCCGCGCGCAAAGGGACGGTGCACGGGCGTTAAGCAAGGTGAACTGCACCCATGGTATGACTATGCACGGGCGGCGAAGCGCGCTCGGGGGTGCGACGCACAAGGTGGCGACGCACTACGCGAAGGGGCACCGCTGCAACATGCGAGGGGCGCTGCACATGCGACAAGGGCTGGAATGTGCAGAGATGGAGACTGCGCGCGACAGGAGCTGGAGCGCGGTGACGGGGAGGGCGACGCACGAAGGGGGAGAGAGAGAGAGGGGAGGGAGGCGATGGGTAGGGTTTAGGTTTCAGATACAAGAGCTTCGGTCTAAGACCTTTGCTCTTATGCCATGTTGGAGAAAAATAAGAGAGATGTATATTCCTGTAATCCTAGACTCTTTTATATAGGGGAGAGACCTATAGGTAAATTACATAAGATAAGAATAAAGAAATAATATAACTGAAAAGATACATAGGAACGTAGAAATATCTCAACACTCCTCGATCACGAGATCCTCACTTGTGAAACTATGAAGTACCCCCTCCGCCATGAGAAGCTGCCAATGCAGAGAGATTTTTGTTTTGGGCCATGGTAGTAGATGAAGTAGTGATTCTGCGGACTTCAAAAAAAAGTAGTGATTCTGCTCAGTCTTTTGTAGACCTCCTCTATTTGTGGCATCGTCTCTCCAGTAAGCAGTTGAGTACGCACTGCATCGTATTTAGAGTCAAGGGATGACAGAAAGACCCCTGTTATAGTTGCTTTTCGATGTGCCAGCTGCTGCTCAATGCTTGTAGTAATGGACATAAAGCTATGGAGTCGCTCAAACATGCCTCGAAGATGCGAGAAGTGGGCATGAAGAGGCCGACCATTCTGCTTGGTTGAAAATATGTCATACTGCAACTGGAGGATCTTGCTCTCATTCTTGGCTTGCCCATATGTGTCAACTAAGATGTCCCACATAGCCTTGGCTGTAGGTTGATTGATGATGTCGTTGGCAATCTCCATAGTGAGCATCCCAGAGAGCCAAATCCGTGCATAGTCATCATTTTGCTTCCAAGAAGCAATATCCCCAATCTTGTCCATCGGCTCGGAATCAGTCAGAATGTGCTCCTTGTTGTGGCACTGCATAAGGGTGCGAAACTGCATGGACCACAACTCGTAGTTGGTCTCATCCATCTTTACGATGGGATCCGTGCCTTTGAAGGCTTGAAACGACAAAAATACGTCACACTTGTTCTCTAAGATGATAAAAAATGTTGAAAATCCGGAGCAAAACTGGGGAGTAGACTACTGTGAGCAAGTCTACACAATCATATGTAGGAGTAGTTGTACATGTAGACTCATACAACCATCCTCTTTAATCCTTGTTATAGTCTAGGACCGAAAAACATGATTTGTGTGTCCAAAATCACGGTTCCAGGTTGAAATCAGACCATATCATGCTGCAACAGTGGCCAGACTGCGGCCCTATGGAGGTGGGGCAACCAACAGAAGATGGGGTGGCTGTCGATCGAAAGGTGGGGTGGCAGCAGGCGATGGCCTGGTTAGCAATAGGCAGTGGTCTGCGGGGAGGTGGCGGCGGCGAGGGTGGTTGGTGCGGTGGCCGGGGGGGGGGGTAGGGTTAGGTTTTTGGTGAGATATGAGAACTCCGGTCTAGGACCGTTGCTCCGATACAATGTTGGGAAAATAGAATTGCTTAACATTACATATACCCTTGAGCAAGGTTGTAGAAAGCGGTAGTCGGTACTCGGTCGGTGGGGCCACTGACTAAAGATTAATCGGTAGTCGGGCGACTAATTGGATTTAGTCGGCCATTAGTCGGTTTTGAATTTTTTATTTATTTATAATATATAAATCATGTTTTATACATATATTCTTATATATTTGCAATATAAATCATTTCTTATACATATATTTGCATATATTTGAACATTTTCTATACTATTATAATGAAACAAAAGGAGTAATTGACTTTAAATATAACATTAAGCATATTAGAATAGGTTTGATTTTAAAAAAAAGCAAAAAATAAAAAAATAAAAAACCTCTATGTAAAAGTCTGCCGAGTAATCGGCCGACTAGTCGGCCTAATTAGTCGGGTTGACCGACTAATGGCCGACTAGGCCTAGTCGAGTCGGCTACCCCCCCGACTCGACTAGTCGGCCTAGTCGGCCGACTTTTACAACAATGCCCTTGAACACTCTTATATAGAAGAAAAGCCCTGGCCCCTGGGTAAATTATATAAGAGACACGTGAAAGAAATAAGAAATAAATACAAAGAGATATAAATATCTTAACACGTGTAAAGTGTGGGGGATTCAACAAGTGAAACTCATGGACTAACAATAGTTGGGGGGGGGGGGTCTGGTATGACCCAACATCTACCAGCATCAGAGAACTTGTTCTCCCCCAAGGGTTCATATGCGATGAAAGCATTGACAGTGGCGGTCTATTCGTTCTTAACATGGTTTTCTCAATGGTTTCTAAGTTGAGATCCTTTTCTGGAATTGTAGAGTTCTCCCTTATTTAGATAAAAGAAAAACAGTTAATGGTTATTTAAATGGTATGTATACAGAGGATAGAGCTCACCACTTGCGATGAGGTATTGTGGATAATCATTGATGGAACAAAACTGGTTGATTTAGTTGCCATCAACACGATGAGGTTGGGAGAAATCACGATTAGTTGACGTGTTAAGAAGGTTGAGTGGCCCCCTTTTTGTGGTGTCCTCGGTGTATACTCCAATTAAGAGGATGTCCTTTTCCTTGGGTTAAGGAAGGTGAGGTTGAAGTTTCACAATCTTCCGTGGATGATTCCTAGGGTGTTGGTTAACTATACTTTATTTTCGATGGGTAGACCTGGAGTTATATGGAGAGGGATTGAAGGATGATGGGAGAGGTGCAATTGGATGTATTGGATGTTACCAACCACAATCTCACATGGAGGATTTATTCCTTACGTTCAAGGATTGATCAGTTTTTGGTTTCAACAGAGTTTATGCGGACATTTTAACTGGCTGAGTTAGAGGGATCTTGAGAAGCATATCTGATCATACATTGCTGATCATGGGTGAAGACTAAGTTTGGATGCTCTTGGCTTCAAAGATTGTTTGCAGGGAACATGGAAAGTGGAAAAATGAGCAACGAAATTATTGTGCTTGAAACTCAAGTAACAAGGGAAGGTCTAAAAATATCTTAGGTCTGGTTTGACAATGTAAATAGCAGAGGATACAAGAAGCACAACTTGAGTGGCTTGTTTGGATCTTGTCGAGGATTCTCATTCCTTAATCTTTGATGAAATCCAACATAGACAAAGCCAACGAGCTCTTATAACGGAGGTGGAAAAGAAGAGTCTGCTTGATTGGGAGACGATGCCTGAGAACAACATATGTTAGAGAAGAAGATGCAAACACGAATTTCTTCCATGCTTTAGCAAACGTAAGGAGGAGGAATCTGATAAGGGAGGTAAGTGTGAATGATGAGGTATTTAGGGGGGTGAACCTGTGGAAAAGGCTCCAACGTATCATTTTCAGACCTTTAAGAGGGGGATGTTGAGTGAAAATTGCCAGATACATAGCGTTTAAAAGTATGATGCATCGTGCAATTGATATTTCAAAAGATTTCTCAGAGCTCCCGCTCTAGAATGCAGTGACAGATCTGGATTAAAATGGTTCGCCGGGACTAGATGGATCCTTAGTACTCTTGTTTAAGAAATCTTGGAAGATGATGGAACAAACTTATTAAACTTGGTTAGAGAATTTTGAGAGGGGAACACTAGCTTTGGACACACCAACAATGCATTATTTTTTACTGCCCAAAGTAGACATGACTCATGTGAAGGACTTCAAGCCTATATCTGTCAAATGCAAATTACCTGATAGTTGTGAAGTTGCTCTTTGCAGATGATCTTGAACTTGACAATTGCATGCAAGATATCTCTTGTGACGGTCTCTGAGATGGTCATTGATTGAAAGAGGAAGAATGTGGCTGTGCTACTTTGGATGTTAATTTTGTGAAAGCATACAATTGCATTGACTGCAATTTTTTTTATGAAACTCTTTGCATAAGCTGCTGGATACCAATGGTTCATGGACTTCTTGTATTTGCTTACGATGCTACCACATTTGGAGGATTGACTGGCTCGATTGATCATTGGTCTTGGTCCAATTCTCGCTTCACTGTGCGGAAAACACATCAAATTCTCTACCTTCTTGATGTTTTGGATCGGACATTGGTTTTGGATTGATTTGCTGACTCATGGAGCTGGAAGGTATCATCACACATCCGAATCTTCATATGGTTGATACATAGGCATCACCTTATGACGTGGTAGAAGAGCCCAATTCACTCCGAGATCTGACGACATTTGTAAGCATTGTTCTACAGGAGAGGAGATCGTTGATCATCTATTCCTTGGGTGTCTTATTGCCAGGTTGGTTTGGTATTAGTACAAGTTGAAAGGATCTCAACAGGGATCTGGAACGAGTTCGTCGAGTTTTGAGGATCCATGGATGAGCTTGGGCGTGGTACTAGCCCAACCAATCGTGGCCTCAAATTTCAATGAAATTCCACTGAAATTCTCTGAAATTTCCATTTCTTTAGGTCATCGAAATTTAAACGCTACCTTATTTCTTTTTCCAGGAATTCGACAAAATAGCAACGAAATGTCAACGAAATTTCATCGAAATTACATGTCATTTCGGCGAAACAATAAAAATAAGAGAATCTACCCTTTGCTTTCATCACAATTTGCATATATTTATGAATTTTTACTTATTTATTCACTAATGTGTTGAGTTGTTAGATTGCTTTACATTGTTTAAAGAAGTTTCTTTAGTTAGTTTCTAAATTTTAGATATAAATCCAATCAATCAGTTAGACACAAGATTTAAGGGTTAAATTCGAGTTTTAACTAAAGATCTTTATATTTTTTATTTTCCTTTATTTTGATATATATGTTTATTAGTAGTTATCATAGACGTCACCTCATTCTTATTGAAGAGGTGCTCTTTCTTGGCCTATGCTCTTCTCTGTTATTATTGTATGTGTCACCATTCTCTTCATGTTCAAGAGGAGAAACCTATCGCTTCTAATTATGGTTCCAAATTTGGTTCTGGTTCTGGTTCTGAGACACATACTACTTTTTTGATTGTTGGGACCATTGGATGGAAATTCAATGTAACATATCATGTTAATATCTCACTATTAGCAGAAAACCATCTTTGTATCTCATTTATTAAGTTAAAGAATATTAAAATTTTTTGTTTTTTTAAAATGGTTTGGAAGTAACCTCCCCAATTTTGACCATTACACCGAAATTCCATCGAAATTCCACCGAATTTCTCTTTCCAGACTCACCGAAACGAAACCAAAATCCGACATTTAAGACCTTACAACCAATGTGTGGGTGGCATACATGTTATATGCTCTGTGGCTTGCTCGAAATAGTTCCATCTTCTGAGGGGTGCGGATGTATATGGAAAATGTGATTGAACACATTAAAATCTTGTGGACCATTTGGTCTCTGAAATTTAATTCTTCTTTTTACTATAAATATATAGAATTTAGAGGATAGGCGTCTTCTCGAAGTATCATATCTTTTTTTCCTAAAAATAAAGGGAACTTTCCATATTTTTGTATCACATGGATGAAGATGTGATGCAAAAAGAAAAATCCCAACGATGTAGAATAACTTTGATGATGGTATTTTCAGTGGAGAACAAATCGGAGGAGTTGATAGGAGATAACTCGTCGGAAAAACGAGGGATTTTTGGAGAAGAATCGTAAGATCGTGCCAAGGGAAAGATAGAGAGAAACCAGAGATAATCTCAATTTTCCTATAATCTGAACTGTCATTACAATAGACTACCAACTCCTTTATATAGGAGGGGTGGAATTACAAAAATAAAAAGTGAATCAAATTCAAATAAAATCCGACTCGATCCAAATTGACTTTAACCGATTCTAATTGACTCTTAACTAATTTTATCTACCAAAAATGTTGAGATTACAATCTCAATTTATTTAAATAAAATAAGCAAACTAATTAAATTTGCTAAACAAGGATGGAAATCCCTAATTCGAAAAATCCCCAAATCGGTCATCTGATTCAATTTGATTTGCCCTGCCAATTTGGGAATGATCGCATCAATTCTCCTTCACTTGAAAAATTTGTCTCCGATGAATTGCTTGATCTTCAATTTGTCGTTGGAGAATTCGATCTAGAACCATAGCTTCAAACTCCCCAATTTTGCTCTTTTTCCATGTTACGTTTATAATTTTTTTTCACTTGAGGATGTGGCTACAAATGTTCTACCCCTTCACTTAGAATGTACCAATAACATAATTTACCTTCCAATTGGCCCCTTTTATAGAAAGTCTTGTGAGGAGGGAGCTGATTACAATTCTTCCAAATCAACTCCTTTGGAACGAGAGCAATTTCTTATCCCTAAACTTCAGGGATTTGTTTCTCCCGATTGGGAGTTTCTTCAAAAGGGCAACTAGGGTTTCACTCTCCATGCGGAAACGGAGATGATGCCGCTGCGGTGGGAGTTGCAGTCAGCGCAGACGACCTGGCTGGTGGCGCAGATTTCGTGAGGAGCGGCGACGACGAGCTCGACTCACAGTGCTGGCGTGTGGGGTTGGTAGGTGCCATGCGCACCTTGAGGTGCTGACGCGTGGGGCTGGGAGGCTGTTGGGGCTAGTGCATCGACGACGTTGGCAGCGCGGGAGGGTATTGCGTCGTTGGCAGTGGCAACCTGGGAAGGGAGGCCATAGGCGGCGACAGTCTGAGAAGGGAATGCACGATCGGAGATGACTTGGGCAGTGACGGCCTGTGGTCGTACACGGGCGGTGGAACTCACAGCTATGATCTGACACCGCCGTTAGGGAGGTGGCAAAGGGTTGGCGTGCGGGAAGAAATCGCCCGGCCGATGGGGGTTCTTCGACCAAGGTCTGAAATGTTGAAGCCATCCGTGGCGGTGGCGGTGTCGCAGGAACCTCCTGGACAACCACTCCAACCGTAAACAACTCGAGGATTTCCAGTTCATCCTTCATGGAATCCTCGTCAAATATGGGCCCCGAGTTTTTGTTTCCCATTTGTGTTGCAAATGTATCAATTAAATCTTCGACTTGAATGAAAGTACCTTCTTTTTCTTGCTCAAAAGTGGGTTACACATCAACAGTAGTGATCTGAATTTTGTTGTCGTCGAGCGAATCTTCATCGATTGTTGCATCCGACCATTCTTGGACTTTAATGCTTGATACAAGACGTTTGTTGAACTTTCGTTGATGCGAACGAGCATACGGGCCATGAGATAGGCGGCTTATATCGAATTGCAAACGCCAATACTCGACAGGATCGTCGAATTGTAGGAACGATTCGGTTGCCATGTTCTGATACCAATTAATGCAAAAAGAAAAATCCCAAAGGTGAAGAATAAATTTGATGATGGTATTTTCGGAGGGGTTGAAAGGAGATAACTCGTCGGAAAAATGAGGGATTTTTGGAGAAGAATCGCAAGATCGCGCCAAGGGAAAGATAGAGAGAGAAACCATAGATAATCTCAATTTTCCTATAGTTTGAACTGTCATTACAATAGACTACCAACCCCTTTATATAGGAGAGGTGAAATTACAAAAATAAAAAGTGAATCAAATTCAAATAAAGTCTGACTTGATCCTAATTGACTCTAACCGATTCTAATTGATTCTTAACTAATTTTATCTACCAAAAATGTTGAGATTACAATCTCAATTTATTTAAATAAAATAAGCAAACTAATTAAAATTGCTAATTAAGGATGGGAATCCCTAATTCGAAAAATCCCCAAATCAGTCCTCTGTTTCAATTTGATTTGCCCTGCCAATTTGAGAATGATTGCATCAAAATGTGTATCATAACCTCATTTTACTCGTTGCTTGTTAATGGTCGAACTTGGTTTTTTTAAACATAACGACATGTGAGGCTAGTGTTGCAAAAGTCGTTCGACTAGTCTGACTAGTTGAGCAGATGAGGTGGTTGACCGACTATTGACTACTCCATCAATAGTCGGTCGGTCGACTAGTCGGTCGCTTTCTGCATGTTTTTTAATTTTTTTGTTTTTTTAAAGTAAACATAATCTAAGGTGCTTAATATTTGTTATGTATTCAATTGTTTCTTTGATTTTGTTATGATAGTATAGAGAATGTACATAATTATCTAAATATATAAGAATACATGTATAGAAAATTGAAATATATGTTTAAAGTAAATAAAAAATCTAAACCGACTAAAAATTGACTAAATCCATCTGACCGTCGATCGATCTTTAGTTAGTGACCCGGTCGATCGAGTATTGTCTGCAACCTTGAGTGAGGCAAGGATGTCCCACAGCTTTTATTTTGTTCATTATTGCTGTTGTCACATTGTGTGTGGCTATGCAGTACAGATTCCTTAGAGGGTTTTCTACTATGAAATGCTCCATTCATATCTTGCAGACTTGCAATATGCGGATGACACCCTTTTTCACAGAGGGATGTTTTGAGGAGGCTGACTGGCTGAGGCTTTGGCAACACTAGTCAAGATTATCTGTGGTTTCCCGAGGCTTTGTAATAATGTGTGTAAATATTTTTTATAATGTTTGAACTATTCGATTGATGACTATTAACCCACATATTGAAGATTGTATTCCTTTTGGTTGGTTGATAAGATGGAGCACACACTTTCTTTTAACTTGTAACCACGATTTTGTCCGACTGGGGTAACCACTTCCATACATATAGAGGATGTGTACATGATGCTCAAAGATGGGCTTGTAGCCTTACATCTTACCAACATGGCTTTGAAAAAGAGGAAAGCTAAGTAACTATGAGCGAAATTGCCTTGAAGAAAATAGACAATTATATGAAAAGATGTGGCCAGCATGGTCTTGAAAAAATGAAAAGTAAAATCTAGAAAACTTTCAAACCATAAAGATGTAGTAGCTCTTTTGTTGAGAGGTGGTTGAGCTAGTTCTCATACCCCCCGTTCGCTTCTTAGCTTCAAAATATTCTTTGATGTCCAACTCTCTGTGTACCAAGTATGCATGAGTTGGATCTCTTCTTGCAAGCCTCTTCTTGAAATCGGCCAATTTCTTCCCTTGTCCATCCACTGTTAGGATTGCCAAATCGTCTTTTTCATCAAGAGAGCTTCTCCATCTTACTGCTGAATCATCCCCAATCCGTAAGTTAGGAATCGTCTTGAAGCCTTTGGGCAATGAGTGCTTTACTTGTCTTTTGCGAACATTCGCAACCTTTGCATCTGAGAATGGAAACCCAAATTACAAAGAAGGGTTTTATTCTTTTCTAGCTTCTTCATCTCAATATTTCAGTCTTTGTTAGATGTATAACATTCATATTCAAATTTAAGATCATCGAGGAGGAGGTTGTCATGCAAGCATGGCTTCTTTTTTTTCTTTGCCCTTTGTTTTTAGCTGATGCATTCTGTTATGATCCAAATTCCTGGCATAGAAGTATCCCCATCTTGCTGATGCTTCTGTTGCAAAGGAATGGCCTCCACCATTGACATTAGCCACCAGTTGCTGCTGTAGGGCGGTATATCAATAACGAAAAAATAATTCAAATGCTAGACTCTGTGTGTGCTGAGAAGATTCTTTTGGAAGATGTATGGTCGTGAGTCTCACTATAGTAGTGGTGTAGCTTTAATGGCATGGGTCTTGTTAACCATGTTGATTCAAAATGGCATGTTGGGGGTCTTGTCATTGCATACTTTGAACAAGGCTCTTATGGCAAAGTGAGTGGTAAGTATATGGTGAAGTAAAGAGTATATGATGAGCAGATTTTGGAAGAGCATATATAGTGATGCTGCAAATTAAAGCCCGTGTAACAACCCCTTAAATTTTGTGTGGCACTTGAGATAAGAGAGAAGAGAAAGAGATACTGCATTGCACTCAAAATGTCTTCTTCTTGGTTCCTTTATTCCTGTAATCAAGGTCCTAATTTATAGATGGATTATGCAATATGGTAGAAATTATAATAAAATGTTTTAAACCCATAAGAAAATGAGAAAAAGGGAGAACTTTAGAAACTTCTAACGAGGAGGGAGAGGATTCTATCTCCTTTGCTTATTACAATAAAAGTAAAAATTACAACAAAGTTCGTCAAGCTTCGAATTTATGCTTAGGCCGCTGACATCTGACCTTTTTAATGGATTGCTAATGAGCTTTAACTTGCTTCATCACATGGTCTCTGAATACATGGCGGAATTGGAAGGCTAACATGGGTAGAGTATCGTTGACCTTTTGGAAGGTATCCTGCTGACATGGCGGGAAATTGCTTCATAGATCTGCATGGATTGAGATGTAAAGAATTTCTGTTTTTGATGAAATGATTGGACTTCGTAGCGCCCCTTGAAGGAAAGATTCCATAGGCTCTATGTGTTGGTTATATACAGATACATAATTGTCGCGGAATACTTGTCCCCATCTAGGAGATTGGAGGGTCTTGGTTGCCACATCTTCGGTTCAATCTTTTGGACCAGCATCTGTTGTATTTGGTTAGAATGCTGGATGAGTTGTTCAGTGAGGAAGGTCCAAGAGGCGGTCTGTATCATTCGGTTTGAGACGGTGAATTTTATGTGAAGAGGGCCTATAAATGGCTACTGTCGGGCACGAGGAGTGCAGATATGGAGTTGGCCAGAGATTGTAGATTGGTTTGGAAGATGCATGTGCCCCTCAAAATGAAGATCTTTATGTCTGATGCCATGGGTGGACAAATTTTAAGGCAGTTATTATTCATGATTTGCTTATCATATGCGTAGTGCGTGAGAAGGAAAAAGAGGGCATTGACTACTTATGTTTCCCAATTCACTGTGAGAGGAATACCAGTTTTTGCAACTCTAGTATTAAAATTAATCACAAGATACAGCAAACAAGGAATAGCTCCTTGGTCCCGATTCACAACCCTAAGTAACTATTTCGATGAATATGTTCTTTGACAAGGAAAGGGTGTGCACCACCTTTAGTAGGTGCCCACCCACAAAACTCCATTTATTAAGTCAAACAAGTGCTTTTTCTTTGAGTGCGAACATCTATGATAATGCCATACAAGATTTAAATAAATAATGAGCTTGCCCTATCATGTTCTCCACATAATGCCTATCTTATTTGAAAAGGATGGCATTCAAGGATAACCAGATTACCCAGCATATGGCCAAAACTTTAGTCCGTTATACTCTAGACCAGTAGGTTGAAAATGCCAAACTCCTCCAGAACTGCTTGTGGCTTGAGATGTCACCGATCTAACCCCATCATTCCTCTAGACATCTATAATAGCATGGGTGGGCAAACATATATGATAATGTCATCCAAGATTTAAATAAATAATGAGCATGCCCTATCATGTTCTCCACATAATGCCCATCTTATTTGAAAATGATGGCATTCAAGGCTAACCAAATTACCCAGCATATGGCCAAAACTTTAGTCCGTTATACTCTAGACCAGTAGGTTGAAAATACCAAACTCCTCCAGAACTGCTTGTGGCTTGAGGTGTCACCGATCTAACCCCATCATTCCTCTAGACATCTATAATAGCGTGGGTGGGTAAACATGAATGCTTGTTTTGAGTTTGGTGTGGTGGGTAATTCGCTGTACGGGATGCTAATGAAAAGCTTACTCACCCTCTTCTGTTGGAGGATGCATCTACTCTTACAATTTCATATGGCAGGTCAAACCCGTTTAGGTCAAGTTTTTCATCTGCCTCTTTAGGATAAAGCTTTTTAGCGACACAGATCTACATGATGCACTGAGATTTAAATTGTCACATTCTTTTCCCCTTTTTGGCAGTGGGAGGAAAATCTTGATCACCTTTTCATCATGTACCCTTTTGTTGAATTATGAAGACATTTTGAGATTCCCTGGTTTGAAATCTCCTACTTCAATTTGTTTTGGTTCAACATTAGAAAAGGCGGAATAAATGGGAATGATGCAGTTCATGTGGGATGGGAGATACACTATAAACTTCTCTGTGCCTTATGGATGTGGGAAAAATGGTGATTTCTCAGGTGGGCTGAGCCTGCATTGAGAATGTGATCAAGTCGGTGTCTTACTGCTGGAGAATCCACGAAATAAATTGTAATTTCCATGGAAGGCCGTATCCCGATATATCGGCGATATATCGGTATCGACAGGTCACCGATATATCGCCGATATGTCCAATATCGGGCATCGACATGCAAAAAAGGCGAGATTCGGTCCGATGTCGGCGATATGGCGTCGATATATCGCCGATATATCGGCGATATATCGGTATCGACATGGTACCGATATCGATACCGATATCGATATGTCCTTCCCTGGTAATTTCTACGCTTGATATCCTACATTTTTTGGATATATTTTGTTCTTGGCTTAAAAAAATTAATGTGCAAATTTAATATATTAGGCGATCGATTATAATGATCCATTGAGGAGAAAAGACCAGTCCTTTTCAATAATAAACAAATTGAAAATTACCAGTTAGTTTGTTAGCTTCATCTTATACCAAGTGGTTGATGTTTCAGTCTTCAAATCATATCTTCAGTAGCTTTAAGTCGTGCTGGAGATTTTTCTGAAATTAAGAATGACTTTGTGGAACCATGATGAAGATAACATGGAACTCTTCCTTAATTCAAGGCAAGACCTGGACCTCAGAGTATGAATCACTTGTGAGATGTTTGCACACTGTCTCCTTGGGGAAGCATGACTCTTGCTGATATTTTTGGTGACTTTGGGCATTAACTGTTGCTGTAGGGCGCAGCTTAACATGGTACATGTGAGTGGGAGAAACATTTGCCCACCTGGATTTTTTGGTTTGGTGAAAAATATGCGATCCCATAATTATTAAGGGAAATGAAGCAAGTTTGATGGGGAAGAACATCTGATTGGCATAATCTTCATCGCCTCCAAACATTAATAAGTTTATGTGGAATAACTACCCCAATTTCTGAAGTTCTCTTTTCAACTCAATCCAGACATGGAATAGTTGACATTTTACTTCTTCCACCGAAAGAGCTTATATAGTTTTTTAGGATTAAATTAGTTTCTTTTCTACCTCCTTTTCTTCTACTAGATACTCTCTGTCTTATATGCATTATCCTAATTTTTATATTTGGGAAAGTTCTTCCAAAAAACATTTGAGAAAGTTGGTTTTGTCCTCTCATCAATTGAGATTGCTCGATGTCAACCGTGATACTAGGCCTATGGCTATGACTATCACGGCATAAGAGGATTTCAGTTGACAACTAAACTGTGCTTAGTGTTAGATACACCACTTATACATCGATTCTTTTTCTTGATCTAGATTTGCACTTTTCCTTTATATTACTCATTATTGTGCTACGTGTAGGAAGAATTGTAATTCTCTCTTTTGTATAGATTTTGGAAATGAATCCAGAAGATGAAGCTGAAGAAGATGGTGCTAATGTTGACCTTGATTCACAAAGAAAGGGGAAGTGTGTTGTTCTGAAAACATCAACTCGCCAGGTCCATCATTTTATTTCCTATCTAATATGTATCAATTTGTTGGTATCTTTGCATTATATTAGTGGTGAAACATATGTACTCCTGCTTAACTTCCAACATCTCATGCAATTAAGGGGATCTGTTTCAGTAAAATAACCAAGGGGGCTTGTAATTGAATGCAACTTTTTAAAATGAAAATATGCTAGTGATACTTCATTTCTTTATAAGGTAGAGTTCTGTATGATTTTGTGGGCGAAGATGATCTTCCATACATGCACGAGATAAACCATTATCTTTTTTGTTCTTTATAGAAGCTCAGTATGCCTGGTGGTAGAGCAGTGTGCCTACCACCCCCAAGACCAGGGTTCAAATCCCCGCTCGTGGAGGGTTGCGTTAGGTAGCGGACAACCAATGTAAAAAAACAATAGGATCTTTCAAAATGTATCTGATAAGAATCCGTGTAGCTGACCCTACTTATGGTGGGAGAATGCTTTGCCATTTTTTAGAAGTCCAATATGATGAGTATATAGAATCAGAAAGACATATTCAAAATACATGAAGTTGTCCATTCAACGTGTGCATGTAAGAGATATGATGCCTGCATGGCTAATATTTTTCTTATAATTGAAAATAACATAAGTACTCTATAAAAATTCTATTTTACGCACAAAGTACTTGAATACTTCAATTGCAGAGTTGTTCATTTGAATTTAAACACACGCGCTCCTACACACTACCAGTATTCACGAATCATGTTAAAACACTTTACATTAGAATTCCTAGTATTTTTCAAAGGCTGCATAATTTTAGAAGACAATTTTAAGAATATTCACTACAAAGCTTTCAATTTCTAGATACAAAATATCATTTTTTGGGTATATTTTCTATCACAAGTAGCTAGTTTTCTAACATTGCCATCCCTTTTTCTATAGATGTAAAATTTTTGTATTATTTAAGAAATAGAAAAACTTCTATGCATGTGCTATTAGATATAGTGACGCATTTCCATCTTTAAAAGCTTTTACTGAGATCTTGGCTGCTGCTCAGAATTGTGGTTCGTCAACTTCTCTACAAGGCATTGTGGATGTACTATGTAACGGCCTTTTTGTGTTTAATATTTTGTTTATTCCACAGACTATCTTTCTACCTGTTGTGGGACTTGTTGATCCCGAGAAGCTAAAACCAGGTGATCTTGTTGGTGTAAACAAAGATAGCTATCTTATTTTGGATACCCTTCCTTCGGAATACGATTCTCGTGTGAAAGCAATGGAGGTTGATGAGAAGCCAACTGAAGATTACAATGACATTGGCGGACTTGAGAAGCAGGCAAGTATCTTATCTTGTTCACAATGGAAAAGGGTTGTTTCTCCTAGTAATTAATTTTTATATTTTATAGAGATGACATATTTTTGCCTTTAATTATTGTTATAAAATAAAGATGCGGAAGCGAAACATGGATAAAAGAATAAAGAACAAAGAACACAACGGGATTTTACGTGGAACCCTACTCCGTGAGGAGCGGGATGAAACCACGAGAGAAACCCTCAAAGGGGCATGCTATGCATTGCTTTTTCTCAATGGATACAGGAGGTCTGGGGCTCCTTATATAGCCTTCTCAGAGCCTCCAAGTCCCACCACTGGACGATGTGGGACTAAACACTGGATGGGGTAAATGGATCTCCTCCAGGATCCATTTACCCTACTACAACACAATAGGCGCATACAACTTATACTCCAATACTCCCCCTCAAGCTGGAGCATGCAATGCTCAACTTGGACAAACAGAAAGAAACTCAACTCAACGCTACAGGACACTACGGACAATATCAACCCAACGCGCACATTGCTGCAGTCGAGGCGTTGCTTCTCATGCCGTGCAGGTGAGGAGGACGAACGGGCTGGAGTGTGAGTCAACTGAAGACTCGGAATCTGACCATCGAGTCTCAAACTGCGCCTGAAGTCTCCTCGTCGGAGAACTGGGTCTCTCCCATCTGGCTCAGAGAATGGTGCACTGCTCTGGTGTACCTATGATACCACATGAAAACCCTTGCCAACATATGGCATAGGGAATGGTCCTCTACTCTGGAGTCCCTATGGCTCACATGAAAACTCTGGCCTGACAACTAGAATGATGGGGACCTCGAACTGATGATGGCAACATATGCTCATCTGAAAATGACCGCAAACATACGCGTGTCTGAAACTGGAGACTCGGAAAGTGTTGAACGTCGAGTCTGAATAACTGAATCAGTAGAGTCTGAACAATGTGCACTGGCCTGGAATATGAAGATCTGACATCTGGAGCATCTGAATAAACCTGTGACTCTACATATACTTCCCCTTTCTCCCATACTTGTCGGAAAACATGGACGTCGACCAAGTTGGGAGAAGACAAAGATAAATAGGGGTAAACATGAAACTTGCGGCTTTTTCCATTTTTTTAAGCCACCACCTTTTTTTATTCATTTTTTAAAGCCGTTTAACTCTCCTCTTTTTTTTTCGACTTTGCAATTTTTTTTGAATTTGCGTACGGCTTTTTTTTCGTGTACGCGCCTCTTTTCATTTCATTTTTTTCGTAACTTGCGCCCCTCCTTTTTTTTAACATACAACCCATTGGGCTTTACATAACTGGATTTTTTTGGCTTTCAAGCAAACAACCCCCTCCCCAATTTTTTTTTCACAGCCCTCGTCTGGGCTCACCCACAAATAACCTTCTCTTTTTTTTTAAAAAATAATAAACTAGGGTTCCCAATCTTGGGACCCGTTGTTCTTAATGCCTCCGCCCGCGATGGGGGGTCATGTCTGCGTGCCTGGATGATGGAGTGCGGCACCGCCTGGGAGGCCTGATGGCGCGGGAAGGAGGGCCGCCGCTGGGGCTTCGCGCACCAGCGCGGTCTTGCGCCTTGCGGTCTTGCGCAGACGTCGTCTGGAGTTGAGATATACGGCGTCGGGGATCTGCTGCGGGATGTATACAACGCATGGAGAAGTCCAGGGCTCCGCCTGAGCCGCTGATGGTGCTCGATGAGCGCCGCCTGCGCAGCTTCTGTGGATTGGGGGCGCTGGGTCGAAAGAAGAAACGAAATGGCGGCGGGAGGCTGTGCTGTGTGCGCCTGGGGTGCGCTGCAGCGGGGAAGACCTGGTAGGCGATCGCCTGGAGATGTAGGGGCTGCGAGGCTCCTGCGATCAAGAGCCCTAGGGCGCTTCTCCGACTCTGGATCCGATGGAGTTCCCGCGCATGAGGTCAAGTGCGAGGGGAGGCGCATGGCTGTGTGGGAGCTATGCCTTCAGGCCATAGAGGAGCAGCGATCTGGATATGCCTGCCTGATCTGGATATGCCTGCCTGGAGAGGCAGGGTTTCGATCTGCGTTGCCGTCACCTTGCTGCACCCGGGAATAAATCCCTCGTATGAAAAAACTGTGACTCCCAAAAATAGGGTTTCATACCCTAGAACTCGATCAACAAAACCTCAGGAATATAACAATTACAAATCTTCGAGAATTAAATCTCAAATTGCATAAAGAACAAATCTCCAAGAATCAGAGCGGTCTGATACCATGTTATAAAATAAAGATGCGGAAGCGATACATGGATAAAAGAATAAAGAACAAAGAACACAGCGGGATTTTACGTGGAACCCTACTCCGTGAGGAGCGGGATGAAACCACGGGAGAAGCCCTCAAAGGGGCATGCTATGCATTGCTTTTTCTCAATGGATACAGGAGGTCTGGGGCTCCTTATATAGCCTTCTCAGAGCCTCCAAGTCCCACCACTGGACGATGTGGGACTAAACACTGGATGGGGTAAATGGATCTCCTCCAGTATCCATTTACCCTGCTACAACACAATAGGCACATACAACTTACACTCCAACAATTATAGTTGCATTTTGTTGTAAAGGATACTTTTCATTGATTTTGCATTGAAGATATGATCCAAGGTTGATTACCAATACTCGCCATATAAACAGCCACCTGTTTATAACATCGTGATTATTTTTTAGGTGCTTGAGAACCTGAATCAGCATGCTTTCCTTATATGAAACTTTCTACTTAGAGAAGTTGAACCTGCTTGTTTGGATGTTTGCCTTGGCAGTGGTTTTAGCTACTGAGCGGTCGTTGCCGTGGCTTGTCCTGTAGCAGTTAGAGCAATTGCTGGTCAAATGCAGATATTTGGCTGCTTTAACTGTAACCAACTAGAACACCAGTTATAAATCCAGCCAAGATGCTCAAATAAGTGGCAAATGTTTTGGCCAAGCTGCCAAAATAAAATCGGCACTGCTTAGCTTCCCAAACACGCCATGCAAATAATTAATCTCCTTGTTTTATGGAAGAACTGAATTTTAGACAGCCAAGGCATCTGGTAACAGTTTCACAAGCATTTCTTTCTGCCGTAATTGAGTAACCAATGAAAGGAAACAGTAAATATGAGCTTGAATGAATGGGGCGCCTCTTTACAACATGAAATCTGGGTATAGAAAAAAATAGACGTGTCCTTTTTTTCTCGTAAAAGACAATATTTCTGATATGATATAAATGTGATTATACAATTTTTAATTTATTACTGTTTCTTTTTTTCACAAACCAATAGTGATGGACTCTAAGAGTTTAAATTTCAGTTTCGGATATCGTATGAACACCATGTCGATACGATATTTCGGCAAAATTTCGACAAAATTTTGTCCATATCGATCAACGTTTGTGAAGAAATGATCGGAAAATGCCCTCATAATACCATTTTGCCCGAAATTTCGGTTCCTTCTTGAAATCAGTATTTTGGCGAAATTTCGTGAAATCTGAAACCAATTTGACTCTTCTAAGTGATCAATGTGGACAATGCCCATTTTTCAGTGGACATGGATGTCTTTTTTGAGTTTAACTCAGTTGCCACTGTAGTTGCTTCAATATTACCACTTGATATTTGATAGGAACAGACGCACGAAGCATAAATAAACTTTGCAAGTCAAATCAGTTGATGTTGCATAATTGCATAAAACTGAATTGTCAATAACAATGTTCTTTTATGTGGACGTGCAGGGGTAAACTTTTTAATTTTTTATAAATTTGAATGTAGTATTTAAATTATTTAACTTGTTAAAAATCGAAGACGGTTTATACATGATCTTTCTAAGGTAGCGTCCTGATGCATCTTTGATTCAAGGATGAAATATTGGAGGTAAGAATCGTAAGATGAGAGGAATTGGGGCGAGGGAAGAGGAGCACGTCAAGCTGCATATAAGGGAAATAAAATATGAAAATAAATGATTGAAGAGGAGAAAGGATCCAATCGGGATAGGGATACAAAATCCTAAGAGAACTTAGAGAGGTACAATTGTTGTTCTGGTTTATGTTGATGACATCATTGTTACTAGTAGTGACGAACATGACATTCATGCAGCTAAGGATATTCTTGGACAACAGTTTGTGATCAAGGACCTTGGCACACCACGTTACTTCCCCGGTTTGGAGTTTGCACAAAATCAACAAGGTATGGTTATAACACAAAGGAAGTATGTTACTGACCTTCTATCTGAGACAGACATGATAGGATGCAGACCTGCCACTACACCAATGGATCCTAATGCTAGGCTCTATGATGATGACTCTAAAGAAGTGGATAAGAGATGATGCCGAGAGCAGGAGGAAAGTTGCTATATGTTATTATTACCATGCCTGATATATCATTTGTTGTGAGCAGAGTCAGCCAGTTTATGGAGCAGCCCAGACATGCTCACATGGATGCAGTTTGCATGATTTTGAGATATCTTAAATCTTCTCCAGGCGCAGGTCTTCTTTTCAGAAGAGATACGTCTCATAATTACTGGATGTGCAGATGCGGATTATGTTAGGTGTCCAAGGATAGGAAGTCTACCTCAGGCTTCACTGTGTTTGTTGGTAGCTCACTGGTTTCATGGAAGAGTATGAAATAGACAATTGTTGCTCGATCCAGCGCTGAATCATAATATATGGTTATGGCCCAAGGGAGTACAGAAATGATGCGTGTCAAGTCCGTCCCGACTGACCTAACTATTGAGTTGTCTCTTCCTATGCACCTCAAATATGATAATCAAGCAGCACTGTTCATAGCTAACACTCCAACCTTTCATGAGAGAACAAAACACATTGAAGTAGATTGTCACTACACTCGTGATTTGATCCAAGAGGGGTTGATTTCCATTTCTTATGTTGCTTCAGGCGATCAGATTGCAGACATGTTTACCAAAGCACTAGCGATGAGTCCTTTTCACCATTGCTGTTCCAAGCTGAGCATGATAGCCATATATGCTTCAGTTTGAGGGGGAGTGTTGAGATTCTTATATCTCTTGGTCGTTATTTATATTTGTTTATTTTTCCAGTCTATTTTATGTAATTTTCCCATAGATCTTTTCTCCTATATAAGAGAGCTCTAGGGTTATGAGGATATATCTTTCATTTTCCCTTTCACAGCCGCCGGATGGAGAAGGAGATGGGGCTTGCGGGTGAGGTAGGGTTTCTAAGATATACTAGCTTCGGTCTAAGACCGCCACTCTTATACCATGTTGGAAGAAAATACAAAATATGTTTGTTCCAAGGAACTCTAGGGCTCTCTTATATAGGGAGAGACCCAAAGGGTAAATTACATGATATACATGAAAGAAATAGAAAATACATAAATCGTACTATACCATAAAATACCTCTATAGATATGAATTCCATTGTTTTTAAAAACGTGCCTCGAGGCACTGAGGCGTACACGTCGAGGTATTTTTCAAGGAAAAAATGCCTCGAGGCTATAGCCTTTAGCAACCTCTCTGAGGTGTGCGCCTTACATCTCAAGACTAGCCTTTTGTCTTCCGTGGACAAGTAGTTTCAAGCCATCGAGGTCACAATTCACTGAAAGGCATTTAATTAGCACTCCCACGCCGACAAGCTGGTTGATTTAATGCATTTATTTTGCACTTTAGCAACATATTAAGCTAGTTTTTACTCGATTATATATAAATCAACCTGAACAGAAAATTTACTGCATTTTGCATTTTTTTACTTTGTTACGCATGTTCTTTATAAATCAACATCAACGACAAATTTAATATATTTACTTTGCAGTTTAATAACGTATTAAGTTTATTTTTAGTGTCTTTCATGTTCTTTACTAAGTCTACATGAAAAAAACTAGTGGAGGATATTTTCATGTTATGTATTTGATCAAATTTTGTATTATAGATCAACGTGAACCAAAAAATCATTTCATGATAGAACTATGAATATTAGTAGATTAAACTGGATATTATCTTATTGATTCTTTGTAATCAGTCATGAATTGTCTAAAAAACGATCCCATTCGTATTTCACGCACTAAATTGTTAGATTTGTTTATTGTATCAATTGTTTATACTCATATCAGATATTTTGTTAGACCTTTATACTTTTTCTTTTTATTCTAATCAACGTAGGTCGTATGATTAATTATGAGGAAAACAAAACGTGTTATGTTTTAATCTAGTATTTATGAACATTTTTCTCTGTCAAGTGAGGCTTACGCCTCCATAGCCTCGAGGCTTATGCCTCGCCTCAATGACAGAAAAATGCCTCGATACACCTCACGTTGTTAAAACATTGATGAAACTTAAAAGTAAATCAAGATTCATAGCACATAACTGTCCTTTCATTGCTTATGATGGTCTCCTATTACAGAGAACTTGAGCCATCTAAGAAGTATAAATCTTGAATTAAAAACCTCAACTTGCAGAGGTTTATGAATGACATCAAAAGGTCAGAAGATAGTATCAATAAATAAATCGTATGCGGATTGGACTGAGTCACACCCTCTCCTTTTTGGGAAAAAAAAATAAATAAGGGGAACTTATCAGGAGGTTTCCAAGGTGTTGTTATTGGCTTGTCCAAATTATTGTTGTGGACTGGTAAACTTCCACTTTATCGATGCCTGTTATCTATAGCTTTTGCCTTGCAGTTCTTTTATAAATTGTTTTTTAATAAGGAACTTAAATTTATAAGGAAAATTTAAGATTCTACCGTGATTACAGGAATATCCCAAATTCTGATTTTTCTCAGCTGAAGCGATGCAAAATAAAGTTTAAACCTTATTGATCTCACTCCGCCACTCATGCAGAGGTTCCGTGCTCACTTTCTCATGTCCATTTCTTCTTTGAATTGCATATTTCTTTTCAACCTCATTTGGCCGGATAAATCATGACTCAGAAGAGCCTTCTTCCTGCTGAAAAACCTATGGACCTTCTGTGGCTTGGGTCTGATGACATGTTTTGGGGTGTGAGGGTACATGTAATCATTTTACTGTGGTGCTCTGATGCTTTCATCATCTTGTTGATGCTCGCAGGTATATCTGCTTGCCAGATTATTAACTCTGCACGGGACAGAGTGGGCAAACTACTCTACTGCTGCCTTAATTTGAATATGGTTGGTTGGCTTGGACAACCTTTGACCTTGTCCTGCCCTTTCAGCTTTCGTATGATGTAAACTGGCTTTGAAGGATTTGGTTGCTGACTAAAAAAGCATTTAGTTTTGCCATAACACTGCATGAGTGCCTTGGTTCTTTCCTAGACGACCTGGATTGCTCTTGGTAGTTTAATTGATTTCAAGAGTTGAATTGTTTAGATTTAATTTAATTGAGAGGGAACCGCTTAAGGTGGTTTGACCATTCACAAAGGAGGTTGGCTAATGCCACAGTTAGAAGATGCTAGATTTGGGATGTCAAGCCAATTAAGAGGGGGCGAGGAAGGCCCAAGAAGTATTGGAAGGAGACTATCCGAAGGTATCTTAATTATTTAGATCTAAGTCTGTGAATGGAGGCAAAGAATCCATGTAGCAGGCCCTACTTGATGGCCAAGGCATTGTTGTTGTTGCTGTTTATTCGGAAGTGAAATTTGATTCTTTAAGTAAGGCGCCACTATGTTTTCAGGAAAAAAGACAAGAAAAAGTGGAGGCTACTACATGTAATGGAAAAAAGCAAGCCTAAAGGTCAGACTGACGCGGACGAGGAGAATGATTGAAGTTGGGGGCGGGGGTGCAAAGGGAGTGTGTTTTCAACTCATAATATTCTATGTTATTGCGCTGTTGTTCGGATAGAGTCTATATCACGTGTAAACATCTTTTAATCTTTCACAACTAAAACTTGCACATCGAGTGTTCACGCTATAACTTTCACGTTGTAGCTTTTCGAATTATCTTTACATATTTTTTAATTTTCCATGTAGAAGACATGAGTTGTATTGCAATATAAAACCAAAGTACGTGAAACAAATGCCAACTTAACATAGAAAGATACTCGTCTGTACCCCATGATTTCTCAAAAAGTAGGAAATTAAAATTCTTGTGTGCATGTTCTCGATGATACAGGATGTCTGTAATTTAAATGACCTTTTCCTGTAAATGAAGCAACAATAAATGCAATAATCAAGCAAAAATGTGCTGTTTGGCTTTCTATTCTTATAATTTGTGTCTTTGACAGATCCAAGAGCTTGTTGAAGCCATTGTTTTGCCAATGACTCACAAGGACCGGTTTCAGAAGTTAGGGATTCGTCCGCCTAAAGGAGTGCTTTTGTATGGACCTCCTGGTACTGGTAAAACTTTGATGGCCCGCGCATGTGCGGCACAGACAAATGCCACCTTTTTGAAGTTGGCAGGTCCTCAGCTTGTGCAGGTACTTGTAATATCTGTATGGTAATGTTACCTATGATATACAAACTAGCCTTTCCATGTGTGGCATTGATTTGTTTGAACTTAAATTGCTTCTTCCATGTGGTTTTCATACTATACTATGTTTTTCTCTAGGCAATTTTTCTAAATGAATTAGGGTAAATGCGTAGCTTTGGGTCTGAGACTCAGAGATGGAATTGTTTGAGTTTTCATGCTGTCATCCGGAAGCTGCATTAATTTTTTAACTTGCTTGACATATAGTGATTATGGGTTGTGATGTGTATTTCTGGAATGGCTAAATTCATCTATGAAGAATTCTCTGGAGACTAGAGCAATTTGATGTTTTTGCTACAAGTTCACAAGTGTGTTTATTCTAGGTCTTTGACCTTCATCTTTTCCACGACTTAGGGATATGTTACATAATTAATATGATGTTGGGGGCCTGGGGCCAAACTCTGGGAGCTATGGGGAACTTGGGTGATTCACCTTTCTTTAGAAAATTTCATTTTTGAAGTTCAATTCACTTTGGTTTGTCTTCTTGTTGAGTAGTTTTCCTTTCTCTTTCAGTAGAGCCTTAATGAGAAAACCTCCAACGCGCAAGGGGAATAAATGATACATCGGGAAGCTATCATTCTATAAGAATAACCACCTTTGAAAAGATACAAATCTTTTAAATTTTATACAAATAGTCACGATGCTTTCACTACCCAACAACTTAAAAATACACCTTTTCGAAAAGATATAATTTTTTTAGATTTTATACAAAAAGTCCCGATGCCTTAACTTTGCAACAGCTTTTGCTTCATTAAGTGCATTTGATTGATTTAAAAATCTGGGCATGGTTTTTTTGTGCCTTGGAATTGCTGATAAATAGAAAGTGTAAATGAAATGGCTACTCAAATATTATAAGTACTGAATTGTTAGCACCTGATTCAGTGGTGTTTTCTTGTACTATTCCATTAAAAATTTGACGCTTCTTATTTAGGTTTGGATGTTTTTTTCCATCAAATTAGGTTTTGAATGCGATCTATATTCTCTCATAATATTGCTGCTAACTGTTCAATTCTAAAGAAAATGTATTGCAAGTCGTTCGCCGTCTGCTGCTCAGTTTTGTCTTATTGTACTCATAAGCATGCTGCTGGAAACTGTGTAGATGTTCATTGGAGATGGCGCGAAGCTTGTGCGTGATGCTTTTCAACTTGCCAAGGAGAAATCTCCTTGTATCATATTTATAGATGAAATAGATGCCATTGGAACAAAAAGATTTGACAGGTATTCTTTCTGGATCTGTAGTACTTGGCTCTCATGTGATCGACAATTTATTCTGCAGTGCTTTTCTTTTGATTGGAAACTGTGTAAATTCTTTTAATGGACAGATCCATAAATGAAATATAAATTCCGTTACTTATGCAAGGAAATCATCACAACTTTTAAAATCTTGAAAGTGCACAATTTCTTCTATTTATACATGAACAAAATATAAATATGCATGCTGAGCATTGAGGATGTAGCATGGAATCGTAAATGGTGATTCTAATTTTAAAATCTAGCTATGGATGGATGTTTTTATAATTGTTTTCTTTTTGCAGAGGTTTGTGATAAACATCTTTCCATGCTAGGGAATGCCTTTTGAACTTTAAAAATTTTAGTGCCTATTTCTTTGTTGAAATTACTGTAATGAACCAAAGGATGATGAATCTAGATGCTGCAGTGCCAAAATAGTTGGTGTTACTAATGGAAAAATCAATAGTAGTTTTATATGAAACCTTTCTTTTTATTATGGATTACATCAATAAGAAGGTTGGAGACAAGCGGAGGTTGTGACATGTAGGTTGACAGGCATTGATGCTCTTATGAAATATATGTAGTGGGATGGGGGAACATGTCTCATTCTTTTACAAGGTTATATAGGCATATAGGGGTAATGAGGTGCAATGAAGAATGGCGGGTGGGTCATGGAAAGGCAATGGGTCCATGTTAATGGTAGCTGAACGAGGGCCCTTATCTGCATCTGGTTTAGCTCCAGATGCAGATCTGTGGTCAGCATGCACATATATCTACGTTATGTCTAATCTTAAGGCCCTCTTCTTTCATTCTTCTATGGTATGGTAGTCAAGCTTTTTTTTTTGACGCTCAAAAAAGGGGGATACACTCGACGGTGTTCACCCCAATATATTAAGAAGAAACGAAAAGAGTTTTTACAAAAGAAAAGAAAAGCTCAAACCAACAAAAAGACCCGAGGGGGCATCCGAAATCAAACACCCCCCGCAAGAACCTATTCCTGGTCTACCCAGAAGACCAATCAACCACAAGACGCGTAGTAAGGATAGAGATATTTTCCCTGTAGAAACGCTGGCCCGCAAAGAGGGCCTCATTCCTCCCCAGCCAAATGCTCCACAAGCGCGCAATCGGATCCAGCAGATCCCTCCTAGCCCTACCCCTGGAGGTCACCAAGCTCTCCCAGAAAGAAGCAGAGGACACGGTATTGATCCAGCAAAGGTCAGCCCAAAGATCACGAACACGCCCGCACTCGAAGAAAAGGTGATTGATGGTTTCCCGCTCCGTGCCACACAGCCCGCAGTACGACCCAACATTGGGGAACATAGTTGCACATCGATCACGAGTTAAGAGTCTCCCCCTGCGAAGAAGCCATAGGAATATGCCAATGCGCTCTGGAAGCTTGAGCCCCCAAAAGAATTTGCAATCGCGCACAAGAACAATGTCGTCCCCATGAATGCTAGGAACGAGAGCAGAGTACGCCTTCCTCGTAGAGAAAGAGCCATCCTTCCACGCCCAGTGGTCCCGGCCGTCAGTGGGCTTGATAACATCCGCAAGCAGACCCATCAACGAAAGGAAATCGTCCAATCGCTGATCCGATAGATTCGCAGTAATCCTAGGGCACCAGCAACCATCATCCCAGCACGAGGCCACCGAAGTCTCTTTGTCTTCCACCAAAGCATACAAACGAGGGAACACATCCTTGAAAGTACCCCTTCCAGACCAATCATCGGTCCAAAAACGAAATGAGTTCCCCTTGCTCAACATCGGTTTAAAAAGGGAGCGATTACGATTAAAAACATTCAACACCCCACGCCAAAAAGAAGAAAGGTGATCGAAGGAGCTCCCCCGAGAAACGACCATCATCTCCACTCCCATTGTCTCCCGTAGAATATTCAATGAAGTTCTCCTCATTTCCCCAAACCCGTGAAGCCACTTAGGCAAAAGGGCGTCATTAACCGCATCCGACCGCCTCACTCCCAAGCCCCCCACCCGCTTGGGCCTCGTAACATCACCCCACCCCGTCAAATGCACCCCCCTTCTCCCCTCGCCCTTCCTTCCCCACAAGAAACCCCACATACACTTCTCCAAACGCACCTGAATCCCCTTAGGCATACCACGAACCGAGAAGAAGTAAATTGGAATAGAGGATAGCACCGCTTTGAGAAGAACTAGCCGCCTGCCCCTGGATAAAAGAGCCGCTCGCCACCCGGCCAGGCGAGCCTCCATCTTCTCCACCACCACCTTCCAATCACGAAGCCGAACGCGACCCACAGCCAAAGGCAGGCCTAGATAATCAAAGGGGAGCCCACCGGGGGAGGAGCCCAATAGCCGGCCACACTCCAAGACATCTTCCTGCGACATACTGAATGGGACCACCTTAGACTTTGTCCCATTAATCAAGAGGTCCGAGACCTCGCTGAAAAGCTGAAGAGTAGTAGCCATACCGGATACCTCAGAGGGACCACCCTCGATAAAGCAAATAGTGTCGTCAGCGAACTGAATAAGAGGGACATAAAAGTCCCCAATAGAGCAACCACGGGTAAGACCCGCCGCAGCCACGCCATCAATCATACGAGGCAACACGTCAACTGCCAACACAAATAGGAGGGGAGCGAGAGGACACCCCTGACGCACCCCCCTCCTTGGCTGGAAGAATCTCCCGACCGGGCAACCATTAAGAACGGAAAGGGAGGCCGTGGACACACAGCGCCGCACCCACGAGATCCAAGCCTCCGGGAAGCCCCTCCGCCTCAGAACCGACCACAGGAAGCGCCAATCAAGGCAGTCATAGGCCTTAGCGAAATCGATCTTCCATAGAATCCCCTTCGTAGAAGACTTCCTCCAAGCCTCCACCATTTCGGAGGCCACCGCGAAGCAATCGGATATTTGCCGTCCACGAATAAAGGCGGCCTGCGAAGGCGATATCAGCGAGTCGAGAAGGGGAGCCAGCCTCTTGGCCAAGACCTTAGCAATGATTAAATAGATCCCATTGGAGATAGAGATTGGACGAAAATCCTCGATGCGATTGGCCGTAGCGGACTTTGGAATCAAAACAATAAGGGCCCTATTAATTTTGTCAAACCCACGGTTACCTTCACAAAATTCACGAGCAACCTCCACAACGTCATCATCAACCACATCCCAGAAATCACGATAGAAGGCCACCGGGAACCCATCAGGGCCCGGGGAAGCGTCCGCGTTGAGGTCCCAAACAACCTCCTTGAGCTCAGCCAAAGAGAATGGCCTAATCAGGGCCACCGCATCCGAAGATAAGATTGAGGGAGCCCCCCGGCCCGACCATCGCCACATACGCTGCGACCGACACCCAAATGCATTCTTGAAATGAGCCCCCAAAGCCTCGCCCAAATCCTTATCCCCATGGATGAGGGAGCCATTGACCATGAGAGAATGGATAGAATTGAAGCGCCTTCTACCACTGGACACCCGGTGAAAGAATACAGTATTCGCATCACCTTCCTTGATCCACCGCACCGCTTTGATCCGGTTCTTTGTCATAGCCACACACCGCTTATTAGAGCTTGATACTTGGAATGGGGAATCCTTGACCATGCATTTACGACAATTTTTCCTGGACAGCCACATCAGGTGATAGAGGTCTTTTCATGCCATCTTGTCTTCTTTCCTTTTATCACCCTTCTTTATACGTCCCCAAAACCCCCAGATTGATACAAATCAGCACAATAAAAAAAGGAAAACCGTAAGTATTTTCCTATTGCTATGGGTCCCATTGAACCTTCTCTTTAGAATACTACGTGCGTGTAGAATTGATTGGTACTTCCACGGCGAATGGTTACAGTTCTCTTTAGAATGGAGAACAAGTGATGGCTAGTATATATGAGTTATGATGTACACATATGTTTTTTTAAGCAATGTGGCTTGAGGGAAACATGATAATTGAAACATAAACAAACATATCTTGAAAGTTGATGAAACATGAGCTACAATCGAGAGGGTCGGGCCTGGAGGTCCTCTTATAATACCCACAAACTTTAAGAAGCATTCTAAAGTAATTTGCTTTTGGCCATGTCAGCTAGGTTTTATTAGTATGCATGTTTGGGCAGCATGATATTCAGATAACGAGAAGCACATCCGCATCTTTCTAGTTTGCTGGTAGTGTAGACTGCTGAGATTCTAGATTACTCTCTGTTTCCATAAACAATTCCAATATGCCTAGAAATTTTGAAGTCGATTTCACCATTTAGTTTGGATTATCTTTTATTGTAATGGAATTGTCTTGCATAACCTCATAACATCAGTTAAGCCTCCTAATTTCATTGCAGTGAAGTGAGTGGAGACAGGGAAGTGCAACGAACCATGTTGGAATTGCTCAATCAACTTGATGGTTTCAGCAGCGATGAGCGTATAAAAGTTAGTGGCTTCTGTTCTCTCTTTAATTTCCTGTGTTACATCATGCAGATTCATTAAAGGAGGCCTCATGGAAATATTTGTTGCATGTCAGATACTAACTTCTAGGCAATCTATGATGGCTTTCTTAAAGAATCCAGCTTGCTTGTTTACCTACACCTCACAAAAATGTTAACACATTTTTACACCTAAAAATAACATTGCTGCAATGCAACCATATTGCTGAGAGCACCAGCGTTGTAGGTGACCTGTCCATCCATCTATTGCGTTAGAGCTGACTTCATCAAATTTGTATCCTTCTCGAAATGTTATCCAGAGCGAGTTCTAGGAGGAGAAATCTTACCAGCTAGCTCTTATGCCGAAGTGCACTAATGGTTAAATCTCGATTGTTGGGCTTAGATTTTGGAAATTTGGCATTTGATCAACTTACTTCTTTAGTGCAGTTTAATGAAATGTGCTCTGGAGTAGAGGCCCTTTGAACCAAATAGGTGGGCACCCTATGGACTGATATGAAAAAAATTCTTGTATATTAAAAGAACAGTAATTTACACCTGCAATAAAGTTCTTTTTGTAAAATCAAAGTTAGAGGACATCCCTAGCAGTACTCTTGCGTCCAAAATGAGGGAGATCATTTGGCTTGATAATCCAAAAAACCACGACCAAGCCAAACAATATTGGGATTAACCACACAATTGAGAAAGCATAAAGAACCAAGAACTTGCAAGTGCAACCCCCCAATAGCAAGATCCAACGTGAACAAAATGGCCGGATACTCACGAAAATACAAATTGTACCATGGGATTCACTGTCACGAGGTATTAGTCCAATGCTTATACCGCGGTTTAGTGACAATGGATTGGCATGTAAGATCTAACCAGAAAAAATGGTACGAGGGTTAGGAAAGTACAAGCAGTTCTACGAGATTTTCTGTTCTGCATTGGTCATAACACCTCTTGCAAAGTCTACCGAGTTTCCCGAGCTTGATGCCTGATTTTAGAGTTTGAAAGTCTGGCATTTGGCCATCGTACTTTGGTGTGGTTTAGTGGGAATGGTGCTCTAGTAGTAGAGTAGGCCCTTCTGAGGTGGTTGCACTGTGGACTGATATGAAAACTGTTTTTTTCTTGTATTTTAATGACATATTGGTGCACATACAACACATTTTTCATGATCTAGCCCAACCAGCAAAAAATATCCTTTCAATATTGTTATAGAAGTTGCTACTGCATCTAAGCTTTTAAATGCTCATGACTTAGGTCGGTACTTTTTGATGGGTTCCTTGCATGTTTTCCCTTATTTTACTTTGCAAGTTTATATAAATATGTTCAGGTTATAGCAGCAACAAATAGGGCTGATATTCTGGATCCTGCACTGATGCGATCAGGTCGTTTGGATCGAAAAATTGAGTTTCCTCATCCAACTGAAGAAGCAAGGGCTCGGATTTTACAGGTTGGAGAAAGCACATGTATCCTTCTCCACTTTGAAATGTGCTTTACTCTGATCAACATTTGACACGATCGTTGTGACACTGCAGATCCACTCAAGGAAGATGAATGTAAATGTCGATGTGAATTTTGAAGAGTTGGCCCGCTCTACAGATGATTTCAATGGTGCTCAGCTCAAAGCCGTTTGCGTAGAGGCTGGCATGCTAGCTCTTCGGAGAGATGCCAACGAGGTAATGTCTCAGCTGCTCTACTTGTGGCGGAGAAAATAATTAAACTGTCTTTCTGGGCATCATTAGAGAATTCAACAACGGTGGGTAAAATCCCTAAGACTCGTGACACCTGCAAGGCAACCCAAATTGAAACAACATAAGCCAAACAATTGTGGCCATACAACTATAATCGATCAAATTGAGCAATCAAATCCAAGAGTTGAGGAACCAAAGACTGACAGGGATGCTCAAGTCCCTAGGACAATCACCCGAATCAAAAGCCGAGTGATATGACAAGGGAGAAACAAACCACCTAGTAGATGCTTAGTCCAAATTAACTAATTCTGCTTAGCTCACAGTTTGCAGAAGACAAGAATGTCCACATTGTCTTTCTCACTGACTTCCAACTATCACCACTGAGTTCCTACTACCACCCCACTTGCCACCATCACGTCCGTATGGAAGATCTACATACTGCTAAGATCAATTAAACGAGGAAAAAAAACTATACCTGCTTGGTCATGCCAGCTTGATGATGATCTTCGCCTCTGATAATCAACATAGAATTAAAAACTGCTCATCTTCGGATAGATATTTTCCCCTCTTAGATGTGTCATGGTTCCACCTCGAGAAGCTTGCCCCATGTCACATCATCATTGATGCCTCCCACGTCCTCCTTTTTAATAACTGTGGGAAGAGGGGAAAGGGGGACATGATTTCAAGACAATGAGAACCCTAAGGGTGCAACTTAAGAGAGCTGATGGATTCAGAGCGGGGGAAGGAGCCTCTCATCCCGGAGGTCGTCGACCGCCCGCTAGTAGAAAGGGAGAAGAGAGCTACAAGAGCGGAGAGCATGTGGCGTTGAGAGGGTTCATGCCGTACAGGCAACCATTCTCTCTCGAAGGAGATACTTCAAGTGTGGACTGGTTGGCTACCATACACGTTAGTGTGAGGCGAAGAGGGAGGTGTGCTACCGCTGTCGCGAATGTCATATTCGGAAGGACTATAGGGCTCTTCCTTTGGGGTGGCGGCGGACGTGAGTGATACATGTGGAAGGTTGGAGGCCTAGAGACCCCCGATGATCCTGTTGAGGGTGTCCTCACCGCGGAGGATACGACCAAAGATTTGACGAAGGTTGCGGAGGGTCTGGAGTTAGGTCGCCCAGCGGGGTGCGTGGAAGATGGTGTTTAGCTGTCAGAGACATCTTTATGTGTCCGAAGGGTGGAGGCGAAGGAGGTTGGGGGTTTCCTCTCCATTGGCAATGATTTGTTTCCGGCGTCAGTGCGGTGGTGGCGGCCTCGTTTGCGGGATGGGGAGGCGTAAACGTCAATGATGTTGCTGTTGGAGATTAAGGGCCTACCGATTTGGTGCCTGGGACTGGGAGTGGTCAAGGGCGAGCTGCGAGATATAGGAGAAGTAGACCGTGTTGTGTGCATCGACCTTCATCATGGGGAGGGTTGGAATGTGCTTCTTTTGATGAAGGGGTGCTCGAGGGAGGTTCTGCCGGAGGCATTGTTCCATGGTTGGAGGTTGGCTTCCCACTCCGTGTGATATGTGTGGTGGAGTCGGAGAGGTTGGAGACCGCTTCCATGCTGGATCCCTACATGCTTCGACGGTTGCGATGGTCGGAGCTTCATGGAAGGCGGTGCCGTCGCTGGCACGACCAACGACTGTTGAGGTTTCGTGATTTGATCGGGCGAAATGTCTGCTGAGGGAATCCCTTGATTTGCTGTCGTCCGTTGTGCTGCAGTCGCTTGAGTTCCCTTCTTGCTGGTGAAACCTTGTCCCATGAGAGGCGATTTGGTCTAACGTGGTGAAACACATGGCTTTTGGAGGAGGTGCCTCTTGTGATGGGTCCAAGTCGGGTTTTGACCCTGCTGCGGTTCTCGGGTTCCACCCTCTGTCTGCTTTGGGTGGTGCGGGTCTGATCCTCTCACCATCCCAATTGGAGCTTGGGTGTTCTATGAGGTTCTGGCCCAAATTTCGGACCCGAAGATCTCGTTGGGGTTTTCCTTGGAGGTGGGCGACTCTGCTACTGTCTCTGCTTCCGAGAGCTCTAGTGCTCGTGGCACAGCTCGTTTATGCGGAGGTTTGGATGGAATACACAAGACGATGGTCCCTGATGATGCTCCTTCATGTGCTCCTACTGCTACCTCGACGGCGGTGGGAGTCAGCGGCGATGGCCTTTTGGGCTTGGTGATGGAGGTCACCGGTTTTCTCGGTGGCTCTGATGCGGAGGTCCTTCCAGGTGTGTTGATGCTATAAGCTACGTCGATCCCACTGTGTTGGATTCGGGAGCGCTGGTAATGCTTGAGGAGACCTTGGTTGCTGACGTAATCGAGGATGGAGTGATCCAGGACCCGTGACTTTGGCTCGGAGTCGTAAAATGGAGCATCGCATCCTAGCAGCAGAGAGGGCGCAGAGGAAGCAAAGTTGGCGCTCGAAGGGGGTGATAATCAGGTGAAGTTGGACCCGCTTTCATCCTTTTCTTGTAAGAGGCGGAAACTGGAGGTACAGTTGTGGCTGGAGCTAGAGTTGGAAGATAAGGAGGCTCATTTCGGGGGGGGGGGGATGGAGTGGCTGCGGCAGTTGTTGGGGATGATCAGTCTTTGGAAGAGAATAGAGGGGGCGATGGGTTGAATAGCTTGATCGACATTCACGTGCAGGTTGCTGAATGTCTTGGGGTATCTGTGCCCACAGCTAACCCTCCGAGTGGATCCAAATGAAGACCGTCTCTTGGAATGTGAGTGGGTTGGGAGATAGGGAGAATTGGGGGATGGTCAGGGGTCTACTAAGTTCTTGGAATGCGGATGCGGTGTTCTTACAAGAGTCTAAGATTGAATCTTGGGATTCTGTCACATGGAAATCTTTAAGATAACTCTAGACTGACAAAGTTTAGAGCGGTTCCATCTGTGGGAAGTATTGGAGGGCTGGTTCTGGCGTGGGATACTGATTTGTTCTCTCTTATTGCTTGAGAGCGTGGATCTCAAATCTGTATCGGTGTTGTTGGAGTGCAACTCTGGGACTGGCATGATTCTTTGTACATCGGTTTATGGTGTCCCTGGAGGGGGGCGTGGCTCGGTTTTGTGGGAGGAGCTGAAAGTTGTTAGAAGGTTGTACCCCAAGGTCCCCAACACCCCTTGGGTGGTCGGGGGTGATTTCAATGTAACATTGCTGGCGTCGGATCACCATGTGACCGTGGAGGGAAGGACTCGGGTTCTGGTGATTTCCCAGATTATGTTGGCGAGTTGGCAATGGAGGTTGTGGATGC
Organism: Ottelia alismoides; assembly: GCA_037367405.1. Lineage (NCBI taxonomy): Eukaryota > Viridiplantae > Streptophyta > Magnoliopsida > Alismatales > Hydrocharitaceae > Ottelia > Ottelia alismoides. The sequence continues at coordinate 459,868 of JAZKJV010005626.1, forward strand.
CATGAACATAAGATACACCCAATGCAACGCTTCCTCGAGGTCACACCTTGATAGGTTTCTGGTGTCTACTGAGATATTGGAGATGTTCCCGTTTGCTGTGGTGCGTGCGCTTTCTAGATCTCGATGGGATTACACAATGATTTGCTGGGATTCGAGTGAAAGATCGATTTCAAAGTTGATGTTCAGATTTGAAAAACCATGGTTGTTGGCGACAATTTCAGGGATTTGGTTGTGAGTTTTTGGTGCTCATTGCAGGTAGATGGCTCAACAGCTCTGAAGTTTGCGCAGAAACTTAAGTTGTTGCGTGGTATATTGATGGACCACAAGAAGATGATAAAGAGTAGTAGCATTGAGAAACGTGAGAAAGTAGTGCCAGAGATAGTGAGGTTGGATGATATCGAAGAATTGCGTAGTTTGGGCAGTGGGGAGATGCATTCTAGGAGTGAGCATCAGCTTGTGGTTGTTGAAGATGACAAGCGAAGGGAGATGGAGTGGTGTCAGAGTCTAGGCAGAAGTGGGTGAAAGAAGGGGGATGCGAACACCCGTTTCTTCCATACAATAACCAATAAAAGGAGGAGGAACCGGATTCATGAGCTAAAAGTGGAAGATAAAAGCATTCAAGGGACAAGAAGATAGTGAAGGCACTCGTGGTTCATTTTTATTGATTCAGCAGACGACTGCTGAACTCTGGGGCGTGGTGGTCAGGGAGGGGTGTCAAAATCTTGGGACAGGGTCAACGGGAGGCGCTTGTATCAGAATTCTCTTGGGAGGTTGTACACATAGATGTTTTTGATCTCAATGATGACGGTTGCCCAGGTCCATATGGCTTTCAGTACTATTTTACAGAGAATTCCAGGAAGTGGTGGAGGGGAAGATGTTATGGAGATGTTGCTAGAGTTTAGAGTTGCTAACAATGGCTTGGAGAAGCTTAACATGTCCCTCTTGTTTTTGCTTCCTAAGGAGGGCACGAAACATGTTGAGGAGTTCCGACCTATTGCACTGTCGAATGCCATCTATCTCATCGTGGCAAAGGTGTTGACCAACTGCCTTCGAGGGGTACTGGATGATCTCATTTTACCTTTGCAGACAGCTTTTGTTCCAGGGCGATAAATTTTGTAGGGGGTAGTTGTGGCGGCGGAGATTGTAACTAATTGGAAGAGAAGAGGAACTGCATGCTTCTTATGGCAGGTTGACTTCTCAAAGGCCTATGATAGCATGGATTGGAAATTTATCTGTGCGATCGGGCGCCACTAGTGAAGACAGGATTTCCAGACATCTGGATGGACTGGATGAAGAGATGCATTACCATCGCCTCGCTTTCGGTACTGGTGAATGAGAAACTTGAAGAGGGTTATTTTCAACCGCAGAGGGGTGAGACAGGGCTGTCCCCTAGCCCCCTTTTTGTTCGTCTTGGTTACCATGTCTAGTCTGTTAGTGGATGGCACTTTTTTCCGAGGGTATTCCAGATGTGGTCTTTTGGTACCAGTGTTGCAGTATGTAGATGACACTTTATTCTTTATTGAAGGAGGTGTGGAGGAGATCATGGTGGTTAGGACGATCCTTGACATTTTTGGAGATTTCTCAGATCTGAAGGTTAATAGTACATAGTCAACCTTTGTGCCCTTTAACCTTTCTTTGAAGGATTCGACATCGTGTGGGGAGATCCTGGGGACAGAGAAGAAGACTCTGCCCATTGGGTATCTGGGAGGCTTTGGCATATCGATTAATTACCACAAGAACGTCCCTGTGGCGGAAGTTTGGTCAGATGGCTCGTGGACATCTGGTTTTGTGGTAGAGTTGTCTGATCAGAGAGTTGAGGAATTTTGGGTCTCTCTACCAGGCTGGCTAGATTGGAAGCACCATCGGAAAGGAGGGACTCTTGGTGTTGGAGAGACGGTTACTTCACTGTCAAGAAGGCTTACAAAGTACTTTCAGTTTCTGCTATGTTACCTGATGATTTGGAGCTCTCGCGGAACTTTGCGAAGATATGAAGATGGAGGGTTCCAGCTAGGATGAAGGTCTTCTTATGGCTACTTAGGAGGGAGCGGATCTTAACGGCGGGCAGAAGGGCAAGGATTTTTTTGTCCAGAAGCGATGGGGTGTAGAAGATGTGAGGTTCAAATGGATGACATATTATTTATTCTTTAGGTGCCCAGGATCGATAGAAGTGTGGTATAACGTGAATATTCCGGGTCTGATTTGGAGTGAAAGGGTTTCTTTCTAGGAGTCGCTCAGTAGAAGGTGGTCTGGCTCTGAGGAAGCGAGAATGAAGACTTGTGCGGTTATTTGGTCGACACAATTGACTAGGAATGGAGTTATCTTTGAGAGAGGGAGATTTTACTTTGAAAATGTTAGGGCATGTCAGGACCCTCATTGAATCTTGACGGATGTAATTATTTCTTTATTCCTTTATATATATATATATTATTTAGATGGACCTCTAAAGGAGATCCACCCCACCGTTTTCCAAAAAAAAAATGAATCCAAGACAAAACCCTCAATGGAGTGAATTTGCAACCTCTTGAGGTATATAACTACGGTTTTAATTCGTGTTAAAGATGCAAAAGAACGGGGTTTGGGGTTGTAATTGCTACGGGATGGGCCTCTGTGTCGACTCTCGTTTGTTACAGAACGACGAGTTTGGGATTTTTTTCTTTAAATAAAAGTGGAGGGTGCCAAATAAAAAGGAATAGACTGGTTTAGTTATCCGCTCAATCTGGTTTAAACTTGGCTTCAAGTGAAATTTATCCCAGAATGCTTGTTATTTTGGGTGGGTTCTAAATTGTTTAGGTGTTGATATAATCTCGGGTACTCTATTTCTTGAATTACAGGTGACACACGAGGATTTCAACGAGGGAATCATCCAAGTGCAAGCTAAGAAGAAATCCAGCTTAAACTATTATGCTTGATGCAGTTGCCACTTGGACATGGCATGGCTTTACCCTCTACCATTGTACCATGTGCTAAATCTATATTTAAAGATTTTGGTCTTGATAGTTTTTTAAAGAAATTCAAGCTCTGGTTGCCCATCTGGTAATGTTTCAATTATTGCTGGATTCTCTCACCTTTTCATTGTCTTTGTGAAACTATTGACTTTTATTTCATTGGGGTAGCAGGCCAGGCTGCTCTTGTTTCTTTTTATAGGTATCATGCTGGATGTTCCACCTGTGACACGACATAGTTTACTGCTCCATAATTATATATTGTAGGTCCTGGATTTCTTTGATTTTCAACGAGTTATAGAGATTCACAAATAGTAGAACTCGTTTGATTTTTTATTGTGGCTATCTTCATGCTATTTGACTGTACCTCAACGCCCGGTGCCTTAGATGCTAGTTGAAATGGTAAATCTTGTTGGTTTTGTGACGGTGAAATTATATGTAGCCATGTAGGGCTGCTAATTGAAACAAACCGTAGCAAATGAACCTATGTTTGAGTTCGGTTTGATAAGAAAGTCGCAAAGTTTGAGTTTGGTTTGATCATGTTCGATAGGATAAATTCGAGTTTGTTTAGAAAATGAAATTCAGAAGTTTTGCTTAATTAACTCAAACTTGTTCAGATTTGTACGTTTGAAACTGGAGTTTGATAATAAGGTTTAATAAGTAATGAAAATATGAAATTATTCAAATTAAAATGGTACAAGTTCAATTAATACCATAACTTTTTAATCTCAAAATTTCTCATATGTACAAGTACTTAGTTACACATATATACATTAATGTATGCACATTGCACTTGAACTTTTATTAAACAAATGTGTGTTATCTTTCATGTTCGATTCATTAAACTAACGAGTTAAAAAATGAAAATAATATTTAATTTGATTAGAAACCTTCCAACATTTTTTGAACTAATATTATTTCTGTTTAGTTTGATTAGTAGCCCTATTATCAGAGAATATTCTTATAGTTGAGTAGTATGTCTTCGTGGTATCAAAAAATTCTCAAGTTCTATATTCGCTTAGGTTTGGCTTGTTAAAAGTTTGATTTAGATTCGGTTCAGAAATAAATGAACCGAAATTGAACATAAGTTTAGGCTCGGTTAAATTAATGAATCGAACCTAAAAATCATAGGTTCGTTTAGACTTTTCGTTAAAAGCTTGATAAACACATACATATACATATTTACAAATTCTTATCCCCATAAGTGGATCTTATTTTGAGATAAGTGGATTTTATCCTAGCATAAGTGAATTTTGTTTAGAGATAATCGGATATTTATGGAATGAGTAGGTTTTATCTCGGTATAAATTGTCTCAAAATAAATAGTCACACCAAGGTTACAACATCCATCATCTATTTGTCTAGTACTTTTCCCTTTTTATTCTCAAATCAACAGAACAAGTATAAACCTTACTTATCGCATATCTTCATATTATTCCTTATCATCATCTGAAGAGATGTAAAATATAATATAATTATACTTTTTGAAAGAGACGGATCCTTATTAATCTATTTTTTTTTCAAAAGACGAAAAAGAATTAGATAAAAAAACAAACAAAATGAATATTTATTCTAATTATAGACACGTATATTTCCATTTTTTTCTTTTCACTTAATCTTATTAAACAATTCTCAATCTCAATATTCACTTCAGTTTGATTTTGTTAAAAAGATGTTCGATTTAGATTTGGTTCGAAAATAAACGAACCGAACTTGAACACAAGTTTGATTAAATAAACGAAACGAACCTAAAAAATATAGGTTCGATCAGATTCTGTTCGTTTACACCCCTACTTGTGGAGGTTGATAAATGAGTATACCGAGTATGTGGAAAGCATGTTACAGGTGCCTTACGCAAGCTTATGATAACTTCCTTATTGAAGTCTAGAACGTTCAATAAACCATATAAGTTAATCGGTTTCAAGCATGCACATTTCTTTAGTAGGCTATTGATGATGTCTAGGGAGGGATAACGGATTCATCAAGTCGCCATTTATGTTTATCAAGATAGAAAATTGAGTTTTGAAGCATAACAAGAGCCCAATGAGGAGGATTTCTTGGATGCTCTTGATAAATACGTAGAGTGCGATGAAGTCTTAAATTAAGGTGTCGAAGACCTTATAAAAGTCAATCTTGCGGGTCTTTGCTCTTTATGCTTTTTCAAGTGAGGAGGATTTCCGATGCAAATAGAAAATACGTAGCGACCGAGCGCCCTTTATAAAATCGCATTCGGTTGTGGTTCTTTTAGTTTTGAAGAACACCATCCTAGTAGTACAAAGACGATGGGTTTATAGTTGTCAATCTTTTGGGATCACGTGCTTCATAAATCAATGATATGATAGAATTATTTCAGAGCTTTATACTTTGATAATTGAAGTTTTTATTTAGGAGGCAATTTAGCATATTTTTTTAGTAATGGATTCCCCTCCTTGGAGAGAGCACGAGATAAATGTGCCATTTGGATCCTTTAACGAAGTGATAAAAGATCATTTTTAAATTTATAATTAACCTCATACAAATGTTCTTCTCTCCTAAACAGGTTGCAATAAAAGTTTGAAATGATGACGACTAGCACCTAACCATATGAATAAATGATCTCCTGGTTATGCTTTAGGACAACAATTCAACTTCAATTCTTACTGATAGAAGTGGAGGTTTTAAGATCATGAAACTTTGATTATCTCGATGAACGTCAAATTTGCCTCTTTAAGAATAGATAATTGTCGTAGTATAGGAGACAAATTTGGTTCGTAAAAAACCACAATCTTTGAATGTTGTAGAATATTTATACTTGGCAAGTCTACCAAGATCGAACACAGGAACACGAGCTACTCTATCTATTTATCGAATTTTGATCAATTAAGAGCAAGTGTGAATTATTTCTCAATTTCAGGTCTTCATGCGTATGCACGAGGTAAAATGCAGAACAATGCAGATATATGATGCATGCAATTTTTTTAGTTATTTTTCAATGCAAATGTAGGAGTGAGCATGAAAATAATGCAAGGTTAAATGTATGCAAATGACTATTATAAATATACCCTAGAAATATCAATAAATTGAGCAACATAAAGTAGTTAAGAATCAGGTCATTTTTAGCACAAAATATATGAGGACATATATTTTATGACAAGGCATTGGAACATGAGTCATCATCTAATATTAAAAATTTATTTCATTTAAAATGATGTCAGATGAAAAAATTAAACATGCCATGAAGTCGATGATGAAACAAGGAACAAAGTGACATTAACAACATGCAATTTGGACCTACGATGCTCAAGTTATGAAGAAAATAATGCAAGGGAAAAAATGTAGTTAAAATGCAGGAAATAAAGTGATGAATAATTACAAATAGGTCCCTAGAGGGACCTATTTGCAATTTTGCAAAACCGCATGGCCCCCTTGTAAATATTCCTTGTACGGGGGGCATTTGTGCAAATATTGAAACCCACCTGGGCCTCCCTGTAAAATACCCATGCACATATGACGCACGCGCCTGGGAACCATAGTGCAAATACCAAAACTTACAGGTCCTTGCAATTTACCCAGGCCCTCACGTGTTGGGCACGTGAGGAGCTAGGCTCGGGAGGCTAGGCTGGCTCTGGCCACGTGGCATCAGGTGGAGGCTCGAGAGGAGGCTTGGAAGATCCAAGCCTGGAGGTTCGTCTGGAGGCTCGGTTGACCACATATCATCATATGGTCTGTCTGATCTAGATGATCGGACATCACCTGTACTGTCTTGCTCCTCCACGGGCCACCGGAGAAGGCGGGGCTAGGAGCGATCGTGAGGGGCTCGCGAAGGTGCTGGAGGCGTGGCAAGGCTCCATTGATGTCTGGAGGAGCAAGATGGAGAGGAAGCCCGAGACCGGCAAGGCATTGCAAACTCCGACCATTGAGCACCTGCATTGGTTAGCATCGCCGAAGCGAAGTGTGTGAGGTGCGTGAGTCGTGAGTGAATGGGGGCTGTGGGGCATCGGGAGGTGGTGGCCCAGGGGCTTCTTCTCCGGCGAGGTTGAGAAGAAGGGGGTCAGAGCGGGGGAGGTCCTGGAGAAGAGGAGGGTGGGTCGGCATGGATGTAGATGATCAGGAGGAGCTTAAGGGATGGTCTGTTGAGCGTGACATTGATTGGAGATGATGGGAAAATTAAGAGAAATAAAGGAAAAATAAGGGGAAGGGAACCTCATCGGAGAGGGGAAACCGATGAAGGTGGTGGCTTGGACTGAGCTCCAATGGAGCTCGGGTTGTTGCTCGAGCGCTCAGCCATTAGTGAGGTGCTTAGCGGACGCCAGAGGTGCCCCGACACAGCGGAGTAGCCACGGGTCGACACCGGGGCACTAGGTCATCGTCGCCTCTACCTTCTGCCTCTCCGCTATCACCGGAGGCCATGCGAAGATGGGCCTAAGCCCGTGATTGGTGGACAAGGTGCTCGGTGGCGAAAGGAGGGGGTTTTATAGGAGGCAATGGTGGTGTGTTATGAAGTGGCGGAGGTGTTTGAACGCTTGGAGTGATGGAGGAGTGAAGATGGGGGTGGTGAAGATGGCGGAGGAAGGAGGAGGATAGGGCTACGTGGAGGAGGCATTTTGATGAGGAGGGGGTGGCTGTGGTGCCTTCCAAAATTGGAAGGGGGCGGAGGGGCGACGGTGTGTAACGCCTGGGAAGGGAATAACTGGAGGTAGGAGATGATCTTCCAGCCGTTGGATCTCACGATCCAACGACCCAAGTGTTGGCGCGGTTGGAGAGCCACGGTCAGATCAAAGATCTGATCGAACGGCTGAGGGCTAGGCGCAGATGAACGGGTTGGATAGGTCATAGGGCTTGATCTAACGGTGGTGAGAGTGGGGGCGACGTGGAGAGATGGTAGTCGTAGGATGAGGAGGGATCAAGTGGCTGAGAGCGAAGCATGAGGGAGTGGCTCAGATTTAATCTCGAGGCTGACCTGATGGCTGTGGCTGCATCAGAAATGAAGGGCTAAGATGGAGGAATCTGTAGAAGATCAAGCAACCTAGAATGGCGCCGGATGGCAGAAGGATGAGCGGGCCATGTGTTGAGCAGCCCGGAGGGCGCCACGTGGTCCAATCAGAAAATTAGAAAAATAAAATAAAGAAAAATACATAAGAATTAGTTAGAGGCGGAATTAGGAAAAGTCAAAACATGAAAATTGTTCATCTCAATGAGTTTATAAGTTTCATGTTGGACAAAAGACCAAAAAGGTCATTTATACAAAAAGTTTTTTAAGGGTGTTTTTAAGGGGTTAAAAACACATGCTTTTTGGATTTTGAGTTGTTTTTGTATTTTTAGTCTTTTTAAGGGCTAGGAAATTATAGACAATTGTTGACTTCATTTTTAGGATTTTTGATAATAAAATAATTACAAATTAAATATTAGCTATTATAAACAATAATTATAGGTTAATTACACACAATATAACACAATATAATAACGAGGAATTATTGGTGATTTTTATTGGCTTATTTAAGATAGGGGTTTAAAAATTAACTTTTAGCATAATGAATACGAGATTCATCATACCCCTATACTTTAAACCATGCTCGTCCTTGAGCATCTAAAGAATGAAGGAGTCATATTAATTCTGACAGTACAAGTGAGGATTTCAAGGCTCAATCTTTCGAGGACGCTCAATTTATGTGACCCTAAAATTTTGGGCTTATCCATTCTCTAGTCAGAAGGAATACAACTTCTCTAATTATCAAACTCTCTTTTTGTACATATAAAATAAGGATATGGATTAAGTGTACTGCATTTCATGAGAGTTGAGTTGAGGCGTCACTCGAGGTTCCAGTCCAGGAGACTTTCCTCTAAACCTCATCCTCAACACTAGGGAATAAGTCTATTCTTGCTTTAGTCAACCATCTCATTAGTTCGTCAGGCTTGAAATGTAGATGGACGACCAGATGATTGGGGCATAGGATTGTGTCTATTTTTCTCTCCCTCTCATTAGAGCAAGGGGCCTCTCGAGTGCCTTTTTCCTCAACACATGTAAATTTTTAGATTGTTGATCAATGTGTCCGTCAAGAGAGTTGGAGTCGTCTGCACTTGTTTTTCTGGGAGTATACCGGGGTGTGTCTCTTTTGAGTATCTAAGATACTTCGACACCCAGACTTGTAGCATTTACAATCCAGAGCCCCTTTTTGGTGTCATCCCAACTCCTTGGTCCTAATTAGCGCTTGGTCCAAGTGGACACTTTGAAAATAGTTGGGAGCACTCGCCATTGGTGGAAGTTAAATTATAATTTGACTTTGTAGGATAGAGATTTTCTTTGACATTTCTTTTTCTTTTCTTTATTGGCTAGCTCCATTGCTTTTACCAAAAGCTGGCGCACATTGATCAACAACTATCATTAAATTTCATCACACCCTAACACATAGGTAGATATCAAAGAGATAGCATATGAACTTGTTCACATATTGGCTAGGGTTTTGCTGACACTCAGATTTTCTGAAGCCTTCATTAACTTTATCCCATCTTCGAATATCATTAGATCGGGTCTAAACTAAGATCTCTAGTCCTAGTTCCTCAAGTGATATCTCAACTCATCTCATTAATCATGTAGTTGTGAAAGTGGATGTGTTGTTCATATTCTTTTGAATGTAGAGATGACGAGTGCAATATAACGCTCAAATCTTTCAAACTAGGGAAGTGTGGATAACTAAGCTTAAAAATCCTAATGACTAAGGCATGTTAACTAAGACTCTCAAGATCACATAAATCTAGTGTCCTCAAAATCCTCAAGCCTTAAGTGAATGTGAGTGTGTCAGGAATACACTAACTCCTTAGTTAGTGATTTTTGTGTCTGGCTTTTGCAGGTTTTTATGAATTTTAATTGTTTAATTTTTTTAATTCTTTGGAGAGACAATGACTGGCCTAGGGCTCATAAAAGTATCTACTCTCAGCCACTATGGGTGTAAGTATTGGATCTAATGATACAACGACCAAGGGAAGCGCAATAACAGGCGCTCCGTATGCCATCTGAAGGAGGATCGAAGGGTGGGGTTTGAAGCGCAACCCAACAGTTGAGATGAAGTGCCCTGATCCGAATCGGATGGCGCAAAAGTGAGGGCACGTGATGGAAGGGGAAGCGGACCACATGGCTCAATCAGAAGGAGCCACGTGGCCCAACCAGGTTATTCAGACAAAAAACATGAAAAAGAAGAAGGAGATCGAATTTGGAAAAACTCAAAATATGAAAGTTGTAGATCTCGATGGGATCTACAAGTTTCATGTTGATCAAAAACACAAAAGATGTCAAACAAAGGCGAAATATTTTTTGGAGAGTTTTTAAAGGCATAAAAAACACTGTGATTTATGCTTTTGTTATTTTTTTGTACTATTAATTTATTTTAAGACTCAGATGTATACACCAATTAATCTAATTTTTTATTGATGTTAATTTAAGCTAGGGGTTTAAAATGTGAAAATTAACATGATGAAACTGAGGTTCATCGGCTACTCAAAATAGGATAGCGCGAGGTCAATTCCAACAACAACAATAGTATGAGAAAGCATCACGACATAACTTCTTCCATTTAACTAGAGAACACATCTTTCACCTTCTGAAGACAATATCCACAATTAGCAGATTCAACCCATCCTCTCTGGGACAAGCCTTCTCAAGTTAATGCATTATTTATTCCTACAATCTGACGCACTCACATAGCATCACATCTAGAGGTAATAAGTGATCCCTTGTGCTATCACTATTAATATTGGAGCCACTTTAGGATCTAGTGTCCTCAACACGCCAATAACTCAAGCACCCTCAATAGAGTGTTCGACCCTGGTTGGGTTGTTTAACATGATATGATGAGATCGTGCAAGAATTTGTAAAATTTTCTGCTATCAGCTTTTCGAACGAGAATCGCCTCCACCAACCTACTCACATAGTCTAGATCCAACAAAATATACTCAAAGCCCCAACTAATAAAGGAATGAGCCCGATTCTTTTTGGATGTGGAAACATGACTAACACCTTTTAGAGTTTGTAGTGCTCCATCAAAATGCGAAATTCATTGAACTAACACTCTTGACATGGTGAACCTATCCACCTGTCGTCTTGATTGTGTTGCTGCGCATGCTTGTTATATACTAAACCACTCAAGGGAGGCAGCAACATGATCGTGATTCAAAATGCCGTCTTGAATCTACCTCCATCTCTCTTGAGCATTCTAGCAAGTATCTCTTATAAATTGTAATGGAGCCCTCTTAGTCTGAGTCTATATCATATGCCTTCTTCTTCTCCTTATCTCTCTCATGTCTTGGATAATAAACAAACTTGTAACCATCCTTGTCACAATAGAAGCATATGATTTGACCCAGTGACTTGGATCAACATCTGAATCTCATCTGTCTTGATCTTAAAGGTCTGCTCTCGGTCGCCAACCCATACCCTTCATCATTTGTTGCCTTATCTATCAACCCCCATTGAGACTCATTCATAAGAATATAAGAAAATACCCGATCCAATGTAATGGTCTCCTTGACATATAACAATGTCGTTGCAATGTGATCATAGGAAGATGGGAGAGAACGCAACAAAATCAATGTCTTCTCTTCCTCCTTGAAGAGAGATTCCTTTCTTATTCATCTTAAGTGTGAGCACATCCATCAAAATCTTGTTGAATTAATCCAAACGCACATATAGCTTTATCCCATAGGTCATCTTTAGATCATATTACTTCTTTAGCATTGACCTTGTTTATCAGATATTTGGACTTGCATTGACTCTCAAGCTTCTTGCAGTCTTACGTTGGATCATCCATGTTGATGACTTCACGAGGAGTATTTTTTGCCAAGAACAATTGTATTTTACCATTCTCGATATCCTTCATCTCCTTCCATCCCTTTTCATCTTTTCCATCTTCTTCTCTTGTTGCATGGAGAGATTTCATAATACCTCTTGCTTGAGAATATTCTTCACATGTTGCTGCCATAAATGAAGACGTTCTTTCCATTTAGGGGTTTCACAAATAATGATGCATCATTTGAATGTGAACTTCACCATCCGATCTACTATCATACCTCATTGCATGATCTTACTATTAGCCATTGTTAGCAAATCATTCATGACTTTCGCGGAATGGACACTTTCTGCATCGGATTATATTTAATATGGACTTTGATATGATATGGGTATTGGTAATAGAGTGATTTGTCCTCATCTTTGACATTGGTTGATGGTGATGAAATCATATGCAGAACTAATCACCATACAGAAGCACACGATAATAAGACAATACAATATGGAGATGGTTGGTCACTTCTTACTACCACCAGATAAGAAAAATCACTATGAAGATGAACAAGTACAATTCTTTCTATTCCAAGTTCTCTTCTCTTCCTTCCATCTTTTTGTTGTCTCTTTTGTGATTATAGTTTGATAACATCCCTTTTTATAAGCTCAAACAAATACCTAATTGATTGTAACAATCAATCTTAATCAATGATCATCTCAATCAATCTCAATCAATCAAGATTCTAATCAATATCCATCAATCAAATTCTAATGAAATGTATCCTTCAAAGATTACATAGAATCCAACTTCATTATTAGGATCGTAATTTTTGTAATCCTAATAGTCCAAGCGAGTGACATTAAGTCCTACAAATAACACAAATACATATTAATACAAAAACATTGTCAAAAATACATGGTGGAAAATACATGGTGGAGGGGTAGCGGGAGAAGGAATGGAGGAGAGGACAACTGATGTGATGGAGAAAAGAGGGGCTTCTTTGTCTTTTTTGTTTATTATGTAAAAAGTTTGTGGTGGTTCCTAGAACCATCACCAATCCTCAATGTTGTTGGAAAAATTTTACAAGAGATTGTTTCCACAACTTCCTATTTTAAACTTATGACAAATTAACAATGGTTCATATATAGAAACCATTGCAAAGAACAACATAAAAGAGCCAACTGCTTGTAACGGTAGCACGTATCTTGCCATGATCAACTTTGGTAAATTCCTAAGGTGAAAGCTAAAGGAGATTTGACTCACACTAAAAAGCTCAAGGAATCATGACAATGCCTTTAGAATCAAACATGTAACATGGTCTTAATATGTTTCTCAATATCAACCTTTGCTAAATTACTTTTTTAGAAATATAACTTCAACATCTAGCTATATTATAGCCATATAAAAAATCTTCTCATCTTTGAAAAGTTTTTTTAAGGAATATCTAATGTGGTAGACGTATTTCCTTTGCATCACATTTCACTAACTGAGGAATGTTAGGAACATTTCTTCCTTGGAAAAATAAATTCTATATAGTTATATTCTACAGATGTGCATCTTACTTTGATAGTCTACATTAAAAGTACTATGCGGCTAATTAAATAGTGATTTGTTGGACTGATTGATTGAAGCCATTTTTTGCTATCAAATTCCGACACTTTCTTCAAATTCTGCAAAATGAACATCTTCTCTTGTTGGAACTCCAAGTTGTGGAGTTACGCGGAATGCTACCACGATATTAGATATGTTATGTCCAAGTCAGGAATATAACAAGACAATTTGTAACAATGTTCATAAAGTCGGCCATGTAATTTGTAATTTTATCCATATAGAAATAGATCTAAAGTTATCCATTCAAATAATTAAGAGAAAGTCTACTTGAAAAAATATTCTAGAAAAGAGAGATGCGGAGAATATATATATATATATATATATATATATATATATATATATATATATCCACATCCCACCAAAATATCTAGATATTTCCATCTAAAGTAGGAGGATGGAAGAGGATTCTAGACCCCACTTCTAAAATATCTCTACTCTCTTGAATGACATATAAATAACATCCAAGAGGTCCTCATTTCACAACACAACAATAACAGAAGTCCACTACTACCACAAGAGACTCTCAAGTGTCCTTCATGGTGTTGTAAGTCCTTCTTTGGTTGTAAGCATTGTAAATGCTCTTTTAGTAAAAGTCTGAGTCTTGTATGCAAGTTCAAGTTTTTAATGAAAAGAAGTTCTTGATTTCTCATCTATCTTATGCATTTATCCTTATTCCCACCCTCTAATTTGGTTCTTATACACCACTAATCTTCTATTGTCCAAACAAATTTGGTATCAGAGCATATTCATCCTTACATCATTGTTAAAATCTTCCCCTTGTTTCTCCATACCATGGAATCCACCTCCGAAACACCTTTATTCAACTACACATAAAGCTCCATTCCTATATTTGATGTAGAAAGCTATGTTTATTGGAATCTTCAAATAAAGACTATCTTTATCTCACAAGATTTGTGTGATCTTGTATACAAGTTTATGAGGAGGTTAAAGATGTAGATGCACTTGCTTCACTAAGTGAAGGAAAGAAGAAAGAGTTTAAGAAGAATAAGAGAAAGATGCAAAGGTCATTCTCTTCATCCAGTAAGGAGTAAGTAAATATATCTTTCATCGTATTTCTGGAGTAACTACTTCTAAAGAAGCATGGGAGATTTAAAGAAAAAATTTTGAAGGATCCGCCAAGGTAATTTCTATTAAGCTTCAATCTTTATGGAGGGATTTTGATAATATATTGATAAAGATGGTGAAAACATCCAAGGGTTCTTTTCAATAACTTCTATTATTATAAATCAAACTCAAAGTTACAGAGATACTTTTGTCGATAAAAAGGTTGTTGAAAAGATTTTATTAGGTTTACCTGCTAAATTTGATCATGTTGTTACTATTATTGAGAATCTAAAGATTTACCTTCTCCTCTCTCTCTTTATATTATATATAATTAATGGGTTCACTTGAAGCACATGAGTAAAGAATTAACAGGTTCACCACTCAACTCTTAGAGCAAGCATTTCAAACAAAAATGAGCATCTCTAAGCTAAGAGTGGTATGAGACAATATGTAAGGAGACAAGAGAATAATGGAAGATATGAATCCTACAGAGGTCAAGATAATAGAATAACAAAAGAAGAATATAATCAAAGAGCTTCAGGTACAAAAAATCTTCTTCTCATTGCATTATTTGTAAGAAAGATAATCATGAATCCAAAGACTGTAAATTCCGCTGCGCAAAGTGCAAAACTGCAAATCATTCTCAATGGGACTGCTGGTTCCAAAAGAATGCGTCTAATTATATTGGAAAAGACGAGGTTTCCAATCCATTACTCTATTCTTGCATGAATACTGAAGAAGTATCTAAAGATATTAGGTATGTCGATAGTGGTTGTAGTAACTATATGATAGGGAACAAAGATGCATTTGTCAGCCTTGGAAAAGGACATAGTTCACTAGTAAAGCTTAGAGATGAAAAGCTATAAAATATGGAAGGTAAATGAGTTATTACAGTACAAACAAAGAATTTCTAAACTCATTTACGATGGTTTATATGTTCCAGGATTAACTGAGAATCTTCTATGCATTGACCAACTTAAGAATAATGGTCATTCTCTAAGATTTGATGAAGTATGCAAAACTTTGATAAAAGAAGAAAGCTACTAACCGCAGATATTAAAATGGCTCCAAATAAAGTCTTTTCATTATCTATGCCTTTAAAAGAAGTTTATACACTAAAGGCTATAAATGAAGAGATTCTTTGTTATGGCATTTAAGATTTGAACATTTAAATTTTAGAAGCTTCATACTATTATAGCAGAAGAACATGGTAGTTGGACTTACATTCATCAAGAAAGGTGAAAGCATATGTGAAAAATGGATATATAACAAGATGCATAGATTGTCATTCACAAATACATCATTGATGAATCTCGTGTTCATCATGCTAAAATTCAATTCTTAATTCCCTAGCTTAAATAATTCAATAAAATTATCTAATAATTTCTTCTCCGCATCCATTTTCTCCGCATCGACGCCTGCCATCCATTCGCCTCGCTTCGGCTATTCCCCCCACTAACCATCTCTGCAGGAGCCTTTACTGATCATATCTCACACCCTTGCTCCGATCAACTCCGTCGTCCCCGACAGAAATGCATCGCCCCACCATTTCAGCCAGCACCTTGCCTTCGACATGATTCCATCCCCTTCGCCATCTCATTGCAAAGGTGGGCCGTGCTTTCCACGTAGCTGCTAATGGCTAGTAGAGGAAGAACGTAGTCTTCGGATCCCTGCCTTCTCCGACTTCATGCGACAGTGCACGAGATACAGTCACCGTCTGATCCTTACGATCGGATGGTCCAGATGGTGCCACAAGGCCCGGCCGAGCTTTATACCTAGCCTCCAGGCTCGGGTCCACCGAGCCGCACACCGAGCGACCATGATGCGCCTCGTAGCCTGAGCTAGGCTATCTCCCGAACCTAGCCCTCACACGTGCCCACCATGTGTAAGGCTGGGTAATTTGCATGGAAGACCCTGTAAGATTCTAATATTACAATTTGGTCCCTAGACACGTGCGTCAGGTACGTGCCTATGTATTTTACAGGGAGGACTAATGCATATGTGATTCATCACTCTTAAAGTTCAAAATAGAGCCTTGTTCCTGGTTAATTAGGAGCATATTTCCATCAAAATTGCATATTTAGTATTCATGCATGCATTGATAACATCTGCATCTTAGCATTGACATCTGCATTAAATGAGAAGCCCAAATCACTTGTAAAATTCACCCTATATGTATATATTTTATACTAACCCTCAATTCTAGACATTCCCTTTTTATTGTATATATTACTAACAATAATACAAGAAAAAACCAAAAAATTGCTAAATTGAATAAATTGCCCAAATAAAACCCCAAACCAAGTTGGAAGTCATAGACCTTAGAATGCACATATCTCTCTCATGCAATCTCTGATCTAGGTCTACTCACTTTTAAATCAATACACATTTAGAGACATTCAAAATGAGATCAGTTTATTAAAATCGGAGCTCGTATGCAAAACTTGGGTTCTGGGACCCCATTATACACTATATGTACGTATAATTGTACCCTTGTATTTTAATACTTTATTTTACCTCATTTCGATTTTTAGTCAACATGAAACTTGTAGATCTCATCGATTTTTACAACTTTCATGTTTTGAGTTTTTCCAAGTTCGGCCATCTTCTCCCTCTTATCTCACATTTTTTATCGACCAACCAGATGGCACCATGTGGCGCCATCTGGTTGCGCCATGCAGCCACTCCATTGGCCGCTTCGCGCCTCTCCTCTGGGCCGTTAGATCACCATCACATTTTTCAGATCTCAGCCCTCCATACCGCATCATCCCTCTGCCGTCCGATCCGTCCACAACTCTTATCAAAGACTGCACGTTAGCGCCTCGCCCTCGCTTTCCACGTGGCATGCTCATTGCCATCGGATCTTCCCTATGATGATTAGATCACACCCGCCCATCTTCCATTCAATCACAGCCCTTCGATCTCTCACAAAATCTAATCTCCTCCGTCCCGGTAGCGCCGCACTCCATCATGACATGTGGCGTCCCTTGCACCCTTCGATTTCGAGCCCAGGATCTAATCCTGTCCCTTCTCTCGCGCCCCTCTTCTGGCCGTTGGATCGTGAAATCCAACGACCAAGACTTCGTCTTCTTTCTCCCAAGGAAGCCTCGCCCCACGTCGCCCACCTCGCGCTTCCTCTTCTCCCTTCCTATTCTCAGAATCACTCCAGCCACCTACACGTCCCCTGTCATCCCCACGACGTAGCCGATGCTCCCCTCTCCTCGCCGACATCCATGACCTCCATAAACTCTCCTACGTCACTCCATAAAGCCCACAAACATCACGCCTCCATCACCTGACCTCCACCGTCGTCCTTTAAATACCCCGCCTCCGACCTCGTTCCACCCCATCCGTAACAGCGAGAGGAGTCTTAGAGCTCCGAGCTACCCCTTGGTGACAACAATTGAGTGTGTAAGTGAGCAACGACAGGTCTCCACCTCCGGCGAGATCCACGACATATCCCCGCCGTGCCGCTGCTCCTCCAGCAAGCTGCTTGAGCTCAGGCCCTCTACTGACCTTCGAGCGACGACCAGAGAATCTCTAGTGACTCTCCAACCCCAGGTAGCTTCATCCATTCTTTACCGATTTTCTTCTCGATCTTCTTCCATTTTCTTCACCTTCTCGGATAGACTTCACCCTCCGTTGACCATCCACCGAGGTTCGCCTTGAAGCTATGATCTTCACGTAAAGCTTCGCCGTCACGGTGGAGCTAGATCACCGGCCACCTTTCGCTCCACCATATGCCTCACCGCACATCCATTGCACTCAACAAACACGAGCACCGTTCATTTTGGCATCAACTAATCCTGCAGGAACCCCCTTATTCATTGATCGGAGACTTCACCAGAGCTGCTTCGAGCTGCATCAACTCCAGCTTCCAGACCACCTCCACGTCATCCAAGCCCTCCGAACGCTCTGCCACATCTCCGCGACTGTTCCGAGCCCTCCAAGAGTCTTCGACGAGTTTCATCGAGCAAGGGGATAGGCGGCGGAGCTAGGATCATCTCGTCGAGCCCCGCCAAGTCCGTTGTAAGAGGCGGCGGACATAGAAGAAGACACACAATTGCCATTGGATCACGGTGATCTAACAGCCTCGATCGAGCCACGTCGCCCACTCTCCGCCTCCGTTGGATCAGGAGGATCCAATGTCCAGACAGTCTCCACGTAGCCCATCGTCAGCAGCTCCAGCCTCCGTTGGATCAAGCTCGATCTAACGGCCAACGTCAATCCACGTTGCCATTTGCTTCGTGCTACAGATACCGTTGGATTCATCTTGATCCAACAGCCAGTTGCGCATCACGTCTCCATCATCAATAGCCGTTGGATCTCTCTTGATCCGATCTGGCACGCGCCACGGATGCCCTCCGAGCCTCTTCACCGACCCTAGGCTCGAAGTACCTGAAGGAGTATCCGAAGCTGAGCCGAACCTTCTGAGCCATTCCAAGCCTCTTCCCGAGCCTCCAACGACGTCCGACCCTAGCCCCCGCATGTGTCTCTTATGTGAGGGCTAGGTAATTTGCACATAGGCCCTAGAAGTTTTGGAAATTGCATTTTGGTCCCTGCCAGACGATTCATGTGAGGAGCACGTGTTCTCAGAGGAAATTTGCATCCACCCCCTTCATGATAGGTAATTGCACCTAAGTCCCTGTCAGTACATTTTATTTTAGCAATTTTTATTTTCTGTATTGCATTTTGACCCCTATCTTTGCACGCATATTTAGGAGTCCATTTATCATCATTTTTAATTTCTAAAAATTGCATGTTGTAGTTTAACTTGTCCTCAATCTTGTGTGACGCTTGTCTTATTTTTGTGAGTCATATGGAATTTTAATAAAATTAAATTGATGAAATTTTCTATATTTTACCCACTATGTGCCTTTTATTTTAATATTAAATTCCTTGTTGCTCCAAAAATCATCATAAAATCACATTAGAGCTAGGATAAATCACTCTCTACTATGCCCAAAAATCACAGCATTTGCACGCATCACGAGACCTGAATAAATCAAACAGTGATTTGCTTAATGATTTTTAAGAGATCCAATTCACATAGAATTTTAGGTTTATCAATTTTCCTGGATTCCTTTTACTTGGACATATCTAGGATAATTTTTATATCTAGAAATAATGTGTTTTGGTATTTATTAAAATTAATTTTACAAAAATCACCCTGCATTCATCTTTAATTCATAGTAAATTCATTTAGAGTTGAAAAATTCCAAAAATACAGCAGCTTAATTTCATTGCATTCCATCATATGGCCAAGTTTTCATTAATTTTGGACTCTATTTGATCCTCTTTCTAAGTTAACTTGTAAATTTGGCCTGAAATTGCATTGTTTTTCCTTAATTGCATAAAAATTCCTCAAAAGACCCAAAATATTCTTCTGAAAATCTGATCTAAAAAATTGACTGAAAATTCACCTAAGGAGACAGCTGCCTCCCTGAGTTCGACCTTGGGCTTGCCCAAGTAAAATAAATATGCCGCTTAAACTTGATTTTTCATCAAGTCTTAGTGGTGTTTTTGATGAAGTCTTGATTACCTGACTGCCAATGAACTTAACTTTTAATTTGATCAATAATTTGGTTGAACTACCAAGGGTGAGCGAGGCGACTTCAAAATGGCACTGTTATCGGGGAGGCATGGATTAGATTATTTTTTAGAAAATTTTGAGTTCTGATTTTCCATCCCTGGGTAGTCTGACACCTGGTTTTTTTTTGTGAATATTTCTCTGTCATTTATTTTTATCTATTTTGTGTCATCCTTTATCTGACCTCTGTTTATTTTCGTGCGAGGAAAATGTGAAGTCGAAGGCGCTTCACCAGGCGAACCGAAGAATTGCATGTAAATAATTTGAGGGATTTGTGAGGACTTGTAATCTTCCATTATTTTCACTATTTTTGCATCTTTCCAACGGTTCCCATTTGGTTCCCGTGTGTGTAAATATAGTGGAAACGTGTGCCCATGTGCTGCGTGGATTGCTTTTACATAGAATAAGGCTTGCACTTGCGTCTCTTAAAGCCACTTTAGGACTTGCTTGTGCTCGTAAATTCTAGGACCACACATTGCACTTAAAAGACACACTTAGACTGTAGATCTAGTCAAATTCAATCTTTGCTTCACTCACTAATAGAACTACCTGTCTAGGAGCGGCTTTTATCACTTGCATTGCTTGTAATGTAAAGTTTTCAATTATGTTTTGCATCCCGCATAAAAAGTGAAGGAATCACTGTAAGTCTTCTCCGCTTGGCATTTCATCATTGTTTCATCTTGCATTGTCTTTTCTCGACTCCTTTCCCCTTGGTTTTTCAAACTTAGGATAAAAGGGAATTGGGACTGCACGATTGGCGTGCTTTGTGGATTGGACTAACCAAGTGATCACCTAAACTTAAAATCGGGACTACTAAACTCAATTGACCAAAAAATCATAAAATTGGAAATATTGCTTGCGGGAGATTAACCCCGACCTTGTTTTCAGGCTGAGTGAGGGTACTTGAGTGTGTGTGCACACCTTAAGGTAGAGCCCAAATCCCCTCCTTACATATCACGTACTAACTGATCCGAGCAAATATCACGAGTTGAATACTTTTAGGTTCAGTGACTAGCACCAAGTAACCTCCGCCTGTTCTCAGGTAGATAGGGGGTGAACCAACGGTGCTTCGCGACAAGTTGCTAGTAACCCCTCGGGGTGAAGTCCCAGCCTTGTCAGCCTCCGCCTGCTTTGCAGATAGATAGGGGCAGGTCTTTGAACTCCTCAACTTGGGATAGGAGCGAAGAAAGGAAGGGCGCATGTATCTTAGGCGTCAGGTTAAATAGGGAAGACGCAGTAGACTTTGAGCTGACTTCCCTATAGGCCACGTAACCTTTGCTATTTGCTTGAAATTCACACTTAAAATCAACCAGATTAACTGGACTCGGTTTTGAATCCTTAACTTTGTGAGTGTGAAAATCAGGGTTTGGATTCACTTGCTTGTTTCAGGTAGGAGTAAAATCCTATCTTATACTCCTGATTCTCCTTCTCGCCATCCAAGATAACTGACTGGGGGATATCTATTCCCGCTTTGCCAATCTCTCTTTGAGCCCCTCACAAAGTTCATCTTCATCAGACGAAGCACAACTTGGGCCAACTCGAGCTCATGACCCTCTTGAGTTTGAGATCCATCACTTCCAAGGGGGTTACCCTCAAACCAACCCTTTTCTCTTCTATTATCTCACCGAGGAAGACCATTGCCTCAGTGAGAATGTCTTCATTGATATGCCCTCTAACCTAGACCATTTTCCATTCCCAGGAAAAGAGGACAAGATGCCACCTAAGGAAACACCAGATGAAGAGGAACAAAGAGATGACCCGATACAGCAAATCCTTGCTCGCGTCGCCACAAACGAACAATAGAATGCAAATCTGGTGGCAAGGATGGGACCGGTCATTGCGACAGGAGGAATTAACCGACCCATCCCATGGTAGATGCTTACAACTCAGTAGAAAATGAGATGCATAGTTCGTAGGTACCCGTGGTTCCCCTGAAGCGTTCGAGCTAAAGCCCCACTTTCTGAGCCTGCTACCGAAGTTCAATGGAAATGCCAACGAAGAGCCATATGCCTTCCTTAGAGACTTCGAGCTGGAACCTTAGTCACCCTAGGGTTGGGCAAGACTACATCAGGCTGAAGGCCACCCCGTTTGCCTTAGGAGATAAGGCCGCTCATTGGTTGAAAAATCTCGGGGTGAGATGTACGACTTGGATGCAGTTCAAGGATTTATTCTTGAAGAAGTTCTACCCACACAGTAGGACTAATCATATGAGAACTAAGATCGCGAGCTTTTCCCAAGGACCCAATGAACCATTCCATGAAGCTTGAGATAGATTTAATGACTTAATTCAACAAATGCCCTGCCATGGCATTTCAAAAGCGATCTTAGTCCAGACCGTGTTCTGTGGCATGACCCCGGAGATGCAGGGGTTAATAAGTGTCGCTTGTAGAGGAAGCTATCTGAACAAAAAAGAAGATGCTGTATGGGAAAACATGCAGGTCTCAGGCCACCAGGCCTATCAGTTGTCTCCGTCGAGCCTATCCAACGAGACAACTAAAAGGACTATAGCGGATCTGACAGAGGACCTCATCCCAGCATGGGGATAATAGCTGACAAGTTAACCATGGTCAAGAAGATTCATAAGAGGGTCACTGACCTTGAGGCACTCTCGCTATTGCCGAAACTAGTGGAGGAACTAACTGAAAGGGTAGCCAAGATAAAGCCACCTGCCCCTTCTGCACCACCTGCACCTGTACACTGAGTTCATCTTGTACAGGAACAGGTACCAAGGCCTCAGAGTAGCTGGGTAGAGGAGCAACAGTATACTCAGCAGGAGCAGCACGTACCCCCACAAGTGGAGACAGGATATGAGGAACCTCCATAGGTATTCGAGATCAACGGGCTGTGATACAGCAATGAACCAGTCAGCAGATAGTCGGGGATAGGGAACGATCAGCCTCACCGACCTTCCCTAGCTTACTAGGAAATCAGCTCTGTCCCTGCACCGCGCATCTTACAGTCCCGACCTGGACAAGGGTACCGGCCTCAGCAGCATCAGCAGCAGCGTACTTTCCACTCGGGCTAGCAGGGCCCTCCACCACCTTCCCATCATCAACAGTACCGGTATGGCCAACAGGGCCAATACATAAACTCGTCCTCTAGTCACCATCAGCAAGCCCCACCCACAAATGAATTGAAGTCCTCACCTTGGCGATCCAGACCTTGACTGATAGGGTCCAACAGATTCAGAATGACTACCTGGATATGAGAACAGATTTGAATCGTGTTTCCTGTACCCAGGACCAGTAGAGGGCAACAAAACTTCAATTCCCTCCAGGGTTCAGGCTAACCCAAATAGCCTGAATCAAGGTCAGAACCTACATCGAGATCATGTATACTATTCAGATAACTCTTTATCTGAACATGAGATCCTTTCGTACGATAATGTTAATCATATGTCCCTCAGGAGCGGAAGGACCGTGATCGTACCTGATCGGGCACGAGCACTGGAGGAAGACGCCACCAAGTTTGTACCTGAGAAATTAGAGGCAGAGGAACAGAACCACCACCACCACCGACAGAACAAGAGGACCTCTAAGTTCTCAAAGAAGGAGCACACCACCCGCAGTGAGTCCGGCGAGACCGATGAGGAGCCCGCACCTCCATCTGAGGAGGATGTCCCAGAAGTCGCGGAAGACGCATCACCGGTTTTACAACAGAAATCTTCTTTAGTCCGAGTCAGTCTCAGTGTCCTGCACAGAACTCAGTTCCTCAGTTCAATGAAAATTTTCCGATTCGGAATCTGAGTTAGCATCAATAATCCCTTTCCCCTGAGCTTTTAAGGGTGGAAAGAAGAAAACCAAAAAGATGCAAAAAGATGACCCTAAGACGATAGAATTCTGTAACAAATACATCAAGGTTACAATCCCTTTCGATAAGTATGTGGAAATGACACATGCATTCCAAAAATACCTTAAGGTGAGATGCACACCTACGAGGGTTAACAAGAAGTACAAAAGCCATGTTGAGAAACACGTTCTGTCAGTAGCCACTACTTGCGCAATTAAGAATGCGTTTCCAAAGAAACGAAGAGACATGGGTGCACATTATGTGGTGAGTCATGTAGATGATACTGTGTTTGCATGCACTGTCCTTGATAACGACTCCTCAATTAACTTTATGCCTACAACCCTTTACGAGCAGCTTAATCTCGGACCTCTTAGGAAATCCAGGGCACTACTTCAGTTTGCAGATAAATCCACCAAGAGGTCCCTAGGAGAATTGAGGAATGTTATCATCAAAGTTGAGGGTCATGAATACATGGTGGACTTCATAGTCCTTGATATGGAAACCCCTCGAAATTGGAGAGATTTCCATATCATATTAGGAAGGCCCTTCCTCAGAAAAACAGGGCCTTATTGATTACAAGATTGGGAAGAATCAGTTCCAAACTCCAGACAGAGATGAGGAACTTGAGATGAAGCAGACCAAATGAAGAGCACCGAATACTCTTCGTCTGATGTAGATTGTATTCATGTAAACAAAGTTGGGCCATGGAGACAGAACCCAACCAACACCAATGAGTCCCTCTCTTTTGGAGAAGATCATGTGCATGAGTCAGTTTGGAGACCCTTAGGAACCATTATAGCACAAAAGGTGCATCCCCCTACATATTCGATGACGTAGAGGCCCATCTGGGCCTGTCAGTTCTTCCCTCTTTAGGACAATCAGAAGATTATGATGATGAGTTGGACATGGCTCTTGCCGATTGTTTGGAGACTTTTGACGATCCGACTCCAGAGCCGAATGAGTTGGTGGCATCAATTTCAAGGACAGATCCAACCACTACCAACACAGAGCCATATTCGATTGAGCCAGACTTCCTTAATGATCACACTTACCTGAGCTCAAACTTTTACCCACAATACTAAAATACGCCTTCCTTGCGGGACAAGAGAAGAAGTATCTGGTCATCATCAGTTCGCGACTGACTGAGGAGCAGGATTCTCGCTTGCTAGAGATCTTAGAGAAATATCGTAAGACAATAGGTTGGAGTATTTTCGATCTCCACAGGATAAATCTCGTTCTATGTTCGCACCATATCTACTTAGAGAATGAAGCCAAACCCTCTCGAGAATTCCAACGTCGGTTGAACCCAAATTTACGAGAGGGTCGTGAAGGAGATAGAGAAATGGTGCAACGCGGGTTTCATTTATACCATCTCCGATTCTAAATGGGTGGCACCAATCCATGTTGTCCTGAAAAATTCGGGAATTCAGACGACCACCAATGAGGACGGAGAGGAGATCGTGACACGAGTGCCCACGTCGTGGCGCGTCTGTGTGGATTACAGATGCCTGAATTCTGTGACGAAGAAGGATCATTTCTCCTTACCGTTCATTGATCAGATCTTAAAGAGACTAGCAGAGAAAGAATTCTTATGCTTTTAGATGGGTTCTCGGGCTACAAGCAAGTAGCCATGGCTCCTGAGGACCAGGAGAAAACCATGTTTATATGCCCTTTGGTACCTACGCTTTCGGGCGCATGCCCTTTGGGTTATGCAATGCTCCTGCTACTTTTCAAAGGTGCATGATTGCAATATTCGCCGAAATGGTCGGTGAATTCCTGGAAGTCTTCATGGATGACTTCTCGGTCCACGGCGATTCCTTCGATTCCTGTCTTAGGAATCTGGACCGAATCCTCAAGCGGTGTTGTGAGGTCAAATTGTGCTCTTCTGGGAGAAAAGTCACTTCATGGTGACAGAGGGCATTATGTTGGGGCATGTCATCTCCAAGAGAGGAATGGAGGTTGACCCTGCCAAGGTGGATTTGATCAGACGACTCCAACCACCAACCAACGTGAAACAATTGCGGTCCTTCCTCGAGCATGTTGGATTTTATCGAAGATTTATAAAGGATTTTTCAAAGATTTCCCGACCGCTAACTGAGCTTTTAGGCAAAGACATGAAGTTCATTGTTGATCACAAATGTCTTGAAGCCTTTAAGCAACTACAGAAGATGATTATGGACGCCCCTATCCTACAAGCCAGAAATTGGTCTCTGCCTTTTGAGATCATGACGGACACCTCAAACTTTGCTGTTGGGGCTGTGTTAGGATAGAGGAGGGATGGCGTCCCGTTCGCCATACACTACGCAAGCAAAGTGCTCGATACTGCTCAGCGTAACTATACAGTTACGAAAAAGGAGATGCTTGCAGTAGTGTTCGCCTTGGATAAGTTCTGATCTCACTTAATTGGATCCAAGGTGATTGTGTTCACTGACCACACAAAACTACGATACTTAATGGAAAAGAAGGACGTGAAGGCGCGTCTTCTTAGGTGGATTCTGCTTATCCAGGAGTTTGATTTGGACATTCGTAATAAACTTGGAAAGAAGAACATAGTAGCTGATCACCTCTCCCATCTCGAGGATCTTAATGTTTCTGATGATACGCAGATTCGAGACTCCTTCCCTGACGAGTCGATCTTTGCTGTCGACTCCCTCCCATGGTACGCCAATATTGTGAACTATCTTGTCTCCAAGAAAGTTCCTGAAGATTGGCCCAAGAGCCACATAGACCGACTGAAGTCGGATTCAAGATATTACCATTGGGAGGATCCGATCCTTTTCTTTAAACGATCGGATTGTGTCTGGAGACGGTGTATTCCTCATGAGGAATATCAGAGTGTCCTTACTTTATGCCACAGTTTGGAGGCAGGAGGACACCACTTCGGGAAGAGGACCGTATGGAAGGTACTTCAGTGTGTCTTATACTGTCCTACTCTGTTTTGCGATGCAATCACCTTTGCGAAGTCGTGCCCAGTATGCCAACGAATAGGAGGAACCGTTGGTCCCAAGGATGAGATGACGATGCAGCCTATCATCATTTGTGATGTCTTTGACGCCTGAGGCATCGACTTCATGGGCCCATTACCTATTAGACACGAATTCGAATACATCCTTCTGGCGGTGGATTATCTGTCAAGATGGGTGGAGGCTATCCCAACCCGAGCAGTAAACAGTAAGATTGTCTGTAAATTCAATAGAGATCACATCATCTCTAGGTTCGGGATCCCCAAAGTGTTGATATCAGATAGGGGTAGCCACTTCGTAAACAGAGATGTGAAGAAGCTCTTAAAGGATTATGGCATCGAACACCGTGTCGCTAGTCCTTACACAGACCAATGGTATGGCAGAGGTGTCGAATAGGGAGGTGAAAACCATATTGCGGAAGCTTGTCCGCCCAAACAGGAAGGATTGGTCTCATATTTTGGATCAGGTCCTATGGGCTTATAGGACAACTTACAAGACACCATTAGGAACCTCCCCATTCAGGAAGGTATTTGGAAAGCCGTGCCATTTTCCCACAGAATTAGTGCACAAATCGGAATGGGCAATTAAAAAGGTCAACTGGAACACACACCTAGGGCAGAGACAGAGAGAGATGGATCTGAATGAGCTTGTGGAAGTCAGAAACCGACCATACGATAATAGTACGGTAAACAAGGACAAAGTAAAGCATTGACATGACAGATATATCAGACGAAAGACCTTTGTCCCTGGACATACGGTATGGTTGTTCAATGCAAGGCTGAAGGTTTTCCAAGGCAAGCTGAAATCCAAGTGGACGGGCCCATTCATAGTCTGTGCTGTGCATGATAGTGGATGTGTTGAGATCTCAGATCTCACAGATGACGCGCAAACATTCCTAGTCAATGGAGAACTGTTGAAGCACTTCGTTCGAACCCAATGAACAATTAGTCCATATTGAGGAGATTGTATTCATGCACGAGACAGACTCAACAGATACACGTAGAGCCACACATGAGACCTTGCAGCAGTGAGCTCTCGCCATCAGCAGCATCTAGAAAGATTCAGACCGCGATCCTTGTATATACCCACCATTCCCGTTGATGACACTGATTTTGCGAGGGTCTAAATATGTCTCACACAAGGCAGAGACAAAGTCGCTGTGGCGACCGCTCACGAAACCCGAGTCAATCAACAATTAACCCACAACAAATAAATCAAGCAATGAAAGTAAATGTGGAGTTAAAATTTATTATAACTCTACAAAAAATGTATATAGTGCAAGTAATGTAGAGTGTTGAACACAGGGAACAAGTAGGATAGATCGAGACAAACAAGCTCAAAATGAGAGTGATCTAATGTCTACAAGTGTGCTATTTTTGTGGGTTTATAATTTTATATTTTGTTATTTAATTTTTGATTTCATATTTTTTATATTTTGATTTTTAATGTACTGATTTTGTATTTTCTTCTTATATTTTGTATTTTTCAATTTTCTTTTTCTTTTAATAAGGAAATATAAGACTATATAGGATATATATATAAACAAGATATATATATATATATAAATAGGTAAAAATATATAAATTACAGTAAATAAAGTGTTTTTGCTTTTTTATATTTTTCTAATGTTTTTGAGATTTTTCTAAAATTTTCCTAGTTTTTTTGGTATTTTTAAAGTCAAAAATACTGAAAATAGTGAACAAAATTAATGGAAGAAATTAAAACAGAGAAGAAAAATATCAAACAGTGTCAAAAATTCCCTAAATTAATTTTAAACTAAAGATAACACAGTAAATAAAATTCAAGAAAAGACAACACGATTTTTATATTTTTTTTTATGGATTTTATAAATTTTTATGAATATTTTAGAGGTTTTCTAATTTTTAGGAGTTTTCTTTTGAATCTTTTAGTGATTTTTGGTCTGAAGTTAAAATACGCAGAAACACACAAAATATAATTTTTTTTGAAATTTTCAAAAACTTTTTATAATTTTTATGTATTTTCTAGTGCACCATAGTGAAGAAAATGCATGTTTTTGGATTTTTATAAATAATAAAATGCAAAAAAATACAAAATAAAAATATAGCGTGGAAGAGCAATGAAATAGACACACAACGATAGTTTTTTTGAGAATTTTTAGGGTTTTATAGATGCATGAAAGAAATGGAGACAATAAAGAGAAACTACACCACTGCAAGGGCATAAGTGTAAAAATCCAAAAATATCAGGGACATAGTGCAATTTTTCCACAAAAAATAACTAATATACAGAATCTTTGGACCAATCATAAATATCCAAAAAGCCAGGGTATGCGTGCAAAATTTCCATGGTCTCATGCGCAAGGCACGTGATTGGCAAGGACCTAAACACAATTAACAAAACCTGAGGGGCTGAAATGTAAAAAATATTACAATTGAATCTGCAAGTTTTTGTACTAAATGAAATAACACAAATCAAGAGGGCCCAAGTGCAAAATACCCCACCCCCTCACGCGCACAAGCATGTGAGGTGACGTGGCCGAGGACCCAAGTACAAATACGGAAAGTACGGGGATGTCTATGCAAATATTGCACAAAATGTTAAACTACAAATGAATGTTTCTGACAAATAAATAAAATACACAAAATGGCGAGGGTGAAGATGCAAAATACCCATCTCCTGCAGATCCGAAGACTGAAGTCTTCTCACTTGACATGTGGCGAGCCTCAGATGCACGATGACGCTTCAACTTCGATGGCCCAGATTAAATCCTTCGGTGAGGATGAACGGCTACTGGAGGGCCTGATCCAATGGTTGAAAGACGAACTGGGAGGCGACCTCGATCAGACGACGGAGGAGCGGGGAGGAAGAACAGGGAAGAACCACGGCATGGTGAACTTCCCCGCCCTCGATCTCGACCTTCGACGCTTCTTCAGGCTCCAAAAATGGCCGCAAAGCTCCCGAGCGTGGTCCGCTGTGTGCTGGAGGCTCAAAAGGTGAACGATGGCCACCGGAGGTGGCTGGCGAGGGCGGAGGAGCGATGCGACTCCAGGTATCTCCGGTGGAATCCCAAGGGCGCTCCAGGTCCTTCAATGTGCACTCTGACCTACAAAAGAGGGTGAAGGGGCCGGGGGCAAACTGCCTCGACCCTGCAGCGAGGTGGAAAAGGTAGAGGGCGACGAAATGGCGAATGACCGAAGCTTGCTCCGACGAGGGGTCGACTAGGCGATTCGATGGATGAAAGATGAAACAGAAGCGAGGATCTACTCCTACGACTACCGCGGATAAAAGGCGCGAAGTAAATGAGAGAAATAGAGGCCTCGAAGGTGGGAGTCACCTGAGGAAGAACCTCGATGGCTAGGCTCGCCGGGGGTGAATGAAGACCGCCGATCGACCTGTCAAAGACCTCGCGCAATGGTCGAAGCTGATGCTGTCACCACCAGCTTGTCGTCGCGCAAGGTGGACGTGGAAGAACTGGTTAAAATGGGGTTCGAATTTTCCATGGAAAGTCAGGCGTCTTTTTGAAGGGTTGACGAAGTGGCTACGAAGATCGAGGGAGAACGGGAGCGACAATGATTCAAGGCCGAGGAGACATCTGGGTGTGTATGCCCGATCTCCCTGGAACAAAAGTCGTGAAGATTTCGTCCCGAAAATATGCAAGGAATGACCTCGAAAAATCCACGAAATGGGACAAAAAGGAGGATCTGACAGGTGCCAGATCTCGGTTAGAGGGTTGACCGAGGTCAACCAACGAAGGCTTTTGGTTGGTCCATGTGGACCAACCAGAAAATTCCTTGGCAAAAATATTTGAAAATCATTTTAAAATAGCAAATGATTTTATTATTTTTGGATTATAAAATAAAAAACATTTATTATTTTCTAAAGTATTTTATTATTATTTTTATTTATTTTTTTGAGATTTAAAATTACAAGTTTTCCTTTTGTGGCTTATATACATGTATATTCATCTATATATTTTACTATTTTATTTTTATTTTGTATATTTAATTTTATTATTTTTGTTTATCATTTTATAAATTTATAACTTATTTTTATGGACTTAAATATATTTTTATTTTTTTCTGATGTATTATGTACACTTAATAAAATAGAAATATTAATTATATAGGCATCTTTACTGGTATTATACCTATGTGTAGTATATAAGTACTTTATTTTTGTATTTTCTTTAGGCTTTTATTCATATTTTAATATACATATATATATTATAAATAATAATTACAAAATTATAAAAATATAGAGTTACAAAAATAATGAATAATAAATAAAATGAATATTTTAATCTGTACAAGTATACAATAGGGGTCCAATACTCAACTTTCAAACCGTAGCTCCCCAAAATACGAAACCGCCTTCATTAAATAGATTATTAAAAGTTATATACAATTAAAGGTGATTTTGATACATTTCGAGTTTTTATTTGAAGATACATGTCTGAGAAGTTGGGATTCTGGAATCTTATTCAGATGATAACTTTTTATTTGTATATTATTTTTGTATAAAATCAATTTTGTATTTTTCTTTATTTAATTATCTACAACTTTCATGTACAAAGTTTCTTTATTTGAGGTATAAAAAGTGAACTAAAAATAGGTCCCAAAAATGAATAAAGAATGAATTAAATAAAAGGAATTTTTATTGTATCTTGGCCCTTATCTCCCCCTACTTAATTCCTTATCGACCTATTCATCTAGATGCCTAGGTCTCGGGATTTTAGGTCATAAAATATTTACAATATTTTATTCTTTTTCTTTTCTTTTCTTTATTCTATAATTTTGGATTTAAAAACCATATTTTGTACACTATTTACACACACATGCATGAATGCTAAGATGCATGAATTAGAGGTATTTACATGCATTTATTAGAGATTTTGAGGCCAAAATGATAGAATAAAGATGATGAAATGGAGGTTCATCACCCCCCTATACTTGCCTTTGCTAGTCCCTGGCAAACACTTATGCAATAAGTGCAGAAAAAGAAAAAAAAAAAAAAAAGAAAAAGATGGATTAAATTTAATGATCAAACTTGTCTTCACAAAATCAAAGTTTGGAGCTCAAGTCGGACCTTTGGATTTTTAGTGCGAGCAGAACCTTAATGAGAACCGGATTTGAAATCCAATAGCCTTCGAGAGTCCCAAACTCTGCTCAAGTCTCCTCAATAGCCAGGTCAGAAATATCTCAACTCATACGCAAACCCTTATGACTATGAATCTGACTCATACAGTGTAAGTGATGGCGACTCTCCCCAACTGAAATGACAAAGAGACTGACTTCTCCAGTATGACAACCCAATGATTCCCCAATCCAATAACTCATTCCCTGAGGAGCGGGGTATTCCCTTCTAAGTTCAAGTGGCAACTGGATCAAGAGGAGGAGGTGAAGAGAAGAATGGACAGTAGCCAGTGTAGCTACCTATCCTAGGATGAAAGACCAGTGTAGTCAAGTCATCCAGCTGCAGGCTCACATGATCTAACTTTGAAGTTCAAGCTTGCTTATTGACTGTACAAATATATACACTCCGGCAGAAATTTTTATTTTTATACGGGCCTGTCCACTTTTTTGGACTTTTTTAATACTATATACAACAACATTTATATAGGGAATTTTTCCTCTTGAGCCAGTATACTATCCCTCTTTTGAAGCTTTATTACAACCCATAATCTCCTGTCCTCAAAACTCATTATCACCGGATGGGTTGTGGTGCACTTCCCTCCCTAGAGGAGGACAAATGTTTCCACCAGTGTGCGTCTCATACCAGCAAATCCAACCCCCACACCACTTCA
This sequence comes from Ottelia alismoides, assembly GCA_037367405.1. Taxonomy (NCBI): domain Eukaryota; kingdom Viridiplantae; phylum Streptophyta; class Magnoliopsida; order Alismatales; family Hydrocharitaceae; genus Ottelia; species Ottelia alismoides. The sequence continues at coordinate 492,366 of JAZKJV010005626.1, forward strand.
ACTGAGTTGAGCCAAGTGAAAGGTGAAGGTGTCCAAGTTAGGTCATTATCAACAAGAGTCGTGTGTGTGCTCCGAAATACTCTACTTAGGCAGTCAAGAATCTATTGAACCAAGTCTCGTGATCCTCAAAGAATTAAGTCAACTAGACCTGAGGTACCTTAATTTCAGCTCCTATAACGTTCCTGTTAATTAGGTAGATTTAAGGTCCAACCAAGCTCCAATCTTCAGATTTTACTTAGACTTGTTCAACCATCAAACTCAATCCGAAAAATGCTCTTGCTATGAAATGCTATGCAGAATGCGGAAAATATTTTTGTGATGCAATTTTCAAAGATTTTGAACTTTTTATAGATTTTTCAAAAGAAGATGCATATGCATTTTTTATATTTTTCAAAGAGATTTTTCAAATGTTTTTGGTATTTTAGTTTTGCAAATATTTTTTGGATTTTTGAAAATCAAAAGATTTTGGCTAAAAACTAGGTACAAATATTTATACGAGGATGCATCTTTTATTTACAAGAATTAGATTTTAAAGATTTACAAAGGGTAAGTGGTCAATTTTATAGATATGTATATAAAGAATTTTGGGTGGGATGTATGTATTCCTCAAACTTATTTGGCAAAGGTTTTTCAAACAATTTTGAAAACAATAGTCCAAAATATTTTTTATAATCACTTTTTACAAACATGTATACACATTTGAAAATTATTTTACAACGGTTTTCCAAATAGTATATATAGATTTTTCAAGTATTTTTGTAACAATTTTTCAAACATTTGCAAATCATTTTTCAAATATTTTACTTCACACAAAGAAATAATTTTACAATCAAAATATTTTTGCAAAGGTTGAAAACATGTAACAAAACATTTTCCAAATAGTTTTCAAAAGATTTTTCACAAAGATTTTCAAACTATTTTTCAAACATTTTTGCGAAAAATATTTTCACCTGATTTATTAATCAGTATATACACAAAGAATCTGAGGAATAATCAACATCTTTTTATTAATGTTTTTAATGAATTTATAAGTTTAATAGCTATAGTTGTTAGTAAAAATACGAAAGTACGAGTTATGGCTAAAGTATATACGCAGTGTATACGACCCCCTATACTTAGCTTGAGCTATGTCCTCATAGATCGAAGAGAAAAAGAAGACATAACTCGTACTGAGTATAGAATAGTATAAAGAATAAATGAAAAAGAGATGAATGAATGAATGAGAAGTTGACCGTCCCCCTATACTTAGGATCAAATAATCCTATGTATAGCAGACTGTACACAAAGCAGGGAGGGTCAAGGGTGGGAATGAACAGATCGTGCTCAGACTGTCTCCCCCTATACTTAGGGTAAGATATCCCTAAGTATATACAAGAAGAGGAGACAATGGAGAGGATCAAAGAATAGAATCAACTCGGGGCGCACACCCCCTATACTTAGGACAAAGTAAATCCTAAGTATAGAAGTCTGACAAAAAAGGGGCGACACCTTTTCGGTAGATAAAGGAGATAGAGGAGGAAAAGAAGAAAAGAAGAGAGGAGAATAAACAGATCACAACTCAGTCTGCCTCCCCCTTATACTTAGGACAAGGTGTATCCTAAGTATAGCAAAATCATAAGATGACGATGGGGTGGCAGACATAACGAATGAATGAATGAATGATATGGACATATGGATCTGTACAGTGAAAAATGGAAGTGATAACCATGTATGAGATGCAAGTGATGTGAGTCAAAGAGCACATCTCATACCAGATAAATAGGGACAACTTCAACGATCGGCGGATCATGATCTAGATATAGTTTCAGGCGTTGACCGTTAACTCGAAAGGTAGAGGAAGATGACAACTCAGATATATTAATACCGTCATTGTCATGTACCTTTCTGACCATATAAAGACCTTTCCATTTACTCTATAATTTCCTCGGAAATAATTTTAGCCTAGAATCAAATAACCATACATGCTGATCTGGCTCAAACTATTTGTGGCTGATATGAGAATCGTGCCATGTCTTCACTTTATCCTTGTATTGTAAGCTACTCGAAAAGGTTGTATCTCTCAGTTCCTCCAGAGCTACCAACTCTGCTCTCCTCTGTTCTCCTATACTCTTGGGATCCAATAATAACTATATAATTGCCCATAGTGACTTGTGCTTGATCTCCACTGGCAATTGGCATGACTTGCCATAGACGAGACGAAAGGGAGATGTCCCTAATGGTGTCTTAAAAGAAGTCCGATAGGCCCACAAGACTGAGTCCAAAAGCTGCTACCAATCCTTTCGATCTGGGCAGACTACCATATGTAAAGTAGTCTTGATCTCCTTGTTCGATACTTCAGCAAGACCATTAGTCTGAGGGTGATATGGAGTGGCAACACGATGGTCAATGTTGAACTCATCTGCAAGGGCCCTTACCTTGTCATTGATAATGTGAGTCCCCTCATCTGAAATCAGAACTCTAGGTACCCCGAACCGTGAAATGGTATTTTTCCTCAAAAATCAGCACATGATCTTAGCATCTGCGGCTTGGGCGGGGATGGCCTCAACCCAACGACTCACATAATCTACTGCAAGCATAATGTACTCAAATCCCTGAATCTTAGGAAATAGGCCCATGAAATCAATCCTGCATGCGTCAAAAACCTCACAAAAGTGAATGGGCTGCATGGGCATCATGTCTCTCTGTCCGCAAGTACCCATCTTCTGACAATCAGTAAACCTCTTCATGAATTTATCATAAACCTTTAAGAGAGTAGGCCACCAAAGGCCAGATTGGAGCACCTTATGTGTTGTCCGTCTCCCAGAATGATGTCCTCCTGCCTCAAGCTTGTGGTAGTAGCTAGGTGAGGACGCTATGCTGCTCTTCTTGAGGAATACACCTCCTCCAGATACTATCCCCTCCTTCATGATAAAGGATGGGATCCTCTCAATGGTATGACTTGGCCTTCGCAAGGAAGGTCTCAAGTTGCTGCCTGGGCCAACCTTGTGGAACCGTCTTGGCAACAAGATAGTTCACAATGTCGGCGTACCATGGAAGCGAGGCGATGGCAAGGATCGCCTCATCTGGAAATGTCTTAGTAATAGGTACAATGGGCTCAGATTCCTCAAGGTTCTCTAATCAGGAAAGGTGATCCGCCACCACATTCTTAACTCCAGGTTTATCCTTAATCTCAATATCAAACTCCTGGAGCAGAAGGATCCATCTAGTAAGTCGAGCTTTGGCATCCTTCTTTTCCATGAGGTATCAGATGGCGGTGTGATCTACATAGATAGTCACTCTTGATCCCAGAATATATGATATGTATTTGTCCAAAGAAAAGACTACAACTAGCATCTCCTTCTCGGTCACAGTGTAATTCCGCTGAGCGGCATCCAAAGTCCGACTAGCATAGTGAATGGCATACGACAATTCATTCGTCCTCTATCTAAGCACAACCCCTACGTTAAAATCAGAAGCATCCGTCATGATCTCGAATGGGAGAGACCAATCGGGTGGCTGAAGGACAGGAGCCTTAACAACTAGGTTCTTGAGAGTCTCGAAGGACGCAAGAAACTTATCATCGACAATGAACTCGATGTCTTTTGTCAGCAAATCAGTGAGCGGTTGGGCAATACAACTGAAGTCCTGAATGAACCGTCGGTAGAAACTGAAATGCCCCAGAAAAGACCGCAGTTGTCGCAGATTAGACGGTGGATTGAGTTTTCTAATGATATCCACCTTGGACGGATCAACCTCCATGCCCCTGTTGGAGATGATATGGTCAAGGACCGTCCCTTGAGTCACCATGAAGTGACTCTTCTCCCAAGACAAGACAAGGTTGACCTCTATGTAGTGCTGAAGCACACAGTCTAGGAAGTCAAGACAAGCATCAAACCCATCGCCATAGACCGAGAAGTCATCCATGAAGATCTCTAAACAATCACCCACCATGTCTGAGAAGATGGACAACATGCACCTTTGGAATGTCGCCGGGGCGTTACATAGACCAAAGGGCATCTGTCTGAAAGCATATGTCCCAAATGAACAAGTGAATGTCGTTTTGTCCTTGTCTTCGACGCATTGGCCACTTGATTATAGCCGGAGTACCCGTCAAGAAAACATTAATGAGTCTTCCCAGCTAACCTCTCGATAATCTGACCAATGAATGGCAGTGGGAAGTGATACTTCTTGGTGGCCTGATTCTATCGTCTGTAGTCCACATAGACCCTCCAAGAAGTGGGTACCCGGGTAGCTGTCTCCTCTTCATACTCGCTCACAACTGTAGTAATACCCGTCTTCTTGGGCACCACATGTAATTGACTAACCAACTTGGAGTCGGAGATGAGGTAGATAAAATCGACGCTCCACCATTTACGTATTTCCTTCATGACCACATCTCAAAGGTTTGGGTTCAGTCGTCGTTGGAACTCACGCAAGGGCTTAGCTTCCTCCTCGAGGTATATATGGTGGGAGCACAGAGCCAGACTAATCCCCTGGAGATCAGCTATACTCCATCCTATCACCTTGCGGTTTCTTTTAAAAACATCCATCAAACGAGATTCTTGATCTCCAGTTAAATCTGCTAAGATAATGACTGGGTGCATATCATGCTCACCCGCAAGGAATCTGTACTTCAGCGACTGCGGCAAAGGCTTCAGTTTTGGACAACTAGGAGCTAGCAAATCCGGCTTCTGATATGTCTGAGTGAAGGCTACCAAATTTGCATGTGAGAACTCTCGTTGTGCACGAAAATCCGACGAAGGGAACCCTGCTGGAATATCTGTAAACTGTGCTAGCTCGCTCTTCGTCCTAGCCGTCGGCTCAGAAGGAATCAGACATGGCAAATAATAATCAAAGTCATCCCAATCAATGTCTGAATCTGAGGGATCTGAATTTGAAGAACACAAATGAAACTCTGCTTCACCACTCATCCCGCAACTGTCGGCTTCTAATGTGTCCTCGGTCAGGGGTGTGCTCTCCATGCTCTCGACTGCCATAAGCTATAAGTATGCTGAATCGGTGGGCAAGGCGAGGGCTTCTGCTATAGGATCCGTCCAAATAACTTCATCACCAGTCATCACAAAGTCGCACTCCTGGTGGACGTCTTGCTCAGCCTATGTCATCTGCTCGATATCACTGAACTGCTTGGAGTTGGCTGAATCTCGCGCTCTGGTCTAGTCGATCGTCTCTATTTGTATACTTTCTCCCTCTACGCGAAAGTACATCTTCTCACTATCATGGTCGGTCACCGCCTTGACAGTGGCCAAGAATGGGCGTCCAAGTATGATGGGGGTATCTGTTACCGACTCAAGGATCTCCATGTCCAGTACAACAAAGTCCACGGGGAATTTCAGGCCCTGAATGGTAACAACCACGTCTCTCAACAACCCCTTCAGCCTCTTAATCGATCGATCAACAAACTGGAGGACTGTCCTGCTCTGATAAAGAGGGCCAAACTCGAATCGGTCGAGTAAGGCTGCCGGAAGGAGGTTGATAGAAGAGCCGTTGTCTAATAGAGTACGATCGAACTGCTGCTCGTGAATCTCGTATATGACATAGGGAGCTCCTGCATCAGGTCTCTTGGCTGGCAATCGGTTCTGGATGGCAAAGCATGTGGCACAGGTGAGTACATGGATCTCTCCTCTATGGTTCCATCTCTTCCAGCGTACAATAGTCTCTCTCTCTCAAGTTCTTCTAGAAAAGGGGGATGTGCTTTAGTGCCTCCTATAGAGTCCGCTGAATATGGAAATCTATCAATCACCAGCTGGCTGAACTCTAACTGTTGTGTCTTTTTTGGATTTTCTTTTTTATTCCCCTTCTCCAAGCGGAGTGCTTGAGGGAAGCGGATGGCTGGACCCTCCTCAGATGGAGGGTTAGGAAGAGGTTCCTGTGCCTGTGAAGGAATGGAATCCATAGATGAAGAAACCTTTCCTTTATTCATATTGTTGGTCTTTTTCTTGTTACCACAGTCCTGAGATACAAAAGGTGGCAACACAACAACGGGAAATACAACTGGAGTGGAAGTGGTGGCATCAGTACCCCACGACATCTGTCTTCACAGCATTAGCAACGCGCTCTGGCTCAACATCAAACAAAATGGTGGCCTCAGTACCACCGTCTGCATCTGGGGTCACGACAACCTCAGTACCGTCAACTGGATCTCTATCCTTGGTGGCTTTAGCATCACCGTCATCAACATCATTAGCGACATCAACACTGCTATCCTCCTCGTCGGGCGCTCCTGGTTCCTCGTGTGGTTGTCCCTCAGACGAGGCGCCGTCGGCTGGCATCCTACCGCTCCTAGTTGTCATGAAATCAAGATCAAACATAGGAAAAGACATGTAATTCAGAGAGTCGCTAAGAGTGGTATCCTTTGTAAACTGTACCTACTCAGATTTTCTCTTCAAGATGTACGGATTAGGTTCGATCTGAGCTGGTATGACATCCTTGCCCTTGATGATATCCCTCATCTCCTGTCGGAACTCATCCATTTCTCGCCAGAAGGATGCCTGCTGTTTAGAGAGCAAGCGGGCAAGGTCGTCAAGAGCTGGGTTCTTGAAGGCAGGTGCCGGAGAACCGGAAGTGTTCCCATGCTGGACGTGAGGCTGCTGCTGCTATGGATAGCGAGGGGGAGGCTGGGAGTATGACTAGTAAGGCTGTTGACGCTGCCTCCACTGTTGTCCCTGATAAGAAGGATGGGAACCCTACTGATACTGCTGGTGGGAGTGATAGGGCTGCTGCTGCTGGCTGCTCTGGTTCCCCTGGGCAGGAGGCTGCTGCTGGGATGAGGTACCTCCGGTGGTCCAACAGAATCCCGGATGATCGGGACGAATCCCAGCCTGCTGTGGGTACCAGTCGTACCAAATCCCATTGACTTCCATCAATGGCTCTTGCTCAAAGTGTGGTGGAGGTAGAACTGCCAGTGGCTGATCCGGATGATAAACCACCATCTGAGTGTCCTAAGATAGTGGCTGCGATGGGTAATATTGTAGCTGCCGGACCGACTCTGTCCGGATAGGGTGAACCTGGCGGTGTGTGGCAGAGGGCTGGGTGGAGCTGCTATTGCCGGCATCAACACGTGTCCTGGGGGGCTGCTGTGAGGATGTCTGTGCTTCCTAAATACACAAGATCTGGGTCTTCAGGTCGCTCATGGTCTTTGTCAGCTGGTCCATCTGGGCAAGCCCCTGGCTCTCCTACTTCTCAAGAATCTCGATGCGGTCCAGCTTCTCGCTAATGATCCCCATGTCAGCTGCGGCGGATTCAACCTGAGCTGCTGTTGCTGACGGAGTGTCGGAACCGACATAGATACGTGCAATCCTCTGATATGATCCTGCCCCTTGGGGGGCCTTCTGCTGTCTGTAGACTCGGGCTTGGGCCATTACTGTGGAGTTCTCTTCCATCCCTTCGTAGATGGCCCAAACCTCATCTTCTCCCTTGGAAAAGTAAGACCCACCACAAGAGGCATTCACAAGCCTCTGCAGCTCCGTTGTCAGCCCACAAGAGAAACTATGAACAAGGTTGGGCTTTAATATATCGTGATGTGGACACCGGTCAATGTGCTCTCTAAACCGATCCCAAGCTTCATGGAACTGTTCATTCGGGATCATAGTGAAATTGTTGATCATAGCACGTGCTGCGTTCTTCCGCCCGAGTGGATAGTACTTGTTCAAGTACTCGGTCCGGAACTGCTCCCAAGTTGTGACATACCTCCCTACTTCAGCCAACAGGCTGCTCTGTCAACCAATGAGAATGGGAAGGCAATCATCTTTATTGTGTCCCCGTCCACCAGTCTGTCGTGGACAGTGCTGCAAATCATCTCAAACTCCTGCAGATGGAGATGAGGCTACTTGGTGGCCAGCCCATGAAACTTGGGCAATAACTGGATAGTCTGGAGCGAAGCTCAAAGTTCCCAACAATGGGAGGAAGCTGAATACATCGGTGAGTGAGAGTTGCACCAGGGTTGTGCAACTGTCTCATAGTCCTTGGTGGCTGGTCCGCCTGTTGTTGGTCTCCTCCTGCTCCACCTCCTGCTTCAGCTCTCTCTAGGTATCTCTCCACCGCCCTCAGATCTGTCTTCTCTGTCTGCTCGCATCTGCGACATCTCTCTCATGATGTCACCCATGAATGCTCCCTGATCTCTGATTTGTCTCTGCATAGTCTCCAGGGAAGCTAGCAAAGAATTGTTGATGGTAGTCTGATCACAAACATACGAAGGTTGTCCCTGCTCATCTGGGCGCCCCTCACTGCTGGTCATGTCTTGGGTCTCTGCAAAGGCAAAGGTACCCATCTCAGGTGCCGTCAAATTTCCAGAAATCTCTATTGCATTATACTCTGACACCACATGACTGATAGAAGAAGAAGAAGGGTGGTCGAGGGGGAACAAGGTAGAGGTGAACTTAGGCTCGGAGAGTGGGTCTAAACTCCCCGAAGACGATCTAGATGAATAAGGAGGAGTGCTCGATAGCGGTGCCACCAGACGTGGCCTAAGGGATCTCCTTCCCGTCATCTTGATCTTGAGATAAAGGCGGATGAGATCTGGAATGCAAACAAGATTGGAAATCAAACCCCCAATTCACCTACACAACTCTCGAGCTGGTGACCGAGAAGGTTCGGTCGTTTATCTTGTCCATTTTATTTAGCTGATCAATCAATCTATCAGAGCGATTAAGCGAGTTGTTGGGAGCCCAAAACTCCTAGCTGACTGTCCCAATCCCAAATGAGGTCTTTCCCAGCCAGTATGAATGACGGGCCATTTACCGACTACCCGATCAATTCAATCTGTTAAGGACGTCGCGGTCTGCTTTACCGGTTACCGGAGAGATCCTCACTGGAGAACGACTCACCAAGACCAGTAGTCAACTAAAATTTCGGGCTTGTCTCTAGCTTAGTGTGCGGGTCACTCTCTCGCTGCAGATAAATCAACCAATGAGGGGGTTACTCTCCCCAAGACAAAAATTTTTGGTGAAGAAAGTTTTAAGGTCAAGTTTGCATTAGCAGTCCTAATTTTATTTTCTTATCATTTTTTAAGTATTTTTCGGATAAAGACAACACCTAACGAATTTTCCGATTTCCTTGGTTATTTTGAGTCCAATAAAACAAGGGGAGGAAGTCGAAAAAGACGACGCACGATCAAATACTATGATGCATGCAAAGTTAGAAATGCGTACCTTGCTCCGGCACTCAACATGCAGAGTGATCCACGCATAAATTTAAAGATATGAAATAAACTATCTATATGATGCACGAGGAAATCGTCCCTCGATGAGCAACTTCTATTAATCGTGAAGCACAAATAGCTATGACTAGGAGAGAGACCGGAGTCCGGTCTTGGGATCCGATTGGTGTCCACCACAATGGATCCTGTAAATGCTGTATACGACCCCTCCCGACACGTGGTCTCTGGCCCAAGTCAAATAGCCTTTTCAATCAATTATCAGCTAAGTCTAATTACGATCTATAGTTACATGCAAGATATTAGGTGCAGCGCCTTAGCTAATTATGTCACAATCAATAAAAACACTTAAATCTAGGGGCTAAATCCACGTGAATCAAGCAAGTAGTAAAATCGGCAAAACCGCGAAAAAACCGCAAAAAATCGACGAGGCCCCCAAGGGAACAATCCCTCGGGCAATGGACCTCGTGAAATGTAGAAGTGTCCAAGTCCTCAATATTACAAGTTAATGAGTCACTCTCTCACTTAAATTACACAAATATAGGCAATAAAGTAAATGTAGCTAAATCTACAAAATCTCTCTAAATCTTCTCCGTGCAAGGATAGCAGGCCGAAGCCGGCTTCACGTGGGTGCGTAGGTGCCTTGGGAAACATGCCTCCCTCGATCCGCGTACCTCACACAAAGTCAACAAAGAGAGGAGGTTAGATAGCTCAACAAGATATAACAATAAATAAATGAGACAAAAATGCAGACAAGTAATCACAATCAATCACAAATGAATCCAATCTATACGATGTTGCTACCCGGCGACGACGCCATTTGATGTCACAGATTTTACGAGGGTCTAAATATGTCTCATACAAGGCGGAGACAAAGTCGCTGTGGCGACCGCTCACGAAACCCGGGTCAATCAATAATTAACCCACAACAAATAAATCAAGCAATGAAAGTAAATGTGGAGTTAAAATTTATTATAACTCTACAAAATATGTATATAGTGCAAGTAATGTATATTGTTGAACATAGGGAACAAGCAGGATAGATCGGGACAAACAAGCTCAAGAATGATAGTGATCAAATGTCTACAAGTGTGCTATTTTTGTGGATTTTTACTTTTATATTTTTTAAAATTTTTGATTTTATATTTTTTAATATTTTGATTTTTAATTTATTGATTTTGTATTTTCTTCTTATTTTTTGTATTGTTCTATTTCCTTTTTCTTTTAATAAGGAAATATAAGACTATATATGATATATATACAAGAGAGATGCGAGAGATATATAAATAGGTAAAAATATCCAAATTACAGTAAATAAAGTGTTTTTGCTCTTTTTATATTTTACTAATATTTTTTATGATTTTTCTAATTTTTTTTAATTTTTTTGGTATTTTAAAGTCAAAAATACTGAAAACAGTGATCAAAATTAATGGCCGAAATTAAAATGGAGAAGAAAAATATCAAACAGTGTCAACAATTCTCCAAAATAATTTTAAACTAAAGATAATACAATAAATAAAACTCGGGAAAAGAAAACACGATTTTTAGATTTTTTATGGATTTTATAAATTTTTATAAAGGTTTTAGGGGTTTTCTAATTTTTAGGAGTTTCTTTTGAATTTTTTTAGTGATTTTTACCAAGGGTGAGCGAGGCGACTTCAAGGACCCAACCAACTTCTGGAAATTGCAAAAAGGGGCTCGTGCATCAGGAAAAATTACATAAGGGTCCCTCTGGGTTTTGGTTATTACAATTAGGTCCTTCCAGGGTCTAATTGTAATTATTTATCTTTTATTTCTCGTATTTTTATTATAATTATTCTTTACATTGTTTCTTGCATAACTTGAGCATCTTAGATCCAAATTGCATGATTTCAATGTCATTTTGTTGCTTATTTAATTCTCTATCTAATATCATGTTTAGTTTTATGATTTAGCACTAATTTAAATGTGATGAATTTTTAATATCATATAATGTTCCTTGCTCAAATGTCTTACCATTAAATAGATGTTTGCTCGTAATTTTATGCCCAATTTGACTCTGAATCTGAATCATATCATGTGCTCATATTTTCTAGGTTATATTTGTAATCCATTATTTGCATATTTATCCCTTGCATCCATTCACACATCACATCCATGCATAATCTTATAATTGCATCTTCAAAATCAAACAAAAAATGCATGCATCATTTTATCTACTTTTTCTCGTGCATCTGCACTAAGACCTATAAATGGGAATCTACTCACACATAAATTTAATAAGACCAAAATTTGATAAATATATTAAAGAGGAATGTGTCCCTGTGTTCGACCTTGGTAGACTTGTCAAGTATAAATATTCGACAACATTCAAAGATTGTGGTTTTCACTGAACAAAATTTGCTTCCTATGCTACGACAATTCCCTGGCTATTAATGAGGTAAATTTGACGTTCATCAATAATGGAGAGCAAAAGGTCCACTTGAGTTGATACACTCAGACGTATGTGGACCAACTCGAACTCCGTCTACCAATAAAGCCAGGTACTTTTTATTATTTGTTGATGATTACAATAGAAAGATGTGGGTTGACTTCTTGAAAGAAAAGTCAGAAATCTTTTCTACTTTTATCAAGTTTAAAGTTTTGTTAAACAACGAAGTCGAAGAAAAATAAAAATCTTCCAATCAGATTGTGGAGGAGAATTTACATCCACAGAATTTCAAGACTTCTGCATAACTTAAGGAATCAAGAAGGAGCTAACAACAAAATATACTCTTTAACAAAATGGAGTAACTGAAGGAAGAAATCGAACAATCGTTGAAATGATAGGAAGCATGCTAAAAGGTAAAAGTCTTCCTAATAAACTGTAGGCAGAGGCAGTAAATATTGTTGTTTATATATTGAAGAGATCTCCTACTAATGTAACGCTGGATAGAATACCTTACGAAGGTGGTATGAAAGGAAGCCCAAGGTTAGTCATTTCAAAATATTTGGCTCTACTTCATTTGCTCACATTCCATATCAAGTTAGACCAGAAAAGTTTGATGAAAAAGGTGGAAAGTATATCTTCATTGGATATTACGATGAATCCAAAGCTCACAGATTATATGAAACTAGAGAAAGAAAATTAATTATACCAAGAGATTCCATCTTTGATGAAATATCTTCATGGGCGTATCGATGGGAAAGAAATTGCCCGTGTTGAATGGATTAGAGAGGGCAGAGTTCCCTTCAACCCTTTGAGCGAATTGTGGCAAAAGGAAAGAAAATCTATGGACCGACCCCGTCGTCTCCACCCCGTAGGAACTACGAGATCACCCCAAGGACGCCTTCGGCATCCAGGGGTATCATCGTCAATACGTGGCGTAGATCCGGGATAATCCCTTGTCTTTTTCTTCTTTTTTTTGCTCGAAAAAGAAAGAGTGGAACAGGAAATCGAGGACTCATTTCAGGCTATTAGTCAGGCAGGAGGGAAGTGATTCTTCAGTAAGCGCAAGCTGCAACTAAAGAATACAATCCAAATGATGAAGATATTTTCCCTTCAATTCAAAGACCGATTGGGCCAAATGTCTCTGATTCAGAATATCCACAACAAAAGGTACGGTCTCTTGAAGAAATTTATGCATCATCTTTTGCTATTGCTTTATTTGCTTGTGAGCCACATAAATTTGAAGAAGCGGTTAAAGAAGAAAGGATTCAAGCAATGAATGAAGGGATTTCAATCATTATTAAAAATCACACTTGGGAGCTCGTGGGCCGACCTAAGGATAGAAATATCATTGGTACTAAATGGATTTATAAAGTCAAATATAATGAAGATAGTTCCATTCACAAGCATAAAGCTCGATTGGTTGCTAAAGGCTACTCGCAACAACCAAGTATTGATTATAATGAAACTTTTGCACATGTTGCTCATATGGAGACAACTAGAACTTTGCTTACACTTGTTGCTCAAAAGAAGTTGCCAGTTTATCAATTTGATGTTAAGTCTGCATTTCTTAACGGAGATCTTGAAGAAGAGGTTTATGTTGAACAACCTCAGGGACATATCTCCAAAGATAATGAAGAAAAGGTTTATCGTCTCTACAAGGCCTTATATGGCTTAACGCAAGCACCAAGAGATTGGAATAATAAAATTGATGGATATTTTTGAGATAATGGATTTTTACAAAATCCCAATGAGTCATCTCTTTATGTGAGAAAGAAGGTACGCATAATTTCCTCATTGTATACCTTTATGTTCATTATCTTATATATACAAGCAATTGCTTCAAAATAATTGAGGAATTCAAGAAAGCAATGATGACAGAGTATGAAATGACAGATCTCGATCTTATGAGATTTTTTCTTGGTATTCAAGTTTAACAAAAAGAAGGTGAAATATTTATCTCTCAAGAAAAATATGTTCATGATATTCTCAAGAAATTTCATATATCAAATTGCAAGCCAGAAGCAACTCCTATGACTGACTGGTAATAAAAGAAATTTTGCAAATGATGGAGTTGAAGAAGCTTATGGTTCTCTTTATAGGAGTCTTGTATGCTCCTTGTTATATCTAACTAATACAAGACCAGATATAGTATATACAGTTAGTGTCGTATCAAGATTTATGAGCAAGCCCAATAAGCTTCATTTTGCAGCCGCAAAAAGGATTCTTCGCTATGTTCAAGGTACCAAGAATTTCGGAATTAAATATACTTCAGAAGAAGACAATTCACTCAAAAGCTACTCAGATAGTGTTTGGGTTCTATCCATAGATGGTGGAAAAACCACATCATGTTATTTATTTTGCATGGGACCTAAAGTCATATCTAGGAGTTCTAAGAAATAAAAGACCATAACCCTTTCCTATGCTAAAGCTGAATATATTTTTGTTACAAGTGCATCATGTGAAGCTGTACAACTGAGAAGACTTCTTCATGATATTCAAGAAAAGAATGCTCTTCCAACAACTATATTATGTGATAACGTGTCAGCCATTGCTATGACAAAGAATCAGTCATTCATGGAAGAACAAAGCATATTGAACTTCATCATCATTATGTACGAGAGTTGGTTGAGAATGAAGACATCAAGCTAGAGTTCATCAGCACTGACGATCAACTCACAGATATCTTTACAAAGCCGCTTTCAATAAAAAAGTTCCAACACTTCAGACGGATCATGTAAATTACAAATTAAGATGGGGTGTTGAAAATATATGTAATTTGTAATTTTAGCCATGTGGAATTGTTATCACTAATTGGCTATTGCACTTACGAGCCTAAAGTTATCCATTCAAATAATTAAGAGAAAGTCTACTTGGGAGAATATTCTAGAAAAGAGAGAAGTTGAGAAAATATATAGATATTTCTCCACCTCTCACCAAAATATCTAGATAATTTCACCTAAAATAGGAGGATGGAAGATGATTCTAGATCCATCTTCTAAAATATCTCTATCCTCTTGGATGGCCTATAAATAGAACCCAAGAGGTCCTCATTTCACAACACAACAAGAAGAAGAAGTCTACTACTACCACAAGAGTCTCTGAGTCTTTCCTTCTTCCAACTGTTGTAAGTCCTTCTTCCTTGGTTGTAAGCATTGTAAGTCCTCTTTTTTGTAAAATTCCAAGTCTTGTATGTAAGTTCAAGTTTTTAATGAAAATATGTTCTTGATTTCTCATGTACCATGTGCATTGATCCATATTCTCTCCCTCTAATTTGCTTCTTATACACCACTGATTTATGCCCCAACAGCCACAGACCCTGTAGTGCACAACATAAAACATATGTGTTGGTTATGCGATCTGGGCGCATACTCAGTCCGAGTAAACCGCATTGTGACCGCATATGTAATACAGGTTGATGAGGTCTTGTAGCCTCTAACCAAACCATACCAAACCCGATAACCTAATTTACCCACCCGATAACCCCAACCATATCCATTGTCTCCCACTTGACACTTCGAAGCCCCATCCCACCCTCTATGCTACAAAGCCAAGCCCTAGCATGTGCTTCTCCGTCTCCGCCTCCGGTGTGCACAACCAACATGTGATCCTCTGCCTCCAATGTGCTTCGCCAACTGGTACTCCTTCGCATCCAGTGTGCTCCTCTGCTAACAAGGGCTCCTCAGCCTCTGCCTTGAGTGTGCTCCTTAGCTAATAAGTATTTTTTTTACAGAAAGACAATGCTACATGGTAAAAATCTATAGATATTATCTAAGGATTTAATACGATTCAAGTATTTTTCTGCTACGAGTATTGATCTAATTTCAACTATATTGATCTGATTTCATTTACTGCTATTGTTATTTATTTCCTAGGATCATCACCTCAGCTTCTACCTGCCCTCCACTTTGGTGCTTATGTTTGGCCTCTTTAGGAAATTCAGATCCACGATAATGATGCGGTATATCGTAAGAGCGTCCAGGACAGTTAGTCTGCTCTCCATTTAGGGTTGCACCAAGTGGTTCTAGTCCTTTGTTTCTAGTTTTATTAGGTCTAAACGAATCACAAAAAATACGCAACAATTTATTCACCATCACTTTTAATTTGTTATTTTGTCCCCAATTTTGTTGGTTAAAATCACATTGTACAAAAAAAATCTTCACTTCATATTTCTTCCATGTTATAATTTTTTGAAATATAAATATCTAATATTTTAATTTGTTATTATATTTTTTATTATTTTTAAATTAAAATAATAGAAACTACATAATCTGCATATACTTCTGCATATATTTCTGCCTACCCTCTTACTCGCTTCAGACCGCCTGACCGAACGAATACTGCATACCAACTTTCTGAACCTTGATTTGTAATATCGAACACCACCTTTGAATCCAACGCCTGCTTTAGTCTGTTTTGGTGGCTTACATCCCTCCCTACAACTCATGAACCAAGAATTTTCATAATGACAAGGTCTCCTCATCTTGGAATAGACATAAGTGAAACCTCTGAAAAAAGAATCCTTAAAAAAATTCAACTAAACTTATATTATCAACTAATTTGATTAATAAGAAAGACCATGTATTTGACCAAATACATCATTATTCTCGACCTTAGGGTACTCTAACCCTTGTGTTAGGTGGATTGAGCTCTCAGATATTTAGTTGCATATAGTTTGGGCTACTTGAGAGGAGAAAAGTGAAGTTTTTTTCTCTCTTCAAAGTACGACAATACAATGAGGCATTGAAAATAAAGATTATATCACTCAAGAAAAAGAAGAGAAAAACTCAAAAGATAGGGTTTTATCACTTGTACACTTCTTAACTTCTATTCACTAAAGCATTCAAAAGTATCAATTTGGTATCTAACCTCATATCGTGAAGTCAATTTGATGCATGTGGATGTATTCTTTTCTACATTTAAATTGGTTAACTATGGATGATATTTTTCTTATTCTTGCAACAAAGGACAAGTTCTTATCCTCCTTTAAAATATTTATAGAAAGTACAATGTTGTTAAGGACACACGTTCTTAGGAACGACAAATTTCAAAGAATGTTAAATAATATACCCAAAAGAGAAAAAAAGAAAAGAAAAGAAACAAAAAAGAAGAAGGGTCAAGATAATATACATTCTAACATTCCTCAATGTTTGCTAAACCCTAACCGATTCATTTGCAACTCAGAGATTCTAAGGGCATGCTTGCTCCACTAGTCTCATGAGTTGGAACAAGACATTTCTTTCTAGCCGGTCGTCTTTTGCGGAAGGGATTTTTACATTCATAACCCTAACCCTGTATACTTTCATATTTACATACACAACCCTTGATAATTCATAATTACATGAGAAACTCCAAATAGTCACTTCGTCTCACACCAATAACCCAATGTTATGTTGGTCCAATAATTCAATCTACTCAAGTGAGGTAATCTAACTGCACCATATCCGAGGATTGTCATTTACTTATTTTTTAAGTTTTTTCTTACAATTTTAATCAATAGCCTATTCTTCCTCCTTCTCCTTCTCCACTCCAACTCCGACAAGCCCCCTCCTTCGCCAGTCCAGCCCCCTCTTCCGCCCCCTACTCCAACACCCCTCCGCCATCTCCTCATCCAACCTTCTCTGCCACCCTTCTAGCCCCCTCCTCTAGACGTTGCTGCAACTCCACGCGATGGACTCATCAAGTCTCGTTGGTTGATGTTGTGAACTACAGGTGATCTTCAATGCTTGATCGAATCTGACCTTTAGATAGTGGTCATTCAGGCTCAAGTGCAGGTGTATCTCATTATGAAAATCTCATAGCAGTGATCGCAGATCTCATGTGTTGCTTGTTCTGAATCTCCCGGTGAGGATGCGTCTCCACGGATGAGATGTTTGACTTGATCTGGAATGATATTTCACTACATGCGCTTGTTCATCTACATGTGCAGTTGTTTTGTTCCATGTGATGATAACATAGTAGAAGATAGATCGGCTCGAGGCTTGAGTCCTCGATTGAACAAAAATAGTGAAATGTGAATGGTAAAGCTGGTGAAGGCAGAGGAAGTGGCTTTGCTATCAGATGTGTATCATCATCCCTAAGATATTACACCCATATGTGTGGAAGAGGGAAGGGAAGGATTGGCATCAATTGTAAATAAGGTGGACTTAAAAGATGGGTGTTTAAATATTTGACACATTCTGTCATAGCTAATGGAGAAAATGATGAAAGTTAACGCAAGGTCATGCCATGAGGTAAGCACTATTTAGGGTTCTGGATGTAATTATGAATTACGTATCTAAATATGAAAGTAATGGGGGTAAAAATCCCTTTGCAAACACGTCAAATGGAGAGGTGAAAGGACAACTTTCAGTTGATTATTCACTGCAGGATGCATGTAATTGCACGGTAGGACATTGATGAGCAAAAGCAAGCAAGGTGCTCTTTCTTGTCCTTTGATGGGAGAAGCCATGATGCAGGAGTGATAGCTATAATGCACCAAAAAGCAACGTGCAACATCAAGCATGCACATCAGATATGTATCTTTTGGTCGCAAAAGGGAGGAGACCATCAACGTCTAGACTTTTACCAAAATGAAGTTTAAATTTCAAAATGTGGCCCGCCGCAAAGAGAACCATATCATCCTAGACAAACCATGGGTATGTTGCTCAAAACAAGAATGATTGAAAGCCCAACAATACCAAAGCATATAGCAGAGTGATGATTAGCCCAGCCTTGGTTTCATGAATGGTTAACTTCTCCATATAAGAGTTGTCTAAAATTAGAGAAAACACATTTACTTGGGAATAAACTTAATCAAAGAGAGGATCAGGAAAGTAATTGCTTAATCAAAGATGCAAATCATTATCAACAGTGCTAAGAAGAATTGCATGTAAAAAGCCACAAGTCCACAAAAAGTTCCCTTGAAGAAAAAAGTTCAAAAGGTGGGATTTTTTCAAGCTCAGCAAATCAAATAGGAATTTTAACTTCAAAATACAAATAACTATATATTGATATGCCAATGGAATGGCCACGCAAGCTCGAGAGTCCAAGCAATTGGGCTTTAATGGCGAAACTCAGCTATCAATGTTCCGATTGCTTGAATCTGCTCAATTTGGTTGTATAATCATGAATTTATTTATTTGTTATCAGAACTGCGCATACCTGTGTAGCAATTTTCTTCATTAGATACGATCGAGATTACGGAATTATTCCTGGGATAACTGTGATGCATACACGCTCCCAGCAAAACATGCTTGCCACTGAAATTTGCTCAACTAAATAAACTAAACCTTTACAGTTCTAGGCTTCCACACCACGAAGCCATTCTTCATCTTAAGATTGGGTACTCTTCAATGGGAATGACAAATGCCTAGCACAATTGCTCTTATCGCCAAGAACAAGATCATTTATGCCATCTCATTGAGATAAACTCCCACTGCTAATGTACAGAAACTAAGTGTTGGCTTACATAATTAGAGAACGCCTCCAGTGATGCTCATAAACGTCCGAAATAATGGGACCCAACCTGCCTTGCTTTAGTTCAGGCGGCATGCAGTTGCAGCCCAATTGTGTATTATCACTTGGCAGAGTATCTATGGCGGGAGTTGTATGAGGATTGCCAAGGATGAGATCCGGTGGGCTGGTGCGGATTATGAGTCCCGTAGAGCCTAACAGATTCACGTAGTCCATGAAGATGTTCTGGCAGGTCATGGATCCTTTGGACTGGGTGGTGGGTAAATCCGTGCCATGGTTGAGGTGCAAGTGCTTGTGGAATGTGCTGAGACAGAGGCCACAGATTGTTCTGTGTCCCATATTCTGGCCTGTACGGAGCAGCATACGTGCCTGGAATACGTGCAGAAGGCGGGGGAATAGTTGGGGCTGAGTTACTAGGAAGCATGGAAAGCATTTGTTGTGAATGTTGAACTGGATTACTATGAACTGCAGGAGGAATGGGCCTGTGGGGGCGTAGGAACGGCTGCAGATAAAAGGCTTCCTGTGGTTGAGTAGTTGGTCTAATCTTCTTTCCAGAAGATTTTGATTCAAATGCAGGAGGATTGCTCCTCTTTGGGCCTAAGGATGCAGGAACTTGGTAAGGGGCAGCCTCTTTGAGATCTCCAACATTGCCAACAGTCAGACCCCAATTTGCACCAGCTGTCGCCGGCTTTTTGGACTTAATGGCCTGATGGGGTTGCAAAGCTGCATGAATTTTCTTTGCAGCCGGTATAGAACAAGACACAGGGCGGCTAGTGGATCCAGAACCTGATGCAGGATGATTGTTCGTCTTTGGCTCCACAGCTGTAGGAACTTGGGAAGGGCCTGCCTTTTTAAGACCTACCTCTACACGACCGACCAGGTCTCCATTAGCATGGAGTGCCTTAGGCTGGTTTTCCTCGAGAGATGCTGTTTTCTTCTCATCTGAATTGAGTGAGACTATGGGCCGCACAACTTTAGGATCCACTTTTTTCTTGATTATTTTCTTGACCTTTTTCTTAGGAATGGGCTGCAGATAAAGGGCTTCCTGCGGCAGTGAATTTGGTCTAATCTTCTTTCCAGGAGATCCTGATTCAGATGCAGGAGGATTGCTCCTCCTCTTTGGGCCTGTGAGTGCAGGAAACTCGGAAGGGCCAGCCTCTTTAAGACCTACCCCAACATTGCCAATAGTCAGGCTCCAGTTAGCACTAGCTGCTGCTGGCTGTTTAGAATTAGTGGTTTGATGAGACTGTGAAGCTGGATGAATTTTCTGTGTAGCCGGTCCAGAACCCGATGCATGAGGATGGCCAGTCATTCCAGAGCCTGATGCAGAAGGATAGTTCATCTTTGGCTCCACAACTGTACCAACAGCCTGGAATGCATTAACATTGAGTGCCTGGTGTTCGTTTTCCTTCAGAGATCCTATTTTCTTCTTATCTGAATCTTGTGAGGCCATCGGCTGCAAAACTTTAGGACCCACTTTTTTCTTGATTATTTTCTTGACCACTTTCTTGACTATTTTCTTGACCTTTCTCTTAAGAACGGGCTTGAGAGTTTCTCCAATGTTAAGGGCCTCAGAACCGAACAGAAGCTTCTTCAAGTGGGTTGCATCCACTGCTCCATTCATGAATTGACGGAGCTGACTAAGGGCCCTATGGATGCAGTGGTAAATTTTGTCAAACTCTTTCTCCTCCACAGCTCTTGCACAGTTTTGTGCCCTGTCTGTAAAATCTTCTACCTGTGAATTGCATGGAGTAATGTAAATAAAATAAAAGGTGCTCCTTTTTTCAGATACTGAATGTGGTACTTCTCTATAGCTTCAGCAGCTCAAAATAAAGAGCACAAACTTACACTTATACGTGCAGTCCCAGAATCCCACTCTTTAAAGATCCAAGATCCCTCGTAAGCACTAGCACAGAGGCCTTGCTTCCACAAAGTTTTCACTGAATAAAGCTGGAAGAAAAAGGAATATGAAAGCAGAAATAAGCGATCCTATTATATGTGGCGTTTTTTGAGATAAACACTGAATTATATTTTACATAAAACAGATGTGTACTACAAGGAAGGATAAGACCCAAGGAACATATCTTTGGCAAGTACAATTCGACTCTATGACCTAATGTCCTGGAGTAGCGGTTCAGCTCTCAGATGCCGCCACTTATCAAAACAACACTTTTAAACTCCTACCAGAAGATTTCATGCAAAAAAATATTTAAATTTGAAATGTACACTACTTTTTTAAAAACAAAATCCAAGATGGATTATTGCCTGACCACTGCATGATCTTGTCATTGCCCTCGGATCATCAAGATGCAGAGCAGCAAACACTATCAGATTTGCCTTTTTAGGAGGTAAAGAATAGCCTTTAATTTACTAAAATGCAATGATTTTTGCACCTGAGCAACAATCCTTTCCATCCCGCTATTGCCACACCAAATTCGGTTCCTATTCATGCACAGGAAAGGGCACCGCCAGAAGGGGAGGTGGAAAACCATTGAATAAAACCAAGTTTAACAAACATTTCTGATAAGATATTGCTGGACCAGATTTCCAGTTTCAACCAGCAAATATCAAGGGATGCTGATATTGAGCAAAAGAAAATTGGACAAAACTAATTTCAATTAAGGAAAAGTTGGGAGGGAGTGTCATTTCAGTCAAAATAAAATAAAATAAAATTTAGAAAGAAGAAAAATGATATTGACAAAAACTCGCAAAAGATATTTTTGACAGTTCCTTATATAATGAGAAGTATGGGTCAGGGTTGATACCAACATTTCACTGAAAGTTCCCAGACTTTTGAAATCTAATGCACACGCTGCTAAAATATAGTTACTGCAGACAAACAATAACTATGATATTAACTAAATAAATACTCGTGTAAACTTAAATATTGCAAGAATGCCTATGCAAACCTGATCCACGGCAACAACAAAGCCTTTTTCCACTTTAAGTAGGATCGGCTACATGGATTTTTTTTGCCTCCATTCAGATCTATCTTGGGTCATTCTTGGGTTTAGATCCATAAAACTAAGATCCCTTCGTATAGTCTCATTCCAACACTTGTTGGGCCTTCCACGCCCTCTTTTTGCCGGCTCAACATTCCAAAACTCACACCTCCTCACCGGTGCATCAACTGACCTCCTTTGCAAATGGCCAAACCACCTTAAGCGATTTTCTCGCATCTTATCTTCGATCGGAGCTACACCCACTTTAATTTTGATGGCATCATTCCGAATCCAATCTTTGCGTATGTGTCCACACATCCACCTTAGCATTTTCATTTATGCTACTGTCGTTCTCTGCACATTGTCTATGGTTCACAGACCAACATTCAGATCCATAGAGCATAGAAGATCTCACCATTGCTTTATAAAACTTTCCTTTGATTTTCAAAGGAATTTTCTTATCACACAGAACAGTAGATGCTTCTCTCCACTTTAGCCAACCTGCATTTATTCTATTTGTAACATCTCCATCAATTTCTCCATCATGTTGCAAAATAGAACCCAAGTATCTAAAAGAATCTCTCTTCCGAATGTTATTATCACCAATCTTAACATCGATTCCTTCACTATTGCTTCCATCAAAAGTACACTTCATATATTCAATCTTAGCCCTACTTATATGCAATCCTTTAGTCTCCAAAGCAAGTCTCCATACCTCAGGCTTCTCATTTACTCCATCTCTAGTTTCATCAATCAACACAATATCATCAACGAATAACATACACCAAGGTATCTCATCCTGAATGTGACTTGTCAACTAGTCCATAATCAAAGAAAAAAGCAATGGACTCAAAGTTGAACCTTAATGCAAACCAGTGTTGATGTCAAAACAGTCAGTCTTCTCAGATTTGGCCGATCTCAAGTCCAGTAAATTGAGGAGGGTTGCGCGTCAGGTAGCCGACAACCAGCGTAGGAGAGATAAATTCCTAACTGGTGATCTTTTAAGAACACTATTTAGCAATTTGTCTCAAAATCATTCAGATAAATACCTAAACAGTGTTCTTTTAAGAATAATATTTAGGAATTTATCTCGGATTTATTCAGATATTTTAATCATGGATATAAGCAAACATCCATGCAAACCTGGTATTTATGAAAAATGTTCCCAACTACTTTTACCACAAGCAAAAACGTCCTTCCTTAGTGTCAAACAATACAATAGAAAATCAAGACCTTACCAACTTCTTCCTCACATTCCACCCCTATCTTTTTCCTCTCCTCTTCACCTCCATTTACCACCACCACCTCCATCTAAAGAGGCAGCAATTTGGCTCCGATTAACTAATAAACCAGAACCAATTCACCTCCCATAAAATAGTCGGACGAAATTCCAACCCCTTCTATGAGCTCGATGCCAACAACATCCTCATCCCTCCAACTCTCCAGTGGGCTCTAGCAACCCTCCTTTACTGCAAGCTTGAGTGAAGTCCCCGCACCCCTCCATATTGCAAGCTCACCTGTTAACCACAACAGTCCCACCTTCCATGAAGCTCGGCAACATCCTCCTCTCCACTATCAGCTTGACGTGCTCGGAGACACCCCCACCCCCTGTGGACGAGTTTGAAAGCGTCCTCATTCTCTTTCCCACGATGAGTTTGCTTCTACCCTTCCTCATGAGTCCAATGCCATCTTCCACGGAAGTCAGTTTGAAATATTTGATCTTAAACCCAAAACCCTCCCTGCGCAAGGGAGTTAAGAGAAGCTCTGGCAATTTTGGAAGCCATTCATTTTCTAGCCAAAATCAGGTATTTCTTATCGTTTTTATTATCAATTTTGGTCTAAATCGGCTTGCTATTACCTTTATTGGGTTGCTATACTTGCGATTTGGAATACTTTTCTATCGATTTTGGAGACATTTGCATGGCGTTCTTGGCTTCTTGAATATTTCTTGGGTACAGCAGGTATATCGAAGCTGTTTGAAACAAGATATACCTGCTGTACAGCTATCTGAAGGCTGAACAGTGGTTTTCGATGGTGTGACTGCTTCAATCGTTCTGAACTAGGTGAAGGTTTTCCTGAAGGCCACATGCTTTGCATCTGTTCTCAGCAGGTACATCAAAGCTCATAGAGCAGAGATATACCTGCTGGATTTTATTCTTGGTCTGGTGATTGTTGGCTTCTGATTGGACATCCTCCTTGCTTGCATTCGTCATCTGGAGAGGAATCCCTACATTGGCAGGGGAGATATGGATTTCGATCCAAAAAGAAGGCTTCTATCATTTCTCTTCTTGTTTGTGGTCCCCTGTCCGTTATTTGTGGAGGAATCAGATGCTGCCGCGTGGAAAGGTGCTCTTTCTTTTGGCAGGGGACATTTAGTATATCCATTATTCTCTGCCTCGTAATAGAAAGGGGCGTGATTTGTTTCCTGGTGTATTCCTTTTGTTTTTTTGTGCTGAACTGCGTGGATACACCAACCGGGCTTATTTTTCTGTTGAATTCTTTGGGCTTTATTGGTTGGGAAAAATAAAAGAGCATGTTTATTCCATCTGCCCTAGGCTCTCTTATATAGGAGAGTAGCCTATGGGAAAATTACATAAAGCGTACTGCAGGAACTGGAAATAACTAAAGAGTACATAAGTAAATAATATATGTTAACACTCCCCCTCAAGATGGAGCATAGATATCAATCATGCTCAGCTTGGATGCACACTTCTGGAACGGGCCTCGTAGTAGTGCCTTGGTGAAGATATCTGCAGTCTGATTCTCTGAACTGACATGGGATGTAGCACTGAATCCCTTCTGGATCATATCACGTATAAAGTGACAATCGACTTCAATGTGCTTGGTTCGTTCATGCAATGCTGGATTGTTTGCAATGAACAAGGCCGCCTGATTGTCACATTCTAACGCCATAGGAAGTGCAACTTCTGTATGTAAATCTGCAAGCACAGCCTTTACCCACATCATTTCTGTGCTAACCTGGGCCATAGCCCTATATTCAGATTCAGCATTAGACCTGGCTACCACAGTTTGCTTCTTGCTCTTCCATGAGATTAGAGAATCTCCAACATATACAGCAAACCCCAACGTAGATTTCCTGTCCTTGGGACACCCTGCATAATCCGCATCTGCACATGATGAGATAGAGATTGCTTTGCCTTTCTTGAACAGCAAACCCGCAACTGGAGATGACTTGAGGTACCTGAGGATCATATGTATGGCATCCATATGAACCTGGCGTGGTTGCTCCATGAACTGGCTCACTCGACTTACTGCAAAGAATATATCGGGCCTAGTGATATTGACATACAGAAGTTTGCCCACTAGTTCTCTGTATCTTCTCTTATCCACCTCTTCCGTATCATCATCATATAGCTTCATACTAGGGTCCATTGATGTGGTAGCAGGTCTGCAACCAAGCATTCATGTTTCACCCAACAGATCAGTAACATACTTTCTCTGAGACATTACTAGCCCATACGGATTTCTGGCAAACTCCAGCCCCAGAAAATATCTAAGAACTCCGAGGTCCTTGGTAACAAATTCACGACCCAGCATCTCTTTTGCCTCCTTTATTCCTTGTATATCATCACCTGTAATTAAGATGTCATCTACATAAACCATGATTGCAATAGTGCCTCTGGAGGTCTTTTGTACGAACAAGGAATGATCAACATTAGAACGTTTGTATCCATGTTTTTCAAAGAGATCTGAGAGCTTCTGAAACCACGCTCTGGGGCTCTGTTTAAGGCCATAGATAGCCTTATGAAGTCTGCACACCTTGGAGCACTCCCCTTCAACAGCAAACCAAGGTGGTTGTTGCATGTAGACTTCCTCCTGTAGATCACCATATAAGAAGGCATTCTTCACATCATGGCCTCAAATTTCAGCGAAATTCGGTCGAATTTCTGTCGACTATCGATATCCAGTCGAAATCGAAATTCGACCGAAATGACCGAAATATGGAGGTCCTAGTACAAAAAATGACCGAAATGACCGAAATCTCGGTCGAAATTCCACCGAAATTCCATTGAAATTATGTTTTGGTCGATACCGAAATGGTGACCGAAACCGACATTTAGGGCCTTGCTTCACATCCAACTGATAAAGAAGCCATTCACGAGTAACCGCAACTGACAGCAGAATCCGTAGAGTAGAATGATGGGCCACTGGCAAAAAAGTATCAAGGTAGTCCACCCCGTATGTCCGTGTAAAGACACGAGCAACCAGGCGAGCCTTGTATATGTCAATACTGCCATCTGCATCCTGCTTGACTGTAATTCCCACTTGCAGCTCACGGGTGACACATCAGCAGGTATAGGAACCAAACTCCACGTTCCTCTAGACTGCAGTGCTGCCATTTCTTCCTCCATCGCTCGATGCCACCTACAATCTTTCAGAGCGTCTTGGTAATTCCGGGGAATAGCTACTGCTGACAATGCGACTGCAAAGTTCCTGAAATCGCCAGTTAGACGATCAAACGACACCGAAGCTGCTAAAGGATATGACACGCAGCTCCTTTGTATCCTCGTATGTCCTCTGTAACACATCCTGCTCAGAAACAGCATCAGATCCATCAATAATAATATCTTCAGAACATACCTTAGGCGAGCTTGGTAATGAGCAATGACCATGAGCTGAGGCAGGCCTGCGGGTGTAATGATATGGTAGTGGTGAAACTGGTATGGTAGTGGGGGGTGCAGAAGATGGTAACGGTTCTGGTAGTGGTGAAGGTGGTGATGGTGGTGGTGGTGGTGGTGTCATGTAAATGGCATCAATATTAGCTGGAGGTATCAACTGATCACCTGGTGCTGAAAAATACATGACATTTTCAAAAAATGTGACATCTGCGCTAACAAGATACCGCCTTTGCAATGGATCATAGTACTTGTACCCCTTCTGAGTTCTGGAGTACCCAACGAACACACACTTGACAGCCCTAGGAGAGAGCTTGTCAGTATTAGGAGACAACTGGTGGACAAAGGCAACCGAGCCAAACACACGAGGGGTGAGAGAAAATAGCTCTTTTCCTGGGAAGATAAGGGAGAACGGAATTTTTTCACCTAGAACAGATGACGGCATACGATTGATCAGGTAACATGCAGTAAGAACAGTGTCACCCCAGTAAGAATGAGGTGCATGACTCTGTATAAGGAGTAACCTGGTGACATCTAGTAAGTGGCGATGTTTCCTTTCAGCAATCCCATTCTGTTGGGAGGTATAGGCACAGGATGTCTGGTGGATAATCCCGTTGGAGGAAAAATAACTAGCTAGGGCATGAGTACACATCTCCAGGGCATTGTCACTTCGCACAATTTTAACAGATGCAGAGAAAATATTGCGGATCTCATTAAGAAAATTGATAATAATATTCCCTGCTTCAGATTTATTCTTTAACAAAAATACCCATGAGACACGAGAGAAGTCATCAACAATAACTATATAAAACATGTGTCCCTGATGATCAGGAACACGACTCGGACCCCAGATATCAATATGAAATAACTCAAACTTGGAGGTACTACTCCGACACTGACGACTGGGAAAGGTAGACCGATGATGCTTTCCCAACTGACACGCCTCACATTGGATAGATGTGTGAGGTAAAACCTGGGGTAAAACACGACGCAACTTCTGAAGTGACAGATGTCCAAAGCGCAGATGCCATAGTAGAGGAGAGACAGGTCCAGTAGGTAGAGATGAGGCTCCAGCAAAAAAAGTCTGACACAGGCGATAGAGGCCTCCTTGCTCATAGCCACGACCAATCACATTGCCCGTAAGGATGTCCTGAAAAACAAGTGAAGATGGATCAAAAATTGCCCGACATTGTAAATCCTTTGTAATTTGGCTGATAGATAATAAATTCATTGCAAAATCAGGTGCATGTAACACATTCTTGAGCTGCATAGAAGGAGTCAGTCTAATCTCCCCCTGACCAGTAATCGGGGAATGTGTGCCATTTACAATGACCATTATTCGTCGTGGAGGGATCTGTTTGTACCCTGTAAGTAGACTTTGATCAACACAAAGATGATGTGTGGCGCCATAGTCCATAATCCATGCTAAAGTATCTGATCCACTACTAGTAAATGCATGTGTGCTACCTGATGCACTGGTAGAAGCAGAGGCAGATGCAGCAACGTCGGGCTGGCTCTCAGTAGTGGGTGCTGGGCCGGATGGAGGAATAATGCCCCTTAGACGCGCAACAAGATCATCAAATCATTGATCCAAAGAGCCAGCAGATGGAGGTTCTATCTGCTCAGCAACTCGAGCAGATGCAGGAAATCCATGCTTGGAGTAGCATGTGTCTTCAGTATGTCCGATGCGATGGCAGTAGGTACACGTTGGTCGAGTACGACCTCCTCTACCACGAGGACCACGGCTACGTGTATAATGGTGACCTCCACGACCTCTGTTGGCTGCCATGGCTGAGGTAGTTTGATTCATCGCCGTAGAGGGTACAGTGATCCTGCTTAACCTGTGAAAGGCTTACTCCATAGGAGGAATAGTAGAGTCTGCCAAGATCTGAGACCGTGCTGCCTCATACTCAGGGTCAAGAGCAGCGAGAAAAACTCCTACCATAGTAGCATTCTGGTAGGTCTTCTGTTGCTCTGGTGTGGTCGTCAGGGGCATAAAGCTATACAGCTTCTCGAACATCCCTCGTAGGGATGTGTACAGTGAGTGTAGAGGACGTCCATTCTGCTTGATAGTGAATATGTCATGCTGGAGCTGCAGAATCTTTGTGTCCCATTCTTCGCTTGAGAATATGTGGCGGCTAGAATGTCCCACATATCTTTGGTTGTGGGCTGATGAAGAATATCATTAGCAATCTCAATTGCCAGAGTTCCAGATAGCCATACTTTGGCATATGCATCATCTACCTCCCACGAGGCATTAACTCTAGTCTTCTCAGCAGACTCTTCTTCAGTAAGAATGTGTTTCTTACCGGTTGACTTCATCATACTCATGAACTGCATTGCCCATAGTTCATAGTTCGAACCATCCATCTTTACAATGGACGCTGGACCTCGGAATGCGCCTACATATGGGATATCTGCCTTACTTTCTGACATACTTGTAACCAAAGACTGGAGTAGTAGACAGAGAATAAGATTGTCTACACAGACATAAATGGGTTTAGTTGCATGTGTAGACTTCAAGCAACCAAACCCATTCCTTTGGAGGTGTGCGCGCTAGAAATGCGTGTAGGGCTGAATCACGGCTTAAGGGCGCACACGAGAAGCCGCCCGAGAAGGCGCACCGTCAAGCACGCACAGAAGATGCGTACAGGTGCGCGAGGAGCACGCTGGAAAGCACGCTAGGGATGCACGCGAGACACGCAGCGCAGCGCTAGGCGCAGCACAACGTTAGGTGCACTGCGAGAGATGTGTGCAGGCGCACAGTGCTAGGGATGCCTGCAGATGCGCAGGCACGTGCGATGCGTGCAGACGCACGCTGAAGAGATGCGCAGGCGCAGGGCGACGTGCACAGGAGGCACGCGCACGCAGGGCAACGCAAGGCGCAGAGGGCACGCGCGCGAGGGCTACGTACGCAGGTGCAGCAAGCGACGTGCGCAGGCGTAGAAGGCTCCGAGAGGCACCGCCAGCGGCGGCGTGAGGAGAGAGAGGGGCTCGACGGTGGTGCTAGGGTTAGGGTTTCAAGAACTCCAGTCTAAGACCGTCGCTCTGATACCATGTTGGGAAAATTAAAAGAGCATGTTTATTCCATCAGCCCTAGGCTCTCTTATATAGGAGAGTAGCCTATGGGAAAATTACATAAAGCATACTGCAGGAACTGGAAATAACTAAAGAGTACATAAGTAAATAATATATGTTAACATTATTTGATTCACTATAGGCAACTTAAGTCATGATAATTTTATCATATTTCTCCTGTTAAATGGGAAGGGGAAAATGCAATTGGGTCTGATCCTAAAGCACATGTTAAGTGTATTTCGTATGCTACAGCTATGAAAGGGAATTTATTTGTTCCAAAATTTGGTGCTCCTTTTAAGCCTCGTGAACCAACTTATGCTGGTAAGGAAGTCTTCAGTGACTTTACCGAGGAGCTGGAGAAGCTTAGCAAACACTTCGAGCTTTGCTTAATTGGAAAATTTTCCAAAAATTGGCCAAAGCTTATGGATATTGATGCTAATCTACGGATGAAAATGGAGTATGGACACTAAGTTCAATTGGGAGCTATAATAGACATGTTCTGATCAGATTTGAAAGCTATGATGATCTTGTGAAAACATACATCTGGAATCCATGGAGAATTGAAGGCCAGCCTATGGTTCTTATGAGGTGGTTTCCGCACTTCAAGCCATCAATACAGGAGTTACAAAGACTTCTGAATTCCCAGTTAAAATTGGGCCTCCAACATTGAATCTTCAATTGCTGAATGAAGGAGCATTAAAATCTATAGTCAAACCCATTGGAAGATTTCTTTCAGTTGACAAAGATGTGACAAATCTGACAAGGCCAAGCTAATGGATGATTCTATACCAGGGCCTAACCATGTCAATTTAAGATGTGGTTCATTTGTTTTGCAACAGGTCATCGTCTATTGTGATCTCATTGGGCATTACAACTGTAACTGCTACTACTTCAAGACCAAGAAACAAGCCCAGCAGAAGCAGAACAAAACTCAAGGTGACATTCTGAGGTACAAAAAAACCTCAAATGGTATGGCGAATGATAAATCAAACCAAATTTCAAGGATAACAGGGAAAAAGCTCCAAGTTGATGCAGTCTGTTGATGATCAATCTACACAGCAGATGGAATCACCGAAGAAAGACATGGCCAATCTTCAGCTTGGAAAGCAGCATCTTGAGGCTGGGGGACAATTTCATCAAGAAAATGAAAAGTCAGTAAAAGAGGGTGAAAAAGATCATTGTCGATGACTTTAGCTACCCTGGAAAATAACCGGTTTTGATGAGCTTTCTGAGGACCTGCAACGGGAAAAGAACGCAAAAGCCTAGGATTGATGATGAAGAGGTGGAAATCATTTATGATGAGAACAGTGAACTGGAAATACAAGTCTTGAAGGGGAAATACATTGCAGATGACTCCAGAAGAAAGGAGACACAACAGCAGCAGAAGCCTAGAATGAAAGAGGTGCAAACACTAAAGATTCAGCAGCACCACCAAGGGAACTATAGACCCTATTCTTCAGTAAAGCTTTAAATATCGGTTTCGGTCATCATATCCGTGACTAGCCGAAACAAAATTTCCTCCACAATTTGGCTTAAATTTCAGCCATTTCGGTCACCAACACTTCTATTGGCAACCCTAAAGGCTGAATTTTCTGCCATTTCTGTCGAATTTCAGTCACATGTGGAAACTGACATTCAACCAAATTTCGGCGAAATTTGTTGCAATTGACTTCAACAGAAAAAATCTTTTTTACAAGTATTACAAAATCAGAAACCATCCTTGACGGGACTAATATTGGGTCTTCTTCTCTTCAGCGGCGGTAAAATAGAGGGACTAGTGAGGAGTTAGTTTCCACTCCTCATTTGTCCCTACAAAAAGTGTAGGAAGCCCACGGTGGAGAGGGATGGTCTGCGGTTAATAAGAAGGGAAAAAAGCAAGTCCTATTCAATTAGCCTCTACTCAGCAACATCAGAAGTTTGCTCAATTGCAGCCAACAGGGACTTCAATCACACCAGGAACGTGCGCTGAACACTGGAAATTTGGAGAATCCTTCTATCTCTATTCCCCATAAAAAATGATTATTCAGGGAATTTCTTTACCTCGCCAGATTGGTTACGGCAAAAGCAGCAATTATGATGCATTAGATTTGGCAGCCGATGAAGAAGAAGAAGAGGATCTCGATTCAGACGAAGGTATCAGTGGGCCATTTCTCAAAGTAAAAGCCCACTCACTTATTGTAAAGATATATTTCATATTTATGTATCGTTTATATATTTTCCCTTTCTTTTGTCCACTTTATTTAATTTGTCCATGGCCTCTCCCTATATAAGAGAGCATAGGGCTCAAGGAATAAGCAACTCTTTCTATTTTCTCAACATGGTATCAGAGAGGCGGTCCTAGATCGGAGCTCCTGCACCGAAACCCTAACCCTAAACCCCACCCCCAAGCCTCTCGCACGCATGCCGCCTTGGGTGCCGCCAGAGTTGCAGAAGACGGTATTCGGTATTCAGTCGGAGGGGTCACTGAATAGAGAATAATCGGTATTCGGGCGACTATTCGGAATTATTCGGTTTTGTATTTTTTAATATAAAAATTATTTATAATACATATATTCTTATATTTTTTATACTTATATGGTCATTATTTAACATGAATCCAAGATAAAAGTACCAATCAATATAATACACATATAGAATTTGACATTTGTGGCGATACCGTGGTAAAATGTAACCCATAAATATTGAAAATTGAAAATAAAAAAATAAAAATATGAAGAGTCAAACTCCAGTCGGCCTCATAGTCGGGCCAGTCGGCCGACTATTCGGTCGGGCCGACTATTGCCCGACTGGAGGTCTATTTAGTCGGGTACCCCACCGCACCGCATAGTCAAACCGCGGGATAGTCGGCCGACTATTGCAACACTGGGTGCCGCCAACCCCGACACGTCGTCGCCCTAGGCCCATCGCCGACTAGGGCTCCCCGGTTCGGCACCGTAGCATCGATGACTCCCGTCACTGCCTTGTGGTTTCTGCCCGCGACTCCAGCTCGACCCCTGCGGCTCCCGCTGCACCATCGTTCCAAGCCACCGCAGGCCCTGCTGCACCGCCATTCCCGGTGCCTCACGGCCCATCGCCCAGTCCCTGCACCTCCTCTCTCCAAGAGATGTGTCACAACCCCTTTCCTTTTCAACAGGAACCACAACCACCAAGTCCTATCTCCTAATGAGATTGGAAGCATAAGTCTACACATGCAACCAAATCTCCCTATGTCAATGTAGACAAACATTTTTCTAGTCTTCAATCCCAGTTTTCTCTAGCCGTCATGTCAGAAAACAAGGCAGATATTCCCTTCACAGGCGCCTTCAGAGGTTCTGTGCCTATAGTAAAGATGGATGGGTCAAACTATGAACTGTGAGCTATGTAGTTCATGAGCATAATGAAGTCTACAAGTAAGAAACACATTCTTACCGAGGAAGAGCCGACTGAGAAGACTAGGGTTAACGCCTCATGGGAGGCGGATGATGCATATGCCAAGGTTTGACTTTTAGGGACACTGGCAATAGAGATCGCCAATGATATACTCCATCAGCCCACATCTAAGGCGATGTGGGATATTCTTGCTGCTACTTATTCACATGCAAAGAATGAGATAAAGATCCTACAACTCCAGCATGATATCTTTAGTATCAAACAGAATGGAAGCCCTCTCCATTCACTATATACATGCATGTGTGGGATGCTTGAGAAGCTCTATAACTTCATGTCTCTCACATCTACACCTGAGCAGCAAAAGACTTATAGGAATGCCACCATGGTTGGTGTATTCCCGACAGCTCTTGATCATGAATATAAGGCGGCTCGTTCCCAGATTTTGGCGGACGCTACTATTCTTCCCATGGAAGAAGCTTTCTGTAGGCTCAGTCGAATCACTGTCCTATCTACTACTGTCAATCATACTTCATCAGCGATGGCGGCTTCACGAGGTTGAGGAGGCTTTTCGTGATAAAGGAGGTCGTGTTCATCAGCCCTCCGATTGCTTCCTCTTTGGATCAACAATTTGATGACCTTATAGCATGATTGAGGGGCAATATACTTCATGCCAGTCCCATACATCTTCATCGGCCTTCAGGGAGGCATTCAGATGTGGCTGCTTCAGCGTCCTCCAATACCTTAGGTAGTACTTATGCACTTACTAGCAGTAGTGGATCTGATGTTAGAATGGATTGTGGACTTCGGTGCCACACTGACCAAGCATGCACTACCATTAATGTGCTCGCAATCATTACTCAGAAGAATCATCATGATTTGCATAGTGATTAGAACAAAGAATAGATAATTGATAGCAGTTCCACTGAACACATGACATGCGACCCAAAACTTTTTAGCTCTTATAAATTAACCTCTGGCAAGAACTATGTTGCTCTAGTTAATGGATATCATGTTACAATAGCGAAGAAGGGAAGTGTATCCCTTCTTAACAAATTTGCTATTCACAATGCGTCATGTTCCAAACATGCATCTAAGTCTCCTTTCCATTAGCAAGATAACAAGAGAACTGAACTGTGAACTTGTTTTTTCCTCTGATCGTTTTATGTTGCAAGACTCGACGACATGGAGGAGAATCGGAATCGCTTTAGAGTCTTAAGGTTTATATGATTTATCAATTATAGTGGCAGATGCATTAGCAACTGCGATTCAAGAAAGAAAAAGCAGAAGTCTTGTCAGAGTATGCTCATAAAATAGCACGAGCACCTTAGTCAACTTCCAGTTTGCTATCTTAAAGAGTTGTTTCCTTTATTATTCAAAGATACGAGCGTTGTGGATTTAGTTTGTCATATTTGTTTGAAGGCAAAGCATACTCGTGCAACTTATTCTATTTCTGAGAGTAAGACAAGTGAACAGTTTGAGTTAATCCATTCTGATGTTTGGATCCCCTCAAATGTCCCTACTCCTAAAGGATACAAGTACTTCATTACGTTTATAGATGATTATTCTAGAAGTACATTTGTTTATCTAATGTGTGATCGTGAACAGGTTGTCACCACCATGAAAAAGTTTTCATTCATATCGAGACACAATACTGGAAAGTGATCAAATAATTCAGCTCTGATAATTTTTAAAGAAAATTTGTCTAAGAAACTGCATGAATTGTTTACTAGTAAAGGAACTACATGAAACCTCTTGTAGCTATACTCCTCAGCAAAACAATGTAGTAGAGCGGAAGAATAGGCATCTCCTTGAAGTTAGCAAGGCGCTTTTATTTCAAAGAAACCTCCTCAAGAGGTTTTGGGGAGAGGCCTTTCTCACCAACGCCCTTATAAACTGGATGCCCTCAATATGATTGAACATGGCTATACTTGTTACTATTATTCAGTTAGAGAGTAAGCCGTTTGCTCTTCCTCTCAAGACTTTTGATTGTATGTGTTATTTCCACAATTCTGCACATGAGGCAAAGAAATTCGATGCCCATGCAATTAAAGTATTTTTTGGAATACTCTCCTATCCAGGAAGGTGATAAATGCTTGCATCTTATGGATGAGAAAATGCATATTACTAAAGATGTCACATTTTTTGAGCATGAGTCGTACTTCCCAGAACATTCCCTTCAAGGTTAGAATGGAAGTAATGGTAAAGGAGAAGTTCAAGGTGGTCTTCTCATAGATACTTGTGATGAATTTAAAAGTTTTATAGGTAACTCAAACCAGACAGATGTCAGTGGCATGAAAGAGTTTACAACAAAAAATTTCAGCAAGGAACTTTGATGTGACCTTCAATTCAATAATAGAGATCATTCCAGATATTGTTCAAACCCTACAAGATCCAAGCCCCTCCTATACCAATGGTGATTCAATCTTCAATCTTGAAAGTGATCAGGAAAATGATGTCGGTGACAATAGAGAAGACGTGGGTGTTGATGGTTGATCATTGTTGAAGAAGATTCGATTGCATAGAGACGTGGGCGAACGGAGATAAAGCTCCCTCCAAGAATGCAGAATGTACCAAATACCCGATTAACAAATATGTTGGGTGCTCCAAATTGAGTACAAATTATAAATGTTTTATTCTTCGTCACCACCTTCCAAGAATGTTGTTGAAGCTGGTTCTGATCCTAGGTGAATTCAGGTTATGCATGAGGAGATGGAAGCCCTTGAAAGAAATTATACATGGGGCATTGCTGATATCCCAGATGGAGTGCATACGATTGGCTCAAAGTGAGTTCACACCATAAGATACACATCAAATGGACAAATAAAAAAATACATGGCTACAATTGTTGCAAGGGGATTCAGTCAAAAATACGACATTGACTATCTTGAGAACTTCTCTGATGGCAAAGATGAATACAATGCATATAGTTCTCTCTTGCTGGTCTCAAGGAATAGAAGCTTCATCAAATGGACATTAAGAATGTTTTTCGAATGACAAACTCTTAAAAGATGTTTACATGCATTTGCCTCCTGGCCACGAGAAGACATGAAAATGTTGTAAATTAAAGAAATATTTATACATATTGAAACAATCTCCTAAAGACTGGCTCAAGAGGTTTAGAGTGGTAACGATCAGATTATGTTATCATCAAGGCAATGGTGATAACACTCCATTTGTCAAGAGAAAATAAAATAGTTTTACTTCTTGTTTATGTTGATGACATGATTATCACATGGGATAATGAGGAGGAGATAACCCGTCTAAAAGGAGAGCTTGGTGTGGTCTTTGACCTGAAGGATCTTTGGAACCTTAAGTATTTTCTCAGCAGTGAATTGGCAAGGTCGAACGAAGGCCTTGTCCTTTGTCTAAGAAAATATGCTCTGAATTTATGAAGAAAACTGGAAAGTTAGGATGTAAACATACTCCTACGCCTGTTGAAGGGATTTAAAAGTTGAGCATCAAGGATGGAAAGCATCTTGATGATGGCATCAAGAGTCAGTACCAAAGATTTGTCGGTAAGTTGGTATATCTTACTCTAACTAGACCATACATTACTTATCATGTCAACGTAGTGAGTCAATTCATGCATGCACCAACTGGTATTCATATGAAGGATGTAGAGCGAATCCTTTGCTATGTTTAAAAAGATCCAGGAAAAAGACTCATCTTTACCAAAGATGCAAAGATTGAGATCGAAGGATATACGAATGCAGATTGGACATGATGCATTGATACAAGGAGATCTACAACTGGATATTTCATAAGGATAGAAAATCCGGTGATTCGGAGAATCAAGCAATAATCTATATATGCTAGGAGTAGTGTTGAAGTTGAATACATGGTTGTTACATGTGTGTTGCTAAGATGCTCTTGGTCAATACTATTTTGACAGACATGAAATAATTTACGACCTTCCTAAGAAGTTGTTCTGTGACAACAAGACTGTTCTAAATCTATCCAACGGTCATGTTGTACATGATAGAACCAAACAAGTTGAGATTGATCATCAATTTATCAAAGAGAGAATTGACTGTAAGGAGCTTGTCCTACCATATGTAAAAACTAAAGATGAAGTGGTTGATGACTTCACTATGACTAGCTTTGAAAAGAATGTGGGCAAGTTGGACATGTACAATCTCTATGCCCAACGGGGGCGGGGGAGTGTCGAGTTATTTGTTTATTGGGTAAATTGATCATAGGTGGGGATCCATTTGCCTCCTTTTGGGAGCTATATATGTAACTCACCCTACCTTATTTTCAAATACGAGAAAGAAAAGAAAGAACCCCTTGTTACTCTAAGCAACAAGGATAATTCCCACCATGGTTTTTTCCTCCTTTGGTGGAGGGATTAAGCGTAAATCATCTTCTTTTTGTGTGCTTGTTTTACTACCGTTCTTTTTCCAAGGTCATGTTGGCCATCTCATAGTTCCATTTTCAAGGCCATGTTGGCCACTTCTAGTTGTATGAAGGTCAAGGGCCTTCCCTATGAGTCATCATGCGACATGTACACATCTTTTATGAATAAAAAGGGTTATCCAACCCCATAATTAGTTATGTTGTGTTTAAAAGAAAGAAAATTTGATCTCAGGTGCATTCACGATTACAGAAATCAACAGTCGGCACTCGATCGTGGCACTGACTATGGATTAATTAGCAATCAGACAACTAGTCAGATTTAGTCGGACTCTAGCCGGTTCTGAATTATGTTGTTAATTTAAATATATAACTCATTTTTTGAGAAAAATGAAGGGTGGCATCCCTGCTTGGGATCCACTAAGTATACATATATTTATAAATCAAAAGGTAAAAAGTTACAAGTACATCAAGTTACACTTGTCATAACATGTATAGTGCCCTACAATGCTCAATTACATACTAAGTATAAAAAAACTTCCCCTAAAAAATAGCATTGTTCCTGTCACATCAAATCACCCACACCAAAGAAAACAGGAATGAATTGTCTTCATACCCATAATCGCACCCCGATCTGACATCCTACCAAAAGGAGGTGCAGTCTTGCCATGCAAACCAAGGAATGTTTGCTCTACTCCACATCTCCGTTGAGACCGGACATGAGAAAAACATGTGGCCTGCATCCTCCCTTGTCGTACATTTGTCAAACCAAGAAACTGATCTCGACGCCCCTTTGTGAGGGACTTCCCACTCCAGAACAGCCCAACAAACAACTTGACCCGATTCGGCACTTTACACCTCCAAATCATACCCATGTCCATACCCAACTTCTCTCCAATCACCTCCCCATCCTCCATCAGGAAACGATATGCTTTCCTCACCGTAAATCTCCCATCATCCCACACGAAAAGATCTCTACCCATAGATGGAACAGCATTCCGTGTTAATTCTGATTGCAGCACAAGGAACTTCTCCACTCTCTGATCTGACAAGATCAAAGAGAAACTCAAGGACCATGCCCCATCATCCTGCCAAAAACGAAATCCAGATCCATCCCGAGCACCGGACTGAGCATAGGAGCTATTGTTAGTAGAACGTCACTAACTCCTTTCCATAGAGAGGAAGGCAGTCTCCCTGGGACTGTCTCTAGAGCCATGAACACATCATACATCTTTCTCAACCATCGACATACCAAGTCCTTTGATTTCCCCCAAACACGGACTACCTATTTCGTCATATAATCTTTGTTCATCTCTTCTACCTGCATCACGCCCAACCCGCCTTTCCTTTTCGCAGAAGTCACCATATCCCAATCAATCAAGTGGATACTTCTCTTGGCTTGCCCATCCGACCAAAATCTTCTCATCATGGCCTCAATCTTCGCTTGCATCCCTACATGCAACACCCTCGTAGCACATACGAAGATGGGGATGGTCAAGAGCACATGCTTCAGCAGAACCAGCTTCAATCCCTTCGACAACATCGACGCCTTCCATCCTG
The DNA here is from genome assembly GCA_037367405.1 of Ottelia alismoides. Lineage (NCBI taxonomy): Eukaryota > Viridiplantae > Streptophyta > Magnoliopsida > Alismatales > Hydrocharitaceae > Ottelia > Ottelia alismoides. The sequence continues at coordinate 531,318 of JAZKJV010005626.1, forward strand.
CCATCCTCGCCTCCATCCTTTCCAATAACACCCTCCAATTCTCAGACTAGGGCTTCCCCGCCACCAATGGGAGCCCCAGGTACATAATCGTCAGAGTGGTAGTCGGGCATCCCAATGAGATCGTTGTATTCTGCACTCCCACTCTACCAGGATGAAAGGGACCACTATCGATTTCTCCCTATTTATCCAAATACTCAATACATACCCAAAAATATCCATAATTTCCGAAGCCTGACGCAACCCCTCTAGCTTCACCTCCAGAAATAGAACCGTATCATCTGCATACTGCAAAAGTGGGACGGATATCTCCTCCTTCCTATATCCAGTGCACTACCCCCCGTCACAGCCAACCTCATCAGTACAACCAGTGAATCCGCCACAATCACAAAAAGAAGGGGAGCTAGTAGGCACCCCTGCCTAATGCCCTGTTGCGGCTGAAAGAAACCCCCTTCGCTCTATCATTGACAAGCACAACATGGTAGTGATACATCTTTTGATCCACGCCAACCACATAATTGGGAAGCCTCTCTTCTCCAACGAAGCCCACAGGAACCTCCTCCAATCAATACAATCATATGCTTCGGAGAAGTCAACCTTCCACAACACATCCTTAGCCTTGCTTCTCTTCCAATCCGTGACCAACTCCGATGCCATCACCATACCATCTGTCATATCTCTCTCAGGTACAAATGTCGTCTGTTCAACCAAAATGATCCGCAGTAGGCCGCAGGCGCAAACGGTTTGCGAGAATCTTGGACACCAATGGTATTTGACAATGCGACCAGTTTGTAATCTTCCACCATGGTCAACATTTCCTTCTTCAACAACAAACAAATAAGTGCCATGTTCAGCCCCTCCAATCTCTTATTCCCATGTCGAAATTTCTCTAGCACAACCATCACATCATATGCAATCACCTCCTAAAATTCCCGACAAAAGGCAACTGGGAACCTGTCCGGGCCAGGTGCCTTGTTTGCATTAAGCTGAAAAAGTGCCTGCTTAGCCTCCAACTCCGTGAATTCACACAGCAACGAATCTACCTCCTCCTCAAAGATATATGAAACTCCCTTCCCTTGCCATCCACATCCAATACAAGCACACCACCTGCTAAAACTCTGAAAATGTGACCGTCGCGCCTCCCTACCTCCCCGTCCCCCTCAACATCCACCTTGTTAATGGAAATCGAATGCAATAGATTATGCGCCTTCTTGCACTCGCCATGGCATGGCGGGTGTTCGCATCTCCTTCCTTCAGCCATCGTTATCCGGATCTCTACCTCCAACCACCTCCTCCTTTCTGTCCTCTAATATAATCTCCTCCAAGCGGTTACCTCTTTCTGCCATCTCCTTCGTTGTCAAAACCTTCTCATCCTCCAACTGGTACAATCTACAAACCTCCTCTTGGGCCCTCAACCTCACACTACAACGTTGAACCTCTGCTAGCTTTGTTGAAAGCCATAAGGTGCCTCGTGAGCGCAACCAGCTTGCACGCCAACCGAGAAGTCACCGACCCACTAGACATGCATTCGACCCAAAAAGTGGCGACAGTCGTGAAAACCCTCCTACAAGAACCAAGCCTGCTTAAATCGAAAGAACGTTTGTGGTCTCACTCCCTCACCTGAAGACCAGAGCAATGGTATATGATCTGAATGAGCCTGTGGCAACGCTTGGACCCGAACCAAGGGAATGGCTTCCAAAGGCTCTGGAGACACCAGAAATTAGTCATTGCGAAACATGGATCTCAAATTCCGTCAAGTGTATACACACCCCACCGCATCGATCACCTACAAACCAAGATCCTACACCATAACCAATAACGTCGTCAAGTCGTTGTCCCTTCCCCCGTCCACCCGAGCGATCCTCTGAAATAAAGTCGCGTCGAAATCTCCCGCAACTATCCAAGCCGTATCCAATGCAACGGCCCTGACCAATACCAAGTCCTCCACGAGATGCACCATGTCGTCCCCATTGCTCGTGTCGTAAACATTTGTGATCATGACACGGGCTTCGTCTGCCTTCCACTGCAGCATCATGGTGATAGATTGTCGTCCTCGGACCTCCATCTCAACAAACACAAGCTTCTTTGCATCACAACTCGTCATTAATCCACCAGAGGCTACTTCTGACACGATAGCCCTGCACTCTCTCAACTTGTTTCCCCAACTTCTCTCTATAACCCCTCCAAATCCTGCGAGATCTTTGTTTCCTGTAACAAGACTATATCTGCCATGTGCTCCATTGCTAACTGACGCACCGCAACCCGCTTTTCCGGCCACCCCAGACCCCTAACATTTTACGAGATCAAATTCATTCAGGAATGAAAAGCATCCCTTGTTGGCAACACCACACCGATGCAGCACAGCACCTCCTCCTCTACTCCCTCCCTCTGCCCATTTGCCCCCTCTTGGACTCCACTGAGCTTTTGTTCTCACGCCACATCGACTAGATCTACCACCGTCGCCTGGCCGGCAACCCCCTCACCTACCAACTCTTGCACGACACCTAAATCCCCCCCCCCTCCGCCCCACCGCCATTCTATCCGACCTCCAACTGATACACCCCCCGAGCATCCCCAATCTTTTATACACCTCGAATCTCTGTCTCCTCCGCTCCATCAACCCCCGGTAAGAGTACCGCCTGCCATATCTCCCTCCCGCCTGTCGCTGCATCTCCTGGGGGATCTCAGAAGAGCCCAAACCGTCGGAACCGCCCTCTCCGGGTCAACATCACATTAGGTATAATCGGCACCAACATCGCCACGCCCACGATCTGAACCAAGCCATAGGAAAGAGAAGCATGTCTGGTTGATTTCGCCCCCCCAGTCGAGGCACCGCTCCTTTTGAGCATCTCCGCCATGATGACTCTCCAGACTCCACCAATGGATCCACCCTCCTTGGAGAACCTGGTCTTCCGAATTCCTCTGTGACCTATTAGTCATCCACCGATGTAGAAGACTCATCGCATCCCTCTGACCAACCGCTGGTTTGAAAAGAACCCCTCGAGGAGCGACGAGCTTGGTCGGTCGACAGAATTACGTGCAAGCAGGTCCGAGTTTAACTTTCCATCATGATGCTCAGTGCGCTCCGCTTCGCTATGTCCACTTGTATCCGCAATTGCATCCACAGACCCACCTGAATCCGCCATGACATCTGCCACCGAGAGATCCATCGCAAAACGGGCTCCCATGGTGCTCAAACTCCGAAGCAAACAGGTCTGAATCCGGCCGGCTAGCAAGCCCGGACACCACTTCCGTGAACGTCGCATCCCCTCTCTGTTGCTTCAGTGGCACCTCAAATGAAGCGCCCTCCATGTTTCTCGATGTCCCCGCTCCCATTGTCGAAAAAGGGTATCTAGAATTGAAAAGGCAGAAAGGGCCTTGTTACATTTCCATGCTTTTCATCCCCGACACCGCCCCATGCTCCACTAGTATCGTCGTCCCACACTCCTCTGGCGACCAAGTCGCCTCCTCACCGAGTTGATCATATTGATATATCTCCAGGCGAAAAGAATTTCTCATGTACCTCGCCACATGCCATGATGACGGAGGGCTGACGACCTCTACTCCCGATGCCACCAGCTCAAGGGATTGGCCACAGCGCAACCCATCCAAAATAATCGCCTAAATCAAGACCATCGAAGCCACAGATCACATACCACCATCAAGCTCCTCCCAAGCAATGGAATTCCCCTAATCCAGAATAGTTTTTCGACCTCCAGTGCCTTCAGTGCCTCGTCCCCCAGTAAAGGCTTCCTCTAGTGAATCCACCCCTTTGCCCGATGACACCGCTCCAAAAGCTCCCGAGCCTCCATCGTCGCAAGGTCACGCGTGCACACAACGCCCTCTTCCATCAAGAAGACATCTCCAAACCCATGTCCAATCGTGGACCTAATATCCTCCATCACATCCTACAAGTTTCTCCCTTCTCTTGCATACCCCGACCAAAAAGATCCCTCCTGCGGCTCCATTCGCCTTTGCTGCATCGCTCACTGCACCAATTCCACCCGTCCTGCCTATGCCAATCCTCGCAGGCCCCCTCGCGTCACCCCGCAGGCATCTGAAATTGTGGTGCCCATTCGTCCCGTATATAAAGCATCTCATGACCTTCGTCCAACCATCCTTGCTCGACCTCATCTCTCGTCCCTCGAGGCTTTCGGACCTCAATATTTCTCAGTGGTCAGAAGAAATTTGAATTGGCCCTCGACCTATATAACTCATACATCTATTCTCATATATTTACATATATTTGTACATTTTCTATAATATCATATATGATAAAAGAAGTAATTGAATTTAAAATAAAACATAAAGCATATTAGAATATATTTGTTTTTAACAAAAATAAAAAATAAAAATATATGGCATCTTCAAATAAATATCGATCGATTAGCCATCCGACTAATTGGGTTGTGTAGTTGATTGACCGACTATTGATCAATTGATCATTATTTGGTCGGGCACCCCACTGACCTATGGATATTCTTGTTTGGATAAGACAGAACCCCACATCCACCCACAACCCTATGAGTTTGACAACAAGCTACATAATTCTGCTCGACCAAACCTCCTCTTACTGTGAGATCACGAAAGACAAGTTGTTGACTCCGAAATAACTTCCCTTGGAGGTCCGAACTCCCATCTCATATCTACACCATTAAGCCATATTGCTGCCTCCTAGAGGAGTTGAAGTGGGGTGGGGGGAGATGGAGGAAGTGGAATGCGAGAAATAAATAAAGGTATATGAAAATGCCTCATTTTTTATTATAAAAAATTGTTGACACAGTTAATGGAAGTACATTGTCATAACGGTCAAATGTGAAAGTAGTTATGATATGATGTAAAGATTATATTCTCTCCCTAGATTTTTGTGATGATTTCTGATCTCACTATGCAGAGATTATCTTTAAAAAGGAAGAGCAAATGTTGAAGAATTGGAAGGAGATAGATATTAAAAAGAAATGTTGAAGACCGTAGAAGCTGAGCTGCTGCTTTCTTCAGATGGTGGTCCAGGTCTACTCACTACTGTCTTTTATGGAAGGTAGTTGCAGGAGTCTTGAGGAAGGGTGTGCACCACTTTGATAAGCGCATGCTAAGTTTGAAGGCTATAAAAGGTAAGATGCAGTGCACTAATGTTGAGATAATCTGAAGACGATCAGCAGGCTTGGCAACCTCTGTCAGAAGCTGTTTGTTGTTGATTGGCTTTATGGAGAACTGCGGTGCATATACTGATTGCAAAAGCTGTATGTGTTGGCCTATCTGATGTTCTTGGAAAGAAATTTATATTTTTTAAAGAAATCATCTCAAGCATTATTAGTTATGACAACTTCTCCCTTTGATTTACATGTATAACCCCTGAAGGGCACACTTCCTAATTGTTCAAAAATCATGAACCTTTTAAAGGGGTAACCCAAACCCGGCCTACATCTTCGTAGATTAGAAAATTCCATATAGTTTTGATGAATTGATAGTTATTTTCAAGGAACGCTGACATATGACTTCTGTTTTACATAATAGGGAATAACTGTGCAAGCTTTCAAGATTTCAGTAGTAAAATAACTGGCACAAGTTCCATTATCTAAAAATACCCAGGTACCTAAATCTCAACGAAGTGATGGGGAATCGGCTATGAACTTAGTTAATCACAAAAGAGGTCAGTTCTCATTTGCCATAACAGCAATTAGTGTTCCATGGTTTAGGGCTGAGAAGATCAAATATTATATAACAAAAGATTGGTGGTAAATGAACAATAACATTTCAAAACAACCAAGAAAAGGCCTTTATTCTAAATGGAGAAAATGCAACGTTATTTTCACAAAAGAACAATGTTACCTTATTCAATAGAGAGATGAAAAGCTCAGAAATTGTCTCCTCGTTTGCTCCTCCAAAATTTTTAAACTGGTGAACAGCATCTTGAAACATGGTAAGGTTTGTACCACCTGCAGAGGCAAATCAAAATAGTAACCAACACATTTGCAGTGAGTATTAGTATAAAAATATGTTCCCTCTTTTTCAATTTTTTAGCCAGGGTCATTTGTAGTAGTTGAGATGAAAAATGCTATGGAAGATTTCTGGTGGAGATAGAATGTGAGAAACACTTAGGTATGAGAAGTTGGAAGAAGAGACTTGTAAGAGGAGGCAAGGGACCAGAAGAGATGATGAAACGAAAGTGTTAAGAGTTTACTTCTACACAGAAGATTCTTCACAATATTCTAAAAGCTTAGAATACTCTCCGAAGATCCTTTGGATATCGATATTTTATAAGATATTCTGATATCTTGATTCTTCTCTTTTGATTTCATTCCATTTTTATATACTCCTTTTTAGAACTATTTATACTTATAAATAAAGAGGTAGATTATCAATAAAAAAATTCTATCATTTCTCTCTATAAGGTATCAAAGTGGCAACCCTCAACTGATTTTCTGGACCACTTTGACCCCTCTCCTCACAAAACCCAAGCTCTGCCTCACTCTGAGGCCCTCACTACACTACCTGCAGCACCCACAACAACTGCATGCCACCATCACAGCTCCGAAACATCATCCAACTGCTGCCATTGCAGCACCCTATACCTCCCCTTTCCCACAGAATCCTTCAACGTTGTTGCAAAGGTTCTAAGTGGCCAATTGCAGTCGTACACATCCTTTGCTACCATGTTAGATCGCCACATGCATCATCCTCGATGCTCATATTAGTGATTACAATTGATTTTCACTCTGATTTAGGCAAGTTTTGAATTTTGATATATACCTAGAACCCCAATGTTCGTGGTGACGTCATCAACAACGAATATGACTAGCATGACTAATCTATTCTATGATCAAATCGTTAAGTTAGACGAGATCACTATACCTAATGGTCATGGATCTTCCTGGCATGGCCATGGTTACCTGTGTTCAAGGAGGTTCCTCCATACATTTTTTTAATCAAAAAATTGGAAAACACACTATGGGGGCTGCCCCATTATTAATTAATTTATCCATACATGATGTTCAAGTAGCAAATAGCCACCTCTTACATGTTGGACAAGAGGAGGTTATTGTGACAATGTGCCTCAGTCATCTGAAAACAAATTACTACATGTTCTTCCTCAATTGTCTCACTACAACCTAGGGTGTAATGCGAGTGTTGGTAGAAGAAAACCACCAGAGCTTGTTACTCTCATCAGTAGTTTTTGATATTATTCATATGGATCTGTGGGTCCAAAGAGAATTCCGGACCATTCAGGTCATAGACGCTATCTTGTTCTGGTAAACGAATTTTCCTATCTAGCCTGGGTGTTTCTACTTAATACAAGGCTTTTTTCTGCTATTATTCATTTTATTATTGAGATAAGGATGCAAGTTTGTGCCACTGTCCAATAAAATCAGCCTGATAATTCACATGGTTTTGTTCTTATCAGTTGCATGATTTTTACGGGTCCATAGAGATTAATCACCTTTGCATATCAGTGATTGATGAGAAGCTTTCTAGCAAGACTTAATATCATGGTCTTCCAGTTTTCCTTGTGTCGTGTCGTACCTTTAATTGTGTTGCTTTAGTGCATCATCTGTGTCCGAGGAAGGACAAGCTTGCACTTAGAGCAATCAACTGTATGGATATCAGATAAGCTAGCAATTAGGACTACAGATGCTTCAATACTAGCACTTGTCATCACTAAGTCAGTGCGGGTTTGACTTTCTTTGAGTCTGTCCCTTTCTTAGCTGAATGAAGTCGAACTTCAACTAGTCCACTAAGGATACGAAAAGGTGTGAATCATTGCCACAAATGCCTTTATCATGTGATATCATAGATTTTCCTATGAAAGATGATAGTAGATATATGTTACAGTACACACAGTTTTTACCCCCTTTAAATCACCGGCCAATGTCTTCGTTTGAGATAATTCCTGAGCTGAAGTTTTTTTTAAATTCATATTGCTTATAGTAACACATGTGCATATGTAGAGATAGATATGGCATAGGTTCTTAATCTTCTGATTGCTTTAAGAAAGAAGTCACACACGTGCTTTTTGCACCTGATCTTCAATGTGACGTCTTTGGTCCATCTGAATACTAGCTATTAGCAGTTTATAGAAAGGTTGTCAGAAATATAGATCATGGTTTCTCAAACACCAAACTTTCTTCAGCCCCAACGAAATATGACTATGGAAGAGGAAATGGCAGCTCTTATTTCCAGGAGAACATGGATCCCAATCAGTCCACCTGATGATTATAGGGTGGTTGGATCCAAGTAGCATTTCACAACAAAGCACAATGGATACAGATCAGTTGCTCGGCATAACGCCAAAATTGTAGTTAGGTGGTTTGCATGGACATGATGTGGACTTCTCAATGCATTCTCCCACTTACTTGCATGTCGACTCTTCTAGTTCTACTCTGAGTTGTGCACATTGGTTGGAGAGTGTGAAAGAGATTGTTTGTTGAAGGTCATTTACGACCTTTAAAAGTGTCCAAAACCAGGTTTCAAAAGCTTTCGTAGGTACTTGAAAGCAAGAGTTTTGCTAAGTCTTTGTTAGATTACTCTGTTCATTATGAGGACATGTAGAGACATAGTTTTTTTTTTAGACCAAGGTAGAGGCATAGTTGGCATGTTAATTAATGTCAACGACATAGCACTTGTATGCGATGATGAGCAAGAGATTATATAGGTGAAGAAGCTGCTAGATGACTACTTCATGATCAAGGTTTAGGGATTATTGAGGTACTTCCTCATGTTGGAGGTAGTTTGCTACAAAAGATGACTGGTGTAATCTAGAAGGAAGTATACAATTGACCTACAAAAATATGTCACGTGAGGTGTCAAGTTGGCTCAAATTCTAATGGATTACGAGGCTCGATTATACATTATACGAGAAAAATGATAAACATGTTGACAACGAGAGTATCGTCGACAATGGAATAGCTTCTCTCTTTGACTATTATCCTGACATTTCCCTAACAATGGGAAAGCTTACTCAATTCATGAGCATGCTAACATATGCTCACTAAGATCTCATTGTGATGATCTTGAGATATGTCAGAGAAAACGGAGAGATCTCAATCTAAGACCAAGATCGAACAATGTTGATTGGGTAAATGACTATCAAGATAGCATAGCAGCATAAGGTCTTACAAATTTTAACTTAAAAGAAATGTACGAGCAACATTAAGGAGGGGACATAATTTCCCCTATGCAATCTCATTTCGTTATGAGGTGTATGGAGAGGAAATTTAATGTAAGTACACTTACATAATAAAACAAAGCGACCAAATCATTATGCGCACTCTAGAGTATTGCCGGGCTGAAAAATATTAGTGCAAGAACGAAAGGATGTCTTTATCTAACTAAAGAAAGATTTAACAACAAATTGTTCCCATTCCAATCTTTTATTGAATAAGCCTAAATGGTTCTACTGAAATCAAGCACATAGCGAACAAAGTAATGATAGCCCAAAATAATACGAACAATATGTGAACCTCATCCATTACAATGCATTAAACCAAAATAGATGAAATGACGAGGGTCCATGCACCAAAAACAAGGTTTGGCATGTTTTCCAAACAGGCATGCACTCCATTCAATGTCAAAGGCTTAAGCAAGGACAGTTCAGTAAGCATCAGATTGAGAGCCAAGGCAAGTGAACAATAATTTATTTAATAAACCCAAATGGTTCTACTGAAACCATCTACAAACCAAGCAAAGTAATAATGATCCAAATAAAATGAATTGGATGTGTACCCTATACATCACAACGTATTAAATCAAAAGAGATGACATAACGAGGTTCCATGAGCTTGACAAAACAAGGCTCGATCAAGTTCTCAGAATTGGCACTGTTGCACTCAAAAGGGGGCTTAAGCAAGGATAGTTTGGGAAACATCATGTTGAGAGACAAGGCAGCCAATTAACTAACCTGAAGATGTCAAAAGTATGCACCGACAAAGATAGATGAAGCATTAGTAAAAACACAGATAAATGAGACATTCAAATTGTACATGGCAAAGCAGAAGAAAGACTGATTATAGATAACTCGACAATCGAGTAGCGAGCCTAAAAGATTTAACGGAAGTAAGCTGAGAGGATATTTATGAGTCCAGTAAATTCCCATCAGTCTGAGTTTTCAATACTGCGGAAAGCGTAGACGGAGAATGGAGGCTTCCGACCTCAGAAATCTCCAGGTACTTGGTTTGGATCATATAGTTTTATCATCTTACAAATGGAGAAGAACTATGAGCCTGACGACAATGTAAAATCTACTCCAAGTTACAGAGAACATTTGTTGATCATGACTATCTAACTTGACCTAAGGATGGAACTAACCAAAGTTAGCAGAACTTGAGGTGTGCTGAATTGAATTACTCGAGTCTAAAGGGAGTCCGATCACATTATTATGCTAAAGGCCGACTCTGTCTAAGTTTGTTATCGATTTGAGCTTGGCTAGGAAACCTACAACTTTAAACCTAGTATTTGCTACAAACCCACATTGGTTATTCTTTGATATTGTTATATTTTCCTTTTGCAGTAATTGTCATGCTCGGGACTAACAAGATTTTAACATGAGCTATGATGAATTACTGATTCATCATGTTACTATCTATAAATTAAGCCAAGTTACGAATCAATTCTGGTGTTATTCTACTCCACTTCATACGTTAGGGTATTTACATATTAGATCATCATCTATGGACCCAATCCGAATAGGGGTCACCATCTTTCAAACATAAAAAATGAGTTCTGACTCCGTTTCATAAGTGACAGAAAATGATAAGTGACAGAAATTGTTGCTGTTAAAAACAAGAGAGACGGACTAAAGTGCACATGGAATTCCCCATCAACCTTTGTTCCACCAAAGCCCTCGATCTCTATCCATATCCCTCCTCCAACGACACCCACATTCTCGACCTCCCCTCTGGTGTCAACGTCCCGACTCCCACTTTTCGTATGTCGCCTATGCCACCCCAACTCTCCTCACCCTATGGCACGGACCACTCGACTTCCCCTTCTCTACGGCAACGACATATCCCCTTGTGATATATACATAATTCATGTTGTTCTTAGTAGTTAACCAAATTGCATTTAAATTTGCACGAAGAGAACAAGCACGGCGATGTCTGCGCAATTCATGACATTCTCAATAGTTGACTAGCTTGCATTATAGTACTCCACCCCCACCGCCCCAATGCCCATCCTCACACCATGGCTTCCACCCTCTTCTCTACCTCCCCCGCCACCACAAGTTCTCTCCTTAGCCTCTGCCCTCTCTCCCCAACCTCCCTCACTACGGCACCGCCGGCTCCCTCATCATGAAGGTCGAAGTCAACCCTTCCATCGTGATCTCCCTTAGCATGTGGCTCTCCCTCTTCCTAGGTTGCTTTGTCTTCTTCAACTTTCAGTGCAAAAACGTGGGGCAACAAGTTTGAGATTTTGGAAGAGGATATTCTTGGATGACATTCAATCATGGTCCTGCTATGTAGAAAGTCTGATTAGTCAAAGTTGTTGGTTATGAATGTAAATGGCCTGTTGGATCCGTGTGTGTTCGCTTAGTGAGTTGTGTGGCGAGCTCCACCTTGCTCACGAGCGCATCGATTCGGAGGCTTGGGTCATTGGGGGTGATTTTAATGTCACCCTTCTCTTGAGGACCGATCGGGTGATAGGGGTGGTAGAGATGCGGGATCGATAGGTTTTTAGAGCTCACTTCTGACCTATAACTCGATTTGGTTGACGTTATGGGTTGCAGGTACACGTGGATGAATTCCAGATTCCGGTCACGGATTGATCATTTTTTTTATGTCCACGGAGGCTACTTCGTTGCTCCCTCTGGCTTCTGCTAGGGCCTTGCCCCGTTCTCTTTCATATCATAATCCAGTTCTTTGGGTGTCCGGGGAGGGGTACAACCTTCGGTTTTATTTCAGATATGAGCGTGCGTGTCTCCTTGAGGATGGCTTCCAGGAGCAAGTGGAAGGTTTCTCAAGGAGTTGCAAACCTAGTGGTTCGACACTGCTCGCTTCGTAGCAAAGCTAAATGGGCTTCATCACTATCTTGTTGTCTTTGGCAAGAATGTTAGCATGAATAGAAGGGCGAGAACGGAGCATGCTATTGAGATTATCAATAGATTGGACAAGGACAAGGATGACAGGGACTTAACTGCAAATGAGCATGCGAAGAGAGTGGCCCAATTCCAGATTATTCGGGATCAAGATAGGAAATCGGAGATATATTGGAGGCAGAGATCTCGGCAGACATGGCTTAAAGAGGGTGATGCCAATACTCATTTTTCCATTCCATGGCCAATGGAAGGCATAGGAGGAACTGTATGGTCGTGGTGGAGGTTAATGGGAACCTGATCAAGGGGAACAACATATTGGGTGGAGCATTTCCGTGACTTCGACCAGGAGGACCACGCAACATGGATGGGGTTGGTTGGGAAGGGGTATATGTGGAGTGTCTCCAAGCCAAGCTGAGAGACTCACGAGTTCGTTTCGGATTGACGAGATCAGAGACGTTGTATTTCAGTTGAATGATGATGGTGCGCCTGGGTTGGATGGTTTCCCAGTTTCGTTATAGAAAGATCTTTGGGACTTGATTAAGGAGGATGTCATAGGAGTCGTGGAGGAGTTTGGCAGGGGCAACCTTGGTTTTAAAAGACACAACAAGGCACTAATTTTTCTGCTATTGAAGCGGTACGCTCCTGTGAGTGTTGATCATTATCGACCCATCTTAATTTCCAATGCTACCTATCTTATTGTTGCAAAGGTGCTAGCGAACAGACTGCACAGAGTCTTGGATTCCATCATATCTACAAAACATATGGCTTTGTCTCGGGGAGGTCTATGGCTGATGGTTTGGTTATGGCATCTGAAATGGTGTTAGATTGGAAGCGGCTTAAAAAATAGGAATTTGCTAGAAGATTGATTTTGCTTGGGCCTACGACTATGTGGACTGGAGGTTCATTTGGTCATCTTTGGAAAGAAGGGGATTTCTGGGTCTTTGGGCAGCATGGATGAAGAGATGCATCACGACATCCTCTTCCTCTATTCTGGCCAATGGTCGACCTAAAGATGGATTCTTTCATCCGTGGAGAGGGATCCGCTAAGGATGCTCCCTTGCCCCTTTGGATTTTGTGTTGGTGGCCGATGCTCTAACAGTGACGATGAAGCGAGCCGCTGATAGAGGTTTCTTTCATGGTTTCAAGAAGGGAGATGTCTCCATCCCCATCCTTGAATATGCAAATGATGCTATCATTTTTCTTGAGGGTGGGAGGTAGAGGAGGCAAAAGGGGTTGCCAATGCCAGTATTTTGGAGATTTTTGGTGACATGTTTCGGCTTCATATGAATGCAAAAAAATCCACCTTTGTGCCTTTTGGTCTCTCGAAGGTGGAGCTGCAGAGTATTGCTTCGATGCTACATTGTGGGAACTCACAATTGCCAATGACTTATTTGGGTCTTCTGTTGGTTGGTGGATGTTTGTGATTATCGGATTGGAGGTCGATGTTGGACAAGATGGCGAGGCGGTTGGATGGGTGGAAAGTTGCTACCATGTCTAGGGGTGGGAAATTGGTGCTTTCGAATCATGTTCTCATAGCTATTCATGTTTCTATTGCTTTACGAGATTAATTCCAATTGGAGTTCGCAAAGGGATGGAGTCCTTCATGAGGAGATTCCTCTGGTCTGATGGGAAGCGGGAGCGGAATGGGATTCAGTTTGTGATATGGGATACGGTGACTGAACCTAAGGGTTTGGGTGGCATTGGTGTGAGAAGTTGAGCTTATGAATAATGCGTTGTTGGCAAAGTGGGTGGTGAGATTATGGGGGAAGGGTGAAGATCTTGTTTGTCATCTCATTCGAGTTGTTTGCTATGGAGATTCGTGATCCTTCCTCCCTCTGGAAGGGTATATCTATGATTATTCCTGAGATGAGCGCTATGCTGACACCCAGGCTTGGCAACGGTGAATGTTTTTGTTTCTGGAGTGATGATTTGTCTAGAGATGGCCCCTTGTTGGCTCAATTTCCTAAGCATTATGCTTTGGCTGCTCAACGTGATTGTACGGTTAAGCAGGTGAGGTGTGATGGATCATGGATGTCATCATTTGTTGCGGAGTTTTCGGAGCAAGAATTCTGGAATTTCTCGTTATGATTGATGAGTTGTCGAATTTCCAGGTTACCTATGGGGAGAGAGATCAGTAGGTTTGGACAGAGGGAGCCTTATCCATTAAGAAGGCATACAGGCTTCTCAATGAATACCAAGAAGGATTGATGGATAGTTTGAGAAGAGATTTCCTTATGATATGGAAGAGTAGAACTCCTACCAGAACAAAAGTTTTTCCTTTGGCTGGTTAGCCACGGGCGATTGCTCACGAAAATGCGTAGGGATAAGATTATTCACGCCAATGATTTGATGTGCTTTAGGTGTGGTGTTGCATCGGAATATTTGCATCATCTCTTATTCTCGTGTTCTTCCTCACAGCTTGTGTGGTCATGTGTTGGAATTCCGTGACTTAGATTTGGTGATAGGCGTAGTTTCTGAGACTCTATTCGGGCTTGTTGTGATACCTCTTATAACAATTTTAGGCAGCCTTTTGCATATTTGTAGGCAACTTGGAGAGCTAGGAACGGTCTTATTTTTACCAGTAAGACATCATGTGATTGTGTTGTTCGGGAGCATGGACAAGCTTTGTACTCCTCATGGATTAGCCTCTTATTGTTATAACATGTAACATGTATCATGCACCTGTAATTTTTACACACAAACATATACACACATATATTTATATTTACGTGCCTAGCGGTGGGTCCCATCTGGGGACTTCACCCTCTCTTTCATTAAAAAACATGGCAAAATTCCCAAGCATAATCAGTTCTCACATATTTCACTGAGGTAGAGAAAACATCCTACATTTCATTAATAAAGGTTTTGATCACATCCCCTGCTTCAGATTTATTCTTCAATAAAAAGGTCCATGACAAACAAGAAAAATCATCAACGGTAACAAGGTAGAACATGTGTCCCTGATGTTCAGGAGCACGACTCGGACCCCAAATTTCAACATGAAATAACTCAAAAAGAGAACTATTGCTCCGACTCTGACGACTAGGAAAAGCATAATGATGATGCTTTCCCAATTGACATGCCTTGCACTGGAAGGATGAACCCGGTGAAATCTGTGGCAGAATATGACACATCTTCTGGAGAGGGAGGTGATCAAAGTGCCAAGTGAAGGGAGAAAGTGGTCATGTTAAATGAGAGGAGAGGCCTACAAAGGGAGTTCGAACCAGGCGATAAAGACCACCCTGCTCACGACCATAGCCAATCACCACACACGTAAGAATGTCTTGAGAAACAAGAGACAATGGGTCAAAACAGTCCAATGATGCAAATTCTTCATAATCTTACTAATAGATAACAAATTTCTGCAGACGCATCGAGGACGTCAAACTGATTTCCCCTTGTCTTGTAATCGGAGAATGAGTCTCGCCGATTATCACAACGGTTCTCCCAGGAGGAACCTGTCTATATGCTACAAGCTGATCTTTGTCTTCACATAAATGATACGTCACTCCAGAGTCCATAATCCACTCTGTAATCTCAAATCCATGACAGGAGGTAAAAGCATAGGTACTACCTGAGGTGCTAGCAGTGGCAGAAGTACTGGCGGAGGCAGAGGCTGCGACATCTGAGTGTCCTCCTGAAGATGGTGAAGAAGCAAGAGGCATGATATCCATCAGTCTGGCAACGAGGTCATCTCTGATCTGAAGTAGGAGCAACTGGAGACTCAACATGCTCCGCTACTCGGGTCGATGCAGGAAAACCATGCTTGGAGTAGCATGTATCCTATGTATATCCCAAACGATGACGGTAAGTGCAGGACTGACGAATGCGACCTCCTCTACCACGAGATCCACGTCCACAGAAATGAGAGGAGCGTACTCTACCTCGGGAGGCTACCATCGCCGAAGAGGTCTAACTAGAGGCAGTCGACGAGACAATAATCATGCTGAGTCAGTGAAAACTTCATCCATGGGAGGAATAGTGGCATCTGCTAAAATATGGGAACGAGCAGCATCATACTTAGGATCAAGGGTTGCAAGGAATGCGCCAACCATGGTGGCATTCCGATATGTCTTCTATTGTTCACGAGTAGATGTCAATGACATGAAGCTGTGGAGCTTCTCAATCATCCCTCGCAGGGATGTATACAAAGAGTAAAGTGGTTGCCCGTTCTGCTTTATGGTAAAGATATCATGCAGAAATTTCAAAATCTCCGTCCCATGCCTCCCATGAGAATAAGTAGTTGTGAGGATGTCCCACAACGCCTTGGCGGTGGGTTGATTTAACACATCATTGGCGATCTTTTTCGTCAATATCCCAGAAAGTCAAACCTTGGCATATGCATCATCAACCTCCCCACGATACGTTTACCCCAGTTTTCTCAACTGACTCTTCCTCGGTAAGAATATGTTTCTTACTCGCCAACTTCATAAGGCTCATGAACTGCATGGCCCAGAGCTCGTAGTTCGTCATGTCCATCTTGACAATCGATGTTGGACCTCTGAAAGCGTCTGCGACAGGATATCAATCTTGCTCTCTGGCATCTTGCCGGGTGACAAAAACTAGGGTTTTGTAGACCAATAGATAAGTGTCTACATAAACATATGAGAATTTGATTGCATATATAGACTTATGCAATCAAATCCATCAACCCAAGTGAACCTCAATGTGCACACAGGAAGCTGTGGACTGGCGGTAACGAGGGCTGACGGTGATAGAGAGGCATGTTCGGTGGCGGCAACAGATCGATAGGAGGAGGAGGCCGACGGTGAGAGAGAGGCCAGCCGGACAGCGGCGGTGACTCAGCGGGAGAGGGAGGCCGACGACGTCTGCTCACCAAAAGAGAGAGGAGGGTGGCAGAACCATCTTGCCAAGAGAGATAGGGGTTGGTGGTGACGATACCTAAAGGAGAGAGGGGTGGTGGGTGTGGTTAGGGTACGAGAGCTCCGATCTAAGACCGCCGGTCAGATGCCATGTTGGGAAAAATGAAAACTTGTTTATTCATGGGAACCCTAGGCTCTCTCATATAGAGGAGAAACCTATGGGTAAATTACATAAGACGAACATAAAGAAATAAAAAATAAATAGAAATGTACAAAGAACATAAATATATTTCTACAGGGTTCAAATCCCCCCTTTTTGATGTTGTATTCGGTAGTCGACAGTCATCGTAAAAAATAGTCGAATCTTTGAAAATGGATTTGAGCAAGTATCCATATAGTCAACACTACTTATAGTGGGAGAAGGCTTTGCATTTTTAATGTACTTGTAACAACGCAAAAAATATGGTTGAGATGGAATTATCACGATAAAAGTTGGTAGGGAACACCACTGTTGTAAAAGTCGGCCGACTAGTCGATCTAACTAGTCGAGTCGGGGGGTAGTCGACTCGACTAGGCCTAGTAGACCATTAGTCGATCAACCCGGCTAATCGGGCTGACTAGTCGGCCGACTGCTCGGCCGACTTTTACATTTTTTATTTATTTTTTATTTTTTAAAAATCAAACCTATTCTAATGCACTTAAAGTTATATTTAAAGTCAATTATTTTTGTTTCATTATAATAATATAGAAAATATCCAAATCTATGCAAATATATAAGAATATATGTATAAAAATAATTTATATTGTAAATATATAAGAATATATGTATAAAAAATGATTTATATATTAAAAATAAATAAATAATTCAAAACCGACTAAATCCGATTAGTCTCCCGACTGCCAACTAATCCTTAGTCAGTGACCCCCACCGATCAAGTACCAACTACCGCTTTCTGCAACCTTGGGGAACACAATATAAAATAAGAGATTCCTCAAGTAGTTTAGGCATATAGAATGCTACATTTTAAATGTATAAGAAGTTGGATAATAATGGGTTGGGAAAGATCAAAGTTGATGCAGCGTGGAACGAATAATTAGAACTTAATTTTTTTGTTAATTAGAGTTTAATTAAATTAAGATCAAGTTAATTTTATTGTCTTTTGCAATTTTATTTTTAAATAACGAGACGGCATGTGATCTCGAATCAATTAATTATCGGTTATTAAGTAGTTAGTCGGTTAGAGATATTTAGAGTATAAATTAGGATTTAATTTTATTTTTTTCATCTTTCTATTTTTGTAACCCCACCCTCCTATAAAAAATGATAGTCCAATGTTTTAATAAATTTTCAGAGTTATTTGAAATTAAGTATTATCCCATATCTCATATATCTCCTTCTCTCTTCTCCCTCTACGCGATCTCTGCGCTTCTCCTTCCCCAAATCCCTTGCATCTGGCGAGCCTTCTCTCTCGATTTCTTCAACCAAATATTTTTCTACCATTAAAATTTTATTTTTTTTCACCATTGCAAATTTTAATTCCTCCTCATAACAGAGTTGCTTGGCATATACAATAAAATCAACAACAACCAAGCATGTTCGCACTTAAAGCAAGGATGGTTAGAAGGATTCCTAGCTTCCAAGCACACCTAATTTGAGCCATATTCAAACTTATATCAAAAATGCCTTATCATTATGAATTCAAGTCCATTCTTTTTTTATTTACAAATGCAAACAATATACAAATTTAATATTGTGGAGAAAGATGAGAGAATGAAATGACTTGTCCTATTCCATGGCTCATGGGTCTCTTATATAGCATGAAACCCTAGAGAGCTGAAAGGAGGAATTACATAAAGGGCTCCCAAGGGTTACAAAGCTCAATGAATAAATACATGATATAGTCTAGTAACAAGATAACTATAACAAATACAATTGAAGATCGCATCTTTTATAGTACTTGAATGATAATATCGCAATGGTATTTATCATTTTTCATGAAATAAAATGAAAGTATAATTATTATCCGAGTATATAACTATTATTTTCATAGGCAAGCTAATATTATGTAGCATTAGACAATTTGCATTTTGTTTGAAGCAACAAGCTACAAGTGTTTTCTTAAAAAGCTGGCCAACGGATAACGAACACTTTGATGACAATGTGAAACCTTTAGTTCATGTGAATAAGTACAATTTGTCTCCTCAACTTCCAACTATCTTTCTGAAGAACAAATAAGTAAATAAAAGAGCAGAAACTGATATCTTTATCAAAGTTAATTATTGCTTTGCAACTAGAATGTATAAAATGGTATATGTTGATCTACGTAACTACCTTTTAATAGAGCGGATAAAGGTGGCAAGATTGGGGGATTTCGAGTCTGCGCTAAGAAAAAGGTAAAGAAAATGAGATATTAGTTATTCAGAAAAGCAGACTTAGATATCAGTTAATGATGTTTCCAAAAGAACTCTGATTTTAACTAATTATTGAAAACTCTGACAGCAGTTGTTGCTGAGAGATTCGATATCTCATACAAAGACAAATTCGTAATTAATTATTGAAAACTGCAAGAGACCCACTGTGGAAGAAATAAAGCCAATGATATGGTGAATATCAATAAACTCGTTTAAATTACATAAATACCTATGTTATCTTTAAAATAAATCCCTTACAGATATTCGGTATTACATGTATACCCCTTTAAACTTTCCCATTTACATCTATAAACCCTATCAACAAAACAGAGGGAGAAGCAAAAGAAATATAAAATAGGCTCCCTCTGCATTGCACCGTCTTATGTCCTCGTTCTACTACCATGTATCTTGGGTTGCCTCAGTTTTTGTACAGTCGATGGCCATCTCCTCAACTCATTTAATATGATGACACTACCATTACTCTCTCTCTCTCTCTGCCGCTCAGTCTCTTGTTGTCTACTACTTTTGCACACTCTCCTCTCTGGGGGAGAGGGATTGACGAGAAGCAAATAACTGTAGATAGATTTCAACAACATTTTTCACTTTTTAATTCTGAAAATGTTTACGTGCACAACCCAAAGATTTTGACACAAAGCCTTTCAAAAAACGAATTATGACAAAGAATGTATGTATAAGCTATACAAGTTTTTTTTGAAATAAGAAAAGGTGTGAACTCGAGGTGAGTTGCACAAGCCATATATTCAAAAGCAAAATATAATGAGTTACGAAGACCAGGGTCTTAAAATGTAGAAGCATGTCCTAAACACAACACTCTTGCTGGAAAATTACCCGGTTGCGAGAGAGCCAGATCACCCACGACACAACAATTGGATGTAAATACCCATTCTGTGATGACAAGCACGCTGAAATCATTGATTGCCATAAAGTGCCTAAATCCGAGAACCTCGACCAAGGGAGGTCAACTCTATTCCAAAGCTCCATAGAGTACGGAAACGAGACAAAAAGATGCTCATCATCCTCTAAAACACACTCACATCCCGATCATGATGTATCACCAAGAGGAGACAATTTGGCTCAAAGTGCTTGTGTAACCAGCCTACCTCTCTTCAGTTCTAAAAAAAAGTTCCCATGGGAGAAACCATTACACGTTGTGGAATAGAAGAACGCCATATCATCTTGCAATCTATCGCTTCTACGCCCAATCTAGATGTGGTACTAGAAGCAAGGAGCCTATAAGCCTTCTTCAACAAGAATCTCCCATCTGCCTAAACCCAACAATCCCTACTGGCTCGGTGCATGCTTGCATTGTTCCAAGAAACTCGAACAAAGAGAGGGGGCATCATTCCATTGTCCCAAGCCAGCCACCAGCATACCATAACTCATGGTAATTGGAAATAGTCTACGGAACCTACCAACAAGCATGCCATTTCTTGTTAAGTCATCCTTCCAGAAGCAAAAGGAGTTCCTTGTATCCAAACGCAGTTTTAGCATGAGTCTCACTAGCAGAAGCATACCATTAATCCTCCTCCAAAAGATAGAAGGTAGTGGTGTTGCCCCAAGATCAACAACGGGATCAGTCTTTTCGTACATGTGGCATCTTCGATTTGGCCACCTTCTTGCAGAAGTTGTCATGTCCTCCAACAAATCTTTTCTCGGACCACCTTCCAGTGCGAGGCATGCCAACTTGGGAAGCATCATCAGTTTAGTCTCATTTTGTCAGAGTCGTAGTAGCAGTACTTTATTTGAGCGGTCCATTTTGATATTTGGGTCGCAGTCGTGTTCCTACCCACAAAGGGCACATTTTTAGCTTGTAGCAATTGATGATTTTTCTAGACTATCATGGGCTTTTCTTTGAAAAACAATCCTGATGTTGGCTCTAATATTCAATTGTTTATTCATGAAATAAAGAATTTTTTTCTGATACGCTAAAGTATGTTCGCTCTGGCAATCTTGGAGTTTAGCACTTTACAGCTTTCTCAGTTCTTCAAGTCTCTTGGCATTATACACCAGACCTCTGGTATATATACCTCCCAACAGAACGATGTTGCGGTGAATTTGGATTGTCGCATAATGGGGGCGAGAGAGGGGGAGAGCGGGAGTGGGAGTCGAGGTGGTTTTAACAATGGGTAGATTAACACCGGAAAGGGCAAAGCAATCGTGGAGGAGCAGAGGTCCACCATGGTCTCAAAGAACGATCGTGAGGTGTGGGAGGATGTCAAAATGGAGAAACTGGTGGGAGAAGGCCCTTGGAGCAAGCTGAAGGAGAAGAAGCATCTGTGGAAGCCATCGAAAGGAGGCATGAAGTGGTGCTTCTGGTGCGAGTCGGTGGAGCACCTCTCCAGTAAGTAACGACAAGCGAGCGATTATGTTTTCGATGTAAGCAGACCGGACATCATAATCGGGACTGTGAGGTCATGGGAACGTGGTCAAGGAAGGTCTCTGCTCAAGAAAGCAGCTCCGGTGCGAAGGAGTTTCCGTGCCAGGATCTTCTCTCAAAGAATGTGATGACCTCCCTCCTGCTTCATCTTTAGAAAGAGGTAGAAACGAAGCTGCCGTTAGAGGGCATTGTAATAGGGGAGGGCGACGCGGAGGCACTTCGAAGGATCAGAGAAAGAGTTCTCGCGACGAGAGAAGTCCACATTAGTGTAAATGTGATCTGGCTGCATGGAGGTTCCTTGTGCATGAGAGCCTCTCTTTGAGAGGTGCAAAGGAGGTTCTCCTGTGTTTTGGAACTCGGTCTGTCAAAAGATTCGACAGACGTCATGACAAAGACCACGTTATCTCGATGGAGGAGGAGTATAAGGACAACCCATTTGGAAACTCTCGATGGCGGGAGTCCCATGAAGGTGCAGGAGGGTGGAGATCTTGAGGGAGGCCTTGGAGCAAATCGATGAAGTCGTGGACCTTTATAGCTCCAATTTAAGGCCAGGTGAAGGTTCGAAGGTGATCGTGGTGATGGGAGGGGCAAAACCTCTCTCCCCTTTGCGCACGGAAATGCGAATCGGAAGGAGGATTGTAGCATTGTGGCTTGTTGTTCAGGACGATGGTGGTTTACCGACGACGTCTCTGATGGCTGATGGGGAAGCTCGAGAGGCCAATTCTCCAACCGGAATTTTGGGAGTCCCCGCTTTCGGGGGAGTCAATGCAATGGTTTCCTTTTCGAGAAACCCTAATCTCGTATTCAGCGCCTCCAAGCAAACATCAATCGACGACATGCAGCTAGATTCGAGTTCAGGTAACCCCTTAAACCCAATTACCTATTTTGGGTTAAACTCGAGCTCAGGTCCTTTAGCCCTGAATTTAGCAAATATCAAATCCCCCTATACATGTGGTGGCGGTTCACTTCTCGAATGCGATACGCAACCTGATTAAATCTCCAGGATCTGGAGACCCCTCTTCGACTTCTCAACATGGAGAAAGCTCAAGCAAGGCGTTTTTGGCCCCCACCCTACGTGGTCTATAGCAGTTGGTGGCCGGGGGAAGATTCTCCTCCTGGAGCACATGTGGTGCCAATGGTGAAGATCCCAATGGATTATATCGTATGAGCGTCAGTGAAGACGGTATCAGTGGCACCTATGGGTTTCTTGGGAGGGGTGGATCATCCTTGGGAGCTCATTGTGGAGGATGCGAGCTTGTCGATTTCAAGCATGGTTTAGGTATTCAGGTTCAAAGACAATTGTCGGTCCCTCAGCGACGTTCACGGAGAGGTGCTCTTGAACACTACAGCCAGACGCAGGGGGCTTTCAACAACCCAAACTTTTGGCAAGATCCAAAAATGCCAAAAAATTGCTCTTGTTCTCTCGGAAGCATCATCGAGCAAGTCGTCTAGATTGGGAAATGAGAATACTTGAACATGAGCATGAAGAGAAGGACTTGATGCTTGTTGTGGAGAGAAATTAAAGTCTTGAGGAAGGGATTTTCCATGGTTGAGAGCTTTGAATCCCAGATGATCTGTGAAAGCCTGGAGAAAAAGACTTTAGATAACGTGTCTACGGTGGAGATCAGAGAGACTGTTGTCGGAAGGGCATTTGAATTGAAGATTGCTGAGAGAGTAGAGGTGTAGGTGGCAGGGGCTTCCCCCTCAGTTACTCAATGAATACCTTATCTTAGAATGTGAGGGTTATGGCTCAACCGAAGAAGCGGTTGGCGGTTGGCTCCTTGTTGGTTGCGTGGAAAAGCGTCATGGCTTGTTTACAGGAGAAAAAAATGGATCTTGGAGAACCGCTAGATGGGGATCCACCTCAGGTCCCCATCTCACTGTATTTAGAATGGTTCTGGCGATTGGTAGTTCAAGAGGGAATGTTGTTGCTTGGAACTGGGAGCTCTTCGATCTCGTGGATGAGGTGACCATGGTCCATTCAATGCCGGTGGCACAAATAAGCAAGGCAGATCAAACCAACTTTGTGGTTACTTCGATGTATGGTATAGCAGGGGCAAAGCCCAATTTGGAGCTTTAGGACGAGCTAAGAACAATCAGACACATATTTTCAAAGTTGGCATGGATAGTTGGTGGTGACTTTAATGTCATGTTTTATTCGGAAGGCGTACTAGGTGGAAGAGGTGAATAGGATCCTGGGTATGGCCTTTTCACGGAGGTAGTTGAGGACCTGGCTTTAGAGGTTGTGGATGCAGCACATTACTGCTACACTTGGAGGAGCTCCACGTCTAGATCGTGGCTAAATCGATTTTTGCTATCGATTGAAACTTTGGAGATGGTTCACTTGACGATTGTTACTTCGTTGCCTAGGTTGCGCTCAGATCACATGTCATTGTGTTTTGACTATTCTAGTGGACAAGGGTCATCATCGTATTTCATATTTGAGTGTTATGGTTATCACTTTCTGATCGGATTTTGGGTTCGGCCATTATGACTTCGTATCGAAGCTAGTTGCGCTTTGAGGTAGATTGATGGTGTTTACGAGGGATTCTCGAACTGAGAGAGAGCAAAGGAGGAGTTAGATACAAGAGGAGATGGTGAGGTTGGACCTATTGGAGGACGCTAGGGACCTAGATGATGAGGAGCTCATGGAATGTGGTGTTGTGCAGAAAAATCAGGAGGAAGAAGATAGGAAGTGGGAGTTTGAGTAGAGGCAAAGATCACGACAGAGGTAGTTGATGGAGGGTGAAGCCAACCCTAGATTCTTTCACACGATTGCAAATGGTAGAAGGATAAACTTGGTTCATTCGGTAGTGGTTGGGTGTGAGGAATTTCTTGGGGATGAAAAATTCACGAGGACGATTACATATTACTTCAAAGACATGAGCAGGCGCACTCCTTATTGTGGATCAAGGTGATTGGGTTTAGGGGTGACCTACATCTCTGAATCGGATGCAGATTCGTTGACGAGACCGTTCGGGTTGTTGGAGATCCGTGAAGCCCTGTTTGGGCTAAATCCATATGGTTGTCCTGGACCAAATGGCTTCGCTGTATTCTTTTTCGAGGAATTTTGGGACATGATGGCGGACAAGATTCTAGGAGTGGTGATAGAATTTGCTAAAGGAAATTTTGGTTTCAACAGATTCAATCGATCTTTCTTGTTCTTGCTTCCAAAGGAGATTGCGACAAGAATGGAGGACTACAAGCGGATTGCACTCTCAAATGCAATATACTTGATTTTGAAAAGGATGTTAGCCAACCGCTTGAGGGGAATGCTGAACAAGATCATCTCATCGGCTCAGTGTGCCTTTTTACCAGATAGGCATCTCATGGACAGTGTGGTTACGACATCTGAGATAGTGGCAGACTCGCATAGAAGGAAGGCTAAGGGGGTTTTGTGGAAGGTGGATTTTCGCAAGCATGCAACTGTCTTGACTGGCATTTCCTGTGGGCTTTTGTGGATAAAGAATACTTGTTGTATTTATTCATAAAAGCTAAGGGTTATCTTATATAGAAGAGAGAAACCCTAATGGGTAAATTGTATACTACAGAAAGAAGAAATAAATAGCTGTAAAACAGTGGCATAACATAAAACTCTTCAATACTCCCCCTCAGGTTGGAGCGTAGATGCCAATCAAGCTCTGCTTGGAACAACATTTCTAAAAGGATCCTTCGGCTAGAGCCTAGAGCCTTGGTGAGCACATATGATGTCTGCTCATTAGAACTGATATAGGATGTAGAAACAAATCCCTTCTGGATCATATCTCAAGTGCAGCGGCAGTCTACCTCGATATGCTTGGTTCGCTCATGGAAGGTTGGACCGTTGACAATGAACAGCGCGTCATGGTTGTCGCATTAGAGGTGCATAGGAAGAGGCACCTCAATGGCTAGGTCAGACTCAATCAGAACTGATCTAACCCACATCATCTCTATTTTGCCTTGTGCCATAGCTCTGTACTCGAGTTCAACACTCGATCGGACGACAACTGTCTGTTTCTTGCTCTTTCATTATACTAATGAATTACTACAAACCTGGAAGTTGACTTCTTACCATTGGGACATCCTGCGTAGTCTGCATCTGCACAAGTTGTAACTGTAAGGGATGTACATCTGCTAAACAAAAGATATGTGCCAGGTGAGGTCTTCAGATACCTCAAAATCATATGGACTACATTCATATGAGTCTGTCTTGGCTACTCCATGAAATGACTCATTTTGCTTATTGCTAAGGATATTTCTGATCTGGTGATAGTTACATATAGCAGCTTCCAATCTAACTCCACGTATCTCCTCTTGTCGATGTCATCAATGTCGTCATCATAGAACTTCATGCTTGGGTCCGTGGGAGTAGTGGTAACTTGCAATCTGTCATACATGTCCCTGATAAGAGATCTGTAACATACTTCCTCTAGGTCATCACAAGAACTCGATGGTTCCTAGAGAACTCCAATCCAAGGAAGTATCGTAGACTACCGAGATCTTTGGTCACAAACTGTTGACCCAGGAAAGACTTTGTTGTTTGAATCCCATGTGTATTATCCCTTGTAACGATGATGTCATCGATATATACCAATATAGCAATGATGCCCTTCTGGGATCTCTGAACAAACAAGGAGTGATCTGCAGTGGATCTCATAAATCTTGTCTGTTTTATCACATCTGAGAGCTTTTGAAACCATGCTCTCGAACTCTGCTTAAGATCATAGATCGTCTTATGAAGTCCCCCAACAGCGAACCCCGGAGGTTACTGCATGAAGACTTCCTCCTGAAGTTCACCATAGAGGAAAGCATGTGTCACATCAAGCTGGTATAAAGGCCAGTCTCGTATGACAGCAACAGAGAGAAGAGCCCGAAGTGTGGAGTGCCGAGCCACTAACGTAGCGATCAATGTTGTCATCTGCTTGATGCTTCATAGTGAACACCCACTTGCATCCTACAACAAACACATCTGCAGGAGCTGTAACAGTACTCCATGTGCCATGAAACTGCAGAGCAGCTATCTCTACTTCCATGGTCAGACGCTATTCGCTTACCTTGAGTGCCTCCTGATATGTATGTAGGATTTCAACAGATAATCCCATAATAAACTTCCAGAAATCTAGTGAAAGCCTCTCCAGATACACCTAACTTGCCATAGGGTATCATGCACAAGAACGCTTTCCTTTTCGCAAGGCAATGGACCACCCTAAATTACTCTTTGTTGGTGGTTCTGGCTTAACTTGTATATTTGCATGCTCATCATGTACATCATGCACACCATTAGTTCCATCAGTCAAAACCAAGTTTTCAGAATTTACCTGAGGCGTGTTGGATGTTGGGGAAGGCATGGGAACATGAAGTACAGGCTGAGGTATATGTGTAGGTGGAGGTGGGAGAATAATAGCATCCTCAGACTCAGGGGGGCTCATCATGTCACCTATAGGAGAGTAGTACGAGATGGACTCAAAGAAAGTGATGTCAGCACTGATGTAGTATTGTCCCTATACATGATTAAAACATGATAACCCTTATGGGTGCAGGAGTAACCAACAAACATACATTTGACAGATTGAGGAGCGAGCTTGTCATGACCAAGTCGAAGTACATGGACAAATGCCACACATCCAAACACTCATGGGATAAGAGAAAAGAGGTCCTTGTCAGGAAAGCCACGAGCAAAGGGTGCCTTTTCACCCAATATAGTAGAGGGCATCCGATTTATAAGATAACAAGTTGTCATCATAACATCACCCCAAAAGGAATGTGGAGCCCAACATTGTATGAGAAGAGTCCCAGTGACATCTATAAAACGACGGTATTTGCATTCAGCCACACCGTTATATTGAGATGTATAGGGACAAGAATCCTGATGAATAATGCCTTTTGAGTTGAAAAATGAGACATGTCTGAAGCGCATTATCCGAATGAATATATTTGATTGAGGCAGAGAAGGTATTCTTACATGCAACCACAAAATTTTGATTAATTGTACTAACCTCATACTTATTCTTTAAAAGAAAGACCCATGACAGTCTGGAAAAATCATCAACACAAACAAGATAGTACATGTGTCCCCGAGGATCAGGTACACAACTCGAGCCCCACATATCAAGATGAAATAAATCAAGCAAATCATGAATACTACGACCTTGACGACTTGGAAAGCCGGACCTGTGATGCTTTCCAAGTTCACATGACTCACACTGAAAACTGGACTTGATAGAGACACCAGGAATAAGACGGTAGATATTCTGCGATAGTAGGTGGTCGAATATGAGATACCATGTACATGGAGAAATAGATTCTGCAAAAAGAGAAGTGGCACCGGCATACAGAGACTGAGACAACTTGCATTGTCCTCCATGTTCACGACCACATCCAATCACCCTGCTCGTGAGTATATCCAGAAAAATAATGGAACTATGGTCAAATATAACACGACAATGTAAATCTTTTGTAATCTGGCTAATAGATAGTAACTTCATACAAAAGGTACATGAAGAACATTCTGCAGGTGTATGGAGAGTGTCAAATGAACCTCAACCCGACCAGTAATTAAGGACAGAATCCCATCAGTAATCACTACTGATCTCCCTGGTTGTGTTGAATTGTATGTATCAAGCTGTAATCTATCTCCATAAAGATGATGTGAAGCTCCATAATCCATTATCCACTCTGAAGGATCTGGTCGAGAGCGACCAGCAAAAGTATGAGTAATACCTGAGCTAGAGGCAAAGGCTGCAGTGTCTGATGGACCATTGTAGAAAGATCTAGTAGCCGGAGGCATGATCTCTCTCGGGCAAGCGATAAAGTCTTCGTAACAATGGTCAGTGAGATTAGGAGCAGTCTGACTCTGCTCCGCAGCACAGGCTGATGAAGGAAATCCATGCTTAGAATAGTGTGTGCCCTCTGAATGTTCTGATCGATGACAATATAAACATGTCTGAACTGGGTGTGTACCGCCCATGGTTTTAAAAAGCACCACCTCGAGGAGCAAAGGCTTACGCCTAGAGGCGAGGCAAGCCAAATCACCCCAAGGTGCAAGCCTCGAGTCATTTGGGTGGGGCGTACGCCTTGCCTTGGCATGAGGCGTTCGAGGCACGGGGCGTTCGAGTCGAGGCGGATGCGTAAGCCTCGAACACGAGGCTTTTTTAACCTTTTTTGGCTATGTGCTTTGCACATGACCCTATTTTCCATAAACATTATATATATTTTTATGTTTGTATTTTTGTTTACATGTTAAACCTTGTATATTGTTATATATAGCTCCATACAAAGAGAAGAGATCGTTTGAAACAAGCGAAGCTCCGTGATCTTGTATACATCATGTTCAATTTATCATACATCTACACATACTAGTTCTATTGCACACATATTTGAGTTTGAATTGTAATAAATGTTTTATATTAGTTGCAAGTTTGCAACTGGATGTTCTTATTTAGTTGTATAAGTTGTGAATCTTAGAATAGATATCGTATATATGAAGAAGCAAGGTTGTAAATAAACACGTGAACTAAAATAATTATTACGTTTGACTTTGAATAGTAAAATAAAAATAATAACTTTAGTAAAAAAATCACAGGCGACGCTACCCCCACACCCCTCGAGGGAGCCCACCTGCTCCCCCTAGACCCACTACAGGTCTGTTGATCGGGAAGCGGGACCCCCGTCTTGTTAGGGCATGATATGGCAAGAGGGGATGCATATGACGATTCTCCAACAACGTCCAGCAAGACAAATGGTTGGGATTCAAAGTGTGTTAGTATTTTTTTACTTCAAACACTAAAAATTATGGTTTATATTATACTTTAGCATTAAGTATAGAATTTAATTCAATACTCATATAGAATTATTGAAGTTGGAATTAGAACATGATATTCCATATATTAGTGGCTTTTTTTGAACTACAATGCCTTCATCACTTATGTATTGTAACTTTTACTAGTGTTAAACTATTCTTGGATGTGTTTTGGGGAAAACTTGATATTATCATATTTTTTTCAATGTATTTTGCTTTAATTTTAATTTTTTTCAAAAAATTGAGGCTTACGTCAAGAGGCTTACGCCTCGCCTCAATTTCAGGAAAAATGCCTCGGACCGCCTCGCGTTTTTTTAAACCTTGGTACCACCTCTACCGCAAGTGCGTCATCCTCTGAAAGAAGTAGATCTCCTCTTCCACGTGATGCAACCATAGCTGACGAAGTCCGAGATGGTGTGGTCCTGTGGAGGAGGAGATGCTCAAACGACTCAACCTACGGTATGCTTCTTCCGTAGGAGGGTGTGAAGGAGGAGATGCTCAAACGGCTCAGCCTCGATGAGAATCTGAGAGAGAGTCGAATCATATTCTGGGTTGAGTGCTGCCAGAAATACACCAGTCATAACAGAATCTATGTAGGCCTTATGCAGCTCTGGAATAGCCATCAGTGATATGTAGCTGTGAATTCGCTCAAACATACCCCACAGAAAAGTATACAAGGCATGAAGAGGGCGATCACCCTGCTTGGTTGTGAAGATATCGTGTTGGAGGTGTAGTATCTTCGACTCATTTTTCGCCTGCAAGTATATCCTTGGAGAATGTCCTACATTGCCTTTGTTGTGGGTTGACTAAAGATGTCGTTGGCTATTTCCACAGAAACAATACCAGATATGCACACATTTGCGTATGCATCATCAGCCTCCCAAGAGGCATTGATCCCAGTCTCGTCCGCTGGCTCATCCTGCGTCAGAATATGCTTCTTGCCATGACACTGCATCAGATTCATGAACTACATTGCCCATAACTCGTAGTTGGTACCATCCATCTTGATAGAAGGAGCGGGGCCCTTGAAGGCACCTATGGATGGCGTATCAACATTACTTTCTGACATCATGAGCAGTCACTGGGAACTTAGACCAATCGTAACACGTCTAAACGAACATGAAATAATGTGGTTGTGATTTTAGACTCATACACAACTATTTTCAGAAGAAAAAAACCAAAAACGGATAAATCATACTTTATATCATCAAGATCAAACCAAAAACAACGAACTCATAACGCCACATTCTATTTACGGGGTCACCAAGCGACACACACAACATGCTTCTAGGATGCCAAGATCACCATTGGGCGACGTCACAAGGGCGCGAAGCAGCAGCACGGGTGTTGTTGGGCGTCTGGTCCTGGTGGCACTGTGGCTTTTGCCACGAGGGGTCAGGCAAGCCTCTCCGAGAATGTCGAGCGATAGATGGTGTCGCTGGCAGCAGCAAATGCAGCAAATGGTGCCGTTGGCGGCAACACGAGGTTGTTGGATGGCTGCCACACGAAGCGAGGAGGCGCGCAGAGAAGGATTGGAGGTAGGGTTAGTGTTTCTTTGGTTCAAGGCTCCGGTTTAGGACCGTCGCTCTGATATCATGTGGATAAAGAAAATTTGTGCTTATTCATAGAGCTCAAGGATTCTTTTATATAGAAGAGAGAAACCCTAATGGGTAAATTACATACTACAGATAGAAATAAATAACTGTAAAAAATAGTGACATAACATAAAACACTTTAACAACTTCACTACACGGATGTGACTAACTAGACAGATGGATTTCGTGGATGAAGCGTTGTGTCACGACTTACGACAACTACTTGTGATACTTTGGTGAACGAGTAACCAAAGGGTGGTTACTTCCAGTCATAGCACGGGGTTCAGCAAGGGTGTCATCTAGCACCACTACTTTCGTGCTTACGACCGATGCCTTGGCGATTATGGTAGACAATGCCATTACGGGGGGGATTCTGCAGTAGCTATGCAAAGGAGGAGATTTCAATTACCATTCTTCAGTATGGCAACGACACGATACTCTTTGCGAAGGGCGACGCAGACAGCTGCAGGAGGCTATTGGTGGTTCTGGATATTTTTGGTGGTGTCTGGGTTGAAGCTCAACAGGGATAAGTCTGAATTCGTTCCTTTTACGCTGACGAAATCAAAGATCGATCTTTGGGATGGTTGGTTGTGTTCACCACGCACACCGTTTTGCTACCTTGGTGTCCCGCTGGTAGCGAGAAGAGTACGCATCATTTATTGGTTGCATGTGATTGAGAAGTTGGAATAGAAGCGGATGGGTTGGAAGTCTGCTTGTTTATCAAGGGGCGTAGATTGGTGTTACTACAATCAGTGCTTTCGGCGATACTTATATTCTTCCTCTCGTTCAGGCTAGTTCATGCTAGTTCATGCAAGTGTGTGGATGAGACTTGAAACCATCATGAGGAGATTTTTTTGGTCATCATCTGGCGATCAAATGGTTGGTAGATTGGAATATGGCATCTTGTTCAAAGGAGGATGGGGGTATGGGTGTTCGTAGCTTGGAGGAAATGAAGGAGGCTTTGCAAAGCAAGTGGGTCACCTGCATTTTGGATGATTATAGCAGCTTGCTTTGCAACAAGATCAGGAGGATTTACGGATCTGGCCTCGATTTTCTAGGTAATGATGATCTTAGTGGCACACCTTCATATATCTGGCGTGGGGTGTGCAGTGTAGCACAAGAGATCCGTCCATTCCTGAGACCAGTTGCTGGGGATGGTTCTGGATTCAGGTTATGGACGAACGATTGGTATGAGGGCGAGGCTTTGCAGGTGAGGTTCCCGCGGCTCATGGATTTAGTTGAACGACCAGATTGTCCAATGGCAAATATTTGTGACAGGAATTCTTTCTTCTTGTTGTTCAAACAAAGCTGTCAGATCAAAGGTTGGAGGAACTTATGGTTTTACTTGAGGAACTTGAGACTGTAGTAGGGCCGACTGACGATTGTGATTGATAGATATAGCGTGATGGGTCATTCTCGATTGAGAAGGCCTACAGGGCTTTGAAGGGACCGTTGATCTTCGACCACAGAGGGTATGCGACCGACAGCAAGCGGATATGAAAGTGGAAGATTCCAACTCGGGTGAAGGTGTTCCTTTAGCTATTCATGCGGGGAAGGCTACTGATGAAGGACAGATTTGCACACTTTATTCTGAACGTTGAGCCAGCGTGCCCTTGATGTCTGGGGGAGGATGAGGATGTTGAATATCTCTTTTTCAAGTGCAGGAGCTTGGTGGAGGCATGAAACCACGTATGTTATCATGTTGCGAGAACAAAAAGTGTTTCCGAATTTTTGAAGCTCAATTGGGGTTGATTGGAGTGAAATAAAAAAGGAGAGAGTGGCATGTGTAGTGATGGTTCGAGCTTTGTGGTTGGTTAAAAATAAAGGGGATTTTTACACGACATACCCTATAATCTTTTTAAATTACCTCTACGACCTTTGAAACATCGATATTCCTCCCTAAACCCCTTAAACTTGCTCCATCTTACCACATGAACCCTTCGTATGTGTGTCGTCATCTTCGTAACCTAACCAAAGTCGTGTGGGTAACCCTTGTACGACACAATTGCTAGAGGCGTGCCACATATCCTGGGTGTATGGTTTTGGCGCGAAGCGCGGATAAAGAGACATATGATGCTTCGTCCCCTCCCATTCCACTTCGATTCCATCACCCCGTCGACCTCTCCCCTTCTTGCTCCACTCCATCAACCTCTTCCTCCCCTTCCTTTCGCATGCCATCATGATGGTGGTCACAGAATCTCTTCTTCCTCGATCGAATCAAGGTCCTTCCGGTTTAGAGTTTCATCGGAATAGCGAAAGGAGGTTAAACGGGCTAGGGTTTCTAACTCATGGGTGCTTTTTTATTGGTATCGAACATGCAAGTGTTGACGATGGGTTGGTTCGGTGGACACGAAGAGATCATCACCGTGTGCTTGAAGCGTCGCAATCCGACTAGTGTCATCCATTACTTCTTGGAGGAAGATAACTCCTTCCTCAGATGTTTCATCTCATTTAAAGCTAACATGGATGGCTACATGTTCGTATGTAGACCTTTTTTGGGGTTGGATTGATGCCACTTGAAGGGCAAGTACTTGGGAACACTGCTGTCTGCTACTGCCCTAGACACATCAAACAGGCTCTTTCATGTTGCCTTTGCGGTCGTTGAGAATGAGTCCATCATTGCGTGGCACCGGTTCTTGCAGCATTTGGACGAGACCATCCAATGTGGTGATGGAAATGGTCTAACAATAATCTCAGATGGTCAGAAGGGACTGGAGGGTGCAATCAAAGAAAATTCCATGTACGGAGCATATGGCATGTATGTGTCATGTTAACAAGAGCTTCAAGGTGAAGTTTCCAGGAAGTGATTTGGAACATATACCATGGTCAGCAACCAGAGCTTTTGAGTCAAAGCAATTCCTTCATTGGATGAAGGAGCTTCAAAAAGCCAATACAAGAGCTTTTGACTACATGATGGGAATTAACCTGAAATGGTCGAGATCCCAATTCGCCACGGCAGCTCACTGCCACTACATCACCAACAATCTAAGCGAGTCTTTCAATTCGTGGATTAGTGAGGTCCGTCACCTACCAATATGTGATCTGATAGATTGGATTCGACAGAAGATGATGACAACTTTGGAAGAACGGAGAGTGAAAGGTTCAAAGATGTGAGGAGTCATGGTATCTACCGCACTAGATTACGTGAGGACCACAAACAAGAATCTACAGGGGTTCATCGTAAGGAGATCAAGCGAAAGCAGCATAGAGGTGGAATGTCCTACTGGCTATAATGTCTGTGATCTTGCAGCAAAGCAATGCACATGTAGGCGATGGCAGGTCTCTAGCTTGCCTTGCACACATACTTGTGCCGCCATCTAAAGTTTGTGTAATGTGAATTGGGATGACTACTTATCCAATTACTACAGCATATCACGTTATCGAAGGACCTATGCGGAGTCAATCGCCTCCTTACTCGACAAGTCGTGTTGGACGCCCATCAAATTAGCGTACAATGTATTACCTCCGCATTCCATGAGGCCTCCAGGAAGGCCAAAGAAGAATCGAATAAGAGCGATGGATGAGGAGAAAAAGACCCAACACAAATGCACGAGGAGTGGTTCTTTTGGTCATCACAGAAACACATGCAAAATCCTCGACCAATGGCTGCTGACAATGAATCACCACATGGAACCCAAGTGCGGGCATCCATGGAGGATCTAAGTGGGAAAATCAATACACAACAGTCTTCTACTTTGGGAGCTAGAAGGTTTGTCAGAATCTGTACTCATCACTCTTCTCAGTTAAGTCTGCTTTTATAGACGATTCTTTGCTCCTGGCAACGTAGTGGCTATTAGGGAAAAAAACCTTTCAGAGGGCCACCAAGATTGCCGGAGAGGCTGGTCCAAGCACCACAAAGAGGGGTCGGCCAAAGAAAGCGGCTCCAATTGGTAAATTCCATAACATTCTGAATTTCCTTTGTTGGAGGATTCCTTAAGGTCAACTTACACTTCATGGAAGGACATATCGATATCGGTATCGATATCGGTACCATGTCGACACCGATATATCGGTGATATATCGACGCCATGTCGCCGACATCGGGATTCAGCTCGCCTTTTTTGCGTGTCGATACCCGATATCGGACATATCGGCGATATATCGGTGACCTGTCGATACGGATATATCGCCGATATATCGGGATACGGCCTTACACTTTCAGGTGTTCAAGATCCATGATTACCCATAGTGAAGTTATAGTTCCAGCAAGTAATTTTAGAGGTTTGAATGCATTACAAATTTGAAGTTATTCATTCCATTTGCACGAGTGTACATATGACGACTACTATTTGGACTTTTTTGTTTCCATATAGGGCTATTAGTTAGAGAGAACAGCTCTTTTTTGGGAAGACTTTTGATGAAGTATGCTGAAGCTTGAAGATTAGGACAACACCTAAAAAATTTACTGCTTCATATGGAATGATGTTCTTTTTATTTACTTGCTGTGTAATTTGTGGGGTTTTTGTAATCAATATAAGATAAAAAATAGCGTACAGTTACTTATGGTATGAACATCAGGG
The DNA here is from genome assembly GCA_037367405.1 of Ottelia alismoides. Classification (NCBI taxonomy): domain Eukaryota; kingdom Viridiplantae; phylum Streptophyta; class Magnoliopsida; order Alismatales; family Hydrocharitaceae; genus Ottelia; species Ottelia alismoides. The sequence goes on from JAZKJV010005626.1 coordinate 566,868, forward strand.
ACTTATTCTGTTGATGAGAATTTGTTAATGAATGAATATGAATCTATAGTTCTATTTTGATTGGATTGCAAATCAAATTTTCTTTAGATTTTGCAGGTCAAATGCATGAATAGGGACACTATATATATGTGTCGAGATTGACTTTAACCATCACTGTAAGAAAGAATGGAGCATACAAACAGGGACACTCCCCTCACGTTGAGGTAATACATTCAATTCTTCCCAATACATTCTACATGAGTTTAGTTGCGAGGAATACAAGTGCACAAGTTGACACTTACGGGACCTTCACATAAAAACATATGTTCTTGATTTGGACTCTTGTATTTGCAAGTTCACATTTTATCACCTTCAATTCTTCAGTCAGCTTTCCAAATTGTTGCAATGGTTGTAATTCCATTTTCTTTTCTTTTCTTTTTGTGAAGTCTCATCATTAGGCATGTCGTCATCTCGACCCAACCAAAAAAATCACAGCTCCGATCCAGACATGTATAGAATTTCCTCCCCTTACTACATGGTCTTGAGGATGTCTTCATTGTAGCAAGCCTTCGACATTAGCATCGGACTCGATCATTGCCGGAGACGCTGGAGGCGGAGAACTGCTCCATCTCATAAGCAAGAAACAGTGTCAAATATGATTTTTGTAATATCAACATTCGTGTAATAATTGTTGACAAACACTCACTCTTAACCAGAATAAAAATTTCTCAAAGTGATTCTCTTCATACAGTTCTTACCTCTTGGTCGTGTAGTAAAAAAAATTAATTTTGTGATCTCTCCAAGTACAAGCAGCTTGAAGCAGATCTCACAATGTGAGGCCTTTAAATAAGTTGGTTGATGCTTAAAAAGAGTCGTTGGGAAGATAGGGGTATGTTGGGACATTCACCTCCAACGGTCCACAAATTAGGGGTAAAATAGGACCTTCACTCGTGTCATAACGACCGTTAGTGTAACAAGAGACGGTAGCAAACCCGATGGTTTGCCCATTAAGGGTTAGCAAGTTTAAGAGGTCTAGGGAGGAATATCGATGTTTCAAAGGTCGTAGAGGTAATTTAAAAAGATTATAGGATCTGCCGGGTAAAAATCCCGAAATAGAGTGGTGTTCCGTCAAGATCGCTTCTACACTGAGAACGTGGTAGCGCATGGTAGGGCATTGACAGAGAGTTGGGATCTATAATTTAAATTTAACACGTAATAGCTTTGTAAAATTGTTTGGTGATAAATAGTGAAGTTTTCAGGTATACAAAAACGGGGGCGATCCTTTTTTTCTTTTAAAAAATATATGTAATCAGGATTATCCTTATTCGGACTCGTACTCCCCGTTCCTTTTAGGGAGATGCATTTCACGTTGCTTGTTACCTGGTGAACTGTATGTCACGCGTTGTGTTAGGAGAGAAGATTCCTTTCTCGATTGTGTTTCTTGAGAAGGATCTTTTCTGTCTTATACCTCATGTCTTGGTTCTGTAGCATTCGTACATTATCTGACTCCTGGTCATGATAAGCTCTCCTCTGGAGCTGTCAAGTATGTCTTCGTGAGTTATTTCCACACTCAAAAGGAGTATTGAAGGTTTGATCATGTTCGACAGGAGTCCTATGCCAGTGTTGATGTCACCTTCTTTGAGTCGGTCATGTATTTTTCTCCTACAGGGGGCAAGTTGACTCCATCTGACTCTGGAGAGAAGGTCTACATGCCTCATCATCTTATGCCACCGCCACCTCCCACTATAGTTACTCCTATGCCCCCACCTTATAGTACTTTGACTTATTTTTGTCATATTTTTATACTCGCATGCCTCCTTCTAGACTACCAGCTCATGAGCCTTCCCCATCATCCAACACGCCTCAAGTATATTCGGAACACTTTGTTTTTATTGATTTTTTTGACCGAAAACACGAAGGGGGAGCCCTCCCAAGGCGGGAGCCACCACACCAACTCTTTCATTACTAGCAAAAGGGTACATTAGTTGGATATCCAGAAGTTGTACAAAGCATTACAATGCGCGAGCACATTCTCGTAGTAAAACCGTTGTCCCTTGAATATGCTATCATTCCTGCCAACCCAAATAGCCCAAAGGATGGCAAATGGCCTCGAGACGTCGTTCGAGGACCCAAGACCCACCGATCGAATAGATCTCCAGAAATGCTCCAAGCTGGATGCCTGGACCCAAGTCAGCCTCAACGATTCCCAGATGGGCAAATGCACTTTGTATTTATTGATGGCACCAGTGATTTGTCTAATACATCATGTTACTTTACATGACGAGCAGGTGCCTCCTTATGAGGCTATTTTGCAGGTTGCATATGGTATAGAGGACATTGATGTGCCCATTGCTCTTCAAAAGCAAAGGCATACTTGTGCAGCATATCCTCTCGTTGCTAATGTTTCTTTAAGACGTTTTTCAATAGATTTCAAGAGATTTGTCATGGGTCTATCAGTTGTAGAGATCCCACGAACGTATCAGGAGGCTATGTAAGTCAGTGGCATCTTGCTATGGAGGAGGAGATGGTCGCGCTACAGTCATGTGGCACATGGAGCTTAATCACTACCCCTATGCGAGCTTTTGTGGTTGGCTACAAATGTGTGTTTATGGAGAAGCACCATACAAGGTTGCAGAAAGCGGTAGTCGGTACTCGGTCGGCGGGGTCACTGACTAAGATTAGTCGACAGTTGGGCGACTAATTGGAATTAGTCGGTCATTAGTCGGTTTCGAATTTTTTAATTATTTTAAATATATAAATCATTTTTATACATAGATTTGTACATTTTCTATACTTTCATAATGAAATAAAAGAAGTAACTGACTTTAAATATAACATTATTGCATATTAGAATAAGTTTGCTTATGCATTAACATAGATTTGTATATTTTCTATACTTACCTAATGAAATAAAAGCAGTAAATGACTTTTAAATATAACATTAAGCATATTTAGAATAAGTTTGCTTGAAAAAAAGCAAAAAACAAAAAACATAGAGTCGGCTACCCCGCCGATTCGACTAGTCGGACCGACTAGTCGGCCTAGTCGACCGATTTTTGCAAGCTTGGCACCATACATACGGCAATGTTGATCACTACAAGGCTAGGATTGTGGCTCATGAGTTCAATTCAACCAGACTTATGGGGTAGACAGTCAAGATATGTTTTCTCTTGTGGCACATTAAATTTGTTCAAATTACAGAGGCATCAAGCTGATGAGTCAAACTATGAAAATTAGGGAACGTGTGATTGAAAAAAGGTTGAGGAAAATTTCCAAAGTAAAAGAAAATCAATTCGGATTCATGATAGGTCACTCAACTATTGAAGCCATCCACTTGTTGAGGAGAACAATGGAGATTTATGGAGCTAAGAGGAAGAACCTACATATGATTTTTATTGATTTAAAGAATGCTTATGATTCTGTCCTACAAGAGTGTTGGGGAAAATGAGCAACTTGTAATTCTAAAGAACCCTACGCTCTCTTATATAGAGGAGAGGCCTATGGGTAAATTGCATAAGGGATACGAAAGAAAAGAACAACTGGGAAAATAACACATAAACGTAAATATTATCTCTATACTCCCCCTCAAGATGGAGCATAGATATCAACCACGCTCATCTTGGATGAATACTTCTGAAATGGTCCTCTAAGCAATGTCTTGGTAAAGATGTTTGCAGTTTGGTCCCTTGAGCTGACATGAGATGTGGAGATGAAGCCCTTCTGTACCATGTCTCGTATATAGTGGCAGTCAACTGCAATATGTTTTGTCCTCTCAAATAATGCAGGATTATTTGCAATGAATAAGGCAGCTTGATTATCACATTTCAGCGACATAGGAAGAGGCACCTCTATGTGTAGATCCGCTAGTACTGCTCAAACCTACATCACTTTTGTACTAGCTTGAGCCATAGCCCTGTACTCGGATTCAGCACTAGATCTGGCCACCACAGTTTGTTTCTTGTTTTTCCAAGAACTAATTGAACCACCAACAAATATAGCAAAACTTGATGTGGACTTCCTGTCCTTAGGGCAACCTGCGTAGTCTGCATATGCACATGCTGAAATAGTAACATCTTCTCCTTTTCTGAATAACGGCCTTGCACTTGGTGAAGATTTCAGATACCTTAATATCATATGTATAGCATCCATATGTACCTGACGCGGTTGCTCCATGAATTGGCTAACCCGACTAACTGCAAAGGAGATGTCGGATTTAGTGATAATTACATATAGAAGCTTTCCCACCATCTCTCTATACTCTCTTATCTACATCATATGTATCATCATCACACAGTTTCATGCTTGGATCCATAGGTATAGTAGTTGGTCGACATCTAAGCATGCATGTCTCACTTAGCATGTCAGTGACATGATTTCTTTGGATCATCACAAGATCCTGCTGATTCCTGGCAAACTTTAACCCCAGAAAATACCTTAGGATACCAAGATCTTTGGTGACAAACTGATTTTCCGTGAATTCTTTCGCCCTTTTTATGTCTTGAGTATCATTACATGTAACCAATATATCATCAACATATACCATAATCACTACAGAACCTCTGGAGTTTTTTTGTACAAAGAGAGAATGATCCGCATTCGACCTTCTAAAGCCTTGCTTCTCAAACAAATCTGAGAGCTTCTGAAACTAAGCTCTTGGGCTATGTTTAAGGCCATATATTGCCTTATGGAATCTACACATATGCTGACAGTACTCCCCCTCAGCAGCAAACCCAGGAGGTTGATGCATGTAGATATCTTCTGAAGATCACCATAAAAGAAAGCATTCTTAACATCCAACTGGAATAACGGCTAATCACGTATCATTGCAAGGGCAAAGAGAACCCCTTCCCGCCTTTCCCGCTCCATTCTTCCCGGGCTTGACTATATATAATGCTTATCGGACTGAGGGTAGGAGGCTGTTGTTCACTACTCTAGTTAGTAGTAGTGGCGGAGTGAGTAGTTTGTTGAGTGATTAGTTGGCAGAGACTTGGGATGGCCTTTGGTACGGCGTAGAGTAGAATGTCGAGACACAGAGGAGAATGTGTCTAGATAATCCACCACATAGGTTTGAGTAAACTCTCGTGCAACCAATCTGATCTTATACCTATCAAGGCTCCCATCAGCATTATACTTTACAGTAAATATCCATTTGCAGCTCACCACAAAGGACCCACTAGGGACAAGTACCAAGGTCCAAGTGCCTCGGGAGTCGGGACTGTAAAGCAACCATGTCCTCCACCATTGCCCTGCGCTACTGACAATCTTGCAAGGCCTCTTGATAATTTCATAGGATATGTCCAACAACAAATCGCCTGAATTCGCTTGTAAGACGATCAAACAACACATAAGATGCAATAGGATAAGATGCACAAGTTCGCCTTTGCTGCCGAATAGCAATGGGTATATCAAAATCGTCAATTGTATCCTTAAGAAGCTCATGTGCTTCACCTTGTTGCTGTAAATCATGCTGAGACACATCTCCATATCCATCGTTAGAAATATTGTATTCAAGACATACCTCAAGCGAGCTGGATGACGTGTCATGAACATGAGCCGGAGGCGCTCGTCGACTGTAATGAAGCGGTAAAGGTGGGACCGGAACAATGGGTGGTGTAGGGGATGATGGAGGTAATGGCATAGAAGACTGGGACGGTGGTGAAGATATAGGTGGTGGTGGCATATATATTTTGTTATCGGAGGCTAAGGGAGTCAAACAATCACCTGATGGAGAAAAATACATTATGGACTCAAAAAATGTAACATCAGCACTAACATAATACTTCCTCTGCACAGGATCATAACATTTATATCCCTTTCGAGTCCTATAATATCCCACAAACACATATTTGACAAATCGAGGAGAGAACTTGTCGACTCCAGTAGAAAAATTGTGGACAAAGGTAACGAACCCGAACACACGAGGACCCATAGCAAACAGCTCCTTTTTTGGAAAAATAATTGAGAAGGGAACCTTCTCTCCTAAGACAGACGAAGCATGCGATTAATAAGGTAACAAGCAGTAAGGACAGCATCCCCCCCCCCCAAAACGAGTGAGCAGTATGGATCTGGATAAGAAGAGTACGATCAACATCAAGAATGTGATGATGTTTTCTTTTCGCAACACCATTTTGTCGAGATGTGTAAGCACAAGTCCTTTGATGAATTATACTATGTGAGAAGTACTGAGACAAAAAAGGAGTACAAAATTCTTAATCATTATAAGTCCTCACGATCTTGACATTAGAAGCAAAAACATTACGAACTTCATTGAAGAAAATCGGAACCAAGTTCCCAGCCTCAAACTTATTTTTCATCAGAAACACTCATGACAAGCGAGAAAAATCATCCACAGCAACTAAATAAAACCGATGTCCCTGATGATCGGGAACCCGACTAGGACTCCAAATATCAACATGGAATAACTCAAAAGGGGAGTGACTGCTCCAACTCTAATGATTTGGAAAGACAGACCGATGATGCTTTCCCAACTGACATGCCTCACAACTGAAGGACTCCCGAGGTGAGATCTGAGGAAGAACATGGCGCAACTTCTGGAGAGGGAGATGACCAAAACGTAGATGCCACGTGAACGAAGAAGCAGAACCAGTGGATTGAGAAGATAGTCCAGCACGCAGAGGTTGAATCAGTCTGTAAACGCCTCCCTGCTCACGCCCACAAGCAATCACCCTGCTAGTTAGAATGTCCTGAAAAACAAGAGTTAGCACGACAGTTCAAATCTCTAGTAATCCGACTTATAAACAATAAGTTCATAGAAAAATCCAAGGCACGTAACACATTCTGTAGACATATGGATGGTGTCAAACTGCACTCCTGTGATTGGGGAGTGAGTCCCATCAGTTGTGACGATGGTTCATCCTGGAGGAATCGGTTTATATGCTGTAAGAATATCTCTATTACCACACAAGTGATGTATTGACCCAAAATCCATAATCCATTCTGCAATATCAGGACCACGACAAGAAGTAGATGCAATAATGCTACCTGAGGTACTGGCGCCAGCAAAAGCTACTACACCGAAAGTAGATGTGTCACTGGAGTTGGCAGGAGGCATGATATCCCTCAAATGGAAAACAAGATCATCATATCTCTGCTCAGAAGAAGACGAAGATGATGGAGTTGAACCTTGTTCCGCAACACGTGCGGATGTTGGAAAGCCATACTTAGAATAACATGTTTCTTCTGTACGCCCAGAGCGGTGACAGTAGGTGCAGGGTTGATGGGCACGACCTCCTCTACCACGTGGTCCACGACCTAGGAACTGAGATGTACCTCCCCTTCCTCGAGAGGTTGTCATAGCAAACGAAGTTGGCGTTGGGGAAGGAGATGAAACACTAATTATGCTCAATCTGCGGAATGCTTCCTCCATGAGATGAATAGTAGCGTCTGCCAAGATCTGAGAAAAAGTTGCCACATATTGTGAATCCAGTGACGCAAGAAACACACCCACCATTGTGGCATTCCGATAGGTCTTCTGTTGTTCAGGAGTCGCAATGAGAGGCATAAAACTGTGGAACCTCTCAAACATCCCCCTTAGGGTTGTGTAATTAGCATGAAGAGGTAGACTGTTCTGTTTTATGGTAAAAATGCCATGCTGGAGTTGCAAAATCTTCGTCTCATTCTTTGCATGTGAGTAGGTTGCGGCAAGAATGTCTCATATAGCCTTTGTAAAGGGTTGGTGAAGAACATCATTGGCTATCTCTGGTGTTAGTGTACCAAATAGCCAAACTTGTATATAGGCATTATCTGCCTCCCAGGAGGCATGTGTCCCTGTCTTCTCCACCAATTCTTCTTCGATAAGAATGTGTTTCTTACCCATAGACTTCATCACGCTTATGAATTGCATGGCCCATAACTCACAATTCGACCTGCCCATCTTAACTATCGGTGTTGGACTACAAAAGGTGCATGTGGCAGGGATCTTAACTTTGCTTTCTGACATGTTGCCAGTTGAAGAAGACTAGGGTTGTAGACCAACAAGAACCTTTGTCTACACAAACATAGAGGGATTTCGTTGCATGTGTAGACTCGGGCAAAAAACCCCATCAAATGAGAGTTAACGACGGTGCACCCAAAGGCAAACAAATCACCTAGAAGGGAATGGGCCCTTAGGGAAAGATGCGACGATACCCATTGGGGTACGGTGACACCTAGAAGGGTGGTGCAGGGTTGGAGAGGTGGCACAACACCCAAGTTACACCCCCTGGAGGGCAGCACGGAAGATGAAGCAGCCATTGAAGCAGTACAGCGACCGCTGGAGGCGAGCGATGCAGCTGTTGGGGCGAGGGAGCACCCCTTGGAGGGCAGTACAAAAGATGGAGAGGGAAGCGAGGTAGGGTTAGGGTTTTGGGGGCATGAGAGCTTCGATATAGGACCATCGCTCCGATATCATGTTGGGGAAAATGAGGAACTTATTATTCCAAAAAACCCTAGGTTCTCTTATATAGAGGAGAGGCCTACGATTACATAAGGGATACGAAAGAAAAGAACAACTGAGAAAACAATACATAACGGAAATATTATCTCTACGGGGAGATATTGTAGAGATTTTTGAAGAAGAGACAAGTACGTGTCCTATACATTAATCTCATAAAATATATGTATGATAGGACTTCATCTTGTGTAAGGATACGGTCTAGGAAGACTGACTATTTTGACATCAACATTGATCTGCATCAAGGTTCAGCTTTGAGTCCATTCCTTTTTACTTTGATTGTGGAAAAGTTGGCATGTCACATTCAAGATGAGATATCCTGGTGTATGTTATTCGTTGATGATATTGTGTTGATTGATGAGACTAGAGATGAAGTAAATGATAAGCTTGAGGTCCGGAAACATGCATTAGAGATTAAAGGATTTCATATAAGTAGTGATAAGACTGAATACATGGAGTGTACTTTTCATGGAAGCAATGATGAAGGAATCGAGGTTAAGATTGGTGATGATAACATTCGAAAGAGAGATTCTTTTAGATACTTGGGATTTATTTTGCAACATGATAGGAAATTGATGGAGATGTTACAAACAGAATACATGCAGGCTGGCTAAAGTGAGAGTAGCCTCTATTGTTCTCTATGATAAGAAAATTCCTTTGAAAATCAAAGGAAAGTTCTAAAAAGCAGCTATGAGACATGTTATGCTCTATTGATTTGAATGTTGGCATGTGAACCATAAACGTGTGCAAAGAACAAGGTTGCAGAAATCAATAGTCGGTACTCGATCGGCGGGGTCACTAACTAAGGATTAATTGGCAGTCGGGTGACTAATCGGATTTAGTCAGCCATTAGTCGATTTTGAATTTTTTAAATTATTTTAATTATAGATGTCATTTTTTATACATGTATTCTTATATATTTGCATAGGTTTATACATTTTCTATAGTAGCATAATGAAACAAAAGAAGTAATTGACTTTAAATATAACATTAATCGTATTGGAATAAATTTGCTTTTGAAAAATAAAAAAATAAAAAAAAATCTATGTAAAAGTCGGACTAGGCCGAGTAGTCGATCTAATTAGTCAGGTTGCTCAACTAATGGTCGACTAGGCCTAATCGAGTCGGCTACCCCCACCCCACCCTCCCCTGACTCGTCGGACCAACTAGTCCGCCTAGTCGGCCGACTTTTACAACAATGGCAGAGAATGGCAGTAGCATAAATGAAAATAGTAAGGTATATGTGTGGATACACATGCAAAGATCGGATTTGAAATGATGTCATCAGAAGAAAAGTTGGTGTAGCTTCGATCGAGGATAAGGTGCGAGAAAATCGCTTTAGGTTGTTTAGCCATTTGCAAAGGAGGTCAACTGATGCACCGGACCACCGTTGAGGAGATGTGAGTTTTAGAATGTTGAACCGACTAAAAGAGAGTGAGGAAGGACCAAGAAGTCTTGGAATGAGACTATATGAAGGGATCTTAGTTTTTTGGATCTAAGCTCGAGAATGACCCAAGATAGATCTGAATGGAGGCAAAGAATCCATGTAGCCGATCCTACTTAATGTGAGAAAAGGCTTTGTTGTTGTTATTGTTGCAGTGGTACGTGACTCGTCCATGTCTCATACTCCCAGCCATATGTGAACAATGAATTTCTATATGGTGATCTGCAAGAGGAAGTCTACATGCAACAGCAACTTGGGTTCGTTGTTAAAGGGGAGTATCATAAGGTTTACAAACTTCGTAAGGCTATCTATGCCCTTAAGAAAAGTCACAGATTATGGTTCCAGAAGCTTTCAAACTTGATAGAACAACTTCATGAGATCGATTGTAGATCATCATTGTTTATTCAGATGACACATAGCAGTATCATTGTTATATTGGTCTATGTTGATGACATCATTGTTACATGAGATGATGTGACAGGTATTAAAGCATCAAAGCAAGGCCCTAAACGTCGGTTTCGGTCATCATTTCGGTACCGACCAAAACAGAATTTCAATGGAATTTCGGTGGAATTTCGATCGAAATTTCGGTCAATTCGGTCATTTTTTGTACTAGAACCCCCATATTTCGGTCATTTCGGTCGAATTTCGATTTCGACTGGATATCGATATTCGACAGAAATTCGACCGAATTTCGCTGAAATTTGAGGCCATGCATCAAAGGAGTTTCTTGAATAGCAGTTTATCACCAAAGACCTTGGTGATTTACAATATTTCCCAGGGCTTGAGTTTGCCAGGAATCAACAAGGTCTTCTGATGACCAGAGGAAGTATGCTACTGATCTCCTTTAAGAGACATGCATGGCAGCTTGCAGATCTCCCACTACTTCCAAGGATCCTAGCATGAAGCTATATGATGATGATACAAATGAGGTGGACAAGAGGAGATAGAGAGAGCTCGTTGGGAAGCTCCCTTTGTGACCATTGCCAGGCCAGACGTCTCCTTTAATGTGAGCAAAGTTAGCCAGTTTATATAGCAGTTAAGACATGCACATATAGATGCGGTTCATATGATAATGAGGTATCTGAAGTCCCCTTCGGGTACTGGATTGCTCTTTAGCAGAGGGACATCCCTAGCCATCACAGTATGTGCAAACGTAGACTATGCAGGATGTCCCAATGATAGAAAATCTACCTCCTAGTGTTGAGTTGGAGTATAAAACCATGGCGCAAGGGAGCACTGAGATGATGTGGGTCAAATCCGTTCTGACTGACCTAGATATTGGCACAAACAACCATGCCTTCCATGAGAGGACTAAGCACATTGAGGTAGATTGTCGATATACACGTGACATGATCTAAAAAGATTGTATCTCTGCTTCTCACGTTAGCTCAGGGGAACAAAAAACAAATGTTTTCACCAAAGCTCTAGCCAAATGATCATTTCAAAAATGTTGTTCCAAGCTGAGCATGATTTGTTCCACCTTGAGGGGATTGTTAAGAGATATATTTATCTTTCACTTTTTTTGTTATAATTTCCTATTTTTGTCTCTTGTATGTAATTTGCCTACCTGGATTTCTCCTCTCTTTATATAGAAGAGCCCTAAAGCTTCATGAATAAGACAATTCGTTATTTTCTTCCCTCACTTCAATTAGTAAAAAAACAGTCCAACTCCTCGGAAAACTCCATGTTTATTATTTCTTCATGGCCAACTTCAATGTTCAGAAAGTCGGTATGCGGTATTTGTTCGGTCAGGCGGTCCCGAGCGAGTAAGCGGATATGCGGAAGTATATGCGGAAGTATATGCGGATTATGCGGTTTGTATTATTTAAATAAAAAATATTAAAGATAAACATTTAATTGTGATGTCAGAGACAAAAAAATACATGTTTCCTTTTAGATTCCTACAAAAACATACTTTTAAAAATAAAAAAAGCACCACAATAAAAAGCTACATAGTTCATTTAGATAGCAAAAATGTTTCAGAATGCAGAATGTTCAAATATATAAAGTTATAAACCGGCTTCTAAATTCTAATCTAAATCATCTTCAAAATTGATTGTTGGAATATCATCATCGCCTTCCGAATCACTCATAAATTCTTCTTCTTCGCCCAAAGTTGACAAAGCTTCCGCATTCCTTTGGAGAAAACGATGGAGGGCTGGGCTGGAACGAGAGAAGTGAATAATATCGGGTTTTTTTTATTTGGATCCTAAACCGGATTCGAAATTAGACCGCATATCAACCGCATAAGCGGCCGCATATGCGGTTTAGGCGGCCCGCATATGCGGCTGGACCGCATATGACCGCATATTGAGTATGCGCTTCGGATAGGCCACCGCATACGCATATGCGGCCGCATGAACCGCATTTCTGAACCTTGGCCAACTTGGGTTCATATGTGCAAATGACATCTAGGACCTCTGTTTTCAAAGTCAGTTAACCCAACAAAATATTTTGCATTTTCAACTAAAAATAAAGCTTGTCCAAGAAAAAAAATCATGATGCATTGCATCTTGAGATATTGGATAATCAAAATATGCACAAAACTTGAACAAAATGCGTACCTGCAAATGAAAAATAACTAGAAGTATAATCGATAAGGAATTCAGAGTGTGATCTTTCGAGCTGTTTATGTGTTGTTCTTTTGCCCAGGCCTTCATCTGGTATGCAACAATATCAATAAGATAAGCAACTTAATTACAATAAAAGATATCCATATTTCACTAGAAAACCCAAAAGAAACAATTCAACACGGTTATCAAGAAAATTTTATGTCAAGTGAGTACTCGGTATATAACATGTATATCATGACAAAATTATTATATTCTAAAGAAGAATTCGTCGTATAAGATTAGAAGGCTGAGATCAAATGAGTCAAAAGCCACGTGTCTTACCAGAAAACACAAAATCTGGCATCTTTGGTCAATCAACGAAAACTGAGAGATGATAAATGATTTCAGGACACCATCCTTGTTTTCCACTGAAATATCACATTCGATTTGTGAACTCCAATCCACATATTTAACAATTGGAACCCTTGCCTTCAAGATAGGGGATACACCATGAACACGCCCTTGCCCTAATATACAATGCAGTGTTAACAACAATATATCTCGATCTGAAGGAAACCCAATAGTAGGTTTACATTACTCCAAAATTGGAGGGACAAAAAAAAAGAAAAGACACTACTTTTCTTTCTAAGAAGAACAGCAAAACAATTTTCAGGGAAAAACGTGAGAAGAAAAACAAAGCACTTTGCATAAACTTTGAGAAATTCTCTGAGAACCATAGAACAGAGGCTGTTAAATAAAAATCCCCGTTGTGCATCTACTGACATGGATATTCACATTTCAATTTCTATTAATTGCTTCTAATTAACTGGTAGCGGTCGAATCTGACTATGAGGGTCTGAACGAAACAAAACAATCCAGTCGCTAGTCAACCATCCCAGTTAGTCGGTCCAACTAGTTGATTAGTCAGGCAAGATGGATGATGGGATTGTCACGGGATTACCACATTCCAAAGGGATTATTACAAAGGGGAAAGTATTTAGTTAGATCAGATATCAAAAGATTGTCATGCAGAGGAAAATACAATCCTTGTTGCATAAAACCCGGTCTTTTTCTTGAGAAAAGTGACCGCTGAAATGAGAAATTCATGAAATGATATGATGCAGAAAAGTAACAGAATACCAAAGAGTATATTGCTAACTTCATTCTTGTTACCTATTGTGAACGAACATATCTATAAAAGAATGTATGCATTAGAAATATTTTTAAATTTTAAATTTCATATTTTGGTTTAGTCACCTTTATTTATGGTTTGCCACTGCAAGGTTGAAAATAAATGCCTAGTCAACAGTGTTATTGCACTCTGTCAACAATCTTTAGGCTTTAGCCTCTGTAAATTTTTTTAAGAAAAATCAAATGTTTGTTAAAAAATATCTTCATCCATGGCTAATCTCTCCATTTTGTATCTTCCATCCTACTTCATCAAAGTAACATAATGAAGACTGATCAGTACTTAATAAGATCAATTAACACATCTATTACTATATATTAAGCAGGGGCACATGACCCCCGCCCAATAATTTTTGACATGCAAATTCCATTTTTGCCCTTGTCACTTTTTGCAGCCACTCCTCAATGCAAACAAAAGGAATGTCCTTCCATTGATGCTGCCTTCAGCCTTCCTATCCCCTCACGGTACCAACTACCAAACCCTAGTTGTCGAGTCATCGCCCCGGCCTTTCTAACATCATCGTCTCCGCCTCAAAGACCTTTGCCTCCATCTTTGCCCTATGCTTGCTCGAAGATGCCGGTGTCTCTGCGTGTGATTCCCTTTTTAACCCCAGGTTCTCTCTTCTTTCGTCGAAGAAATCGTTAAGGTTCACACCTGCAATCTCGCTTCTCTGGTGAGCCCGGTTTCACCATCTTCTAGCTCCCCCCTTCATTAACACTAACGACCCACCTACTCTGCACCTCGATCTTCTCAACGCCGACCTCTTCGATGCAGTCCTCATGGTCCTTGCAGGTGGGAAAACCGGATTCTCTTACACGAAATATTCACATGGATTATAACCAAAACCAGATCAGTTTTTAGAGCATATACTACAGTACCCCTTTTACCGCTCAATTTCAGCTCCTTCTAGAAATTCAATTGCCCTCCCATGCGCCTCCTTCTATATACCTTTTGCCCAAGCTTGGACATTAGTTTTTATATCTCCCTTCCTTTTGCCAGCTCCTTGCCAGTAACAAAACCATGCAGGCAAACAAGGAATCAGAAAACCTCAACATTTCCATCATCCTAATTTGCCATGACAATGAGATTGAGACCAATATTTTTTGTGCAACTAAAATCTTGTCCACATTCTTGCAATGTAAGCAGGATCCACGAATTTCTTTTCCATGAAATCTAATTCCTGCATTTAATAGTAGAATCATTGTAATTGCAAGAGTGACAGAGTGCTCTGTATATGACCAATAATATAAAGGTAATTTGGCAAGTAATTAGATCCGTAAATCCAAAGAAAGTTGTTATGTTATCATTTGAATTTAAAAAAAAGCTAACTGTTGTCACTAGGCAATGAGAACATTGTGACCGGTTTGTGACCCAGTTTCTCAACTTTCAGTATTCTTAAACTTATGATTATTAGTTTAACATGATTCAACTAAAATGGGCTGAAGATATAATCAGTGACTTCTTGAGAATCTAACACAAAAGATGTGAAATAAGAAAAGCAACTACTTCTATGAAATCTATCAAACAATATTGTATCATCTTGGGAATGCAGGTATAACATAATCACAACACAGATGTATGAGGCTTGACAGCAGTGACAGATCTCTCTATTATGGTAATAACATAACAATTACAATTATAAAAGATGCTCTCAATGACCTCACCACAGGGCTTTGTATAACTCTTGATACATACAGTTTTTGTAACACGGGAGTTCAACAAAAATTGAATACAATAACGAACTAATGGTCCAAATACAAAAATAAAAAAATGAGTTGTTGTGAGTATAAGTTTTCCTGAGATAATATTTATTTTGGTTACATCACAATACAATAGCTTCACAGTAGCTAACGTGTTATGATAATAGCTTCGGGGATGTTTGTGAATGGTCGACATTTTATATAGATGATAATTATTATGATATGGTAGTATAATGTTCTTTATCAGACTATTCCATATGCTTGATCTTCCCTTCCTTTGATCTGTTTTTCAATCCATTACAGGTGATTGGTAGTTTGTGATTGCCATCATTGTCTTCATTAATTATACCCTCTATAGTTCCCTATACATGAATTATCTATTTACGTTGTTATGGTGGTAATTAGCATCATGGTATTCTTTATAATATGTCTATTTTTAGTATTTTTCTTTTTTTGACGAAGTAAGTTTATTGTTTTATCAGTGTATTTTTATATGCATTTTATACTAACAAGCTTTTTAACAAACCAATATGAGGACTATCATTTCTCTATACAAATGTTTGATAAAAAGCCAACAAATATTACAAAAACATAAAAAAGAGACAATTGTAAAGTTATACGGACGTGTAAATGCAAACTAAATGTGTGATCACTTCAAACATATTTTTTTAGTAATTCAGATTTTATAGGCGCACCCAACAATAACCAGTTAACTTCTATTACCATAACAATAACGTCCAATCCATATACAACTTAAATAGGATTCATCATTGGACTGGTGAATTTAAATTCATTATTTTGACTTGCTTTCATTTAATTTTCTATGCAATTCCTAAAGGATTTTATGACGGGTCAAAGATTATTCAAACTTGTGTGTTAAAGCACAACATATCATTTATTCTAGGACACATATTTACATATTCTCAATATACTTTGACCTACGTACGTTCTCGCAACATGAAAACAATCAAATATTTATAGTTATATTGCATAAGATTATAGAGAAGAGGCATCTTAGAGTAAAAATTTATTTATTTTATTTATTTGAATTGCAATGGAGTCGAGATGATAGGACATGTGACTTCGCATAGACTAGAAAACATATCTTTACCTATTGAATGTAATTTATCCCT
Organism: Ottelia alismoides; assembly: GCA_037367405.1. Lineage (NCBI taxonomy): Eukaryota > Viridiplantae > Streptophyta > Magnoliopsida > Alismatales > Hydrocharitaceae > Ottelia > Ottelia alismoides. The sequence continues at coordinate 583,320 of JAZKJV010005626.1, forward strand.
AAACACGATATCCTTACATTTCTAATCATATTTTTACCCGTGCTTTTGCACGGGTTCTCCACTAGTTTACCTATTGTGAACGAGCATATCTGTATAATAATGTATATTTTAGAAATATTTTTTTATTAAAATAGTAAAAAATATTTCAGTTTAGTCACCTTTATTTAGTGTTTGCCTCTGAGAGGTTGAAAATAAAAACCTGTCAACAATTTTTAGTTCTGTAATTTTTTTTGGAGAAACAACAAATGTTTGTTTGAAAATATCTTCACCTACAACTAATCCCTCCATTTTTTTTGTCTTCCATCCTACTTCATCCAAGTAATATGATGTGGCCTGATCAGTACTTAATAAATCAATTAAAACATTCACGAGCTCTCCATTTAAGTGGATTGCACAAAGCAACTGTCTTATATTTTTGGAATAATGCTGCATCCTTAGTACCACAATCACATCTCTAACATAAATATGATGGTTGTAGAATAGGAAACAAGTAAATTACTGTATAAAGATATATGTCATGCTTAGTTGCTTATTCTAGAAATTTGTTTTTTGGATGATTTTGTTAGACAAAATGCTCTCTAAGCAATCTTCTTCTATAAAAATTAATATAAAAAAGTAAAGTTAATTGTTGAATGAAAATAACCGTCCCCCAGGAATTACTTTGATAGGAGAAGAGAACTCTGACAATCCTCTTGAGGATCACAATCTTTTCAGCACGAGATAGTGTAGATATACTACCATCACTGAAGTCAACAGATAAATCCAAATCACTATCTGCAGTAAACATATCCATAATGAATGATCCAAATGGCTCCACACTGGGAAGGCGGATGTGATCACCTGAGAAAGATGTATTTTGTATCAGAATTTAAGCCTTATGACCATTACCAAATGAAACAACTAACGCAGCAATAAATTCATAATTGAGAAGAACTACATGCTTGCAGAGAAGAAACGTATATTTTCCCACCTCCAATTAAAGTTCTTAAATCGATGCTCTGGCAAAAACCAGATAATACGAGTACCCCTCTAAGTAAGGGTGCACATGGATCGGATAAAATCCGTCATCCGATACTATTGTACGGGATTGGTTTGGTTTTATCATTCTACTGGATCGGATCGGATCATATTGGAATTTTTAAAATCGGCTAAAGAACGGATTGGATCTTTACCAAAATCCGATCCATCCAATCCGTTAATCCGTTAACACAAACACATACATGCATACGTGAATACATACATACAAACAAACATACATACATACATATATAATATCTCAGTGCACCTATTTTGAATTCCCTATAATACCATAAGCAATGCCATTCATGTCTTTTTTCCATATCAATATTGGATACAAGTCACTTCTCTCTTGAAAGGCAAATATTAAATATCCAAAATAATAAAATATATATGCATGTAACTTGCAAAATTGTAACTTGTAAAATTGTAACTTCCAAATATTAAATATCCAAAATAATAAAGTAAATATCCGCTTTTCTTCTCCATTGTGGGAAGGGATTACTAAGATATTGTCGGATTTGATACCTAGACTGAGGCCAGTGCTCCGTAATGGGCACACCTTTAGGTTTTGGGTGGATGACTAGAGTGGTGACTGGGTCCTTTCTGCCCGCTACTCGAGACTTTTCGCTTTGGTTTCATCGAGGATTGCACGATATTGCAGACCGACGTATCTAGGACCTGGATGCCCGAGTTCGTGACGAATTTATCAGACCAGCATGTGGAAGAATTATTGACAGTGCAATCAGAACTTCTGATACCTAAAGGCTTCGCGTAACACAAAGATCACTTCGTCTATAATGACAGGAGATTTTCGACAAAAAAGGTGTATGTTGAGTTTCGAGGATCTGGAAGGAACATGATGACAACTTTCGCCGGAACATGAAGATTATATGTTGCAGCAAGGCTCCATGCCGGGTGAAGGTCTTCCTGTGGTGCCTCAGAAGAGATTGGTTGTGTGATAAGGCCAGGAGGGGTAGGATGTTTGGCTTGCCAGACGCGCTTTGTGACAGATGTGACACTGGTACCGAGGATCTGGACCATCTTTATTTTCAACTGTCCATCTTCACAACTAATAAGGAGGGAGGGAGGCGTGTCCTGGTTATGCGTGGGTGGGTCTACAAAATTCTGGATGTCGGTGAGAGGCGTTGGTGGCAACTCTTCTAATGATTGTACACTACCTTTTGCAAATCTCTGGGCAATTTGGAGCACGCACAATGATCTCATCTTCAAGAACCAGAGGTTCTACCCAGATAATGTTGTAGCTCATTGTAAGGCGCTTTATAATTTCTGGTCTTCCAGGTGATGTAATAGTCTTCTTATGCTTATAATCCAATCGCGGTGAGTCCCTCCTCGGGGCCTCACCCCCTTTTCATTAAAAAAACTTGTAAATCGTAATCCATGTTCAGTTATTCCCCTCCTGTATCCTTCTTCCTCTCATTTCACTATTGAATGTCAATATTCCTCCCACCTCCCTCTTACTCCATTTCGATGATGCCCCCCTCCTGCACAATGTTATCACAGTGCCATCGTCTCATCCGTCATGATGTCGTTGCCTATCACAAACAATGTAATCTCCCTCTCACGTTATACCATTTGGCTTCAGTATGCTATCACTCTTCTGATCTTCGTTAAAAGAAAATAGAGTTTGGATAGTTGCATAGTATATGTGTTATATATTTTTGACCATTTTGATTCTTACTTTTTACTTGCTCTAACTTGGAACCTTATTTAGGGATAAAATTGGATCAGTTACATAACGAAATGTACCACACCCATCAAAGAGGAAATACACATTACTTCAAATACTTTCATTTTTAAACTAATATACATTTGTAGTCATATTTATCATAAAATTTGCATATTGGCTATAGGTATAATCTTACAAATAAATTCCATTTCAAGGCCATCTTAAATGAGGCATGATGGCTAACTGGTGGGCTATATTTAAGTTTGTTTTGTCTTGCATACTCAATCGAGTATGAATATTTAATGATTCTTATTTTTAAGGATATATTATAGCCTTGAAGGATGTTCTTGGGAGTGGTTGGGCTTTAGCATAGCTTGACATTCTAAATTAATCATTGACTTCATCAATATCCTTTCACAGAGATCACATTTTTTATTTATCTAATTTGTCTTTGTATCCTTATTTGGTAACTTATTTTGTTCTCATTTGAATCACTTGGTGGAAATCAATTGCAAAAAACAAACTAATGCATTATTATTAAAAAATTTATTTCAAAAGCAATATAATCCTTTAATTTGATTGCATGGTCTTTGTAGAGATATAACTATTTACATTATTTATTTCCGTGTTTCGTACTGTTTCTTAATTTCCTGTACTTATGATTATCTTATGTAATTTACCCATCGGCTACTCTCCTATATAAGAGAGCCAAGGGTTCATGGAATAAACATCTCTTTTGTTTTTTCCCAACAAGGTATCAGGGTGACGGTCCTAGATCGGGGCTCTGAAACCCTAACCCTAACATTTACACTAATTCTGCCAGTCGCGCCGAGTATCTAGCGGTTGCACAGCATGCCCCTCAGGTTCTATTAGGGCTTCGTCTCACCGCCTAGGCACCTTACAGGCGCATCCCACGTGACTCTTGCCTCCTCAGTCACGCCTAGGCATCTTGTAGCTGCTCGCCGGAACCCTAGCAACCCTATCCCTAGCACGGGTTGAACGTCATTGTCGAGGTCCTCTGCCTTTGATGAAATTGGTTGCATGAGTCTACACATGCAACCATATCTCTCTAAGTCCGTGTAGACAAGACCGTGTCTAGTCATTCCTAGTCTTCTTGAGCCATCATGTTAGAAAACAGGGTTGAGGTTCCTTCCACAAGCGCATTCAGATGTCATGTGCCTATAGTAAAGATGGATTGGTCGAACTATGAACCGTAGGCTGTGCAGTTCATGAGTATGATGAAGTCTACTGGTAAGAAACACATTCTTACCGAGGAAGAACCGGCCGAGAAGCATGGAGTTAACGCCTCATGGGAGGCGGATGATGCTTATGCCAAGGTATGGCTCTCAGGAACATTGGCATTGGAGATCGCCAAAGATATACTTCATCAGCCCATAGCCAAGGCAATGTGAGATATTCTCGTTGCCACTTATTCACAAGTAAAGAATGAGTTATGAGACAAAGATTCTACAACTCCAGCATGATATATTTACAATCAAGCAGAATGGTCGTCCTCTTCACTCGCTATATACATCCTTGTGTGGGATGTTTGAGAAGCTCTATAGCTTCATGCCTTTGAACTCCACCCCTGAGCAGCAGAAGACCTATCGGAATGCCACCATGGTTGGTGTGTTTCTGGCAGCCCTTGATCCTGAGTATGAGGCAGCCCGTTCTCATATTCTAGCAGATTCTACCATTCCTCCAATAGAGGAATCAGTCGGATCACGGTTCCATCGTCCACTGTCAGTCAGACCTCTTCAACGATGGCTGCCTCTCGAGGTCGAGGAGGCCCTTCTCAGTTTCGTGGTCGTGGACCCAGGGAAGAGGAGGTCGAATTCGCCAGCCATGTACCTTCTGCCATCGTCCGGGACATACAGAAAATACCTGCTACTCCACGCATGGATTCTCTGCCTCTGCTCGAGTAGCTGAACAGATTGAGCCCCCAGCCGCTTCCTCTCTAGATCAGCATTTCAAGGATCTTGTGGCACGTTTGAGAGGTATTATATTTCCTTCTGGTCTTGTGACATCTTCGTCAGCTCCTGAGAGTCATTCAGATGTAGCTACCCCAACCTCCTCCACTCCAGTACCCCAGGTAGCACTTATGCATTCACTAGTAATAGTAGACATGATACTATGGAATGGATTATGGACTCTGGTGCCGCACATCACTTATGTGGTGATAAGGGACAACTCACGGCCTACAGACAGGTTCCTCCAGGAAGGACTGTGATTATTGCAGATGGAACGCACTCCCCGATTACTGGACAGGGGGAGATTAGCTTTATTTACCAATCAAAATACTTTAATTGAGTGAATATAAAGAGTCAGTATATACGAGAGGTGCATGGAGATGGAGGAAGAGGCAGTGGATGTTGTTGCAATCTCTAAAGATGTATCAGGAGATGTAAGTTAACAGATGTCTGCTCCATACTCATGATTGCATCATCCAAATCAGTGTAAAAGAAGCACCATACCAAGTCCATCTCCGTCAATTCGTCATACAAGCACTAGCAGGGTTGTCATGTTTGGTTCAACGCATCTCTTCAGTGTGTTCTTTCATGTACTCCTACCACGACAACACTTCAAATACTTAAAAAACATGTTTTCAATAAAACAATCATTGTGATTTTGTTTCTTGACAAAAAAATCAAAAAAAAAGGAATGTGTGTCTCCTGTAGACACATAAGCCCTCGAAAAATCATTTTTGTTTCCTCATACTTTTGCTAAAAATCTAAGAACATTGAAAAACATCCTCGTTTTCTTTAAACAAAATCGCAATACTCCAAAACAAATGCCTACTTTGAAACTCTCGCTGTCCTCTACATTTTAAAAATACCCTTATGTATTTTTAAGGCCATTTCCTAATTTTTAGCCAATTTTCTTTACACTAGCTATTTTTCTTTGTTTGTCCTTTTTATTTTTTATTTTATAAAATACCTTAAAAATTGAAAGCCCCCAAGAGTCAATCCAGAAACACTTTTTCAAAATTAAAACCCCAAAAATACTCTCTTCATTTTTTTCTACCTATTTGAATCATTTTATTCTATTTAAAGATCCATTAAAATCATTTTGCCCATTATCTATTTCACAACCTCTTCGATACCCTCCTCCAAACACGCTTCATCCCCATCCAAAGGAAGCAACAAGTGCTAATTTTGGTATCTCAAGTTGATGGGTGACACTGAGGCAATTGAATATGTTATACACCTCGAGAGAGTGGATAGCATGGTATCCATCATAATACAATCATGTTTTCGTTTGTAGCCACAACTCGGTTCATCTAGGTATTTCATAACCATCATCTCTTTCCGAGCTGTTTTTTTGCCGCATATATGTGAAAACAAACCTCATAAAATTGTATTTTCCTTCATATGCCTAAAATTGTGAGAAATATTTTGCAAGAGGATTCCTCTCACATCTCGGATGCATTAAATCATAAAAGGTCTAAAATCCATGGCTTACATTCTTAATCTGAAAATATGACTCCATATTGTTCCAGATCACATACGCGATGTCTACCTAATATGCAATACAAGGAATGACGTCGCCCAAAAGTCATGCACACATTCTGTTGTTATCTTCATCCCATTTAATATATCTACCAGTTCTCCCTCTTTCAGATATGGCTCTTGAAGAATATAAAACTTCCTTTTTTTTACTGACATCGGGAAGATCCATGACGATATGTCATAATCAGTTTCTTCCAACTGGTAGATTTGATCGTCGAAATTATTCCTCGTGCTACTTGTGTCGATCATCGGTGTTATTAGCTTAGATTCTGAACTTCTAGACATCCTCTCCTATGACAGGCATAAAAAATATCAATCACAGTAGGTGCCAATCACGAGGCAACCATGCAAATAGTTAGAGGTCGAGCATTCGAAAGCGATAGTAGCAACGTTGCAGAATTTCTGGTTGCAACAAGGTGTTTCACTAGTGATGAGCAGGAAACTCCTTGTAGGGGTACTGACGGCCATTGGAAATCATGAGATCCGCTGAAGATGGTCGAGAAAAGAGGGTATGAAACATTGTTCTAGGATCATTGCTCTAATTCAAATTCAATGTGAACCCGTACCTTTTTATAATGAAATAGGCTAGGGACCTAGGGTTAAGATGAACGCAAAAGAAGCAAAATACATGTGTTCTTGACGGGGTGGGACTCAAACTGTAAAAAAAACACGAATTTCCTCCTAAGGGGACTTGTTCATCCAAAGCAGAAGTTATCCTACAACCATGTTCGATATACCTCTGCATGAAATAAACTTGAAAGAAGAACGACATAGCTCCGTATTCCACTTCATATTCTACTCATCTTAAGTCGAACAGAGAATAAGTTGTACTGCATTCCATCTCCCTCCATCATAGTCCGCTTCACGAAGAAGATGCATGCCAAACACTCCCATACATCTAAATAGATCTCTAAGTATATCAAAAAAAAACCTAATTCAATTTCCAAAGGAACCCATAAAAAATAGAGTTACCAAAAATGCCTTGTACCATCTCCCGGGTGGTAACAACCAATCTCCTCCTGCGCTTGTAATCCTCTTCCGTCGGACAAAGAGCTCTGCGGGCATCTCGAAGCGCATCCTCCAGCATGGAAAGCGACTCCGGTGCCGAACTAATCGTGACGACATTATCCAATTCACACCTCTTTGCGCTTTCAAGCAATTCTGCAGCACAGATGGCGAAATCCAAGAAAACCGATGACCCATAACCTTTCAGACAGTAGCAGTAACAAGGACCAGAAACAAATCCCACCTGAGTGGATGATTGCCATCTCACAACGCCCAATGAATCAGCAAGAATCAAAGAGCGACCAAAAACGAACACGGTGAAACCCTAAATCGACGCAAGAGAGCGGAAGATACAAGATTTGTTCGGGATTGGAGATGTTTGGAGGGAGTGGAGCGGGCGGTAGCGTCAAATCAAAAGCCTCAAAGGAGGATGAATGAGGGTCGGTGATTTGAATTAAAAAACATTGCCCCGAATGCTTATAAACACCCGTCTCTACGACCAAACATGTTTGTCTTGGTTTGTGGGTTGGGTCCTTCCTTCCTTTCAACCCTCTTAATTTTCCTCAGAGTTTATTATTCACAGAGATAATTAAATCCAACTCAGCAATCAATCAGGATGTGAGGGCATATTTGGTTGCCAGGGTACATCGGGTATCCTGACATACTCCCAGTTCCAACCATGTATTCTTGGGTTGGGATTGTATTGACATTACAATTTCTTTAGTATAATCTTTTCTAACCATGTTAAAATAAACTTATTAACATAAAAAAGATATTATAATCATTAAAAAGTTAATATAATACAAAATCAATGTCACATCACATTACAATTATCATCCCAACCCTCTAAACAGTTACTATTCACAGGAGGATACCCCAACCCAACCCAGTAACCAAACAGACCCTGAATGAATTATTGTCAAAAAAAATATTTTGGCTACAAGAAGAGACCGCGGCTGACACTCCAAAAGGGGGCATATTCAAAACTAGGAACATTACACAAATGACATAAATCTTGGAGGGGTCATGGCCCTCCCAAGATGCAGTTGCTTCATCCATGACAAAAATGTGTCTTAAAATCCATTTTAAATTGATCAAATCTGATCAAAATTTTGACTTTTAAGATATAATTAGTAGAAACGTAGAATTTTGACGAAATTCATTAGAATGCAGAACAATATTCAAATATTAACTCTATGTACAAATTTCGACTATAGATAACCATGAAGATGCTATACAAACCATCACTAGAAATATAGCAATATGCTGCGAATTTCTAGTACAAATACTTAATTGTATAATGTATATTTACTATATAATGATAGTTTCCAAGATGTGTATAGCGAGGAGTGATTCTATAAGACGGGGTATATATGAGAGTATGAGAGCATCCCATCTTAACCACAGATTTTAAAAAAAAGAATGGATAGGACTAAAAGGTAAAAACCCTATTTTAATGTGTTACCCTTCTCAACGTACTCACTCCCCTTTTTTATATCTTTCTCTCTCACTACAGCAAGCAATCTGTCTCCACCATTTATTTACGGTGCTTCTCGCTTGATTGTCATGACAACCTTCTTACGTAGTAGCTCTGGAACTCACCTTTGATGCATTTTGCCAACTCCACCTTCTCAAATAGTTCATTTTAAAATGTAGGGAATATTGGATCAATTTTTTTGAGGGGATCCCGATTCACGTTGGAAGCCCTTAAATCCAACAAAGAAACATATGTCAATTATTTTGCTTTGAGTGGGTAATGGCATTTCATCTCATATATGATGTACTTTAAATTTTCATAAAAAAAATTACATAAAAAATGATGGGAGATGGGTAACAAGCTACACCGTTAAATCGTTAATCCCTTTTGGATGGCAAATCTAATTCTTCGGAAAACAACATTCATAGATCTAGGACTCATGGATCTAGGACTCATAGATGTCAATTATTTAAAAAAAAAGTTCTGTTTCAATCGATTTTAAATGTTTGAATAGACAAGGAATTGATGCCACTTTCATAGTTACTAGTCAGGGCCGGCCCTGGGCATTGTTTTGAAGTGCAATTGCCTAGGGCCCATTAATTATAGGGGCCTAGGTTTATATGTAATCTAATTTTTAGTTAAGGAATAAAATAGTATTTGTCGTTGAAACAAGTTACTGAAAAAAAGGTCCATATACATTAAGGATGAAAATAGATAGGATACGGATTGAATATGCCTATTTCTATATCCATATTCGTTCTATCTCTATCGAATACCGATATGGATATGATTTGGATATGCATTAAGGAAATCATATCCTTAAAAATACATATACGAATTCGAATCCAAGTATGGATCGAATAAAGAGCGGACCCGAATGCGGATCGAATAAAGAGCCAATCCATATATGAATCAAATAAAGAGTGAATCCAAATATGGATCCAATAAACATGGAATCCGAATACGGATAGAATAAAGACCACATACAAATACGAATTGAATTTCTATCAAAGTTCAAAATGATTTTTAAAAAAATGACAATGAAATATAAATAAGTTGCATCATGAAATGAGACAGCGTCGAAGTAACATGTATTGTTGACCGGAAGTAAAAAGGGGATATGGTTTCGTAACTTTTGCTCGTGCTCATTCCCAAACAAACGGAAGTTTATTGATATCATTACTATATATTATTATATAATATATAATATTAATAATAACATGGTGTTGTGGAGTATATTACAGTAACTAATATTAAAATAATATTAAATATTGTATTCGGATATCCGGATCTGGATTCGGATATTCAAAATGTAGTGGAGTATATTACATTAACCAATTTAGTCAAAACAATATTAAATTTTGATCCAGATATCATACATTATGGGTTGATTGTTTTAATATCATACATTAAGAGTTGATTGTTTTAGTTAAAATTTAGTTTTATTTTAACTCTACAAAATATGTGTACAATGTATATGTGTAAAGTGTCGAACCACAGAGAGCAATGGGAATAGCGTAATAATTATTGTCTATAAATAAAAACAAACAACGATTATTTTTATATTTTTTGGCTTTTTGATTTTTATATTTAATTTTTTATATATTTTTAGTTAATATATATTATATTTTTAAACTTTATACTTTTATTTTCTTTTTAAATTTTTCCGATTTTTAATTCCTTTTTCTTTTCAAGATATAATATGTATATATACAGTAGTAATAACAATAATAGATATAATATATAATATATAATGAATATATATAAATACAAGAAATAAAAATAATAATATTTTTTTATTTTTAAGGATTTTAAATATGATTATAGGTATTTATAAATAATAATAAGTATATAAGTAATATTATATATAACATATATATGATTTTATATTTATAAATATAGCTATATATACTCAAAAATTATAAATTAAATGTTTTATGTTTTTCTAATTTTCTCTCTTTTTATTTTAATGTATAAAAAATAGCAAAATAGTAGCTAGAATAAATACGAAGAATTGTGTTGGGATTCAAAAATAGATAATAAGTTCAAATTTTTCCAAAATTAATTTTAATAACATTATATATTATAGATTAAAATATGTAAAAAAATATTTTTTTGGATTTTTTGTATTTTTGCTAATTTTTCTAGGGTTATGAGGGTTTTTTAATTTTAGTTATTTTCTTTTTATATTTTTATGATTTTTGGTCTAGAGTTATAAAATATAGTAATAAATATAATCTTTTTTGGAATTTTTAAGATATGTTATATATACTTTTTGTATTTTTAAAGATATACAAAGAATAAATAGCTCCTAATATATTTTTAAAAATGGGAAAATTACAGGTAAATGCTAAACAAAAATATGATGTGGACGAGCATAATATGAGGCATTTACTATGATTTTTTTCCTAGATTTTACAAGTACATGAGCTATTTAAACAAAATAGAAATGCAACAACATAATTTACAATACTAGCAGGGGTGTATTTTCAATAAAAGTAATATACATGGGTTTGCGTGTAAATATACACAAAAGTTAACGCTATTTTACAAATTTTAGATACTAAAAGAAAATAATAAAAACTCAGAAGGGTTTACTTGTAATTTGCCCACCTCACATGGGTCGCCATGTGAGTGAGCTGGCATGGGTCCTAAATGCAATATACAAAGGTCCAAGAGGGTCCATGTAATTTTTATAAAAAAAACTTTGAAATTATACTCAATATTTACAGGACTATTTTGCAAATAGAAAAGGCAGAGGGGAGTCTATGTAAATTACCCACTAATGTGCGCGATCCAACGACGCTACTGATTTCACTTGCCCACGTGGTGCATCCTCGTCACTCGCTACCCCTTTACCAATGAACGGCTACGATTAGATCCTGCAAGAGATCAAATAGTGGATGCGGACTTTGATCGGACGGATGTTGCTGCTCCTAGAGCTGGCTCCTGGTCGGATAGTATAGGGGTGACCTGGATGAATTGGGAAGAACACCCGAGATGGTGGCTTCAATATGCAAAATCGAGCATCCCCAGCCACCTAGAAAGCTCACGAGAGTTGCAAAATGGAGTTGTAGAACCTATGTGGTTGATGGCGTTGTCAAGAAGGTCCAGGACCCATCAATGAGGTCCTGGAAGTCGAAGAAGTCGAACGACATATGGATGTTTCGTACATATCCAAACCACTCCCTAATGGGCTCTTGGAAACCGAAACCTGCACAAAAATGGTTAGAAGTTGAGGGCAAACTACCTCGACCTCGTTCGGAGTCGAATAGAGGCCAGGTGGAGCTCTCAGGCATAAGGTAGAGGAAGAGATCTTGATAGCTCGATATATAATAGAATCTAGGTGACTTGGGTGGCTCGAAGGCTGGATAAGCGTGAGGGGTTGAAGATGGGACAATCAGGTGGTTGGAACGAGGATAAACAAATCATCAGCTCGATATGTCTCCTTCTATACTTAGGGTAAAATATCTCTAAGGTATATACATAATATCAAGAGTTGAAGAGACATGCGAGGGATCAAAGAATGAACACCCATATACACTCCCCCCTATACTTAGGATGAAGCATATCTTAAGTATAATAATGATGAATGGGATGAGTGGAACTTTCAGAAGAATGAAAGAATGGAATTCAAAAAGAAGAAAAAAGAATATATGAAAAAAATTAACTAATTAAAAATATTTTTATATCCTCGTCTGACTTTGATGATGTTGCGACTTGAAGTTCTTCATGATAGATCGCTTGCATTGAATCAACAACGGACAAGAATGTATCGTACTTGAGATATGGCTTCAATAATTGTTCGATGATCACAAAAGGTTGTGTGTCAGCTCACAAATCGGATATCACAATACTTCCATTGTCATGCACATGTTTCACTACAAACGACCCGGTCCATTTGCTTTTCAACTTCCCTAGAAATAGTTTCAACTTTACTTATAACAACCAAACCTTCTGACCATGTTCGAAAGTCTTTCTGTGGATATGCTTGTCGTGCCACTTCTTGATTTCCTCCTAGTACATCAGGTCGTGAATCAAGCAATCTGTTCAGATCAACTTTTCTGTTCTTGCCATCCTTCTTGGAATCCAAATTACATACATTAATTGCCCATAAAGATTTGTGGATTAATTTTATGGGCAAATGGCATGACTTTTCGTAGACTAGGCGATAGGGGACATTCCCAAAGGTGACTTGTACGTAGTTCAATAGGCCCAAAGAACTAAATCAAGAATTGTGAACGGTTCTTCCTGTTGGGTCATACAAGTTTTTGAAGAATAGTCTTGATCTCCCTATTTAAATATTCTGCCAGGCTATTAGACTGTGAGTGGTATGGAGAAGCGATACAATGTTTAATGAAATATTCTTGTGTCAACTTCTTCGCTTCTCCGTTGATAAAATGGATACCACCATAGGATATCAGAATCTTTAGATTCTTGAACCTTACAATGATATTTTCTTTCAGAAGTGCGACTATCGGCGGCTCGGGTTGGGATAGCCTCCACCCAACGACTGACATAATCAAAAGTGAGCAAAATATATTCAAATCTTGATTGTGAAATGGGGACCATGAAGTCAATGCCCCACGCATCAAATACATCTGAAATCTGGATGTATTTCAAGGGTGTTGTATCTCTCAATCCAATAGTTTCACCCATTTCCTGACAGTCAATGTAACGTTTCAGGAAGTCTTATGCATCTTTGAAAAGAGTTTGCCATCCAAGGTCGAGTTGAAGAACTTTTGATGCTGTTATTTTCCTAGAGTGGTGTCCTCCTAATTCTCGGTTGTAGAAATGGTCAAGGACATTGTGGACTTTCTCCTAAGGAATGCACCTTCGCTAGATGCAATATGCCCCCTCACAGAATAAATATGGATCCTCCCACCAGTAGAAATGAATATCTGTCAAGAATTTGTCAACTTCCAGTTTCGGCTCCAATCCTGCGGAGTTCTCTTGGAAATAAGATAGTTCACAATATCGGCGAACCAGGGGAGCGAGGTTACTGATGAAATTTCCTTGTCTGGAAAGGTTTTAGTAATTGGTAAAAGGACCTGCACAGGAGTGTTTGACTCTGGTAGTCTTGGAAGGTGATATGCCACCACATTTTTTATTCCAAGCTTGTCTCTGATTTTGAGATCGAACTCCTAGAGTAGAAGGAATTATTTGATGAGTCTCGGTTTGGCATACTTATTACTTTGCAAGTACGTGATGGCAAAATGGTCAGTGTAAACTATGACTTTGGATCCTAGCAAATGCAATCTGAATTTTTCCAGGGCAAATACAATGGTTTGCAACTCTTTTTCAGTGATGGTATAATTCTTCTGAGCTTCATCTAATGCCCTGCTAGCATAGTGATTAACAAACAGTAATCCATCTCTCCTCTATCCCAAAATCGCTACAATGGCATAATCAGAAGCATATGTTATGATCTCAAATGGTAGAGACCAATCTAGCAGCTGCAGGGCTATGGCTTGAGTGATTAATTCTTTCAACTGATTAAAGGCTTGGAGGACTCTGGCATCTACAATGAAATCTACCTCCTTCCCGAGAAGCTCAGCCAACGATCAGCAATTTTGATCAAGTCTTTTATGAATCTTCTATAAAATCTGCTCAAGTCTTTTATGAATCTTCTATAAAATCCTACATGTCATAGGAATGATCGAACTTGCTTCAAATTTGTAGGTGTCTCAAGCTTGGAAATGACGTCCACCTTGCAGTACAACCTCCATACTACATTTCGGTATGACATAACCTAGCACGATTCCTTCAGTTACCATAAAAGTGACTCTTCTCCCACGAGAGCACTAGGTTTACTTTGCAATATCTCTTAAAGAATCGATCTAAATATGCAAGGCACTGATCAAAACTATCTTTGTACATCGAAAGTCTTCTATGAAAACCTCAAGAAAGCTGCCAACCATATTTGCAAATACTGCTAACATGCACTTCCGGAATGTCGTTGGAGCATAGTGTAATCCGAAAGGCGTTCTACGGAAGGCATATGCCCCGAATGGACATGCGAAGGTGGTCTTATCTTATTATTCTGGAGTAATAACAACTTGATTATAACCAGAGTATCCATCCAAGAAGCAGAAAATTTCCTTCACAACCAGTTTTCCGACTATCTGGTCAATGAAGGGAAGTGAAAATTGATCCTTCGTGGTTGCTAGATTCGGGTGTCTGTAATCCACATAGACATGCCAAGAAGTTAGAACTCCGATTAGGATCTACTCTCCTTTGTCATTCTTTACTATGGCGATCATGATTTCTTCAACACTATATGTAGGGGACTCACCTATTTTGAGTCTGAGATGGGATATATGAATCTAGCATCACACCATTTAGTAATTTCATTCATGTTCAATCTACACTGAAATTCTTGGGAGGTCTTGCTATCTTATTCGAGATAGATGTGATGCAAACATAGTGAAGGATTAATCCCATGGAGATCTGAAATTTTCCAACCTATGACCTTGCAGCTTCTTTCTAGAACCTCAAGCAGACAAGATTCTTATTCCTTAATCAGTTTTGAATTATAATGATTGGGAAAATATTATGTGTACCTCCAAGGAAGGCGTATTTCATGTTCGCCGGAAGTGGTTTTAGCTCAGGTGGGGTTTGAATCATTTCAGTGGCTACTTCAGCAATTGTGCAAGGCGATGGTATCGGTTCCATCAATTATAAACTGTCCACAGTAGGCACTTCAAATTCTAAATTCAAGGTTGCACATAATTTTTCGATGATTTCTTCTTTGTTCACAAAAAAGTTCAATAATATCCCTTTTCTCTGCTAAGGACAGGTGGCCAACAATGCATTCTTCCGACAACTTAGCAAAAACCTAGTGTTCAAAGACAGAGGGGAATTCGATTGTGATGTCCACTCCTTCCTCTATGGGGAGGAATTCATGGGTCTCGATGTCATCCATGAACAAGTTTGTATCTTTGATTCCTGTTAGGAAGTCACAATCTCTATTTTTTGTTCTGTACGCTCACTCTCATGTGATGCAGACTCTGTCAGCTTTGGCACTTGGATCATCTCGATGGGCACCTTATCGCTGCTAGAATGAAATGTGATCTGTCCGGTGTCATAGTCCACCATTGCTTCACAAAATGAAGTCCACATGGAATTGCATCCCTTGAATAGTGATGGTGACATCCTCCAAAATGCCCATTGGCCGCTTGATTTAGGTGTCCACAAACTGTAGAATCATTTTGGTAGATTTTAGCAGTCCCATCCTTTAGCAGTCCCATCCCATTCTTTGAGCAGTAAAGTAGGCATCAGATTGATGAATGGTCTGCTATTAAGAAGTGTTTGGTCAAACTCTTGGTTGAACATCCGACATCTGACAAGAGTGGCTCCCACGTCTTTCTTTTCTCTTGGGAGATTGCTGATTGCGTTGATTGTAGCCATTGTCAAAATGTGCTTCACATTTCTTTTTCAAGCTCGGTGCAGCTGTTGCTTTAAAGTACATACCTCCTTCAGTCCTTTCTTAATGTGAGGCATGTATTTGATGGCCTTGAGCAGAGGCATTTCAAGGATAAGATTTTGAATGATTTCAACAACATATAGATCAGACAAAGTTATTTCTAATTTTTATTTTTTAGATTTTTGCATAGCTTCAGGAAATGGAATATTTACAAGATCAAAAGCATTGTTCTTATTTACATCAAAATTAATGTCCGCATCTTGATGTACAAATGGATGGAAAAAAAGGAGTGTATTCATCCAACAAATGTGGGCATCCCAAAAATGCAGTCTAGGCTCCATCGGTTAGCACTGGATTAATTGTTGTTGCGGTCCTTTCCATGGCTAGCGCGGTGTTGCTTTGGCAGTTGCAATCTTTTTGGACTTTTTTATTTTGTTTTCATTTGTTTTGAATTTTTGGTACCGGTGCTTCTTCTCTGTCTTCTTCTTCTTCCTCACTCGACCTAGTTGTTGGATCAATTGACACAGAAGATAATGATTCGCTAGTTAAAGCTTTAT